>CM062818.1:244426358-245026358 GCA_031772625.1 Pinus tabuliformis | reverse complement strand
CCCATCAAATACCATTTTCTACATGAACAAGTGCTTGAAAAAAATCTCAAATTGGAGTATGTTCCCTCCAAAGAATAGGATGCTAATATATTCACTAAACCACTGCCCAGAGAAACATTTGAATATATTAGAAAAAAGCTGGGAGTAGTTGCTGCATCATCCTGCTATTAAAAATAATTTTTTTAGAGAAAGGTTATTATACACGTGTTTCATGAAGTTGAGTCGTGTACACATGCGGGTTTCTGTGGGACAAGGAGCGTATATGTTTTTCAGACAAGAAAAACAATGGAGCAGGCTCTAATATGGGTGCTCTGTCTGATGTTGATGATCACAGTCTATTGATATGATCTGTTCATTAATTTTTATCTAACTAACAAAGATTCCTTGATCATTGACTTGTTAACAATGCACAGGTAGCACAGGTTCAGGGGGAGCATTAACCTTCACTCGCATTCTGCATTGTTGGCATTATGGTTGCTGAGTCCAGCTATGGCTTCAGATATTTATACCTTTTGTTGCTTAAGCCATGTAAAAGTCTAGGATGTGATATGTCTTCTCATACATTTGAATGAGTCCTATTGGAAAAATGATGTAATTTGTATCCCCACTTTGCATAAGATGGATGATGTAATATTTATTGTTTCTGTCATGTATAAACAATTGGTATATCCCCACTTGGTTGGGTGGATGAGTCAAGTTTGGTATATCCCCACTTGGTTGGGAGAATGGATGTATGTATGATTCATTGGTGATAAGAAGGTCATACTCACATAGTTGAGTTATAGAATCATGTTATTATTTTGGAAAATATTTTTGTAGACTCTTCTTGTGCTCAGGGGGAGCATGGATGGTTTCAGTGCATCTCAACACGTACAAAAGGGGAGCTCAATCAGAGAATTCAACATGTACTCAGGGGGAGCATGAACAACATAATGTATGTCAAAAGGAGAGAATATATTGGTCTACCCTTTTCCCTTGATGTCAAAGGGGGAGAGTGTCTTGGTGTTGTTGTTGCCATCAAGTCCAAAGGGGGAGATTGTTGGCATTATGATATAGGTGTTGTCCTTGATGGCAACTCACTCAGATGAAAACTCACAGTGCAACAGGTCAAAGAATTACAGATCAGACTACAAAGAATGAAGAAAGAGAGGTATATGCAGGTTCACCTTGTCCAAGCTGCATATACACGCAGGTTTACTAAACAAAAGGAGCATATACGTACACATGTAGTTTCACAGAACGAAAAGTGCGTATATCTTGGAAAAACAAAGTTTTTGGTCCAAGGTATTTTACCCAAGGTAATTGGTCCGAGGTATTTGGTCCAAGGTATTGGTCGTAAGTAGTTTTGGCCCATGGTATTGAGAAAGGCCTAAAACTATATAAGGAGGAGAAGATCATTAGGCCAAGTGTGTAAGTATTTGAATATCTTATGAGGTGTTGGATCATATATGCAGGTTAATGAGCTTCTGATGGCTTGCTTGATCTAATCTAAGGAGGCACCTAAATGGCTGATGAAGGTTGATGGATCAGGATCATAAAGGCTTAAAAGTATTATCATTATGTGGTTTGATCTTGAACAATCTAGATCTGAATACTGACGCGTGTTTTATTCTGTAAAAATGATGATCTGGGTATGGCTAAAGTCTAGAATAGTTGTGATGTTTTAAGTTAGCATTTACAGATCTATACACAAGTTTGCTTTTTTAAAAAAGCGTATACACGGTGGTTCAGCATATCAAAGTAGCGTATACATCATAAATTGGAATTTCCAGATCTGTACGCTGGTTCCCTTTAAGTAAAAGTGCATATACATGCTAGTTTGACACATGGAAGTAGCGTATACTTCATGAAGCATGATGTTTAAAGTTTTAGTTGTTTCTGTTTGTTGTTGCAAAGTTCTGGGTTATGCTTTGTGTTCTGGTGGCTGTATTCTGGTAACAGTGTTCTGAATGATCAGATTGATTGATTGTGATCTGCTTCAGTGATGATGGGTTGCTAGTGATTGATTAATTCAATGTGGTTAATTCAGAAATTGATGATTGAGTTTCAATGATTGGTTGATGTAGATATATTTGATGGTTGTATTGCAGTTATGATTTTCTGATTTTCAATGTTGTTGATGGGTCCAATATGAAAATTAGATGAAACGTGGCCTTCAGATTGAGGTGTTGTGTTCTAGGAGTATCCAGTCTGAAAATTCATGAAACATGGTCCCTGGTGGAAGAGTGGAGTTTTATGTAGGTTGGAACCTATGTACTAGTAAACATATTGGCTAGTACAAGAGCTAGGGGGTTGTAGCTCCCTTCCAGTAGTAGCTATAGAACGAGATAAGGTTGTAGCCTTCTCTCAAATAATTTGTATTTATTCAAGTAGTTTCATGCAAGTTTTCATTTGGAAAATGAGCTCTCTGTTCCCTATGATAGGAAGAGAAGTCACAAAGCAACTTTGGTGTTCCATAGGAACCCTATGCCCAAAATGGAGATCTTCAAGACCTGTTTTTCAAAAGAATGGCTTCTAGTTAAGTGGAATTTCTTTGTTTACATCTTCAAGACAACACAGGTGAGATCACAACATAGAATTTGGCTTGATTTAGATATATAATAGTTTATTTCAAAATGTTAATCTTAGATGAGAATCAAATGGCAATGTCCCTGTTCAGTCTTATGGAAGGAAATTTGTAGAAAAATGATATTATCTAATACTGGAGGCTTTTTATCTCTTTTTCTCATTTTCATGCTTGGCAGATTCATTATCCCTAGAGGTTAGAATTTTAATTTCTTTCTCATTCCCAAATATATAATAGTCGTAAGAAATCAGCTCAACATTGATGTAGGACTAGAATCTAGAAAATATTATTTAACAAGAAGGGATTACTTGTCACTTTAATCATATGATAGGCTTCTGAATTTTCAACAGCAAAGTATAAGTTTATATTAAGATTGATAATAGATTTCTGATGTAGAGAGCATCCCAAAATGGTGGATATGGGGCTACTAGTGTTCCCCTTTGATGTATGCAGAGAATGTGATTTCTGTGAATGAGATGCTCGCTCCTAGATGGATGATGGTAAGGCTTGAACCTTTTAATGCATTAATAACTCCACAAAAGATTGTGGAATAGATGGGAATAACCTAGCATGAGTTTCCTTGAGGGAATGTTTTAATTATGAAGAGTTTTCAAGTGTATTTATCGAAGTGACACGTGTCATGGAACTATGTTGGCCTTCAGAGTGTAGAGAAAACAATAAATTTTGGTGTTTTTGTGTTGGAAAGTTGTAAAATGTTTCGATAAAGATATTGGTATTGACCAGGAGCTGGTGCCTTATTGGGATTTTTAGTACTCTTCAACGTGCTTTTTACCTTGTCTCTTGCATATTTGAATCGTGAGCTTCTTCACTGTAGACACATATATGTCCTTCTCTTTCCATTCATATTTCTTTAACCAATTCGTGTAAAAAATGAATAATGTGGGATTCATTTGTGCATAGTTCTAGGGAAACCTCAAGCTATCATTTCTAAGGAATCTCTTGAAGAAATATAAGACCAGGAGAATGGTACAACACAAGGACACAATAGTGTTACACCAGAAAAATCCCTCTTGCGGATAAGAGTGATCTCCCTAGATCCTTGACGGAAACTAGAAAGACACAAGACTATTGAACTGACTATTTCCCTAAGTTGGACTTGTTTGAATTATAAGAATTAAAGCTAATGGATGAGTCTCTTACCTATTTCATGAAATGCTCGATGAAGATCCCTTGTTGTGACTTGATGCAATTTCTCAATGATTGATAAGACCTGCAACCATAAACCATAAAAGGATCAAAATCATATGCGATATAATAATCCAAATAAAACTTAACCTAATAATGAAGGAGATTATGAATTGAATTTGGCTTAATAAACATTGTGAACAATTATAAGCCATTCATCACTCCAATAAGAAAAAACAATGGGATAAAGTGTTCATTTGTATTAATCAACGATAAAGAGGAGCCTTACAACGTTCGCCCTGATGTCATGAGGTTCGTCTCAAATGCCTTCAATCTCCTCCTTAAATGACAAGCTCTCCAATCTCAAAGTAGCAACATAAGTTTATCTTCTCCGAGTTCTAACCTCTTCTAACCCTATACCCTCTAGTCATTTTATAGGCTAAGAGGAAGAATTTCCAGGTCCAAAATAGGAGGGTGAGATCCCATAATTGAGGGATTAGGTTTCCATGAGGAAAGGGATTAAGATGCATCATCTAAGGTTTATAGTTCGAATAGTGATCCCCTAGAAGCTTTCAGTTGAGAAATATTTGACCAGCTATTTTTCTAGAATGTACTTTTCATTTTTACTTTCTTGAATTCACCTGCATGGGTTTATAGTGGTAGAAAGAGTGGATCTTCGCATTGTTCTCATAGTTAATTCCAGCGCATGTGCGAGAAAAGCTAGGAAAATCAGTGCAGGTGAAACTTGACAAGGTGTGACAACTATTATTCCCAAATTTCTCATCTTCTTCAAGATATTTTTGGTTGTTTTACTTCTAAGGCAGTTCAATCAAACATGTTCACGGATGGTAAAAGACCCATAAACTGATCAAGTGTCATGGAGACAAATTGACATGTAACTGATTGCCCCCTAAAGTGCGAAGTCTGTAAAATAATTTTTAAAAGATTGAAGCGTTTTATCATTCCAAGGATCAGATCAGAGACAATGGTTGGAAACTTACAAGGAACATTCAAGGATTAGAATACAAATATATATCAATAATCATCACTAAGGGGAATTCCCATACTCAGAGTAAAGCTAACTCAATGAACAAGTACAAAAAAACCAAAATCATATAGATAGTAGACACAGTATGGACGCAACTATCTATTATAAATGGGTCTACATAATCATGAATATAAAATATCCTCGCAACCTGGATTGATGAAAATAGATCCAGGGTCTTGATCTCCATCTCTCAATCTACAGTACAAATCTAACCATATGAGTGAATTTTTTGAAGTCGAACATGGAAAAAACCACTTGATTACTGATCAATGATGTAAATCGTTAACAAGTGCGAGAGAAACCACCAATAATTACAATGGTTCTCAAGGTACTTCTAGTACAACCTATGAAGTGTGAATAAGTGATCTAAAGTCGAGCACTCATAGAATCATTTGATCGAAGGCTAATGATGAGAACCTATCATCAAAGGTGAGAAACCTGCCATTAAGGCATGCAAGCCTCAAGGTACTAAATTCTTCTAGATCAATTTCCTAGATAATGTGCTGAAGGCAATAGGAAGTGACCCATCGTAGGAAAGCCTACGACACGAAACACAATGTCAAGTTTTGAAAATAGTTTTCAAGGGTTGACTCAAGGATGGGCGACGTGATTGAAGGCTAAAATTTGCAAAGGAGCTTGAACTGATGTTAAGCTTCTCTTGAACACATAACAATGCGACAATTGACTTGGAAGCATTTGACTTAATGATAATACCCAAAACCATGAATACTTTCAATGAGGTTTGATTAATTGTAATAAAAATGGACTTCCCAACCCAAATGTGAATGTGGCAGAGTGTCCTGTACAAGAGAAACATGCTACTTTTATAAATGAAATATAAAATGGACACCTTTTCCCAATTCCCCCCTCCCCCACCATATTACTAGCAAGTACCTCTTTATTTTTTACAATCTTGAGGAGGATAACATATGCTTGGACTCTAAGCTCATCCTGCATATGAGTCCATCGAAATATTTTTAACGAACCCTAGGAAGGAATTTTTCGGTCCCATTTTTCTTAATGATTCCTATACTGTTTATCTTTTACGATTCCACTAAAGGAGTAACTCAATGTTGTTTTCTTTTTAAGAGTTTTAAAAAGACATAAAAAGGAAACTCATTCAGTTCTTTTACTGTAAAATTTTAACGAGCTTGGAGAAAGTAAAGCTCAATATTTTTCAGTTTTAGAGAGTCAGAAGAAAAACATAAGTAGACTCCATCAGTTCTTTTTCGTAAGTTTTAGTCCCTCGGGTCTAAAATAGGATAAAATAATACAAGAGATAAATCTATCGACCATGTTTGATCAACATATGCCTTTTTCGTAAATAGTACTAACTCAATCCGTAAAAGGGGTAAACTTATACTGAGTGGACAGTTGTTCATTTAATTTTACAAGTTCGAACAAACAAGTACTCGAAAATCTTTTCATTTTTAAAGAGTCTGAAAAGGGCTTAAAAGAGGACTCTATGATTTTCGCTTTTCGTAATTTTTTAAGAGCACGAAAAGTGATAAAATACTGTTAAATAGTCAAAATGGTTTATTATTTATTTGTAACCTATCCTGCACATTTAAACTCAATAAATCATTATAATTGCTCAAAAATATAAAATTTTCCCTCCTAAAAGGTTTTAAATATAAAAATAATTTTTTTTAGCTCAAAAACCCTATAAAAGTGGAAAAAGTAAATTATTTCTCACCATTTGAATTTTTACCATTTGAGAGCAGAGAAAGGAGTTTTTTACCACCAATCTTCTGGGACTAATTCCAAGCTAATCGATGGACGAAATCTCAAAATGCTTCTTCTAGGTAGAAGATATCTCCCTAACTTAGCTTTTCATTCGTTCAAATTTCCATTTTAAGATTTCAGCTAATTTTTTGGGGCAAGGATTTGTCAAAAAATGCGCCATCAGACTTGCGTTGATTTCCTTCAATCGGGCCTGCACAATCGAGTAAAATTTTCCATATGGAAAATCACAGCCTGTGCGGATATTTTCTGGAAAAATCCATGCAGTTGTGCTCTACCTATAAAAACAATGAAAATGCAGGCGATGAGGGTTTATTTTTTGAAATATTTGGACCCCAAAATATATGAGATTGACCTTAAAAATGATTCTAAATTTTTTTGAAATGGTCATTTCAGGTTGATTGATTGCTCAAAATGGAGTGGAGGGAAAGAGAGTATGAAGCCAATTATTTGGTAGTTTTGGTAGATCCATCTACAATGCAGGCTCTAAGAACTTGTGTCCTCTTGAAATATTAGCTCATTCCTGGGATGAAAACTCAAGTAGATCTAATGACATGGCTCATAAGAACCGGGAATGTCCAGGAACAATGTTTCACTGTCGGCGATCATCGCATTACCATTGATGTTGATGAAGTTTATTTCTTGATTGGGCTTTCTCATCGTGGAGCCGATATTTCATTGTTTTGATAGAGGGTAGGAGAAGATATTATAGATGGGTTTCTATGACGCTTTCATAGAGGTGCACCACCCAAGGATGGTAGAATTCATATTCTAAACATCGAGATATTTCCCTTGAGGACCATTACTTCCATTGTTAGCAAGTTGTGTGGTAGTGCTTCCCTTCATTTAGCCACATGGGCATAGATTCAGACTGTCATGGCATGTTGGGAATCCACATTGTTCAATTGGTGTGAGAAAGTGGTTATAAACATGAAGGGATAGATAACTAGATGCAAGAATGGGAAACTGGAGAACTTTGGTTATGGTTCCATTCTTATTTATTTTTCCCTAGATAGGATTCATCTTCTCCAACCACAACAGATTCTAGAAAATGATGGGGAACCTAAGGATCCACGCATGATGAGGTGGGTTGCAATGATGGCACATCATGGAGGTGATAGATTGGTAGTGAGGTATACTCCTGAGTTTTTTTAATGGTTAGGCTAGTAGATCGTTTTGATTGAGGACTTCCCATATGTCAGGATGGATTACATAGGTGATCCCAATATCCCACTTCCAACCTGAACACATTGGGGTGACCTACGTGATAATTTCTCATTTTGACATGTTTTCAATTTTTTAAAAATTTTATGTGTTTTTTTCTTCGAAGGCTAATAATCCGAAATGCATGTGCAGATGTGGGCCCAAACCAACCAGCAGGGCTAAGGATATTTCACAGATGAGGTGAGCATCCTATAGCGGCTGCAGCAGTTAATCCAAAGGCAGTAGAGATTTTGAGAGAGCTGGAACACAGCCTAGAGAGGTTTACTTTGGATATTTGATCCAAAATGGATCTGGTTTTGCCTCCAGATCAAATTCTTCAAATGCAGTTGAAAGTAGGATCAAGATAAAGTTCTCATCGATACAATTCCAATGGTCTAAATGATGCATAAATCTGAGTCCAAATGAGGAAGTTATGACCAGTCAATTTTTTTGGGAAAATTAGGGAAAAAGTCAAAAAGTCAAAGGTCAATGGTCAATCAATGGTCAACAGTCAACCAAGTCAACACTTACGTCAGCAAGGACATGTGTCAACCTGAGAATGAGCCACCGATCCTAGATGATGTCAGCAGAGGAGGTGATGTGGCAGATTTTGATTGGTTGATATGGGCCAATCCAGTGCTGACACGTGGCAGCCCGGATTTTTGCCAATATCACCTATCAAAAATTTTGGGGATCAAGGAGGATCGAACCCCTGACCTCCCAGAAGACTGAGTTTCCCCTGAAGGGGCTACATCAGACAGGCTACGATGGTTCTTGTTAACATTGCGGATGAATTTTTATTTATGGTTGTAGGATTGGAGGCGCCGGAAAAAAGGGTCGATGGTCGGGGTCAACCCCACGGCTGCTGGAGCCCTTAGTTTGTTTTTGAATTATCCCACATCCACCACAACAGACAACCACATATGGTATATATAATCATATATCCCATGTAGAAGCAAACGGAGCGCAGAGATATATGCCACCAAAGTTTCATGCAAATATATGTTGCTATGTATGAATATTAATCCATATCAAAACGCCAGAGTGTCGGGCATGGGTTTTGAACCGCCGACCTCCAACATTATACACCAACGCCTTCACACCTTCAGGCTAACCACAATGTCAATGGCGGAGCTTCGTAAACCAATCCACCAAAACATTGTTTAAGGTTTATGCAGGTGCCGAACCAGTCAAACCACCAGCATACAGACCGAGGTGGTATTGGGATGACAGAAGTGGTTTTGCAGAGGGCAAAGGCAGTTTTGGATTTCTCCAGGGGGTCTAGAGGTCACAGAGGCCAAATATGGGCAAGTTTATACTCGTTTGACTCAAAATTTCGAGCTAAACGCAATGGTGAGATCCTTTTTCTCATTTGAGTCTCTGTTTTTGAGCTCATGTCTGTAAAAGAATTTTGAAGACTAATAAAGCAGTCACATTGGAAGCTAAGGACCCAGAGAGGTAGCCAGGAAGTCTGGTGAACTTCGTTATCAAATTTTCGTTGTGTTGATGCGTATGTTTATGTTTCAATTTTCTTATGTGTTTATGTTATTTGCAATATTTTCGATCCATTGCACTAAGTAACATAAGAAAACTTCACATAAAGTCTATAATACATTTTTTATTAACAGATCAAGAAGTATTAGAGAAACAAGGATTTTAAGGTCTGACAAGATTGTGTGAAGATTTGAATGCTTACTAGGTTAAGGCTCGAATGAGGTGAAGGTGAAATTGTTGAGGCGAATCCAAAGATTGGAAGGGTACTTTCACAAATAAGGATGACGGATGAAACCCCACTTGGATCAGAATATCAATTCCTAGATAGTTTCATGACGATAGTGCAATGTTAGAAGATATGTATCGGGAGTTTAAAAAGAACAAAGAAGAAGGCACTTCATCACCTAAATATAAAGAAGATAAGGGAAAGGGAGAAATGATTTGATGAGCACCAATATTGTAGCAAGGATGCTGCAACTCCTGGGCTTCCGACTTTACTTATCAAACCAGGGTTCGTACACTTGGAGGTGACAGTGCTATATGCACAAGTAGAATTGAAGGTCCTACCTATTGTCACTTGTTCATCTGGCGAGAGACCCCAGTGGTTCCAAGCCAGACTTCTATAGAGTCAGAAGAAGCTTGATTCTTTGATGGAAGAAGCGCAAATCTATTCTAAGAGAGCTAATCTACTACAGTAATGAAGAAAACAACATGCAATGCTAAATCACGCATATCCTAATTAACCATTTAAATAGCTATGCTAAGCAAAATTGCTAAATAAACACTAACCTAATGCAGCTATCTAAGTTACAGAAGTAAAGAGCATAAAACCAAATTAATGTGTAAGCAAGGAAACTAGACTAAATCTATTTTCACTTTTTTGGCTTTTTTGATGATAAGACAGTGTTAGGGTATGACTGAATGACCAAATTGAAGCTCAGAAGTGGCATTGTTTAAATGAGATGCAGAACAAAGTTTGGGAAGGAGTCAAGCGGAAAAGTAGTTGTTACACTAAAATTTGTCACCATGACTATTTGCAGTCAGTATGGCTCCATCAATAACCATACTGTCCTCCTTGGAAAGTCTTATACCTCTGCTCCTCATGTCAAACTCCAAAAAAGAGAGAAAGCCTTTAAAAACTCAATATAACTCTGGTTACGCAGTTTCTCTTACTCTTACCTGCGGGCATGCACCTCAAGTACATAATACCTGCGTACTTGTACGCTCTGTCTGTAAAGGGGTGGGTGTGTACCCCTGTAAAAGTCAAAAGGCTCAAGTTTTACTTCAAAAAACTTACTTGCGGTCGATTCTAGAGCGTTCTAGAAGATGGTTTGACGTGGATTGAGCACCTCCAGATGGTTCATGCATCCCAATGAAAGAGGAACTTATCCCATGAAGTGGGGAACTATCCCTTTGAAAGAGGGGCTTATCCCATTGATGGTGGACCTGTTTAACTTCCTCCAAAGCATTATAAATACAGGCATTGGGCCAGAGGGAGGGGAGGTTGAAAGCTGAACATTCCTAAGGGTAGATGCTGCTGAAATTAGGACTCCCTTATAGAGCTTGAGAGGATAGATCACATTCTTTTCTTAGCTTCATTTGGAAGTGGGTGAGCTGATCAAAGTAGAGGAGAACTCTTGCTGGACCCTGGGAGGGACCTGCACAACACCAAGGCACTGGTTGTAAGGTTTCTTTTGTTTCCAATTAATACAATTAAGTTCATTTTTCTCAACAAGTTGTTATATATAATTTGTTTCATAAACTCCTTGGTCTTTATGATGAATATGTTTTATTATATGAGTTATTCAGGTGCTATGTAATCGTTTTCTTGTTAGTGAATGCAGGCTTCAAGGAGAAGGAGCTCATCTGGATCGAAGAGGCTTGGCTACTACAAACAACGTTGGACTAAAGGTAAGCCTTAAACACTTGGTTGCTTTTATTTTAAATGCATATTTAGGGAAAGATAGTGCTTGATTGTTTAGTTTGTCACTAGAAAAGCCTTGTTTTCTAGGGAGGTCAGTTTTGTCCCCAAAATTGACTCTTTCCGCATGACAAAATGGCGACCACACTGGGGAATCCATGGATTTGAATGATTCCTCTTTTGATTGATACTTTGATTTGAGAAACCTTGATTTCTTTCTAGTTTTTGACTGATTGACTGTGAATTTGGGTGGAATAGCTTAGGATTGAGTTAGTTTTTATTTTTCTTGATTTTGAGAGCAGTACGCACCCTCTGAGTTAAGCACAGTGCGTACCTGTACGCACTTCTTCTTTGCGCACAGAGCGTGGCCGCACCTGTGCAAACAGGCTGCCTGCGTACCCTGTCAAAAGTTTAGAAAATTCCATTTTTTCCTTTTTTACCTATTAGATCTTGTTTATAGCTTATTTGTTGCTGCCCAGATCCACTGGTTACCTGTCAAAAGTTTTCATCTAAGCTTGTTTCATTAGCATCAAGGGTTTTAGTGAAGTTCATAGAAGTTGAAGCCCTAGGTTTGATTTTTGTATTGGTCTTGTAGTGACTCTGGATTTAGAAGTTGTAGAAACCTTAGATATCCCTGGTCTTTTCAGTCTTCTTAGGAGTCAGACCATTCGTAAAATCCACCTTTGTGAGAAACCTACCGTTGTGTTGTCTCTTTGCGGAATTTCGAGAAGGCTTGTTTGTTAAGCTGTGAATTTCATTCTTAAGAAAAAGAACAAGAGCTTTTTATTTTTGTTTTTGACTGATTTATGATTCTGCATGAATTAGTCCTTGGTTGAATTGTAACCAAGTAAAACATCCTGGAATTATATTTTGTAGGCTTTTACCTCATTAGATTTGCTTTTAGGTAAATTTCTCTTAGATTTGCTTTTAGGTAAATTTCTCTTAGATTTTCATAGATCTTAAAATTGATTTTTGTTAAGTAGTTTTACATGCTTTGTTAAAATAGGAAAATACAAAATCTCTTTTGAAGAAAGTTTGTTTAGTAGCGTTTGAAGTCTTTGAAAAGAGAAAGGAAGTTTTCGTGAAATAATTAGTGGTCTTGTGTTGTGTGCTTTGGAAAAGATAAAGAGATTTTTTCTTTGATTTTCATTGCTAAGAAAGTTGTCTTTATAAATTTTGCATTCTCCAACTCTCTTAGCTAGGGAATTCATTGAAAAGGAAAGATTGTTTTTTCATCCTAGGTGCATATTTTTAGTGGATTTGAGTCGAGTCTACACATCATAAGTTTCATCTCCGCTACCTTTTGTCCTAAAGAAAAGCCATAAAAAATTAACGCTTAAAGTAAAATTAACTTAGTAACTTTTTATTTACTAGGGCTCTGATACACCAACATAGATCAGGCTAGTGTCTTGGAGTAGGAGAGTAATTAACTCTCCAAGACAGTAAAAACAAACAAGTAGCTTATCTTGCGGTAGGATAAATCCAATTGTTACATTTATGCTCTGGGAAAGCTCCTCTTAAAGGAGAAGCACGAGATCGTGTCCGAACCAGTGAGGGGATCAATCCTTCTTCATTGGGAATGACGCCAGATATGCACGTACTACAAACGGTAAACCTCGGATTAACCATTGTCGAGGAGCCTGGGGACTTGTCGGTAAACCTTGGATTATTGTCAAGGAGCCGGCAAGGGGATTGAGCTTGTTACTCAGCCCTTGCGTGTGTATCGGATCGTAGACTGTTCCCCCAGGTATATTTGTTGCTGTTGGTGACCTTAGTGACTATTATCTTTAGGATTCTTCCTAAGGTGATGGTGGAGGGAAGATCCCACTATACCTGGAGCAGACGTCGGCTAGACTCACTTGGATTTTCTGGGGGGTTCACTTCACTCGAGACGGTTAAAGTGGATGAACTTGGTCCAGTCTATTCATTAAGTAGGTTGCCGGGGTAACTGTTCCACCCGCCATTTCTATACTGAATTCTGCGATGTTGGATTTCATCACCAACTAGTGTTTTCGGTCCAGAAAGTTACTGTTTGTGTGTGGTTTGACGCCCTAGATTCTTTAGGCGTGTGATTCGAATTTGTTTGGTTCTTTAGAGACTTTAGGCGGTTTGCTTTGAGATTTTACTTTGTTTGCGTGCGCAGTAGTTAAAAGTTTTAACTGTGGCTGAATTATCAAGACAGTCCATAGACTTCGGGGCCAGTCTCCTGAGGTTGTAACCGTGGCCGATTTGTTGAGGAAGTCCCGTAGACTTCGGGGCCAACCTCCTGAAGATGTCCCGGGCCATTACGAAGGTTTGAAAGTCCTCGTAACTCCTAGTGGCAGTAAAGTAGGTTCACCTGAAGAAGGAGAGTCTTCATTGGTTGTTCATCCTGATTACCAAACTCTAGAAACAGGTTATAATCCTGAAGCTATTTCGGTTTCTGAACTTGCTGGTAGCTTTTCATCTACTAGTGATATAGGCGAAGAACCTGAGATATCTGAACCTGTTACTCCAACATCGGGGTTAGTTTCTCCAACTTCTAGTGCTCCTGATTCACCTAGGGTAGAAAGAGTAATCACCGAAAATCTTCCTTCTGGTTTGATAGCTATTGAAGAACTTACTCCGGAAGAAGAAATAGGCATCCCTATCCCTGAAAATCAACCTACTATTGATCTAAGGGAAAGTGAATCAATTGTTTACAGTCCACCTAGAAGTACTACTTGGTATCTTTCTTTAACTAATTATTTGGACAACTCAGGGTTAAGTTTTTCACCACCTCGTGCTCCTTATCCACCTAGGGGTTTTTATACTCCCGTAAATATGTCAGGTCAGTCGTCCATGTTTACTCAATCGCCTGAATATTTTTTGTACGGCGGTCCTTCTGTTCCCTCTGGGTATCAGTCACTTTCTGGTACTTTTGCGGGAGCATATCCTCAACCCATTGAACATGGGTTATTAACTGGAAACAATGGTAGTAAACCGTTGAGCGTAGAAAACATTCTCATGATGTCAGGTTCTATTCCCAATTCTCAACCTCAAGGTGGCCAGTTACCGCCTGGGGGCAACCTCAATTAACGCTTGGGGGGAAACCTCAAGGTACACAAATTGTGTCTGGGGGGCAACCTCAAGGACAGTATGTACCCATGGTGCAGTACATTCCTCAAGGTCAACCCCAGCCTCAATATGTACCCCAAGGTCAACCTCAATATCAATTTATACCTCAAGGTAAACCCCAGTATCAGTACATGCCTCAAGGGTATTTACCCCAAGGTCAGTACTCGAACCAAGGTTTCCAACCACCCCAAGGTCAATCTTATGTTCAAGGAACGGGAAATGTTCCTTTCAATTATCAATCCTACCCTCAACCCGGTTTTAGATCTCAATATTCTCAACCTGTTATGGGTCAGTACCCTGGAATGAACATAGTGTGGGATCCATCGCAAATTCAACAGGTGTTGCAGCCAAGTGTACAGTTGTCATCTCAAACTGGACAACCCTTAGTTTTTGGTTCACCCCAGCAACCAGTCCAGTCTAATATTCAAACTTCTGTACCTTCGGTAGTTTCTCAGTCTGGGCCTATTGCGCCTAGTACTCCATCTCAAACGACTGCTGCAACTGCCGCAACATCTGTTCAATCTACCCCACCTACTTCTGGAGTATCGACAACTCCGGTTTCTACTGTTCCTGTATCTACTCCTCAGACATCTTTACCATCGTCTGGATCCACGATTCAAACTACGGTTCAGATGCCTGTAGGACAACCTGGTTTAAGTACGGTTGTCACAAGTCAACCACAATTCACTTATCAACCGTACCAGGGATAGTACCAATTCGGTCCTGCTGTCCAGCAGCCAGTTTACCAGTATCAACCGTATCCTGGGTACACTTATCAACAACCACAGCAACCCCAGTACGGTCCGGTTAATCCTGGTTTTCCAGGAGGATACAATATCCCGAACGCGATTCCCATTCCTAGTTATCCTGGATATCCTCCTCCTGGGGCTGGTATAATGACTCAGAGTTTTAGGGATCCTAATCGGCAGCTACCGTTTATCGCAACTTTGGACTTACCAGACTTGTCGCGCCTAACAAACGATCCAATTAATTATCTTCCGTTTTGGCCACCAATGCCAAATAAGTTGCCCAGTGACATTCCCAAGTTCGAAGGTAAGTCTGGAGAGGACCCGTCGAATCATGTGATGACTTACCACCTCTGGTGTGCCTCTAATTCCATCTCGGATGATTCGATCTGCTTACATCTTTTCCAGCGCACTCTCATTGGTCTTGCGGCCAAGTGGTATATTGAGTTACCACGGGCCTCTTTTTATAATTTTAGCCAGTTAGCTACCTCGTTTTTAACTCATTTTCAGTTGCTGGTCAGATATGATAATGGCACGGAGTTACTAACTTCATTAAAGCAATCAACGTCCACTTATATTTCCGATCATATTCATGAATGGAGACGTTGAAGGCGGTTAGTGAAAGTTTTTATCCCGGACCAAGTCTTAGCTGAATGTTAAATCATTGTTACCAAAGATTACTAAAGACGTAGCTAAGGCCGGAGTAGTTACTGAGGAGCAAGTGATTGCTCAAGCGCAGTACCTTGACTTAGTTTATACTCAGTCAGGTACGTTACACAAAAAGATCCCCGATCTTCCCAAGTCAAATCAAATAGCTGTTGCTCCGTCAGGGTCTCATGCTGCTGATGGCATGATTAGTACGGTGAACACTAAAAGCAAGAAGAAATCCTCCAAGAATTCTTCTCCTATCATAACCTTTCCTGATTCCTCGACAGGAGATTCTTCTGCAGAGGTTTCTGCCAATGTTCACGTTGTAGAGTCATCTACGGCTAAATCAAAATCCGGTGGAAAGAAGAAAGGAAAGAAGAAGAATAAAGCAGACAAAACTCCAAAGGAGAAAATTGAAAAATCGGAAACCAATGACGAAAAACGCAAACCTCGATATCCTTGTCTTATTTGTGAAGAGGAACACTTTACGAGAGACTTCCCACATCGAGCAGAGGTTGCGAAGATTGTCAAAGGTTCCCAAACTCCTGCTGTTTTGAAGGATCCATTTCCAAATCAAGATAGCAAGATGATAGGTTCTTCCTCGAATGCCAATGAAGAACCCATATTGATGATGTCCCATGTAAGGATTGCGACTCAATCGCAAGATTATGGTAGTAAAAGTCCTGTTGATGGCAAAGAAGCAGAATCTTCTCATTCTAATCCATCAACCTTAGCTCCCGGTTCCGATCCACTACAAATCGAGAAGCCTAATCCAGACTTAGTAATCAAACTGCCCGCCAAGGGTATACTTCGAAAGTCTGCTTTCAATCCACATGCGAGAGCGGCCCAGAATTATAACATTGTTGAGGACTTAGCTGTTTCACCCTCAGCAATGTCAGCTTTGGAAGTGCTGCAATCATGCCCAGCACAACGTAAATTACTTTTGTCGGCTATAGGAGCTGTTGATGTTCAGGACCCGAACCTAATAATCTTTGATCTAGAAAATAGTACACCGTGTTTGCCTCATCAAATGGCTTTCCAGATCCCAGTGATAGTAAAAAACAGGCCTATTCATCGGACTGTAATTGATGAGGGAGCTTCAATGTGTATTATGTCGATACAGTGTTGGAGATCGCTTGGTCCTCCTTCACTGAATCAATCCCCGACAATTCTTAAGGCCTTTGATGGCTGTGCGTTTCATCCTTTTGGCATTCTACAGGATTTTCCTATAGGGGTTGAAGGAAAAACCGTTAGTCTAGATGTGGAGGTGGTTGATGCCCCTCTAGACTACAACCTTCTCTTGGGTCGAAGTTGGTCTTACGCTATGACAGCGGTCGTTTCATCGGTCTTCCGAGTAATAAAGTTCCCACATAATGGAAAGATCATAACAATAGACCAGCTGGCTTACTTTTCATCCGACCCAGCCTCTTCAGAGAGTATTCAGCATGTCGGTAAAACGACTATCCCATATAAGGATGTTGGAGTAGGATTAGTTAAAGATGCCGGTTTACTGGGAACTTTTCCTTTTCCTCCAATCAACGCATTATCTTCGTTTGCATCCATTCATATGATTACATCAGACACCATTGTTTATGATGATCCTTGGATCGTTCCTTCTGAATCTGAGATAGACTCATTTGGTGATGCTATGCCTTTGAGTCCATATGAAATTGCCTATGAAGCCGTGCAGTCTTTTACCGACCCGTGTTCAACCAAAAAAGACTTAATGAATGTGGTCCGTGAGGAATCACTTTTCACATCAACCTCGGAGTTAATAGCGTTTCCCGAAGTTGTTTCATCTGACGAGCAACTTCGTGAAGTCCTGTGTATAGATGATTTACCATGGGAAGATCTCCATCACAGATCTTTGTTTTTACCTGAGGATGATCGTTTTGAAAATGATTTTTCATCAATTTTTACGACTGAATATGTCAAGGAAGCTCAGAATCCCATGAAACATCCTGATTCAGAGCTAAATTTGGGAAACATCTCTCGAACTATTCCCATTGACATTTCAGTTAAGCCTGGAATTGTTGAGAACATTCATATAGGTGCCTCGTGTACAGATGACGAAATTCAGACATACAATGCCCTATTTCAAGAATTCCGCGATTTGTTTGCCTGGTCCTATGAGGAAATGCCAGGAATTGATCCCGTGATTGTTGTTCATGAGATCAAGACTTACCCGGATGCTAAACCCGTCCGGCAACGTTTGCGTCAGATTCACCCAAGAAAAGCTGCAGCAATTAAAGCAGAAGTTGAGAAACTGTTGAAAGCAGGTTTCATTTATCCGATCCCATTAACGGATTGGGTATCGAATATTGTTCCGGTTAACAAAAAGCAGGGAACAATAAGAATATGCATCGATTATAGGGACATTAATCAAGCTTGTCCAAAAGACAACTACCCAACCCCCTATATCGATCAAATAATTGATGATTGTGCCGACAGTGAAATATTTTCCTTTATGGACGGTTTTTCCAGATACAATCAAATCAACATTCTACCTGCCGATCAACCAAAAACGGCTTTCATTTGTCCATAGGGGACATTTTCTTATTGCAAATTACCTTTTGGGCTCAAGAATGCCGGAGCAACATTTCAAAGGGCGATGTCTTATGCGTTTCATGACATCAAACACATTGTGCAACCGTATCTCGATGATTTGCCTACTCATTCATTACATCGAGCTGACCACCTCGTCCACTTACGTGCAATTTTTATGAGGTGTAGGCATTATCGTATTCGGTTGAACCCACAAAAATGTGTCTTCTGTATAGAAACGGGTCGATTACTGGGGTTTGTAGTTTCGAAGCCGGCATTCGCGTCGATCCCTCGAAGGTAGAAGCTATCGTCAAATTGCCTCCTCCTTTGAGTCTTCGCCAACTCCAAAGTTTGCAGGGGAAAGCAAAATTTTTACGACGATTCATTCCTAACTACGCTGAGGTTACAAAGGGTTTTACACAGTTGTTGAAACAGAACGCTCAATTCTCTTGGGATGAGATAGCTCAGAAATCTTTTGATGCACTCAAACACGCGTTGACCCATGCACCGTTGTTGCATCCTCCTAACTACAACCAGGATTACTTTTTGTACCTCGTCGCCTCCCATTCCACCATTGGAATGGTCTTAGTTCAGGAAGATGAATTCGGAACGGAACATGTGATATATTACCTTAGTCGAACGTTAAATCCAACTGAGGTAAAATACTCACATGTGGAGAAATTGGCATTGGCAGCGGTTCAGGCTGTCCAACGTTTTCGTCACTACATTTTACTACGTAAAACTACAGTCATTTCGGATTGCAACCCTATGATTTACATTTTTACCAAACAATTGCTAGGGGGCAAGTACTCTAAATGGATTGTTATCCTACAGGAGTTCGACTTGGAGTTTGAGAAATCTAAGTCTAAGAAATCTTTAGTTTTTGCAGAGTTAATGTGTGACTTCCCGCGTGCTGACACGGAAACTGTGGCAGAGGAGCCCATTGTGGACGAATCTTTGTTTCTAATAAGCACTTTAGATCCGTGGTATGGGGATATCATCGTCTATCTCCAGACCCAATCCTTTCGGCCCGAAGTTTCAAAGTCGGAACGTCGGAAAATTCGATTCCAGTCCCAACAGTACAAAATTATTGGAGATACTCTTTATCGCCGTGGGGCGGACTTGGTTTTTCGACGTTGCTTAACACATGAAGAGGCTGAAAGGGTTCTAAATGACTGTCACTCTGGAGCGTGTGGCGGTCATATGTTTGGGTATTCCACAGACCAAAAGATATTGCGCGCTGGCTACTTCTGGCCATCCTTGTTTAAAGATTGTATCATTGCGGTCCGAAAATGCCACAACTGTCAAGTGTTTGATCGAAAGATGCGCGCTCCACCTGCTCCTCTCCACCCTATAATTTCCGTTGGTCCTTTTGCCAAATGGGGTATCAATTTTATTACATGTAACCCTCACTCGGCCGGAGGGCATGCGTATATCATCCTTGCGGTAGATTATTTTACTAAGTGGGCCGAGGTGATGCCTACATTAGAGGCAGACGGCAAGACAGCTGCAATTTTCGTGTTCAATCATATAATTGCTAGGTTTGGTGTCCCACAAGCGATAATCACTGACCATGGGCGCCATTTTCGAAACGTTATGATGACAGAACTTATAGGCCAGCTTGGTTTGCGTCACGATAGTTCAACTCCTTATTATCCACAAGCGAATGGTCTGGTTGAGTCCATCAACAAAGTTTTAGTTATTATGATCCGACGAATCATTGGTATTCATCGGTCGAATTGGAACAACATGTTATTTTCAGCGCTTTGGGCGTACCGAACCTCAGTGAAAACATCAACAGGGTTCACTCCTTTCCAACTAGTTTATGGTTTGGAAGCTGTGCTACCCATTGAATGCGAAATCCCGTCACTGCAAATGGCCATCGAGTTACTTCCGGCTACTTCCGAAGAGGAAAATCATTTATTATACTTAGCTCAATTAGATAAGAATTGACGTGATGCTGCATTGGCGATCGAGACTCACGCAAAATGTATGAAAGCTCAGTATGATCGAAATGTGACCCCTTGAAATATTTCGGAAGGAGACCTAGTGTTATTGTATGATCAAGCTAATGATAAATTAGGTGCTGGAAAATTTGTTCCTATGTGGCATGGGCCCTATATTGTCAAGAGAAAGCTAGCAAAAGGGGCCTATGAGTTGGTAGACTTTGACGGGGACTCTTTGGGTAAACCCAGAAATGGACTTTACCTAAAGAGGTATTATGCTTAAAAGATGGTTATGGAGAATTTTTAGTTAGGTTAGTTTTTCTTTCTAGCTGGTGTGTTTGTTAGTTTAGACAGTGTGCTTAGCTTAGAGAGTGTGTTTTTCCTCATTATTCCTGCTTATCTTGGTTTTACTCTTGATATTGCAGATGTCGATGCCTCTCCAAACATACAATGGATTTGCTGATGGTGCTTGTCGTAGTACACGGAATATCTCTTCCGCAGCTTGGGTTATCTATTCGCCCTCTGACGAGTTAGTATCTACGCATGGGGTGAGCCTCGGTCAAACAACGAACAACATTGCCGAATACAGTGTAGTGATTGAGTTATTATCTGAATCTATTTCATTTGGGATTCAGAGTTTGATAGTGAGGTTAGATTCTGAACTCGTTGTATTACAGCTTAATAGAGTGTATGCCATTAGAAATCCAGTGTTATTAAGGTTATTTTTGAGAGTGTGTCTCTTGGAACGTGAATTTGATTACATTGACTATCAGCATATTCCAAGGTCTTTAAATACATTAGCAGATGCAATTGCTTCTCGAATGTTAAATAGACATTTGCAATAACCATACATGTAAATTTAAAACCATTCCATAACATGATTTACAAGATAAGCCGGTAATAATGATATATATATATATATATATATATATATATATATATATATATATTTAGGAGTGTGTCAAAAAATACATCGTCTTCGATCATAGGTTGAAAAACACCTTATGATCGGCAAAAATGATAAGTACAAAAAACCAAAATGTCACATGTGTCTACAAAACGACCATCCAATCACTGGTGATGATCTCTATATGACACCAATGCACGGGCCACCCTACACAAGAACCTCCTAAAAGGTCCTAGGACCCCGACTACATAGCGCTGAAGCCGGATTGGAATATCATCTATGGTAGTCTCCGGTATATCTGTTGTAAGACGCTCAAGGTCACTTTCCAACTCAGCCAAAGTCTCTGTGGCCTCGTCTTGTGGGGCCGGTGCCGCTGCAACTGGTAGTCTCCTCTCGTAAGGCCGGAGATTGGCTGGATGACGTGGGCCTACATCTGCATTTTGAAAATTATTACTATCAGTTTTGAGACGATATAAAACAAACAAAAAAATAGATAGTTTAAAAAACTTGTGGAAAATGAAGTTACCTGTATCATCCCATTGTTCTCCCGGTGGAAGAACCATGTCCAGATCTCCACGAAAATCAACTCCGGCATAAGGAAAATCCTGTATAGAAAAGACCTGGTCTTCTAACCAGCGAAAGTACTCCGGAGTAAATCAGACAACCTCCGTCCCCTCATCAGGATGACGGGCCATAACCGCAACCCATCGCATCAATTTGGGCTCTCGGGGAAGCCCAGCCTCAACAGTGAGCTGCTGTGGGATCAGCATCGGAACCCTCTCTAAGCCAAAACTCACAACTAAAGCCCCATAACCAAAGGTCTTTAGCTATCCGTTTTTGGCTCTAGTCAGTTGGCCCTTTACATTGGCCAACACAGCATCACACCAGTTGAAAATGGTACCTCGATAGCAATCAATAGCCATCCGCATCTGGGATCCAGTGGCAATGTGTAAAGCGGCAGCCCCGCAAAGTCTGGTAACTGTAAAGGCAATCACCATAAGTTCAGGACGGGATATAGTTTTGATCTCTATCCCCTTCTCCTGAGTCTGAGTGTTACACCACTCTAGTCGGAGACTAGCGATAGACTGGCCACCTGCCCTAGTCCCGAACAGAGTCAAGTGTTCACCTCTCTTGGGCAAACCAGTGAGAAAGTAGATATCTGCCGGCTCCATCTCAAGCTGGTGCCCTCCAATATAAAAACACTGGTCCTGAATGTTCCATCTTTCTACCAGCCACTCTAGAAAGCTCACTTGGGCCCTCATGCCAGGTATGGCCCAGTATTTATAAAGACCGCATGCCTTCAAAGCATCAATTGACGGTTGATGATTAATGGCGGCCAAATCAACATCTTCGTGCTCTCTCTCGTGCCAATCAAGCATGGTGAACAATCTACACACCATAAAACATCCATTAGAGTTCATAAAATAAAAAAAAATTGGTCCATTTTGGAGGATTTAGGTTTTAAAAACTTGTTGCGCGGAGTACGCACCCCGCCTTTAGGAACAGAGCGTGGGTACGCAGGGTCTCTGAAGGCAAGGTGCGTACCCCTGACATTTTTCCAAATGAGAAAATGTCGGGGTACGCGGGTCCCTAGTGTGGTGCCTGCGTACGCCCAGAGGCGGTTTTTGAAACCACAAAACCTCCCAAAAATGAAATCTGGGGCCTAAAAAAGAATTCTAAACAGATGAAATTGAAGAGGAGGATGTTGTAGATTACCTGGAAGAGACGGCGTTCGATTTTGACGGTCGGATTCGCAATGTCCACGGGAAGTTTCTTGCCAAAAGCGCTTTTTCTCTCCTCAACAGTAAAATGGTAAAAATGAATTGGTAAAAGCCCTTTTTATAGGTTTTTTGGGTAAATAAATGGTAAATTTGTTTATTTTTCACCATGAAAAGGTATTTTTCAAAGTATTTTTATCTATCTTCAACAGGTATGAGTAATGTGTTGGTTTTTGTGCAGGATAAAGGATTTTCAGGGAAAATTGTCATTTTTTACAAACAAAAACATCAGAGTCATCTTTAAGCCCTTTTCTGACTCCTAAAACATGAAAAGATTGCCGAGCGTTTCTTTTACACTCGTTAAAACGGAATTAAAAGACGGTCGTCTTACAGCCCTTTTCTGACCGTAAAAACATGAAAAGATTGCCAGATTTTTGTCATTTCAAATTCGATATTGGAAATAAAACGACGTGTCCTTGATCGCTTTTTACTTTTCAGATCAGAGACACTAATCATGAAAGTACTCCTTGGTCATAAAGATCAAGCGGTTCTCTCAAGTATTATTTTATACTTTTTCGGGCTTGGGAGACACAAATTTACGAAAAAGGTCAACCCTGGAGTCTTCTTAAGTTTTTTCAGACTCTCTAAAATTGAAAAACGCCGAGTTTCTCCTATACTGGACTCATTAAAATTTCACAATAAAGGACCTGTTCGATTACAAACAGGAACAGACCACTCCTTCTTAGGGTTCGAATCTAAACTAAGTTGGACTCATCCGAAGGATGAGCTTGTAGAAATTTTGAATAATATGACACATATTCAACAGAGATTATCCTGATCATACAATTTAAGCGGAACATGTATAATACATAATCTCCTCTACGTTGATCATCAAATTACAGAAGCAGAAACATCCACAGGCATACATAGAAGCATCAATCACACATATCAACACAGTATTTTCCCGGGGAAAGCATCTCGCTAAAAACCCCACACTATCTGTATATTATATTGATTGAATCATGTAACAATACAAAGCATAATACTTCTCACAAGTATCTCCACCTGTTACACACAATACAGCTCAGATTTGATCTCCAAATCTCTCCCGCTGCTTGCCTGCCTCCACTGCTCAAACCTGCTCGAGAACTGATGAGAATAGCTTCCCAAACTCGATTTTACACTGCAAAATAGTCACCCACACTATGTTGGACGTGAGCAACAGCTATAATATCATGAAGATACGTGAGCAAACTCATTGGCATACTCAATCCTTTGATTGTGCAAATCATCATGCACAGCTATAGTCACAACTGATAGCAATCTGATCCTCTAACACCTGTCCCTGCTGAACTGAACATGCACTGACATGCAACTGAGTTAACTGATGTATTCTATAGTTGCATTATGAGTTAATAACTTGTGAATTAATTAATAACTAATTCACCCAACTCATCTTTAGTCTATTGATCAGTTAGACTAAATACAACCAGTTTAACAAAGCTAAACTGAACACAACTCCATCAACTGTACCTCCAGTCCACTAAACTCAACTCACTTGAGTTCTAACTGAAGTCATGCATGCAACAACTCAACTGACTCATAAGAAAAACGAATTTCCTTCTGACAGCTGCATGTGCCACTTCCGTAGCTCAAACTGAAGTGCTCCAAGAGAATAAGATTAAGTTTATAGTCCAAATATTATTGTGAGATAATAATATTTTACTTTTCTATTTTTGACTTTGATCACTCACACTGTGATCACTCACACTGTAATCACTCACACTGTGATCACTCACACTTTCATCAAAAATAGAAGTCCATCTATTTTTCCCAACTTGATCAATCATCCATAGACATGATCCATATGTCTAAAAATAGACATAGTCTAAAAATAGACTTGCGCCAAAAATAGCCTGCGGGCCCACTTAGTGAAGGCGACTCTTTTCACTAAGCTCCATCATCTTGTTGTATTCTCAACAAGCATTTCTTGTTGCACACTTTTCAACAGAGCTTATAATCAAGCAAATGTTATCCTCCTCAAGCTTGTTAAAAATAAAGAGGTACTTGCCAGAAATGGTGGGCGAAAAGAGAGGAAAATGAGCCTATTTGTTACACTTTGTCTCGGAGAAACCTTATCACCACTCTTGAACACGACACTTTTCATTCACCTGGGTTGGGAAATCCTTTGCCTAATAGTTGATGAAACCACATTGAAAGTCTTCAGCCGGTTTCTGGGTATTAACTTTGGGTCAATTATCACCAAGCCATCTGTTGTGTCGTTATGTGTTCGAGAGGTCACTGCAAATAAACCATTCATCTGCAAAATATCTGTCATCCATCTTGACCATCCCTGAGTCAGTCCTTACAGCTACATTTCTTCAACTTGATCTATGATTTCATGTTGTGGGCTTGCCTGCAATGGGTCGCTTTCTATAGACATCAGCACATTATCTAGAAAGATGATCTAGGAATCGTCAGTACCTTGAGATTTGCATACCTCAATGGCAGGTTTCTCGCCTTCGACAACAGTTTACATCATTGACTTTCGATCGAAGGATTCCGTGAGATGTTCGACATCAACACATTCATTCACATCTCACGGATTGTATTGGGTACTTTGAGAGCCATTGACATCACTGGTGGTTTCTCTCACACTTGTTAACAGTTTACATCATTGACTGGTAATCAAGTGGTTTCTACCATGTTCGACATCAACTCATTTATTCGCATGGATAGAATCGTACTATTTCGGGAAGTAGAAATGAAGACCCTGGATCTAGTTTCTGCCATCCAGGCTGCGAGGAGTTTTGTATTCATTATATAGTAGACTAATTATAAACAGATGGTTGCGTCCATACTGTGTCTACAAGTGTCTATGATTATGATGTATTGCAAAATCATTCCTATATCAGAGCAGTAGTTAGTTTGTTAGTTAAGTTTTCAATCTGAGTATGGGAATGCCTACCTCAGCGATGATATGATCTCATATATCTATTTTGTGTTGAATATTTGCAGGTTCCAACTGGGCTCTCCACAAGATAATCCTCGAAATGATAAAGTGCTTCACCCTTCCTAGATGATATAAAACCCTAATCTACTACAGACCTCGCACTTTAGGGGGCAATCTGTTACACTAAAATTTGTCACCATGACTATTTGCAGTCAGTATGGCTCCATCAATAACCATACTGTCCTCCTTGGCAAGTCTTATACCTCTGCTCCTCATGTCAAACTCCAAAAAAGAGAGAAAGCCTTTAAAAACTCAATATAACTTTGGTTACGCAGTTTCTCTTACTCTTACCTGCGGGCACGCACCTCAAGTACATAATACCTGCGTACTTGTATGCTCTGTCTATAAAGGGGTGGGTGCGTACCCCTGTAAAAGTCAAAAGGCGCAAGTTTTACTTCAAAAAACTTACTTGCGGTCGATTCTAGAGCGTTCTAGAAGATGGTTTGACGTGGATTGAGCGCCTCCAGATGGTTCATGCATCCCAATGAAAGAAGAACTTATCCCATGAAGTGGGGAACTATCCCTTTGAAAGAGGGGCTTATCCCATTGATGGTGGGCCTGTTTAACTTCCTCCAAAGCATTATAAATACAGGCATTGGGCCAGAGAGAGGGGAGGTTGAAAGCTGAACATTCCTAAGGGTAGATGCTGCTAAAATTAGGACTCCCTTATAGAGCTTGAGAGGATAGATCACATTCCTTTCTTAGCTTCATTTGGAAGTGGGTGAGCTAATCAAAGTAGAGGAGAACTCTTGCTGGACCCTGGGAGGGACCTGCACAACACCAAGGCACTGGCTGTAAGGTTTCTTTTGTTTCCAATTAATACAATTAAGTTCATTTTTCTCAACAAGTTGTTATATATAATTTGTTTCATAAACTCCTTGGTCTTTATGATGAATATGTTTTATTATATGAGTTATTCAAGTGCTATGTAATCGTTTGCTTGTTAGTGAATGCAGGCTTCAAGGAGAAGGAGCTCATCTGGATCGAAGAGGCTTGGCTGCTACAAACAGCGTTGGACAAAAGGTAAGCCTTAAACACCTGGTTGCTTTTATTTTAAATGCATATTTAGGGAAAGATAGTGCTTGATTGTTTTGTTTGTCACTAGAAAAGCCTTGTTTTCTAGGGAGGTCGGTTTTGTCCGCAAAATTGACTCTTTCCGCATGACAGTAGTCGAAGATTGAAATTAGCGAAGGGAGGATGTAATGAGGCAGCAGTGCATAGGAACCATTAGATCGATCAACAAACAGTAAAAATGGAAGATGAGTAGCGGAGATCTTATCGCAGGAGATTACGTGAATAGATGGATGAACAAGACTAACGGGAAATGAATGGCAGAGTTCTTATCGCGAGAGATTAAGTGAATAGATGGACGAATAGGATTAATAGAAGATGAATGGCGGAGATCTTGTCACGGGAGGTTAAGTCAATAGACGGATGGATCACATCAAGTCACATGGTGACAGAAGAAAATACATGTGAAATGATGGAGCGGGTTTGGTAGGTGGTAAGCATATTCTCGCGCGCCCTCAAAGTTGTAAGCTATATTTTTAATTTTCACGTGATTAGCCTAAGTGAGTGACACATAGCATGGGAAAACCACTTTTCTCACGTGCTCTCAGGTGGATATCAGTCGTGCAAGAATTCACGCGAGATTGCACGATAGCCATTGGATCATGTGAGATTGATCAATGGTGGAGATCAGCCAAGCTAGTTGGCGATCAGGTGACGCGATAACCATTGGATCGAGGGCGTGACAGATCGACGGTGGAGATTTGGAGTGCATAAAGTAGGTGGAAGAATTCATGATAGCTGTTGGATCAAGCTAGACAGATCGACGGTGGAGATCTGGAGCGCATAAAGTCAAGCATTGAAATGAATCGAATGGTGATTGGTTAGGTTTGTTGTGGATTGGACGGTAAGGAAATCTACGGGTATAATATGATCAAGATGTGTTTTATTAGCTTCCACTTAAGCATCTTGTGCTAAAGGCACTGAGCATATGAGAAAAAAGTGATGGAAAAAGACGAAAATGAAATGAACCTTGTACTGAATCAAGACAAAAAACTTCATGCAAGAACTCCTGGCTAACCTACTAATTGAAAGAAGGCACAAATGGAAGCAAACTAAAACACAACTAATCTATGCTACACTACTGTAATGGAAATGCAACTACTTAAGAAAATGAATGATTAAACCATGAATCTATGCTAGCATACATGTACAATAAAGAGGAGCCTCGGCTGCAAGGGTTGGGCCCTAACCCAAGAACTTCAGCCCTCTAAGTTAACTCAGTGTTGGCTCAAAACAAAACTCATCCTTATTATCAAAACAATGGATTACATCAAAAACTGTCACCAGTCTTGTAGCTCGAAAATAGAGTAAAGTTTTACAATAAAAAGTCTGAATCCTACTGAGGTCCTAGACCTCTCTACTTATACGACTAAAGTCTCAAACGACTTCCTTAAAATTAGGGAGGCTTGGCTCCCAAACTCAAGGTAAACTACTGCTTTGACTTTCACTTGCTCGGCTGCCTTCTAGTCCTCATGATTTGGCTTTTTGCATTCTGAGCTGATGGAGGAATATTCGAATGGAGGGGTAGTAAATGAGGAGGATTTACCTCCTATAATTCCTCTCCCTTGTCCCATTTGAGTTTTGACCAAGGTCTTTTCCAAAATTCCTTGCTTTTATCCTTTAATCCTGTGTTAAATGCACATTAGACCACAAAGCAAAATATCCAACTCTAACTCATCTCATAAACAAAATATAATCAAAAGTATGCAATAAGTTGTGAGAATAGTTGGTTTGACTAAGCTAGGAGGTGAATTAAGTCCCATATTATTACCCAATGATGAGGCTCATCATCACCCCTTTACTGAAAGTGTTGCTCATCCTTTGAGAAACTTAGTCAATGTCCATGTTCGTCATGGCTTTGGTAGCCTCTTTGACATCTCATGCCTCTATTGTGGTCTCTTCTTCTTGTTCATAGAAGTCTGCTTTCCTTTCTACTTCTTCCCAGTGACTCTTTTCCTCTTCTTCTTTTGTCCCTTCTAGCATCCCTAGGAGTAGTGGTGGATTGAGTTTTAGGCCTATCCAATTGACCTTCAACATTTGCATTGGTTTCTTATACATTGGTGTCCTGTTGAGTGCCTCTCTCAACCTTTGTGGGGCGTGATATTCTCTGATCTTCAAGCTGTGTGGCAGTGTGTTCCATCTCCTTAAGCACAGATGTATACTATGTTCTCCTAGAAGCCTAAACATATCCTCAAAATGTGAAATTTCTTTCTCTTGGGCAACAAGATATCTAGGTGCCAGTTGAGGATCATTTGCAATTAGATTATGGGTGCTAATTAGGGCCATGGGATTTGATTATTCAGCTCTGATGAAAAGAGGTTCATTTTTCTCTCTGGCCAATATTATTTTCATCTCTGCAACCCTTGACTCCTCATGGTTCATCCATGATGCCAAAGCCATTAATTGTAGATCTCCTAGCTCGACATTAGGATCCCAAACATTCATTTCTGTGAGGGCCATGTTGTGCAAGTAAAACTCAACCATTTTGGCCTTATCCTCTAGTGTACTTTGGTCACAAAGATCAATAAACTACCTATATTCCTAAAATGACATGGTTCCCCTTTGTGCTAGTGTTTTAATCTAAAATTGTGGCCATTGTTCTCTGAGGTAAAGAGCATAGGATTTAGCTGGCATCCTACACTGGATGGCCTTCAAGGAAAGGTTGGCCATACATGCTAGTTGGTTTTCCATTTCCTACAGTTGTCCTCTTACCCATGCATTTTCCCTCTTAATTTGATCTCTCATTATTGCTTCTCTTTCCCTTGGTGTAGGGGAATCTTCAATCTCAATAGGGAGTTTTGTTGATATTTGTGGCTTCCCTTGTTTGATTCTTGTGCTCTTTCATGTTCTAAAATATAGAGGGGTTTACCTCCTTCTTTTCCCTTTTTTCTTGACTAGGGTGTGAGAGCAGTGAAGGCAATTGCTACCTCCCTCTTAGGGGCCTCTGGAGACACCCTAGGTAACTCCTCCTTGTGTTATTCCCCTTTTGTTTCAATGCCTTCTTCCTCTTTTTTTTCTTATCTTCTTCCTCTTGTCGTTCTTTCTTATGTCCATCAGTTTCTTCCTTCATTTCCTCCTCTGTTTCAGCATCATCCTCCTTCTCTTCTCCTTTATCATGTTCCATTGTATTAGTTTCTTCTTCATCCATCTCATCCCCATCTAACTTAGTATCTTCTTATTTTTGTTTTACCTCCTCCTCATTGATAAAAGGACTAATATCATAGGTGAGGGTTTTGATGTCATCCTCTGCTGGTAAGTTTCTGAAGACTGACCATGTTATAGGTGTTAGCACTCAAAATGAACCTCAAGGCTGAGAAGAGGAAATTCCAAGGTAACCACAGGCCAAGCTTTTGATCTAGCACCTAGCCCTACCGGATCAGAGAGGGCTCTCTCTGTGCCAACAAAACGTGGGTGCAATGAGGGAATCTTAGGCTAGCTGTGAAGTGCGGGAATTTGATTTTAAAGTTTTTGAGTTGAAAATCGCAAGAGAAAGGACCATTGGGCTATGGAGTCGAAACTAGTTTCTGCCGGAAAACTTGGGGCAAAGTAAGTACAATGTTTAGCCAAATAAAATATTGCAAATGTGAGAAGAATAGGGGAGAAATCCTGCTGCCCTGCAGGCATCAAACAAGGGATGGATCTACAGTAGCAATGTTAGACGAAAGAGAATCATAGGGTTGCTCAACAGAGCATCTAACAGAGGATGGATTTTGCAAAGACAACCATTACATTTAACAAAAAAATCGTCATGAAAGGAGCATCATGTGTAGATGTATTCCTAACACATCTCTTAAATAATGTTGTAACAAGGTAGAAAAAACAAAATATGTAAGTGAATTACAAGAAAAACACACTAGACATTAAACACCTTGATGGATCCCAGGTCTAAAGGGCAAAAACTGCTTTATTAAAATAATATTAAAGAAAACTTTACACAGTCCCAAGTAGCCTCTCTCTGCTGCAAAAATCGAACCCTTACATCTCAAAAATTATATTATATATACCCTATTACATATTGATTATGATTTCCTAAACATAGGAATCAAAATAATAAAAATAAAAAAGAAAACCAAATATGTGCTACTGTCAAATTACACGAACTAAATTATAACTAAATAATCCAACTAAATCTTCATCAAAAAGAAAAATTGATTCACTTGCATAGGTCGAAATGCCTGCCAAAGTTTGTTTGGAACCATTGCTGGAAATCTGGAATGTTTAACAGCGGTTGATTTCAAGCCTACAAACTCTGCCATCAGTTCCTAAAAAGAATTGAATAATGCCACATCTCTTTCAAAAATTCGATTGACTGCTAGAAGTCCTTTAATTTCCCATGAAATCTCCTTATTATCACCCTAAATCTCTGCACACGAAACATAATATCACTGCTAAGGATTTCCTTCACTAGTTAATTTTCTACATGTTGCTGAATCACTTTTATTGACTTTGCACCATAACCTGGATCATAACCCATACTACCTAATAGTTCCACTCAACTATCAGTCATTTTAAGGGTGATTCTCTTGTCTCTTAAACTTTATTTGAACATGATCCAGCATTCATTATACTATACACTAAACTAGGAAAATTTTAAAATGATGGCCCTACGCATAGCACCAAGGGACTATGCACAACACCCCTTGAGGGTGACTATACACGTAGCGCATAACATTTCCATCCAATTTCTAGTCAATTTTCAACTGCTGGTCAGCATCCACAACCTCAACATCCTTCTGGATAACTCGTCAACCATACATTTGAAGACTAAGTGTTAAAACATGGTGTTCTTCTCATTTTCTCCTGATCTGATTTGATAATAGGCTTCATACAAGGATCATTGTCAGCCTTAAATTTATAGCTCCCTTTACTGGGGTTTGCAAGTAAAAGAGAAATCATCATGACAGTCTTCCCAAGGCCCATCGCATCTGCCAAAATCCCCCCTCTTGTTATTTGCAAGGCACTAGGAAACTCAGTCGTTACCTCTCCTGAGAATGTATTTACATAAATAGCTGTTGCGCTCCTGTCAGCAATTCGATAGGCATTCCAACACGGATGAAGATTTTTTGCTACCTTTTCCATTTCTGCCCCCTTTTCCAATTTACTCATCTAGCACGGAGCTTTCTTCTGATATGGATGCAGATCACACAATAGAGTAAAAGGTGGATCCATTTCATCCAGATGATAACTCTCTGATGCACCGACAAGTTTGTCCAATTCTGAATCGGACAAATCTTCCTCTCCTTCATTCTCCTACTCATTGACAAAGCGTTAATCCCATTTCGACAAATGGGTGCCAAGAAGAAACGCGCAACACCAAGAGGAAACGTGCACCGTCAAGAGGAAACACACAATGCCACACTTAAATTGTCTTGGTTTGATTTTTTGACTTGTGTGTGTTGTGGATGCAGGGGCGCTGAGCTGGGCCTTCGGCTCTTAATTTTTAAAATAAAATTTGTGATTTTTGATGCAGGGCGCATGGAATTTCGAGCTGAGCGTTTGAAATCGTGGAGTTTGCTAATAGGATGTAAGCTTCATATGCCATAATCTTCTCCAGTAAAGATGCATAATCATCTCAGGTAATGCAATGGAGTTCGAGAATAGCTAGACTCACCCATGTTGCTAGTTGTTGCCTTTAAACTTGAATCTAAGGATCTCAAAAATGGAATGTTTATATCTTCGTTAGCTCCATTAAAACCCTCTCGGAGATCAACCAAGAATTTCAAGCCACCAGGATGTGCATTCAATCACTCAAACAGCGTTATATATAATGACTTTAGAGCATTTCACAAGTTTTCCTCCGTCCTATATAAAGCTAACACACTCCCTTCCTCATCCAAGTGCTTCAATGGTTTGATGACCCCGACAGTCTCTTGAAATCCTACTGCAAGCAAGTCTTCTAAACCTCTGTTTTACTCTTTGAGCCTATACTTACTGCTTTCATGTCATATTCCATCATGGCATGAAGATATGGCTTCCAAATTTCATATCCCATTAAAATTCATTTCTTGTTTGAAAACATTACTGCTACAAAGATTCCAACAAAACTAATTCCAACAAAAATATAATTCTGACCGAGGAATTCTTGTAGGTGCTTTTCTTTAATGTTTTCAGACACTTTTTCCATTCTGATATTTCCATACTTCTCTTTCTTTCACTATATACGAGGGTTCTATGAGCTGAAGCGAAATTTTGATAACAACAATATCTTGATTAAATAGGACCATTTGATATTCCCCCGAATTTCAATTTTGTCAGATGCTGGGAGAGCATCAGTTCTAGTGCCATCATTCAGACCAAAACATTAATGGTTTCCTGCTGCAATAATTTCAACATCTAAACATACTGATGCCATCATAGAAGCCTCTAAATTTGCAACTTTATCTTTTTCTAGTATCATGGATTTCATGGAAGAATGATTTTTAGGGTTTCAATAGGTATAGAGCCATCTCGCCAAAGGCTTTTGAAAGTATCTGTGTTAGAAGAAAGGGGAAATGACATCATCCAGAAAAGCCTTCCTAGGTAGGCCCTATAACTTCCTTATCTAATGCAGGCTTAGAATTATGTTTCCTCTTGGCCTTCTTTGCCTTTTATCCATTCAGTGGATTTTCATAAACAGGAGTCAATCATTCATTCGGTCATATCTTCTGATCCGGGAACCGATTTTGGGGGTGTAATATACTGCTGGAAATATTTTTCCAAGCTGCTCCTGATGAACATGCTTATGGCATGTTTTGCGCTGAAGATCATGTGCAAAACATCTAACAAAATAGACATAGTAAGATCCGATTTTGATCCCTGGTGACAGGCTGCGAAGACTGGAACTAACATTGGCCTTATTGGGGATGGTAGCTCCTTGGAGGTGTCAAGAACACCATAGATTAAGTGCCTCATCCATTGGGAAATATGGTCAGCAAACCTGAATAACCTATACCAATCCAAAAACATAGATACACTACAACCTATTCATAAACAAATACTGGAAGCAAAGTGGTTCCTTGGGCAGCTTATTTATGCACAAACCTACCCTACTTTGTAGCAAAATCAATAGATCAAGTGATGTTGTAATGCTAGATCAACCAATCAAGTAACTGTGACAAGGATACTGCTTGGAAGTGCTTGAACTAGGACACAATTGGAAATGCTGACAGCCATACAAGCACAAAATAAGTTTGGTTGTGTAAAGGACAATCTAACCTATCATTCAAACTGAAAATTTTTTCCATGTACGCTACAGTAGGATCGATGAAACCAGACTCTTTTTTCTACCCTAACTCCTCAACACAGGCCTCCAGCTGCAAACTATCAATGCAAACATCCACGTACAACTCTATTGTTTCTTGTTTTGAAGGACTGATAGTTTCCAAGAACTTTTTGGGATCTCGGACGTGATTTAATTTTAACATCCAATAGTGCAATTTCATTTTCTAATCTATCAGCAACTAAGCCAAGAAAACAATATTTACTTTTAGGTGTGAGTCGACTGGATTTCAAACAAAGAAACACTGATGTTGAGAAATTCTGATCAATCTGAAATTTTGCCTAACTCATCCCTTAAAGTCAATAACATTTCACTAGATAACGGATTTGCCACATACCCTTTCATATGTGATTACAATCAATGTTCTGAAATCTGGATTCTGGATTCATTGGCAGTGAAGTCGCTTTGAATATTTGAAGCTTGGGATCTTGAAAAATGGAGTCGTTAGGTAGATGATTTCAGCCTTCACATGTGTCTGACTGTTGCCCACCATCAGCAATCATATCTGCAGCTTAAACGATCTTTCGCGTAGAATATATGTCACCTCATCCTCGGCAATGGCGCCAATATGTTAGCACTCATAATGAACCTCAAGGTTGAGAAGAGGCAATTCCGAGGTAACCACAAACCAAGATTTTGATCTAGCATCTAGTCCTGCCAGATCAGAGAGGGCTCTCTCTATGCCAACAAAACGTGGTTGCAATGAGGGAATCTTAGGCTAGCTATGAAGTGCGGGAATTTTATTTTAAAGTTTTTGGGTCAAAAATAGCAAGAGAAAGGACCATTGGGCTATGGAGTCGAAACTAGTTTATGATGGCAAACTTAGCAATGTTTACCCAGATAAAATATTGCAAATGTGAGAAGAATATGGGAGAAAGCCTGTTGCCTTGCAGGCATCAAACAGGGGATGGATCTATAGTTGCAACGTTAAACAAAATAAAAACACAAGGTTGCTCAATAGAGCATCTAACAAAGGATGGATTTTGCAAAGACAACCACTACATTTAACAAAAAAATCATCATGAAAGGAGCATCGTGTGTAGATGAATTCCTAATACATCTCTTAGATAATTTTGTAACAAGGTAGAAAAAACAAAATATGTAAGTGAATTACAGTAAAAACATACCAGACATTAAACACCCCGATGGATCCCAAGTCTAAAGGGTAGAAACTAATTTATTAAACTAATATTCAAGAAAACTTTACACAATCCCAAGCAGCCTCTCTCTGCTGCAAAAATCTAACCCTTACATCTCAAAAATTATCTTATATATAACCTATTACATATTGATTATGATTTCCTAAACATAGGAATCAAAATAATAAAAATAAAAAAGAAAACCAAATATGTGCTACGGTCAAATTACATGAACTAAATTATAACTAAATAATCTAACTAAATCTTCATCAAAAAGAACAATTGATTCGCTGCCACAAGTCGAAATGCCTGCCAAAGTTTGTTTGGAACCATCGCTGGAAATCTGGAATGTTTAACAGCTATTGATTTCAAGCCTACAAACTCTACCACCGGTTCCTAAAAAGATTCGAATAATGCCACATCTCTTTCAAAAATTCGATTGACTACCAGAAGTCCTTTAATTGCCCATGAAATCTCCTTATTATCGCCCTAAATCTCTGCACAAGAAACATAATATCACCGCTGAGGATTTCCTTCGCCAGTTCATTTTCTACATGCTGCTAAATCACTTTTACTGACTTTGCACCATAACCTGGATCATAACCCATACTACCTAATAGTTCCACTCAACTATCAGTCATTTTAAGGGTGATTCTCCTGTCTCTTAACCTTTGTTTGAACATGATCCAACTTTCATTGGACTATACACTAGACCAGGAAAATTTTAAAATGATGGCCCTACGTGCAGCGCCAAAGGACTATGCGCAGTGCCCCTTGAGGATGACTATACACACAACGCATAACATGTCCATCCAATTTCTGGACGAGCTTCAACTGTTGGTCAACATCCACAACCTCAACAGCCTTCTGGATAACTTGTCAACCATACATTTGAAGACTAAGTGTTAAAACATGGTGTTCTTCTCATTTTCTCCTGATCTGATTTGATAACAGGCTTCATACAAGGATCATTGTTAGCCTTAAATTTATAGCTCCCTTTACCGGGGTTTGCAAGTAAAAGAGAAATCATCATGATTGTCTTCCCAAGGCCCATCGCATCTGCCAAAATTCCCCCTCTTTTTATTTGCAAGGCACTAGGAAACTTAGTTGTTGCCTCTCCCGAGAATGTATTTACATAAACAGTTGTTGCGCTCTTGTCAACAATTCGATAGGCATTCCAACACGGATGAATAATTTTTGCTACCTTTTCCATTTCTGCCCCCTTTTCCAATTTACTCATCCAATGCAGAGCTTGCTTCTGATATGGATGCAGATCACACAATAGAGTAGAAGGTGGATCCATTTCCTCCAGATGACAACTCTCTGATGCACCGACAAGTTTGTCCAATTCTGAATCAGACAAATCCTCCTCTCCTTCATTCTCCTACTCATTGACAAAGTGTGAATCCCATTTCAACAGACAGGTTCTACGCACAGTGCCAAGAAGAAACGCGTAGCGCCAAGAGGAAATGCACAACGCCAAGAGGAAACGTGTAGCGCCACACTAAAATTGTCTTGGTTTTATTTTTTGAATGTGTGTTGTGGATGTAGGGGCACTAAGCTGGGCCTTCGGCTCTTAATTTTTTAAATAAAATTTTTGATTTTTGATGCAGGGCACATGGAATTTGGAGTTGAGAGTTTGAAATCATGGAGTTTTCTAATAGGATGTACAGCTTCATATGCCATAATCTTCTCCAGTAAAGATGCATACTCATCTCAGGTAATGCAATGGAGTTCGAGGAAAGTTGGACTCACCCATGTTGCTAGCTGTTGCCTTTAAACCTGAATCTAAGGATCTCAGAAATGGAATGTTTATCTCTCTGATAGCTCCATTAAAACCCACTCGGAGAGCAACCAAGAATTTCAAGCCACCAGGATGTGCACTCAATCGCTCAAACAATGTTATATATAATGACTTTAGAGCATGTCATAGTTTTACCTCCATACTATATAAAGCTAACACACACCCTTCCTCATCCAAATTCTTCAATGGTTTGATGACCCCAACAGTCTCTTGAAATCCTGCTACAAGCAAGTCTCCAAAACCTCTGTTTTACTCTTTGAACCTATACTTACTGCTTTCATGTCACATTCCATCATGGCACGAAGGTATAACTTCCAGAGTTCATATCCCATTAAAATTCATTTCTTGATTGAAAACATTACTGCTACAAAGTTTCCAACAAAACTATAATTTTGACCGAGGAATTCTTGTAGGTGCTTTTCTTTAATGTTTTCAGACACATTTTCCATTGTGATATTTCCATACTTCTCTTTCTTTCACTATATGCGACGGTGCTATGAGCTGAAGCGAAATTTTGATAACAACAATATCTTGATTAAATAGGACCATTTGATATTCCCCTGAATTTCAATTTTGTTAGATGCTAGGAGAGCATCAGTTCTAGTGCCATCATTCAGACCAAAACATTAATGGTTTCCTGCTGCAATAATTTCAACATCTAAACATACTGATGCCATAATAGAAGCCTCTGAATTTGCAACTTTATCTTGTTCTAGTATCATGGATTTCATGGAAGAATGATTTTTAGGGTTTCAATAGGCATAGAGCCATCTCGCCAAAGGCTTTTGAAAGTATCCATGTTAGAAGAAAGGGGAAATGACATCATCCTAGACAAGCCTTCCTAGGTAGGCCCTGCAACATCCTTATCTAATGCAGGCTCAAAATTCTGTTTCCTCTTGGCCTTCTTTGCCTTTTATCCATTCAGTGAATTTTCATAAACAAGAGTCAATCATTCATTTAGTCATATCTTCTGATCCGGGAGCCAGTTTTGGGAGTGTGATATACCACTGGAAATATTTTTCCGAGTTGCTCTTGATGAACTTGCTTATGACATGTTTTGCACTGAATAGCATGTGCAAAACATCTAAAAAAATAGACATAGTAAGAGTCGATTTTGATCCCTGGTGACAGGCTGCAAAGACTAGAACTAACAATAGGGATCCTGAGGATTTGGAGGGCATCCCCAATGAGGATCCTGAGCAACCCATGGTGAGCCAATTGTTGGGAATTCCATTCCTTTACTTTGCTGCTGGTGTCTCTAAGTGATTGCATCAAGAAATAGGGTATGCTGAGTCTTTGGTGAACTGGTGTTTCTACCCCAAATCTTAAGTCTTCAAGCATCCTAAAATGGTATCCATAAACAACATTTTATCTACCCTCACATGAGATATATTTGATGAGTTGGTAACCTACCTCACTCCATGGGTATAGCAGACTATCTCTCCTTACTCCATTTTTATCCTCTGTGGGTTCTTCACCTTCTAAAAAGAATTTCGCTTTTGCCACCTGATTGTCTGCTTTGTCTTATTTTCTCCATGGAATTCCTAGGGGAAGTGTGGTGACCCTACTGATGAGCTCTGGGGTGAGATCTATAGTGAACCCTCTAACTATAACAGTGGCATGGATTTTGTTATGTGGAGTGAGGGAATGAGAAAATTCTTGAGCCACCTCATCATCATACCCTGTGAATTTTTCGAAAAACCCCATCCATTAGTGTCTTATAAAGATTTCAAGCACTTGGGGTTGTTGTTGTATCCTCACAGTGTTTGTGGGTTCTCTCCTATTAAACCCTCCTGTCATCTTGCTTGTGAGGCTTGAGGAGGAAATGAGAGGTTTGACACAAGAGTTTTAAATTTAGGAGAAAACAAAGTTTCCTGTGTATGTAATTCACCTCCCACAATTGTTATATCCACTAGCTTTTAGAGAATTTCTAGTTCATTTTCTTATAAATGGGGATGGATTTTTAGATCCTACCTCTTTAGAATGGTGGCAGTGAACAGTTCTTGTGATATTCAATATTGAACCCCTCTCTGACTATCTTGTAGACTACCTCTGTGGACTATTCCTATAGAAATTCTTGCGCATGCTCCTGTAGAAATTATCTTGCAAAATGATAGATCCTTGCTTCTGGTGCGTGGCCAAAGTTATAAGTGCGACTTGAGTGAGGGAGTTTCAAGGAAGTGGAATGCATGAATGCATGCAAATGATGTTTTGTTTCCCACTCCTCGTAATCAACTCCCATCTTGTAGATCCATAGTTAACAACTTCTTGTCCTACTCCTCCTCTGTCTTTGAGTTGACTGCAACGACGTGTGAAAGGACACCCGATTTTGTATGTGATGACTGAACGAAGGTGGCCAAATTAACTGGCCACGTTTTCACTTATAAACCAACTACCTTGTAACATTCACATATTTTGATCAAATTATGCATATGAGTGAGTGATCGGGATACTTACCTGTGGTCTCGATGCCATGCTGCAGTTGTCAAAGATCAAATGTGCTACGTTGTTTATTTGTTGCATGGTCATTCTTCTTCCTCCTCTACTATCTGTGACTGAAGTTTGTTGTCTATTTTTTGGAGCTCCTGGATCATCCTAGTGAATACTTGTAGCTAATTATTGATATTCTGTGGGATAGGTTACTACACGACTTGACCAACCTACCATTCACCCTCGGATTGCTCCGTGTAGGTTTTCGGGGGATCCTATAGAAAACACAGTCTTCACCTAAATAGAAGTAATGAAGTGAAAAAGACAATGGAATTGATGGAGAGATGCATGGTAAGGAGTGGAGGAGATGAATATATGTGAGGTAGGGTTCCCTTTGAATCCTCTCTTTGCTCCTTGATTGTCTTTCTCACCCACCTGCAAAAAACAATTATGTCTTTTTCTCTTTTTCCCTTTCTTTTTTTTTTTGAAAAACACCTAGGCCACCTCAAAGAGGTTTTCAGCCTAGATGTTTGCCCTGGGCACCTCAAGGAAGGTTTTCACCCAGGGATATTCTTATTCCTTTTTCAGTTTTTTTTCATCATTGGGCTGCCTCACGAGGTTTTCAACCCAAAGATGGGACTCAGGCACCTCATGGAGGTTTTCACTTGAATCCTTATTCTTTTTTCCTTTTTTCTTTTTTTTTTCAGTGACCTGATGAGGGAGGAGCTGGAACTTGCTCCACCATCATCACTGTCTTATTGATAATGTCAATGAACTCTTGTTTTCATAAATGCCTCTTGTACATTTTCAATTGGTGTCCATTAACAAGCAATGGAATGGATTCTTCATCTATAGTCCTGATTTGCACTGAACCATTATCATGGCATCTTTCCACCACATAAGGTCCGAGCCATATTGTCCTTAGCTTTCCCTTGAAGTCTTTATACTTAGAATCATATAACAATGCCCAATTGCCCTCGTGAAATTACTTCTCCTTAATATGTCTATCATGCCAGATCATCCACTGAAGCTGAACTATCTCTGTATGTAGGAGGGCCTACATTCTGAATTCATCCAAGCCATTCTAATGGAACAACCTTTCTTTCTATGCATGAATGAGATCTAAACCTATTTGGGTTTCCATCCTCATTGTTTTATATTCAAACTCAATGGATAGAAAAGCCTTTTTCCCATAGGCCAGCTCATAGGGTGTAAATCTAGTGGTGGCATTCCATGTTGTATTATAGGCCTAGGTGGCCTCAACTAGTCTCTCTGCCCAATCCTTCCTGTTGCTGCTCACTACCTTGGTTAAGATACTCTCTAGTGCCCTGTTGGTCACCTCCACCTGCCCATTAGCTTGTGGATGATAAGGAGTGGAGGTCCTATGCTTGATTTTGTGATGGTTGAGCAGTTGTTCAATCACGTTGGAGGTAAACTGTCTGCCTTAGTCTGTGACTAGCTCTCTAGGGTACCCAAATTTATAGAATACATTCTCCCTTAGGAACTCAACCACCTTCTCTTTTGTTGCTTCCTTAATCACCTTGGTCTCAACCCACTTAGTCAAATAATTAGTACACACAATAATTTATTGCTTTTGCTTTGAAGGAGGGTTGATAGGCCCAATGAAGTCCATGCCCCACTTGTCAAATGGCTCAAAAGTCACTTGAGGTTGTAGGGGAATTTCATCTCTTGGAGTAGGATTTCCCATCCTCTGGAACCAATCACACTAACTAATGTACTTCTTCACATACTGATGAAGAGTGGGCCAATAATAGCCCGTTTGTAACACTTTGAATGTTGTCCTCTTTGTTGCAAAGTGACCTCCACAAGGCCCATCATGACAGGTCAGAAGGATGTCAAAAAATTCCTCTTCCCTTACACACCTTCTCAATATTTTATCTGGAACAAGTTTGAAGAGATTGCCCCCAATCCAAGTGAAAGGGGCACTTTTCCTAACTATCTTGCTCTTTTCTTTGGAGGGAAAGTTTGATGGGCACTGTGTTGATACCAAATAGTTTTCTATATCAACAAACCATGGGGAGAGAACTGAAATAGCAAACAAATTCTTGTCTGGTAACTAGTCATCTACCATTCCTTCTTCACTTGCAGGCAGATTCATCCTAGATAGAAAATCTGTAACAACATTTTCCTTACTAGGCTTATCAACAATAGTTAGATCAAACTGCTATAATAAAAGCAACCATCTTATAATTCTAGCATTCACATCTAGTTTGTTCATTAAATATTTGATTGCAGCATGGTCAGTATGCACAAATGTTTGATAGCCTATAATGTAATGCCTAAATTTTTTTAATGAATGCACAACAGCCAGGAGTTCCTTTTCGGTCACAATATAATTTAGCTCAGCCTTTGGCGGGTTTTTACTAATAAAATGTATGGCATAGGGTAATTTCTCCTCTACTTGACCTAAGGTTGCTCCTATGGCTTTGTGTGAGGCATCAACATGAATATGAAAAGGGAGGGCCCAGTTTGGGCCTCGAAGAATTGGTGCAGTGGTTAACTTACCCTTTAAAATGTCTAAGGCCTCTTAACAGCTCTTTGACCATATAAACTCAGAATCTTTGGCCAACAACCCAAATAAAGGAGAGGCCAACTTGCTGAAGTCCTTTATGAACCTTTGGTAGTATCTAGCTAACCCCAAGACACTCCTGACATCCCTCTGCTTTTGAGGAGGTGGGACCCTTTAGATCATTGCTATTTTGTTTAGGTCTACCTATAGTCCTTGTTGAGATATTGAATGACCTAGCACGGTCCCTTCAGTCATTAGGAATTCACAATTTTCTGGACTAAGAGACCCTTTCATTTCAATGCATTTGTGCAATACTTTGCCTAGGTTAGTCAGGGCTTCTTGAAAATCACAGCCATAAGGTGTAAAATCATCCATATAGATTTCCATAGCATCATGTACTAATTCAGAAAAAATACTCAAGACTGCTCTCTAGAAAGTGGCAGGAGCATTGCATATGCCAAAAGGAAGGAGCCTATAGGAAAAGCACCCCAAGGACAGGTGAATGTGGTCTTATCCTGGTCTTCTGGGTAGATTTGGATTTGGTGGTAACCATTGACTCCATCTAGGAAAGAAAAAAACTTCTTCCCTACCAGGCCATCTAGCACTTGGTCAATGAAGGGTAGGGGAAAAGGATGCTTCTTTGTGGCTTTTTTTAACTCCCTATAATCAACACAAATCCTCCACTTACCATTTTTCTTGGGAACTAACACTAAAGGAGAGACCCGCTCACTATCAGAGATAAGATAAATGAACCCCACATCTAGCATTTTTTGCAGTTCTTCTTTGACTATATATTTAAGAGCTGGATTCATCCTCCTTTGTGGTTTCCGGACTGGCTTACAACCTTCTTTGATGTATATGTGGTGAGTACACACTGAGGGGTGTACTCCCTTCATTTCCTTGTAACTCCAAGCGAAGGCTTCTAGCTTCTCAACATGTTGCATAGTTTTTCCTCTTCAAGAGCATAAAGAGATGGATTAATTTTCAAAGTTTTCTCTGGGCCAAATTCTATGGGTTTGACACAGAGTGGGATGGAATTGGCCAATCATAATTCAATTGGATGATTGTTCTGGGTTTCCCTTACTTCTTCCTCTAATGGTAACGAACTAGGAGTTGGAATTCGGAGTAGGTGTTCAATTAAGTCATCCTCATCTTGTTTTCCTCCCCCTATGGTTGCTTCCAAAGCATAAAGTTGGGTTGAATAAGCCCCATCTTCTTCCTCATCCTCAAACCATAAAGGTAAATCATGCTCTAGAGAAGGTTGAGTAGGAGGGTATAGGACTAACTGCTTAGACATATGCCCATTCTTGATGGTCATATTACTAGCTCTGCAGGTAATGTAAGCATCAGTTGTGGCCAGCCATGGCCTCCCAAGGATGAGAGGGTAACCAGTAAGCTTAGCCTGAGGCTGGAGAACTAGAAAATCTGCAGGGTACTCCCAGGAGTCAATGGAGACCATCACATCCTCCACAATTCCCTCAGGGGTGACTGTGAATGGTCTACAAGCTGCAAAACTATTATGGTCTTCCTCAATGACCCTTGGAGGTTGAGCTTGAGCATGGTGTCCTTGGTCATCACATTAATGGCAGCCCTCAGATCAATCAGAGTGTGTGGGACAATGGTGCCATTGATGTGCACATCTACTACAAGGTTTCGAGGGCCCAAATATTTCGGACATATTACCTGCCCTAGCGTTAAGTCAAATAGCTGCCCAATGACATTAATGGTAGGGGCATGCCTTTTTCTTCTTCCTGGATGCTTGACGCATTTCTCCTTAATCAACTTATTGTACATGGGAACATCTTTTATTGCCTAGAGAAGGGGGATCTTTACACATAGATTTTTCAATTGTCCCAGAAGTTCAATTTCTTCTAGGGTAGGTCGGAGTGGTTGGGCTAATCTCTTAGGAAAGGGTGGATTTACTTTAAAGTTACTTTCCTCTCTTTCTTCCTCAACATCCCTATGTGGAGAGGGAGGTTGGTTATCTGGGAGAATTCTCCCAGATCTTAGGTTGATCTCCTGGATTTCTACAACATAATCTGGGTATGATGTCTCTCCAATGTATACTTGTTGAGCTTGCCTATTCTTCGGGTTTGGATTTGGCTGGGTAGGCATCTGGGATTTCTTGGGTGGAGCAAAGTGTAGGATTTGTGGTTGGGTAGGTGGTGGAGGCAATAGAGCTAGAGCATTGTTGTATTGGGGCCTCCACCCCTAGAGTGGGGTATTCCGTTGAGGTTGTGGTGGAACATAAGGTTGAAATGGCTGTTTGGCTAGTTGGGGATGATACTGAGATGCATAGGACCAAGGAGGGGGTAGAGACCAAGAAGGATGAGCAGGGGGTCCCCAAGAAGGTATAGTTGTGGTTTGGTTAGGGTTGTAATATGCATGGGATGACCCTTTCATTCCCTGTTGGTATGGTTTAAGCCTAGGAGGTCTCCTTTGGTTGATGTAGCAAAGCTACTCAGTGACCCCTTCAGCTCCTTGATATACAGCTTTGAGTCTTAATAAAGAAGGGCACTTGTCTATGGAGTGGTTTTCTTCACAGACTGAGAAAATCTCAATGTAGTTCAATGGACATTCGTTCCTAGGATGCCTCTTGGTGCATCCAGGACAAAAGATGGCCAGGGCACTCTCTACTTCCTCTTTATCCAGGACAAAAGATGGCCAGGGCACTCTCTACTTCCTCTTTCTTCCTTTTTATGTTCATGGTATCCAATTGCAAGGCAAGGGTTTGCAACATCTCACTTTTGAAATCTTCAAGCATACCTTGATGGATGAGTTGGATGATGATGTATTGGCCATAGGTTGACTACCCCCACCCTTTTTCCTGGCTGCCCTAGAATGGTTTCTAAAGATAGTCTTGATATCATCATAGGGTAATTGGTAGATATCCCCTCTTGCTAACAAATGTAAGGTATCTAGGAGGTATTCCCTTACTCCTTTGAGCAAGACTAGCTTTAGTGACTAGGGGTCAAGTGTACACCTGGCCATTTTGTAACTGAGGTGGAATTTTTCTTCGTAGTCTTCTAAGCATTCATCGTGGCCCATGCTCATCTTAAAAATATCTTCTTTAGTATCCTTTGACCTACAGTAGTCCCTATATTTTTTGTTAAAATCCTGCTGCATCTGAGCCTAATTTGTGATGCTATCTCCAGGTAAACCCATGAGGGTAGATGGAAACAATTTTAACTTTTTCTCATCATTTGTATAGTCATAGGTTCATCATGTAACAGTAAACTCAAATAGGAAAGTTTCAAGGTACTCTGTGGTCAGGCAATGGAAATGAGGTAGGGAAGAGGGGCTTATATTCTTCATCTTGGTTTCCCCATTGGTTTCCCTGATGGGGAAGGCACCCTCAACTCTCTCTCTATTCCCTCTATCATTTCGGTTATCAGCCATTGGTTTAGTACTAATGGGTTCTTCTTCTTCTTCTTCTTCCCCTATATGTTCTTCAAATATGTCATGTTTCTCACCTAAAGGTTCCTCTAGTTCACAACCACCAAAGAAGAGAGAAGGTTGGCTATTGGATGTAGTGGGGGTATTTGGAAAAAATTTCCCTGAATTGTCCCTACCGCTATGAGGCATGAAAGGAAATGTTTTTGGGGAATTTTATAATATTTTTTTAGTAAGAAAGTAATTTGTAGAAATGAAATTGTTGATTGAATGAAAACTACTGACAAAAAGAAACTACTTGCTGAATTGAAATTCTACTTGCAGAATGGAAAGGAAAGAAAATAATGACAAATGAAAGAAAGAAAGCTACTAGATTACTTTTGAAGAAATAAACTAATGGCAAAAAATTGGAGACTAGAAATAGAAGAATAGAAAGTAGTACTCACATTCTACTCACACACCTCCCCGACAACGATGCCAAAAAGTGATGAGCGCCAGTATTGCAACAAGGATGTTGCAACTCCTAGGCTACCAGCTTTACTTATCAACTCGGGGTTCGTACAAACTTGGAGGTGATCGTGCTATATGTACAAGTAGAAGTGAAGGTCCTGCCTATTGTCACTTGTTCATCTGGCGAGAGACCCTAGTGGTTCCAAGCCAAACTTCTATAGAGTCAGAAGAAGCTTGATTCTTTGATGGAAGAAGAGAAAATCTATTCCAAGAGAGCTACTCTACTGCAGTAATGAAGAAAACAACATGTAATGCTAAATCACGCCATATCCTAATTAACCATTTAAAAAACTATGCTAAGCAAAATTGCTAAATCAACACTAACCTAATTTGGCTATCTAAGTTACAGAAGTAAAGAGAATCAAACCAAACTAATGTGTAAGCAAGGAAACTAGACTAAATCTGTTTTCACTTTTCTAGTTTTTTTTATGATCGGATAGTGTTAGGTTCTGAGTGAATAACCAAATCAAAGCTTAGAAGTGGTAGTGTTTAAATGAGATGTAAAACAAAGTTCGGGAATGAGTCAAGCGGAAATGTAGTTGAAGATCGAAATCAGTGAAGGGAGGACATAATGAGCTAGCAGTGCATAGGAACCATTGGATTGATCGGCAAATAGTAAAAGTGAAAGATGAGCGGCAAAGATCTTATCGCAGGATATTACAAGAATAGATGGACAAACAGGACTAATGGGAGATGAATGGCAGAGATCTTATCACAAGAGATTAAGTGAATAGATGGACGAACATGATTAACGAAAGATGAATGGCAGAGATCTTATCACGGGAGGTTAAGTCAATAAACGAATGGATGGAGGTTTAAATGATATGTAGAACAAAGTTCGGGAAGGAGTTAAGCGGAAAAGCAATTGAAGATCGAAATCAGCGAAGGGAGGATGTAATGAGGCAACAGTGCATAAGAACCATTGGATCGATCAGCGAACAGTAAAAACGGAAGATGAGCGGTGGAGATCTTATCGTGGGGATTAAGTGAATAGATGGATGGATCGATCAACAAACATGATTAATGAAAGATTGAGTGGTGGAGATCTTATCACAGGAGGTTAAGTCAATAGATGAAAGAACAAGATTAACGGGAGATGAATGGCAGAGATCTTATCGCAGTGATGAAGTGAATATATGGATGGATGATGTCAAGTCATGTGGCGACAGAAGGGTAAAAAAAGTGCGAAATGATGGAGCGGGTTTTGTAGGTGGTAAGCAGTTTCTCGCATGCCCTCAAAGCTGTAAGATGTATTTCTAATTTTCACATGATTAGCCTAAGTGAGTGACACGTAGCATGGGAAAACCACTTTTCTCATTTTCTATCGTGCAGATATCGGTCGTGCAGGAATTTGCGCGAGATTGTACGATGACCGTTGGATCATGCGAGATTGATCAATGGTGGAGATCAACCAAGCTAGTTGGTGATCGGGTGACACGATAGCCGTTGGATCGAGGGCATGACAGATCGACGGTGGAGATTTGGAGCACATAAAGTAGGTGGAAGAATTCACGATAGTTGTTGGATCAAGCTAGATAGATCAACGGTGGAGATCTGGAGCGCATAAAGTCAAGCGTTGAAATGAATCGGATGGTGATTAGTCAAGTTTGTTGTGGATCAGACGGTAAGGAAATCTACGGGTATAATCTGATCAAGATGTGTTTTATTAGCTTCCGCTTAAGCATTTTGTGCTGAAGGAAATGAGCATATGAGAAAAAGGTGATGGAAAAAGATGACAATGAAATGAACCTCATACTGAATCAAGACAAAAAACTTCATGCAAGAACTCTTGGCTAACTTGCTAATTGAAAGAAAGCACAAATGGAAGAAACAAAACTAATCTACTCTACACTACTATAATGGAAATGCAGGTACTTAAGAAAATGAATGATTAAACCATGAATCTATGCTAGCATACATGTACAATAAAGAGGAGTCTCAATTGTTAGGGTTGGGCCCTATCCCAAGAGCTTCAGCTCTTCGAGTTAACTCAGTGCTAGCTCAAAACAAAACTCATCCTTATTATCAAAACAATGGATTACATAAAAAACTATCACAAGTCTTGCAGCTCAAAAATAGAGTAAAGATTTACAATCAAAACTCCAAATCCTACTGAGGTCCTAGGCTTCTCTACTTATACGACTAAGTCTCCAACGACTTCCTTAAAATTAGGGAGGCTCAACTCCCAAACTTGAGATAAACTGGTGCTTTGACTTTCACTTGCTCGGCTTCCTTCTAGCCCTCATGATTTGGCTGTTTGCACTCCGAGATGATGGAGGAATATTCGAATGGAGAGGTAGTAAATGAGGAGGATTTACCTCCTATAATTCCTCTCCCTTGTCCCATTCTTGGTTTGACCAAGGTCTCTTCCAAAATTCCTTGCTTTTACCCTTTAATCCTACGTTAAATGCACATTAGACCACAAAGCAAGATATCCAACTCTAACTCATATCATAAACAAAATATAATCAAAAGTATGCAATAAGTTGTGAGAATAGTTGGTTTGACTAAGCTAGGAGGTGAATTTGCTGATTTTTGATGGAGAAATTAACGCTGAAAAGATTAATAGTTGGATAAGACAAATTGAAGTGTATTATAGGGTGCAGAAAGTTGTTTCAGAAAGAAAGAATATCCAACTTGCTAGCCTTCAACTTGAAGGAACCACACTTGTATGGTGGGAGGGAAAGACAAAAGTAGATCTCAAAAAGCATGGTAAAATCATTTCAACTTGGAATGAAGTTGTTTCTGCTATTAAGAAGAAATTTTATCCTTTGGCTCAAATGCAACAAGTAATGACGAGTTGGCAAACACTATGTCAATTAAAATGTCAAAGTGTTCAAAGTTATACTCAGGAATTTCGTAAAAGATATTTAACATTAGGCATATTATTGGACTCACCAGAGACATTGTTGAAATACATAGGTGGCCTACATAGTTATTTGAGGCATACTATACTTTATGTTTAATCCAGCTAGCTTAGATGATGTATCGGTCCAAGCAACTCATCTAGAAGCTAGAGGAAAAAATGTAACCCATGATGTTGGGAAATCATCCAAACCTATTGAGAGCAAGAATAAAGACAAGAAGAAACTTAAAAGGAAGGAGAAGAAAACAAACACTGTGAAGAAAGATAAACCTTCATGCACTGATTGTAAGAAGGAAGGCCACGGTGAGGCACAATGTTGGTCATTGCATCCGAAATTGAAGCCTAAGAAGTTTGGGAGTAAGGAACGGAATAATGTTGATGCTATTCAAAAGGACTTGGGATCATATTCAGGTGACGAGACAACAGTTATAGCTATAGGTATAAAAGGTAAAGATTATAAAGCATCTACGAGTACTTCTTCGCATTCTGTTGATAATGATAATGATGAGAGGGAAAGAAATGAGTTATTTCACATTAGAGTCATTTCCAAGCATACTAAAATTGATACTTTATTTGATAGTGGCTCACAAGTTAATTTGATTTTTGAAGAAATTTTAAAGAAGTTGGTTCTACAAACAAAACCTCATAAAAAGCCATATCCATTAGGTTGGGTGTGTGGTAAAACTAAGCTACAAGTTACGAAAAAATGTAAACTTCGTTTTTATATTGTGTCAAAGTTTGTAGATGAGGTTGAGTTAGACATAGTCCCATTGGACATATGTGGAATTGTATTAGGAAGTCCATACTTGTACGATAGAAATTTTATCTTATATTGAAATGAAAATGAGTATCAACTCACTAAGGATGGAATTGAATATATTGTAAGGGTTCATAAATTCAAAGATAACTTCTTTCTCATAAATTCAGGACAGATGAAAAGAATTGAAAATTCAAGTAAACAATTTTTACTTATGATTGTAAAAGCAAAGGATATTGATAAATCCAATGCTTTCCAAGGCTGTAATCCTAAACAGAAAGCAGATCTAGTTAAATTTGTTTCTGATTATGATATTCTATTTCAAGAGCCTAAAGGGCTTCCACCCAAGCGAGAGATAGAACATGAGATTTATTTGTAGAAAGATTCTCCACTACCTAACATTGAAATGTACAGGTTATCAGCTCTCGAGAATGCAGAGATAAAGAAGCAAGTACAGGAGTTGCTCGATCAAGGGTTTATTCTACCGAGCACATCACCATGAGGATCACCTATTGTGTTAGTGTGAAATAAATACGGTTCATGGAGAATGTGCATTGATTTTAGAGAATTAAATAAAATCACAATAAAGAATCGTTATCCTCTTCCTCATATTGATGATTTGTTAGATTAGTTAAAATATGTAGTTTACTTCTCTAAATTGGACTTGCGAAACGGATACCATTAGATCAAAGTTGCAGAACAGGATGTATGGAAGACTGCTTTCATATCAAAGAAAGGACTCTATGAATGGATGGTTATGCCTTTTGGCTTAACTAATGCTCTAGCTACATTCATGCGAGTCATGAATGATGTATTTAGACCATTCATTGATGATTTTGTAATAGTCTATTTAGATGATATTCTTGTTTTTAGTAGAAAATGGGATGAACATGTAAAGCATGTAAAGCATGTTTTAGATGTTTTGAAAAGAGAAAATCTCCATGTAAAACTGTCAAAATGTGAATTTGGCAGGACATCTTTGAATTATTTGGGTTATATTGTAAGGGGTGGTGAATTGAAGATAGATCCCTCTAAGGTCAAAGTCATTGTAAATTGGCCTAAGCCAAATACTGCTATAGAAGTTAGAAGTTTCTTAGGGGTGACACAATATTGGAGAAAGTTTATTTCTAACTTTTCTTTGATTGTAGCACCTCTACATGCTTTGACAAGTGTGAAACAGGTGTTTCAGTGGGGAGGCAAACAGCAGAAAGTCTTCGACACATTGAAAGAAAGGATCAATACAACGTCAGTACTAGCACTTCCAGATCTTCAACATCCATTTGAGATCGAGATAGATGCAAGTGAATATGCCATGGGGGCAGTGTTGATTCAGCACAAAAAGCCTATATGATTTCATTCTGAGACATTCACATCAACAGTAGTTAACTATCCTACATATGATAAGGAATTATATGCATTAGTTCAGAGTGTTAAAAGGTGGAAACATTACATAATGGGTAAAGAAACAATCATACACACAGATGATCAACAACTTCAATATTTACACTCACAAACTAAATTGCAACAATCAAGACACTATTGATGGATGGGTTTTCTACAACAATTTCATCTTGTTGAGCATAGTTTTCAAGTTGGTGATCAAGTTTGGTTATACATCAGCAAAGAAAGACTGCAAGGGGAAGGTAAGAAGTTGAAACCAATTAAATATGGTCCTTCCAAAATACTTGACAAAATTGGTGAAAATGCTTTCTGCCTAGATCTACCAGCTTATATGCAAATCTATTCCATCGTAAATGTTGAAAACTTGCAATTGTATGGGCCTTGATTGATTGAATATCCCGAATAGCAAGGTCAGTTACCTTCTATTGAATATTTTTCGCCCGAGTATCTCAATGAGCTACAGGAGGACACAACTCTTGACAGAAGGATAAGGACTTCGCGATGGGGAAATGTTGAGTTTCTTCGAGTTGGACTCTGTTATGAAACCAGCTCAAGAAAAGATAGAAAAGATAGATCAACGCCTTAGAATTCAGCGTCTTCGAGGGGGCAACCTCCTTTACATTACATAAATGAACAATTATTGGATGATTCAAATGACAAAACCTCTTTTCTATATATAGGAGTCTAAGGAGTCACAATATAATCCAGCCGACCTAACAATAATAATATAAAAATAACAATAGAGGGATTCTATGGGGTACAATAATAACAATATGGGGGCAATAGGGCACAAAAATATTAATAAGGGGTATAACTACAATAGTAATGGGGTAATCACTAGTATTATAGGGACCCAACATACCCCTCTCCTTCAAAAAAGTGTTGTCCTCAATGCTTGAGTAGTTTTGGATACTTCTGCATAAAATTCTCATCCTCCCATGTGGAATCTTCAGCGGATAAGTTCTTCCACTTGATAAGATACTCTGAAATTGATCGATTTCGTAGCTGTCGAGTTCTTGTTTCTGTGACTGCTTCTAGTTCCAATATAATTTTTCCTTCCTCGTCAAGTTCTGGCAATATTGTTTGAACTGGGAGCTTGTCGCCTATAACCTTCTTTAAACATGAAACATGGAAAACTGGGTGCAATCGAGAAGCTGCAGGAAGCTCCAATTTGTATGCCATAGTACCAATCTTTTGCAACACCTTGTATGGACCATAATACTTTGGTGATAATTTATTATCCTTCTTAGCTTGCTTGAGGGACATTTGCTTATATGGTTGTAGCCGTAGGAATACCCAATCACCTACATCAAAACTTCTTTCACTGCGATGTTGATCTGCCTGTTGTTTCATTCTATTCTGTGCCAACACGAGGTTATCCTTTAAGAGTTGGAGGACTTGTTGTTGATGTTCGATGTGATGTTCCACTGCCTGAACCTTAGAATTTTCTCTTAAATATGATGTGATGGATGGTGGTTGATACCCATAAAGTGCCATAAATGGGGTCATTTTTGTTGCTGTATGGAAGGAAGTGTTATACCACCATTCAGCCAGAGGCAACCATTTGACCCATTGTGTCTGTTTATCAGATACAAAGCAACGAAGATATCCTTCCAAACATTTGTTTACTATCTCAGTTTTCCCATCAGATTGAGGATGATAAGATGAGCTATGAGCTAACTGAGTACCAAGACAAGAAAATAATTCTGTCCAAAAATTTCCAGTGAAAATGGGATCTCTGTCACTTACAATAATCTTTGGGTTTCCATGTAGCTTTTGAATTGTTTCCATAAATGCAGTAGAAACTGTACTGGCTTTAAATGGATGTGATAATGCACAAAAGTGTGCATACTTGGTAAGTCTGTCAACTACCACCATGATGACACTCTTTCCCTCAGACTTGGGTAAACCTGTGATAAAATCCATTGAAACCTCCTCCCAACGTTGGCTTGGAATGGATAAAGGTTGTAATAGACCCGGTGTCTTAATTGTTTCAACTTTATTTTGTTGGCAAACCAAACATTCCGCCACAAACTTTTGAATATCTGATTTAAGGCCATCCCAAAAAAATTCCTTCTTAACCCTGTGGTAAGTTTTTAAAAATCCTGAGTGCCCTCCTAAGGGAGAAGTGTGCAATTCCATAAGAATCTTTTGTTTTAGCTGGGAATTCTTACAGAGGTATAAGCGATCTTTGTACCATAACGAATCATTTTTCCAGCTAAATGTATCAGACGTACTGGAATCTTGTTGTAACTTTCGAATAAGTGCCCACACTTCTTCGTCATTCTTCCATTCCTCCCTTGCTTCGTTTATCCAATCTGGTTGGATAATAGAAATGGCACACAACAATGCTTCCACATCCTCATCCTTTCTTGAGAGTGCATCTGCCACCACATTTTGCTTCCCTTTTTTGTAGATGATTTCAAAGTCATAACCCAACATCTTTGTGACCCACTTTTGTTGCTCTTCAGAGGATAATCTTTGTTCTAAAAAGTATTTAAGGCTATCATGATCCGTTTTTACCTTGAAGTGTCTTCCCATTAGGTAGGGTCGCCATTTCTTAAGTGCATGGAGTATTGCCAACATTTCCTTCTCATAAATAGCTTTGCTTAAAAACTTTCCCTTGATTGGACGACTTTCAAAAGCAATGGGTCTTTCATCTTGCATTAGAACAACACCAATTCCATTTCCTGAAGCATCACATTCCACAATAAAGGTTTTTGTGAAGTCCGGTGTAGCTAAGACCGGTGCTTGGCACATTGCCTCTTTAAGATGTTCAAAGGCCTTTGTTGCTTCCGGAGTCCATGAAAATGCATCTTTCTTCAATAATGTTGTTAGAGGTGCTGCTATTCTCCCATAATTCTTAACAAACTTGCGATAATACCCTGTCAACCCAAGAAATCCTCGCAGATGCTTTATGGATGTGGGGATTTTCCATTCCTTAATGGCTTTAATTTTGCTAGGGTCTACCTTAACTCCTTCATGAGATACAATATGACCCAAATATTCCACCTCCTGGACTCCAAAGAAACATTTGGATCTTTTTGCATATAATTGTTTCTCCTCCAATAGTTGTAGCACCCTGTCAACATGTTCAACATGATCCTTCCAAGACTTGCTGTAGATTAGTATATCATCAAAAAATACTAACACAAATTTTCTAAGGAATGGTTTGAAAATTGAATTCATCAAACCTTGAAATGTTGAAGGTGCATTGGTAAGGCCAAAAGGCATGACCAAAAATTCATAATGACCCTCATGAGTTCTAAATGCTGTTTTCGGAATGTCTTCAATCTTCATTCTGATTTGATGATATCCTGAACGAAGATCCAACTTGGTGAAGTAAATTGATCCATGCAATTCATCCAGTAATTCATCAATGACAGGAATGGGGAACTTATCTTTAATAGTGAGCTTGTTGAGCTCCCTATAATCCGGACACATGCGCCATGATCCATCCTTCTTGTGCACCAATACTACTGGAGCAGAGAAAGAACTTTGACTCGGTTGAATTATACCAGCCTCTAGCATTTCTGCAACCATACGTTCAATTTCACTCTTTTGGACATAGGGATATCTGTACGGCCTGATGTTTGGAGGAACACTTCCTGGAATCAGATGAATAGCATGATCATGATCACGCATAGGTGGGAGACCTTTGGGAGTCTCAAATACCTTGGAATGATTGTCCAGGACTTTTTGGAGATCTGGAGAAATAGATGATTCCAATGTGGAAACATCTAGCGAACATAATTGTGCAATTACACCTCTTTGCTCCTTTTTTAGAAGCTTTGTCATACCATTAGAGCTGATTATCTTTCCTGGTTTCCCTGCAATACCCCTTAATTCAACTTCCTTTCCTTCCGTAGAAAATTTGATGAAAAGTTCTTGAAAATTAAAAGCTATTGTACCCAAGGATTGTAGCCATTGGACTCCTAGTACAACATCAGCACCTCCCATTGGAATGGAAAGCATTGGGCTAGTCAATACATATTCTCCCATGGATAGCTTGATATTATGGCACTTTCCAGAGCAATTTATTGTTCCTCCATTTGCAATCATCACTTGACACTCTGGTGCTGGATATAGGAAGCAATTCAATTCTTTTGCTACCTTACAATGAATAAAATTGTGGGTGCTTCCTGAATCAATCAACACTATTACCTTTTTCTTCTTGATTTGTCCTTCTATCTTGATGGTTTGAGGAGTGGTAATTCCCGCCAATGCATTACAAGATATGGTCGGATTTATTTGTTCTTCATCTAGGCTTTGTTCCTGGAGTATATCCTCTTCTTTTGACCTTTCTTGCTCCTTTTCTTCTTCCTCTTCACAATCTATGTAGAATAATTTCTTCTCAGCACACTTATGACCTTTAGTGTATTTGCTATCACAACTGTAACAAAGCCCTTTTGCTCTTTTTTCTTCCAATTGTTGTGGTGTCAACCTTATAGGTTGTGGAAGACTAGGGGCAACAACACTTCCGTCTTTATAGTTGTGAGTGGTATGCTTCCTGGTTGCCATAATTTTGCTTTCCATTTTTCTTGCTAACCTGAATGCCTTCTCTAATGAATCAGGTTCCCAAAGGCGAACATCATGTTGGATATTATCCTTTAAAGACCCTATGAACACATCAATCCTATGCTCCTCTGGAATATCTTTTACCCTTATGTTCAATTTTTGGAACTCCTCAATGTGCTCCATTATTGAACCCTTTTGTTTGAGACTTATCAATTGGCTAAAAAAAGTGTTGCTTTTTGTATCCTCATAATGTGCTATCAATTCTTCCGTAAAAATTGCCCAAGTGATAAATTTTTACGAGAGCAAAGCCATTGATACCATACAAACTGATTTGGTTCCAAATATAAAGTTTCCATACGTACCTTTTGTGTGTTTTGCACATTATTGAGATCGAAGAATTGCTCCATCTGTAATATCCATGTGGCGGGATCCTTGCCATCAAACTTCCTCATATCGATTTTTGGAATATGGTGAGTCTTCGATCCAACATTAGAGTCTATGGAATCATGATTAACATTTCTTTTGTTCTCATCATGAGTTTCCTTTACTACCCTTTCACCATTAGTGACCCTTTCTTGTAGCAACTTCTTCAATTCTTCCATGTCTGTCTTCAAATCTATCTTCAAATCGTCCATCTTAGCTTCTACGCATTTCTTTAAACCATCCATCTTAGCTTCTACATCTTTCTTTAAACCATCCATCTTAGATTCTATTCCTTTTTGTGCAAGTGACACTTGTTGCACTTGGTCTCGTAATTTTGATATATCATGTAGCATTTCTTCCTCTTCTTCATGAGTCATGCTAGAGCTTTCAGGTTCCTTACTAGGTGTTTGCATTTTCTTTCCTCGGGGCATCAGTTACTGATAATAATGCTTTACTATGCCCTTTGAATTCCTTCAAACCAAGCTTACGCAAAAAATTAAAAAAAAACTACACACCTTTTTTCACTTTGTAGAAGCCTGATATTGAATCTGATGTATCTCTGTAATTTCTGATCATCCAGTTCTGAAATTGCAACCTGTAGTAGCCTTCTGTGTTCTCTTTCCAATGCCACTAGTCTGATCCAAATTGGATTCTCCAAGAAAGAGTTATGCACAATCTCCCTCAGTGACCTGATTATAGACTAGTTCAGTAGAGCGAACTTGTACGACGTGCCACGAGTCACTGTTTCGACCTTTGGATCTGAAAAATGCATACAAGAAACTACATTCCATTCTCTTTCTGTACCTTCTTATGAAATTTCAATCCGATCCCCAGAGAGAAAGTTATGATGATTTTCCCCAGGTCACCTGTTTGGAATGTAATTCAGGAGTCTGCAAAAAGACCAACTTCCTCAGATCATATCTCCGCAAATATAGCGCGAAAAGCTCTGAAATTTGGACCCGAGGTTCAGCGCGATTTCTTCTCAAATGGGTTTTTTTTTTAACTTCTGAAACATCACAGAAAAAATTTATAGTGAAAATTACACGATGACCTGTTTGGAGCAGCGAAACCCTAGAATCCAAAGCTCTGATACCAAATGTTATGAAACCAGCTCAAGAAAAGATAGAAAAGATAGATCAACGCCTTAGAATTCAGCCTCTTCGAGGGGGCAACCTCCTTTACATTACATAAATGAACAATTCTTGGATGATTCAAATGACAAAACCTCTTTTCTATATATAGGAGTCTAAGGAGTCACAATATAATCCAGCCGACCTAACAATAATAATATAAAGCCACAAAAATAACAATAGAGGGATTCTATGGGGCAAAATAATAACAATATGGGGGCAATAGGGGCACAACAATATTAATAAGGGGTATAACTACAATAGTAATGGGGTAATCACTAGTATTATAGGGACCCAACAGACTCAAAGGTACAAATCCAAGTAAAGCACAATGGATCAAGATTGGAAAAGTGAAGGAACTTTATCCCAAAGATTGGGACAGATGAAATTCCTCTCCAATATCATATACATGTAGTTGGGGTTCTAGGGCCACTTAAATGTTTACTACGTTGAGTTGCTCATGCTGTTGTTTGTTATCATGAGCATCATCATGCTTAGCTGTTCTAGTTTCTAGGACCACATTTTTTATTTTTGGTGCCAGCATATTCGGAAAATAAAGGCCATGAGGCCTTATGTCCTTGGATGACATATTTTGTAGACACGCGACTATGCAAACTCTATTTTAATGAAAAAATACTACTTTTGCCTACAAATTATCTTGATCAATATGAATGAATATTGTTTTAATTTAAAAATGTCACAAATGTCCATTCAACACATGATTAGGCAATGCATCTGTCAATGTGTTTAAATATCTTGGAATGTGCTAATATTCAATATAATCAAATTTCCTTTCCAAAAGATGGACTAGTAAAAACATTCTTAACATTCTTGGACTTGTTACTACATAGACACTGTTTAAATGTAATACTAAGAGCTGAGAATCTAACCTAATGATTAAACGTCGAATACCAAATGTGATGGCATCAAATAATAGCTCAATGACTGCGCTATATTCTGCTATGTGACCAAGGCATATTCCATGAATAAAGACTAGCTCATCACTATGTGAATAGATAACTGAGGCTGCGGAAGATAAATTCTGAGTACTACAACTAACGCCATCAGCAAAGCCATTGTAAGTCTGAGGGATTGTCAACATCTTAAAATCAAGTGAAAAACAAGATAAATAGTAGTAGAAAATGTAAAAAACATTAACTATCACATATACCTAGAAAAGGTAAATAATGTACAAATATCCACTAAAATTTTATGCATAATATCTCTTTAGGTAAATACTATTTCTGAGCTTTCCTAAAGGAATACCATCGTAATGAACCAACTGTTAGGCTCCTTTAGCTAATATGAATTTGATAACGTAGGGGCCATGCCACATAGGTTCAAACTTTCCCGTGCTTAAGTTGTCATGAGCTTGATCATAAATCAAGACTAGGTCACCTTCTAAATATGAATGAGGATTGACGTTTTGATCAAATTGAGCTTTGAATAATTTTGTGTGAGCTTCACTAGCCAATGCAGCATCATGACAATTTTCATCTAAACACGCTAAATGTACAAAACATTATTCATTTGTAGAGGTAGCAGACAATAATTCAATAGCTAGTTTCAGAGATGGGATTTCAAATTCAATGGGTAATACTGCTTCCAAACCATAAAAAATTTGGAAAGGAGTAAAATCTGTTGATGTTTTTATAGTATTAAGGTAAGCCCACAATGCAGAAAAAACATGGAATGCCAGTTTTCTTTATGAATACCAACTGTCCATTTAATCATATTGGTTAAAAATTTATTGACAGGTACGACTTGACCATTAGCTTGTGGATAATAAGGATCAGAGCTATCATGGCATAAGCTAAGCTATGCTAACATTTCGACCATCATAAAGTTATGAAAATGAATACCATGGTCTGTAACAATAGCTTGTGAGATACCAAACCGAGCAATCACATGATTGAAAATGAAAACTGTTGTAGTTTCACCGTCGTCTTTATATGTAGGCATCGCCTCAACCCATTTCATAAAGTAATCGACTGCAAGGATAATATACCCATGCCCCTAGTATAAGTGATGGTTACAGGTGACGAAATCAATGCCCCATTTGGCAAAAGGACCGACAACTATGATAGGGTGAAGAGGCGCTGGAGGTGCTCACATTTTGTGATATATTTTTGGCAATTATGGCTGGCACCTAATATTTTTTAGGCAGTAGCATACCCAGACATATGACCGCCACATGCTCCAAAATGACAGTCATTTAATGTTTTTTCAGCCTCTTGGAGAGTCAAACAATGCCAAAAGATAGAATCGGTACCACAACGATAAAGAGTGTCACCAATTATATTGTATTATCGGGTTGGTATCAAATCTGATGCCGATCAGTTTTAGATAACTCAGGCCTAAAATTTTGGTTTTGAAGATATATAATGATATCTCCATATCATGGATTTGACGTACTAATAAGAAAGAGAGATTCATCAACAAAGGAATCTTCTGCTACAATTTCTATATCAGTATGAGGAAAGTCACACAATAGTTCGGCAAAAACCAAAGATTTCTTTGATTTCGATATTTCAAATTCTAAATCAAACTCTTGTAATATAACTATCCATATGGAGTATTTCCCCCCAACAATTTCTTAGTAAGAATATACATCATAGGGTTGAAATCTAAAATGATAGTTGTTTTTTGGAGAAGCATATAGTGACGGAATCGTTGAACAACTTGAATAGATGCCAAGTTTAGTTTCTCCACATGTGCATATTTAATCTCAGTTTTAGTGAGATTTCTACTCAAATAATAAGTCACATGTTCGTTGCTAGAATCATCCTCATGGAATAAAACCATGGCAATAGCGGCATCAGATGCAACTAGGTACAATGTTATGTAAGCAGCTATAACTAGCTCACAAAATGGAAGAAAAGATAGATCAATGACTTCAAAATCAACCTCTTCGAGGGGGAAACCTCCTTTATATTACACAAATGAATAATTCTTGGATGATACAAATGACATAACCTCCTTTCTATATATAGGATTTTAAGGGGTCACAATATAATCAAAGTTGACATAATAATAATAATATAAGGGCACAACAATAACAATAGTGGGCTTCTATGGGGAACAATAATAAAAATATGAGGACAATAGGGGCACAACAATAAAAATAAGGGCTACAATGACAATAGTAATGGGGGAATCACTAGTATTATAGGGACCTAACATGCCCCTCTCCTTCAAAAAAGTGTTGTCCTCAACACTTGAGTAGTTTTGGATGCTTCTGTATAAAATTCTCACCCTCCCATGTGGAATCTTCAGTAGGTAAGTTCTTCCACTTTTGAGATACTTCTAAATTGATTGATGTCGTAGCTGTCAAGTTCTTGTTTCTATGACTGCTTCAGGTTCCAATATGATTTTTCCTTCCTCATCAAGTTATGGAAATATTGTTTGAACTGGGAGTTTGTCACCTATAACCTTCTAGAAGCATGAAACATGGAAAACGAGGTGCACTCAGGAAGCTACAGGAAGCTCCAATTTGTATGCCATAGTACCAATCTTTTGAAAAACCTTGTACAGACCATAATACCTTGGTGATAATTTATTATCCTTCTTAGCTTGCTTGAGGGACATTTGTTTATATGGTTGTAGCCGTAGGAATACCCATTCACCTAAATCAAAACTTCTTTCACTGCGATGTTGATTCATCCTATTATGCGCCAAAGTGAGGTTATGCTTTAAGAGTTGGAGAACTTGTTGTTGATGCTCGATGTGATCTTCCACTGCTTGAAACTTAGAATTTTCTCTTAAACATGATGTGATGGACAATGGATGATATCCATAAAGTGCCATAAATGGGGTCATTTTTGCAGCAGTATGGAAGGAAGTGTTATACCACCATTCAGCCAGAGGCAACCATTTGACCCATTGTGTCTATTTATCAAATACAAAGCAACGAAGATATGCTTCCAAACATTTGTTTACTATCTCAGTTTTCCCATTAGATTGAGGATGATAAAATGAGCTATGAGCTAACTAAGTACCAAGACAAGAAAATAATTATGTTCAAAAATTTCCAGTGAAAATGGGATCTCTGTCGCTTACAATAATATTTGGGTTTCCATGTAGCTTTTGAATTGTTTCCATAAATACAGTAGAAACTGTACTGGCTTTAAATGGATGTGATAATGCACAAAAGTGTGCATCCTTGATAAGTCTATCAACTACCACCATGATGACACTCTTTCCTTCTGACTTGGGTAAGCCTATGATAAAATCCATTGAAACCTCCTCCCAACATTGGCTTGGAATGGATAAAGGTTGTAATAGACCTAGGGTCTTAATTGTTTCAACTTTATTTTGTTGGCAAACCAAAAATTCTGCCACAAACTTTTGAATATCCATTTTAAGGCCATCCCAAAAAAATTCCTTCTTAACCCTATGGTAAGTTTTTAAAAATTTTGATTCCCCTCCTAAGGGAGATGTGTGCAACTCCATAAGAATATTTTGTTTGAGTTGGGATTTCTTACATAGGTATAAGTGATCTTTGTACCATAACGAATCATTTTTCCAACTAAATGTATCAGATGTACTAGGATCTTGTTGTAACTTTTGAATGAGTGCCCAGACTTCTTCGGCATTCTTCCATTAATCCCTTGCTTCATTTATCCAATCTAGTTGTATAACAGATATGGTGTAAAGAAATGCTTCCACATCCTCATCCTTTCTTGAGGGTGCATCTACCACACCATTTTTCTTCCCTTTTTTGTAGATGATTTCAAAGTCATAATCCAACATATTTGTAACCCAGTTTTTCTACTCTTCTGAGGATAATATTCATTCTAAAAAGTATTTAACACTATCATGATCCGTTTTTACCTTGAAGTTTCTTCCCATTAGGTAGGGTCTTCATTTCTTAAGTGCATGTAGTATTGCCAACATTTCCTTCTCATAAATAGCTTTTTGTAAATACTTTCCTTTGATTGGATGACTTTCAAAAGCAATGGGTCTTTCTTCTTGCATTAAAACAACACTGATTCCATTTCCTAAGGCATCACATTCCACAATAAAGGTTTTTGTGAAGTCTGGCATAGCTAAGACTGATGCTTGGCACATTGCCTCTTTAAGATGTTCAAAGTCCTTCGTTGCTTCTGGAGTCCATGAAATGCATCTTTCTTCAATAATGTTGTTAGAGGTGCTGCTATTCTCCCATAATTTTTAACAAATTTGTGATAATACCCTGTCAACCCAAGAAATCCTTTCAGATGCTTTATGAATGTGGGGATTTTCTATTCCTTAATGGCTTTAATTTTTCTAGGGTCTACCTTCACACCTTCATGAGATACAATATTACCCAAATATTCCACCTCTTGTACTCCAAAGAAACATTTGGAGCTTTTTGTGTTGGCATTATGATACATATGTTGTACTTGATGGCAACCCACTCATCTCAGATGATAAATTATAGTGCAACAAAGTTCACGCACTTTCATGAAGATAAAAGTTTCTTTCATGTAGAGAAAAGTTCACATACTTTTATGCAGAGAAAAGTTTATTTCATGTAGAGAAAAGTTCACACACTTTTATGCAGAGAAAAGTTTATTTCATGTAGAGAAAAGTTCACGCACTTTTATGCAGAGAAAAGTTTATTTCATGTAGAGAAAAGTTCACGCACTTTTATGCAGAGAAAATTTTATTTCATGTAGAGAAAATTAGTTCACGCACTTTCATGGAGAGAAACGTTCACGCACTTTTATGCAGAGAAAATTTTATTTCATGTAGAGAAAAAGCTCACGCACTTTCATGCAGAGAAAAGTTCCTTTCATGAAGAGAAAATTTCACGCACTTTCATGGTTGGCTCATGGTATTAGTCCGACAGTTTTTGATCCTATGGTTTTGGTCCGTGGTATTGCATCCAAAAGTGTTGATCTCACACACTTTCATGGTTGGTTCATGGTATTAGTCCTATAGTTTTTGATCCTATGGTTTTGGCTCGTGGTATTGCATCCAAAAGTATTGATCTCACGCACTTTCATGGTTGGTTTATGGTATTAGTCCAACAGATTTTTGATCCTATGGTTTTGGACCGTGGTATTGTGGAAGGCCTAAGACTATAAAAGAGGAAGGAGATCATTTGGCAAAGTATCATTGAATGAATTGAATATCTAATAAGTGCTAGATCTGAAATATTTGTGATTGGGTTATGGTGCAGATCTGGATCTGAATGAAGGAGGAACCTTAGCACATAAAGAAGGATAAGTTCTTTTGATGGGTCATAATCTTTATGCTTGAATAATAGTATCTTTGCATGATTTTGATCTGTTATATGAGGTGCATGCTTGATCTATAAATCTGACAATCTGGGTTAATTAGTGTCTGAATATTTGAAAGAAGGAATTATCCTTTATAGATCTGCACGCAGGTTTCAGGTTGTTGAAGTAGTGTATATCTTTAAATTATGATCTAGCTGCCTCTGTCTATTGCTGCAATATTTTGGGTTCAGAATTTGGTGTGTGGTTACTGTTACTGTGTTCTGGGTACAACTGTTAGAGAAGTGTTTACTTGATTCAGTGCTAATTGGGAAAAGGAGATTGTTTGATGCAGATATACTTGATGATTGATTGATGTTCATGGATCCAGTCTGAAAATTTATGAAACGTGGTCCCTGGAAGAAAGAGAAGGTTGTAGCCTTCAGTAGGCCAGCACCTACGTACTAGTATCTTGGCTAGTACAAGAGCTAAGAGGGTTGTAGCTCTCTGCAGGTTGTAGCCTGCGTATTGGGAAAGGACTGCACCAGTACAAAATCATTGTAAAAGGAGTTTCTAATTGAAAGAAGATAGAGACATATTGCAGCAGGTGGTTTTCACCCACATTGGGTTTCCACCTTATATCTGGTGTTCTTTTGTGTGACTATTTGCTTTTCTTGTTCCTGCTCATTATTTTATGATACTGACATACAAAGTAATGATCAATATTTGAAGAATTATTCAAAGTATAAATAAGGAAGATAGATTGAAAAGAATTTGATAATACTGATTCACCCCCCCTCTCAGTGTTATTTCCAACATTTTGCATATAATTGTTTCTCCTCCAATAGTTTGAGCACCCTGTCAACATGTTGAACATGATCCTCCCAAGACTTGTTGTAGAGTAGTATATCATCAAAAAATATTAACACAAATTTTCTAAGGAAGGGTTTGAAAATGGAATTCATCAAACCTTGAAATGTAGAAGGTGCATTGGTAAGGCCAAAAGGCATGAAAAAAAGTTCATAATGACCCTCATGAGTTATAAATGTTGTTTTTGGAATGTCTTCCGTCTTCATTCTGTTTTGATGATATCCTGAATGAAGATCCAACTTGGTGAAGTAAATTGATCCATGCAATTCATCCAATAATTCATCAATGACAGGAATGGGAAATTTATCTTTAATAGTGACCTTGTTGAGCTCCCTATAATCTAGACACATGCTCCTTGACCCATCGTTATTGTGAACCAATACTACTCAAGAAAAGAAATAACTTTGACTAGGTTAAATTATACCAGCCTCTAACATTTCTGCAACCATACGTTCAATTTCACTCTTTTGGGCATAGGGATATCTGTAAGGCCTGGTGTTTAGAGGAACACTTCCTGGAATCAAATGAATAGAATGATCATGATCACGAATAGGTGGGAGGCCTATGGGAGTCTCAAATACCTTCGAATGCTTATCCAAGACTTTTTGTAGATCTTGAGAAATAGATGATTTCGATATGCGAACCTCTAGCGAACATAATTGTGCAATTATACCTCATTGTTCTTTCTTTAGAAGCTTTGTCATTCTGTTAGAGCTGATTATCTTTCATGGTTTCCTTTTGATACCCCTTAATTCAACTTCCTTTCCTTCTGAAGAAAATTTAAGGAAAATTTCTTGAAAATTAAAAGCTATTGTACCCAAGGATTGTAACCATTGGACTCCTAGTACAACATTTGCACCAACCATTGGAATGGAAATCATTGGGCTATTCAACACATTCTCCCATGGATAGCTTGATATTATGGCACTTCCCTAAGAAATTTATGGTTTCTCCACTTGCAACCATCACTTGACACTCTGGTGCGGGATATAGGAAGCAATTCAATTCCTTGGCTATCTTACAATGAATAAAATTATGAGTACTGCCTGAATCAATCAACACTATTACCTTTTTCTTCTTGATATGTCCTTCTATCTTGATAGCTTGAGGAGTGGTAACTCTAACCAATGCATTATGAGATATGGTTGGATTCATTTCTTCTTTCTCTATGGTTTTTTTGTTGGTTTATATCCTCTTCTTTTGACGTTTCTTGTTCCTTTTCTTCCTCCTCTTCACAATCTATGTAAAATCATTTCTTCTTAGCACTTTTATGACCTTTAGTGTATTTGCTATCACAACTGTAACAAAGCCCTTTTTCTCTTTTTTCTTCCAATTGTTGTAGTGTCAACCTTGTAGGTCGTGGAAGGCTAGGGGCAACAACACTTCCATCTTTAAAGTTGTGAGTGGTAGGGTTCCTTGTTGCCATAGTTTTGCTTTCCATTTTTCTTGCCAACCCGAATGCCTTCTCTAATGAATCAAGTTCCCAAAGGTGAACCTCATGTTGGATTTTATCCTTTAAATTCCCTATGAACACATCAATACTATGCTCCTCTAGAATATCTTTTACCCTTATACTTAATTTTTGGATGTCCTCAATGTGCTCCATCATTGAACCCTTTTGTTTGAGATTTATCAATTGGCTGAAAAAAGTGTTTCTTTTTGTATCCTCATAATGTGCTATCATTTATTCCATAAAAATTGCCCAAGTGACAATTTGTTTATGAGAGAAAAGTCATCGATACCATACAAACTGATTTGGTTCCAAATATAAAGTTTCAATGTGTACCTTTTGTGTGTTTTGCAAATTATGGAGATCAAAATATTTCTCCATCTATAGTATCCATTTTACGGGATCCTTTACATCAAACTTCATTATATCGATCTTTGGAACATGGTGGTTATTCAATACACCGTTAGAGTCTATGAAATAATTATTAACATTTCTTTTGTTCTCCTCGTGAGTTTCCTTTACTACCCTTTCACCATTAGTAAGCATTTATTGTAGCAAATTTTTCAAATCTGTATTCAAATATTCCATGTTTCCTTTATGTTTTTCTTCTATACCATCCATGCTAGCTTATACCATCCATGTTAGCTTCCACGCTTGTCTACAAATCTTCCATGTTGCCTTTAAGTTTTTATTCTATACCATCTATCTTAGCTTACACACCTTTCTTTAAACCATCCATCTTAGCTTCCATGCCATCCATCTTAGCTTCCACGCATTTCTTTAAACTATCCATCCTAGCTTCTGTTACTTTTTGTGAGAGTGAATTTTGTTGCACTTGGGCTCATAATTTTGATATATCATGTTGCATTTATTCCTCTGCTTCATGAGTCATGCTAGAGCTTTCAAGTTGCTTACTAGGTGTTTTCATTTTCTTTCTTCGAGGCATCAATTAATGATAATAATGATTCACTATGCCCTTTGAAGTCCTACAACTAATTTTTCAAACCAAACTTATGCAAAATTTTAAAAAACTTGCACACATTTTTTTACTTTGTAGGAGCTCGATATTGAATCTGTTGTATCTCTGTAATTTCGGATTTATAAGGTCTAAGATTGCACCTTGAGGTAGCCCTCTGAGTCCTTTTTCCAACCTCACAAGTCTGATCAATATTGGATTCTCAACGGAAGAGTTATGCCAAATATTCCATGATGACCTAATTATAGACTAGTTTAGTAGAGTGAACTTGTACGAAGTTCCACGTGTCATTGTTTTGAACTTACGACCTGAAACCAATACCCAAAAAACTACAGGCCATCCTCTTTCTGTATTTTTTTACGAAATTTCAATCTGATGTTGAGGGAGAAAGTTATGATGATTTTCCACAGGTCACCTGTTTGAGATATAATTCAGGAGCCTGCCAAAACCCTAACTTCCTTGCATCTTATCTCCGAACATATAGTGAGAAAAGATCTGAAATTTGGACCCAACGTTCATTGAGATTTCTTCTCAAATGGGTTTTAATTTCTGATTCTGAAACAACGTAGACAGTTATAGAAAACATTCAACGATCACTGGTTTGGAGCAGCAAAACCCTATAATCCAAAGCTCCCATACCAAATGTTATGTAAACAACTCAAAAATAGAAGAAAATATAGATCAACGACTTCAAAATAAGCCTCTTAGAGGGGGAAACCTCCTTTATATTACACTAATGTATAATTCTTGGATGATACAAATGAAAAAAATCCTTTCTATATATAGGAGCCTAAGCAGTCACAATATAATCAAAGTTGTCATAACAATAATAATATAATGGCACAACAATAACAATAGTGGGTATGGGGCACAATAATAAAAAATGGGGACAATAGGGGCAAAACAATAACAATAAGGGCTACAATGACAATAGTAATGGGGGAATCACTAGTATTATAGGGATCTAACATACAGAAAGTAATCTCGTTGATAATCAGGTGGATGCAGTAATGGTGAATTGGTCAGTGCATGTTTTAATGCATCAAAAGTTTCATTGGCAAGCTTATCTCAGAAAAATGGAATGCCATTTTTCATTAGACGAGTAAAACCCTGGGTTAGTTCAGCATAATTGTGGATCAATATATGCAAAAAGTTTGCTTTCCCTTGCAAACTATGGAGTTGTGGAAGGCTAGAAGGAGCAGGCAAATTTAGAATTGTCTCTACCTTAAGGGGGTCAACATGAATTACCTCTTTCGAAATGATGAAACCTATAAGCCGACCCAATTGTACACAAAAAACAAACTTGTGCGAATTCAAGCGAATATTGTATTGCTTGCACCTAATGAAAATTTCTTTTAAGTGCTATGGGTGATCTTGCATTTTCATTCAATGAGATTGCAGGTCATCCAAATAAGGCTAAACAATATGCTTGATATCATGGAACGCATAAGATATTACTCACTGAAAAGTTGTGCCAACATTTTTCAGGACAAATAGGAGTTTGTGATAAGAAAAATTCCTCCATGGGCATATAAACATGGTTTTTTACTGATCGGAAAGGAGCGTGTTTATCTGATTGTAGCCAGAAAATCCATCCATGAATGAAAAAAATTTCATTCTCAACACAGTCATTAACAATCTGGTCGATATACAGAGTTGGATAATTGTCCTTGGGACAAGCTTTATTAATATCTTTGTAATCAACACATACTCGAATAGTTCCTTGTTTCTTATTAACAGGTACAATGTTTGATACCCAATCAGTCAAAGGAACAGGGTAAATGAATCCTTCTTTCAACAGTTTTTCAACCATAGTTTTGATAGTGACATCTTTTCGTGGATTTATAGGACGTAATCGTTATCTAACAGGCTTAGCATATAGATAAGTTTGTATCTCGTGTACAACTATGTTAGGGTCGATTCCTGGCATTTCTTCGTATGACCAGGCAAAGATGTCACAAAATTCCTTAAATAGGGCTTTATAAGTCTGAATCTCTTCTAAAGAAAAATAATCTCCTATATGAATATTTTTAGTTATCCCTAGTTTCACTTAGATGTCTATGGGTATCATTGCTGATATGTTCCCTAAATTCTATTCATAATCAGAAGAAAGGGTAGATATTGGACATTGAGGATCACTAAGAGTCTAAGATTGAAACATAGATGAGAAATTATTCTAAATTTTGTCAAAATATGGAAATAAGGTTGAACAATGATGAGTATCATCCTATGGTATTTCATTCAAGGTCATAAATTCCATAATACCTTCATTAGTTAAAAAATATATGTTAAAATGATTAGGCATAGAGATTGGTTCCTGGAAAAGGACTAAATTGCCTCATAAGCCAACTCAAAAGGGATACAAGGCATCTCACTTCCATATAAGACGAATTATGACTTTGAAGGTACTTTCCACAAATCTCCCGATTTGAAAGTACTTGATGTAATCATGTTAATCTGGGCATCATTATGAGGGAAATTGGGTGGAGGGAATGCAAAATTTCCCATAAAAGATGAGTCTTTGATAAGAACAACACCAACTTCTTCATACAGAGTTGTTGATTTTTCAACAAAAGGCACACTACCAGTGGAATTGGGATCAGAGGTATAGTAGGACAATTGGTTTACCTTCACAATTCTTCCTTTGTGAAGAAACATGATCATCCTAAAATATGATGACACTACTACCACCATGGCATAAGTTCAGCTCCGACCAAGCAAAAGGTTATAGTCAAGTTGAACATAAACAACCTCAACTTCTATTGAAAATGTTTGACCCTCTAATTCGATTGGTAAATCATTCAAAATATCGTAAGGATTAAAACCACATCCATAAAAGGCTTTCAAAGTTGTGGGAGATTGATTGATTGTCAAAGAACCTAAATCTCTCCAACATGAAATGGACATAATACATATCAATGCTCCTTCATCAATCACTATTCGAAAAACTCATCGAGTTTTGACATGGGATAGTATCTGAAAATCCATTTGGTGTGGAAGACATGGGACATGATTCTTGAGATCAAAAATAATCAAATTGGATTAATGAGGATCTACTGCTCCAATGCCTGATAATAATAACTTCCTTTGTGTTGCACAAGTTTGAAGCACTAATTCAAGAGCCGACATTGTCGAAGGTGACATAGCCAAATCTTTGACGATGTTAGAGTTCTGAGCAACCCTAGTGTGAGGGTTAAAGGATGACTTTTGAATCATAACCTTAGGAGGCAGACAAATTATCATATCAAGGTTTGGCTTTTTAATATGTAATGGTTCAAAAGAAGGGGGAGTAGATGTGGAAGCTTGACTAGCTAGATTGGAGTCATCTCCATCTTCAACAAGACCCTTTGATGCATAATATTTTGATCTCGTTTCTACCACAACTTTGGAAGACATCATCATGATAGCTTCCGATGTGGATGAGGAGGATTGGTCATGAGAAAAATAATTTCTATCTTGAGGAGGAAATGGGTCCTTCAAAACAGCAGGAGTGGGTGAACTTTGATAAATTTGGAAACTTTGGCATGATGTGGGAACTCCTTGGTGTAATGATCTTCATCACAAATTGGGCAAGGAAAACGAGTTTTCTTCTTTTCATCAGACAGTTCATTCTTGTTCGATTTATCCTTAGAATGTGTGTCTTGTTTAGTTTTCCCTTTTCCCTTTTTCTTATTTGTAAATTTCTTACCTTTCCTGGTAGATGAATCTATGGCATTAAATTCCGAAGTAATTTCGGGAAAAAGATCTTCTTCAGGTGAATCAGATGGAGCCAAAATCTGATTTTTTTTAGAATTCTTCTTTCTATTCTTATATTTTTGGCTCACATAACCAATCATACCATCAACAGGATGTGATCTTGCAAGGGCTGGATTAGTTTGACAAGGGCGGGGTACATCTAGGTTCTTTTCATTCAAAGTACCAAACTGAGTATAAACAAGATCAAGGTATTGAGCATGAGGAATTACTTGCTCCTCAGTTACAACACCTCCTTTGGAAACATCTTCAATTATTACTGGTAAAATAATTTTATGAACCATTCAGCCAAAATTTGGTATGGAATGTGAATTTTAACCAAAAAATGTCTTTTGTTGGGTGTGTAGGCTGATTATCTTATGTATTCAAAGGTATCGCCACATTGGACCCTAGTTCGAAATGGGGTGGCAACGCCGCCCGTAAAATATTCGCTGCAGGGGGGTCCAGCGGGGGATGGCTGCGACCTTTAGGGAACCCCCCCTGGCGGGGGGTTTCGGTGGCAGCACCCCCGAAGCTAAAAACAAATGTAAAATTTCCTTGTAAAAGTATAGTAATTTCTAGTCAATCTGGGCCATTCATTAGGCAGATGATCTTACGGTAGAACTTATGTTTAGTTTAGGGTTTTTTTCCCTAGAAGGCAACCCCTCTCTTTGTATGAGGGCATTGTATTGAGTCTGTGTAATAGATGTGTATTCTCCGAGCGAGAAGCAGTGACGTGAGACTGTGAGAGAAAGCAGAGGATATTACAGCGGATCTGTTGTAGGTTGTGTCTCTTCATTTTGCTGGATAATAGAAAGGAAGGACTGGCTGCTTGGGGTGGACGTAGCCCAAATAGGGTGAACCATGTATATCTGTGTCTCTCTTGTTTTATGTGTTTTCTGTATTTATATCTCTGCAATATTTTATGTGTTCCATTGCTTCGTAATATATAATTTTCTAACAACTGGTATCAGAGCCGAAGGTCTATTTAGCTAATAAACTCATAGGAAAGAAGGGTTCCTCGTTCGAGTGGGAGCAATGGCGGAAGATGGTAAGTTTAGGGTTGAGAAATTTAATGGCCAAAACTTCTCGCTGTGGAAGATGTAGATGGAATATTATCTGTATCAAAAAGATTTGTACCTACCATTGGGCGGAAAAACAAAGATGCTGACGGGAATGACAGATGAAGAATGGAACAGTACGATTGTGCCTTGTAGCGTCAGTGTCCTTCAACATTTTGAAGGAAACAACAACAGAGGGTTTGATTAAGGTGTTGGAGAAACTATATGAAAAACCCTCGGCCTCAAACAAGGTATTTCTTATGAAACGGTTATTTAATATGAAGATGTCGGAAGGTGGATCTGTTGTAGACCATTTAAATGATTTTAATACTGTTACAAGTCAGTTATGTTCTTTAGGGGTAAACTTTGATGATGAAGTTAGAGCTATGTTATTCTTTTGCTCATTACCAGAAAGTTGGAATCATTTAGTAATGGCCATTAGTAACTCTGTTTCTAGATCTAGTACTTTAAAGTTTGATGATGTTGTCAGTGCTATCCTTAGAAGGATATGCAACGGAAAAGCTCTGGTGAGACATCGGGTAATTCTTTGAGTGCAGAGTCTAGGGGAAGAAAAATGGAAAGAGAAAAGAGCTCAGGATATCACAGTAAATCAAGGAAAGGCATATCCAAGTCTAGATTGGGGATAGTGTGCTGGAAATGCGGAAAGAAAGGACACTTAAAGAAAGACTGTAGATCTCGGAAGGGAAAAGAAGGAGATGCACAACAATAAAACAATCATGAAGCAAATGTGACAGGTGAGGTGTTACATGATGCTTTGATTCTTTCTTCTGAAAATATTATTGATTCCTGGGTGGTAGATTCTGGGGCCTCATTCCATGCCACACCTGATAAGAAATACTTTCATGACTATGTTCAAGGAGATTTTGGACAAGTTCGTTTGGGCGATGATAAACCCTGTAAAATTGTTGGAATGGGTAAGGTTCTTGTAAAACAACAAAATGGAAACCAATGGCTACTAAAGGAGGTAAGGCATGTTCCAGATATAAAGAAAAATATAATTTCAACAAGGCAGTTAGGCGGTGAAGGTTGTGTGAAAACTTTCGCAGATAAAGCTTGGAAGGTTACCAAAGGAGCCCTAGTGATAGCAAAAGGTGAAAAGATTGGTACATTGTATTTATGCAATGGTATTTCTAACTCTGTTAATGCTTTAACTTCCAAAGGAGCAGATGCAGCATTATGGCATCATAGGCTCGGACACATGAGTGAAAAGGGGATGAAGATTCTTCACTCAAGGAATTTGTTGCCGGGTTTGAAGAATGTTGATTTGGACTTTTGTGAGAATTGCATTTATGGAAAACAGAAGAAAGTTATATTTCTTAGAGTTGGGAAAGAAAAGAAGACCGAAAAATTAGAGCTTGTGCATACAAATGTATGGGGACCTGCTCAGGTATCATCTCTCGATGGATCTCATTATTATGTTACTTTTATTGATGATGCAACTAGAAAAACTTGGATTTATTGTATTAAGAATAAATCTGATGTATTTGATACTTTCAAGAAATGGAAAGCTTTGGTTGAGATTGAGACATGAAAGAAATTAAAGTGTCTCAGATCAGACAATGGAGGTGAATATTGCAGCAAAGAGTTTGATAGGTACTCTTCAGAGCATGTAATTTGCAGAGAGAAGACAGTTCCAAGAACACCACAAGAAAATGGTGTGTCAGAAAGGATGAACAGAACAATCGTGGAGCGTGCAAGGTGCCTGAGATAGCATGCAGGATTGCCTTTACAATTTTGGGCAGATGCTGTAGATACTGTTGTTTATCTAATAAATAGAGGGCCTTCAATTTCCTTGGATGGTGGTGTTCCAGAGGAAGCATGGATAGGAAAAAAGGTAAACTACTCTTTTTTAAAGCCTTTTGGCTGTGAGGCCTTTGTCCATATTGATAAAGAAAATAGAACAAAGCTTGAGGCAAAGTTAAAGAAATGTACCTTTATTGGATATGGTGTTAATGATTTATGTTATCGCTTATATGATTACGAAAATCACAAAATCATTAGGAGCAGAGATGTAATATTCAATGAAAAGGTCTTGTATAAGAATCAGTTGAAGGAAAAGAAACAGGAAAAAGAAAACAAGGAATACGTAGTTCTTGATGAAATCACTGAAAAAGTAAAGGTGCCTGAAAATAATAATCAACGACCACAACAATAACAACCACCACAACAGCAACAGGCACCCCAAACACCTGAAAGTGGTGTTAGAAGATCTACTAGGATAAGTAGACCCCGTGAACGATACTCTCCTTCATTATATTATTATTGTTGACCGATTCTGGTGAACCCGAATGTTATGAAGAAGCAATGCAGGTTGAAAGCAGGAAGAAATGGGAGGTAGCCATGGAAGAAGAGATGGACTCCTTAATGCATAACCAGACTTCGGACTTAGTCAGGTTGCCTGCAAGAAAAACTACATTGAAGAATAAATGGGTTTACAGGCTGAAGGAAGAAGATGGAGGAAAACAGAGGTACAAAGCTAGACTTGTGGTGAAGGGGTTTGCACAGAAGAAAGGTATTTATTTTGATGAAATATTTTCTCCTGTTGTTAAAATGACCTCAATCAGAACTATTTTAAGTCTAGTAGTAGTTGAAGATTTGCATCTTGAGCAGTTAGATGTAAAGACAACCTTTCTCCATGGGGATTTGGAGGAAGAAATATATATGCAACAACCACAAGGATATGAAGTGAAAGGGAAGGAAAAACTAGTGTGCAGGTTGAAGAAGAGCTTGTATGGCTTAAAACAGGCTCCAAGGCAGTGGTATCTAAAATTTGACAAGTTTATGTTTGAACAAGGTTATACTAGATGTCACTCTAATCATTGTGTTTATCTGAAAAAGAAAAATGATGGCAACTATATTATATTGTTATTGTATGTAGATGACATGCTTTTTGCAGGGTCTAACATGCAGGAAATAAATGTGCTCAAAAGGAAATTGGAAAATTGATTTGCAATGAAGGATTTGGGAGCTGCAAAACAAATCCTTGGTATGAGAATAACTAGAGACAAGAAAAATTGTAAATTAACATTGTCTCATAATGAGTACATACAAAAGGGGTTGAAAAGATTTAATATGCACAATGCAAAACCAGTGAGTACACCTTTTGCTAGCCATTTCAAACTTAGTAAGGAAATGTGCCCAAAGACCCAAGAAGACATGGATTATATGTCTAAATTTCCCTATGCATCAACATTGGAAGCTTAATGTATGCAATGGTTTGCACAAGGCCTGATATTGCACATGCAGTGGGAGTTGTAAGCAGGTACATGAACAATCCAAGAAAGGAACATTGTATGGCAGTGAAATGGATTCTCAGATATTTGAAAGGTACCAAAAATCAAGCATTATGCTTTGGTTGTTCAAACATTTCTCTACAGGGATATGTTGATGCAGATATGGCAGGTGACAGAGACAATAGGAGGAGCACTGCAGGATATGTATTTACTGTTGGTGGAACAACTGTCAGTTGGGTTTCAAAAGTCCAAAGTGTTGTTGCACTTTCAACAACAGAAGCAGAGTATGTTGCTGCTATAGAGGCTAGTAAAGAAATGATTTGGTTACAAAGGTTTATGGGTGAATTGGGTAAGAAGCATGATATGGGCACGTTATACAGTGATAGCCAAAGTGCCATTCATCTTGAAAAGAACTCAACATTTCATTCCAATACTAAACACATACAACTCAAGTAACATTTCATATGATCAGTGTTGGAAGATGAAGAGTTGAAGCTAGAAAAGATACACACTAGCCAGAATCCTGCAAATACAAAAGTTGTAACCAGGGAGAAACTGAGAATATACTCAGTTTAAATTGGTCTTCAAGGATGATGATGAGGATGAGAAATAGCCAGGTCCAAAGAGGATTCATTGTCCAGCAAATGAAGCAACGGTGGAGTTGCTATAATTAGTCTCCAAGTAGGAGATTGTTGGGTGTGGAGCCTGATTATCTTCTGTATTCAAAGGTATCGCCACATTGGACCCCAGTTTGAAATGGGGCGACAACGCCGCCCGTAAAATATTCGCTACAGGGGGGGTCTAGCGGGGGGCGGCTGCGACCTTTGGGGAGCCCCCCCTAGTGGGGGGCTTCGGGGGCAGTGCCCCTGAAGCTAAAAAAAATGTAAAATTTCCTTGTAAAAGTATAGTAATTTCTAGTCAATCTAGGCCATTCATTAGGCAGGTGATCTGACGGTATAACTTATGTTTAGTTTAGGGTTTTTTGCCCTAGAAGGCAACCCCTCTCTTTGTATGAGGGCATGGTATTGAGTCTGTGTAATATATGTGTATTCTCTGAGTGAGAGGCAGTGATGTGATACTGTGAGAGAAAACAGAGGATATTACAGTGGATCTGCTGTAAGTTGTGTCTCTTCATTTTGCTGGATAATAGAAAGGAAGGACTGGCTGTTCGGGGTGGACGTAGCCCAAACTGGGTGAACCACGTATATCTGTGCCTCTCTTGTTTTATGCATTTTCTGTGTTTATATCTCTGTAATATTTTATGTTTTCCATTGCTCCATAATATATAATTTTCTAACATCTTCGTCTCCATTCATGAATGTGATCTAAGATATGGTTTGACGTTGACTATTTTAATGAGGTTAAAAGTTTAGTTCCATTATCATATCAAATGGGAAGCTAAAAATGGGTCAAAAAAGTTGTAGCAAGGGTGTTAAATGTACTGAAGGAATCTCGCAGCAGTTCTACATACCATTTTGCTACTGAACCAGTTAAGATTCATTGAAAAAGTTGTAATCTAAGAGAACCGTCAATTAATGAGTTGGACGTGCACCAAAGATGATAGGTCATAACATGGTTTGGTGGGCCTTCGCCTGAATTACCTTAAAACTTAGCGATGTCACTGGGAAACTTAGTAGGAATGGCTGGCCGAAATGTTAAATAAAGAATAGGATCATTAATTAACCGAGAGAGGTTAGGAAAATCAAAAGTTACAATGAAAGGAAACTAATGGTTAGGATCCTGAGGTGTATACTGATAACCCTGAGGGACAAGTCCTATACCGAGAGGAGGATACCTAGGATATCCTAGAATAGCCTGAGAAGTTGGAATCTGCATACCTCCGGGATATCCAGGATGAGCCATATCATATTGCGTTTGCATAGGTACTTGAAACGTATGACCTAGGTACAATTGATTCTGAAATGGAGGATGCTGAACCATTTGACCTTGAATGAACTATCCTTGATAGGGTTGATTTTGCAAAGGTTGACCTTGGAGAAATTGAGATTCAAAATGTGTACCTTGAACAAATTGTCTCTAGGGTTGAATTTGTAAAGGTTTCGCTTGAAACAACACTTACATATATGGAAAACTAGGTTGTACGACAGGTATTTGGGGTATGGACGAAATTGTAGGTTTTAACCCCGTACAAAAATCACCTGCATACGAATTCTAAAACATAGAAAATAAACAATGCGAGAGCATAACACATAAAACAATATACACAAATATTTTCCCTTGGATCCCAAAACTAGGACTACTAGCTTGATTTTTTATTATGTTCCTTTCAATGTTACAATACATATTTATACATGCTAAAGCATTCAATATCATGGACCGAAAACCATCACGTCCAAAAACATGGACCGAAAACCATCGCATCCAAAAACATGTGTGGAAATCATGCACAAAACCATAGGTGGGTCCGCCAACCTAACATAGGGTCCAAAACCAAAATTTTCCAGGGCGCTACCCCAGATCCCATAAAGTGCGGTTACGAGTACCCCTCAAACCCCCTGTTAACTACGTGGAAAGAATATAACACAACCGACATTCTCCCACTTGTTTTTTTCTTTCCACAAGGGGCCACAAGAGAGCTTAGTCATTTTTCCAGCCCTGAAACACCCATTGTCTCTCTACACCAAGAGAACTTTTCAGAGCTCACAGATTTTGTCAGTGCATCTACAGTATTCTTTAAAGTGTCCACCTTTACCAAGAACACCTTTTTGTCTTCTATCATATCCCTCACAAAGTGATACTGAACATCAATGTGCTTTGTCTTTAAATGATATGCAGGGTTCTTTGCCAAGAAAATTTCACTTTGGCTGTCACAGTCTATCCTTATAGCTTCCTGTCCTAACCCCATACTTGAACACAATCTCTGCAACCAAGCTGCTTCCTTTCTTGCATGAGTGGCTACCATGTATTCTGCCGTTGTAGTTGATAGTGCCACTATAGATTGTTTCTTACTCATCCAACTGACTGCACCTCCAAATAGGTGAAACACATACCCACTTGTAGATCTTCTATGATCTAGATCTCCAGCCCAGTCTGTATCAACAAAGCCATGAATATCCAACACTCTGTCTAATCCTGGTCTTACTTGGTAGCACAAACCATAATCACTAGTGCCACGCAAATACCTGAAAACCCACTTCACTATTGTCCAATGCTTCTTTCCTGGTTTTGACATAAACCTGCTCAATACTCCCACTGCATGTGCAATGTCTGGTCTAGTAGAGACCATTGCATACATCAGGCTACTGACTGCACTTGCATATGGAACACAGGACATGTCCTCTTCCTCTTCTTGTGTCTTGGGACACTGTTCAGCAGATAACCTCACACCAACAGGAATAGGAACCTTCACCGGTTTACTATATTGCATATTAAACCTCTGCAATATTGTCTCGGCATATTTCCTTTGGTTTAACCAGAGCTTCCTCTTTGCCCGATCTTTTTTAATTTCCATGCCCAAAATATAGTTTGCAGCACCAAGATATTTCATGTCAAATTTGGAGGACAATTGGGTCTTCAAATCTTGGACAATTTCTTTGACATTTCCAACCAGCAGCATATCATCCACATACAAGACCAGATAAATAACACAGTCACCAATTAATTTAAAATACACACAATGATCTACTTTGCTTCTGGTGAAGCCAAGTCCTCATATAAATGTATCAAATTTTTGATACCACATCCTTGGTGATTGTTTTAACCCATACAGAGAATTATTTAACTTGCATACCGGTTCTTTCTTACTCTTCACCACAAAGCCTTCAGGTTGCTTCATGTAGATCTTCTTTTCCAGATCCCCGTGAAGAAATGTTGACTTCACATCCATCTGTTCTACCCCAAAATCAAGAGCATCAACAACAGATAAAAGTAATCTAATAGAAATTACCTTGGCAACAGGAGAAAAAATATCACCAAAATCAATTCCCAGCACCTGGGAATAACCTTTTGCTACCAACCGAGCTTTGTATTTCTCCACTTTTCCTTCTGCATTTGTCTTCTTTTTGAAAACCCAATTGCTGCCAATGGGTTTCCTTCCAGCTGGCAACTCTACCAGATCCCAAGCCTCATTTTTGTGCAAAGATTCCATTTCATCAACCATGGCCTCTTTCCAGAGTTTTCCATCATCTAAATCCACTACTTCCTTCACAGTTCTGGGATCAGCATCAGTAACAAACAAAGCAAAATTTGAACAGAATTCAGATGGACTATACCTTTTTGGCTACCTTCTTTCTCGAACTGATCTTCTCACAGCCGGAGTTTGTGGCTCTTCATGTTCTGATTCCTCCTCTGCTGTAGAGTCTAATTCTTCCTCCTTTAGCTCAAACTCTATCTTCTCAGGTTCCTTTGGTTGAACTTCATGTTTAATAACATATTTCACTTCTCTGAACACCAAATCTTAGTTGTACACAACCTTCCTTGTTACTGGGTTCCAAAGCTTATAACCCTTTAAACCATCCTTATACCCAATAAAAATCCACTTTTCAGATTTACTATCCAACTTGGTTTGTTTCTCCTTTGGAACATGTACATATGCATCACATCCAAATACCCTTAGATGTGAAAGAGAGGGTTTCTTACCAGTCCATACCTCTTGTGGAGTCTTATCCTCCAACGCTGATGAAGGTGACTTGTTGACTAGGTAACATGCAGTATCCACCGCCTCTGCCCAGAATTCCTGTCCTAACCTGACACCACTGAGCATGCTTCTTGCCCCTTCCCATCAACATCTTTTTCATTCTTTCTGCAACTCCATTTTGTTGAGGTGTATATGGAGTAGTCTTTTGCCATAATATACCACACTTCTTACAGAATTCTTCAAATTCCTTGCTGCAAAACTCTCCACCATTATCTGTCCTAAGCACCTTTATCTTCTTCTCTATCTCATTTTCCACGAGAGCCTTAAATTCTTTACACCTTTCAAAGACTTCAGATTTCTTCTTAAGGAAATATATCCATGTATTCCTTGAGAAGTCATCTATAAATGATACATAGTACACAGACTTACCCAGTGATGGAACCTTCACAGGTCCAAACACATCACTGTGCACAAGCTCTAATATTTGTTTCGCCCTCTTTCCACCAGAGGGGAAACTCACCCGATTCTGCTTCCCATATACACAATTTTGACAGAAATCAAAATCAAGAGAGTTGTTACTCATACCTTCTACCATACCTTTACCATGAAATATTCGAAGTCCCTTCTCTCTAATATGTCCAAGCCTTTGATGCCATAGCATGGTCTTCTCTCCAAAGACCACTAGATCTTTTTCTCCACTTTCAGGAACCACAGAACTGTTGCACCCATCAATAACAGTGCTACATTGCAGCTTGTACAGAGTTCCAATCCGAACTCCCCGCATCAATACCAGTGCTCCCCAAACCATTTTGCAGGTATCCTTCTCGAACACTATTTTTACACCTGCATCATCCAACTTGCTTACAGAAATCAAATTTCTGGCTAATGCAGGAATACGTATAACACCTGGAAGTGTTCTAACCCTTCCACCTTGCAACTTCAACTTTACTTTTCCGCGACCAACGATTCTAGCCTTCCTGTCATCCCCCAAGAAGACATCACCACCATCATATTTCTCATACTCGCAAAACCACTCTCTATGGGGAGTGAAGTGAAAGGATGCACCTGAGTCAATCAACCATGCCTCATGATCTACATGTGTACTTGAAGAAGCCAAGTACACATCCCCACCTTCATTTGAGGTGGTTTTTGCCTTTGCAGAAGGAGCATTATCAGATCCCTTTCCTTTATCAGGAGCTTTAGATTTACAGTCCCTTTTGTAGTGCCCTTCCTTTCTGCATTTCCAACACACCACCTTTACAGGTTTTCCTAGAGATTTAGATCTCCCTCTAGATTTAGATCTCCCACTCGATGACTTATTTTTGTTTCTATTCTGGGACCGTCCTCGTACAGACAAGGCATCACCATTCTGGCTCTCCATATTTTTCCGTCTCATCTCCTCTATGAGCAAGGATGAGACTATTTCATCAAACTGCAAGGCAATTGCATTGCTACCTATTACAATAGCCAGACTATCCCACAAATCTAGTAGAGAACACAACAAACTTATGCACTTATCTTCATCTGAGATTTTAATATCAACAGATGCTAACTAACTTACCATGTATTAAATACATTCAGATGCTCTATCACCGAGTCTCCATCTTTCATCCTCAGGTTATACAGCTTTTTCCGCAGGAACAATTTATTCACCAGAGACTTAGATTGGTACAAAGTCCCTAACTTGTCCCACAAAGCCTTCGTCGTATCTTCCCCTTATACATTCAGCAATACTGAATCTGAGACACACAAACGTATTGTGCTCTTTGCCTTCCAATCCAACTTCTTCCATTCTTCATCAGACACTCCCGTTGGTTTAGTACCCGGATCTACCACGATCCACTAATCTTTATCCACCAACAGATCCTCCATCTTGATTTTCCACAACTCAAAAATTGGGCCATTAAATTTCTCGATCTCTATCTTTCCACTGGTCGCCATCTTCTTTCACCACCAGAATCAATCTCATAGATCTCCCACTGAACAGGGTATACCACAGGCCCGAGCAAAACCCCTTAGCAACAAAGGCATCCCCTTGAAGATAAAATAGATCTGATACCAAATGTAGGTTTTAACCTCGTACAAAAATCACTTGCATACGAATTCTAAAACATAGAAAATAAACAATGCGAGAGCATAACACATAAAACACATATACACAGAGATTTTCCCCTAGATCCAAAAACCAAGACTACCATCTTGATTTTTCATTATGTTCCTTTCAATGTTACAATACATATTTATACATGCCGAAGCATCCAATACCATGGACCGAAAACCACTGTGTCCAAAACCATGGACCGAAAACCATCGCGTCCAAAAACATGTGTGAAAATCATGCACAAAACCATAGGTGGGTATGCACAACCTAACATAGGGTCCAAAACCAAAATTTTCCCCTCAAACCCCCTGTTAACTATGTGGAAAGAATATAACATAACCCAACAGAAATTGTGGGAATAGATTGAACACCAGATACCTAAGGGATAGACTAAACAACTGGTTGCACCATTATTTGTGATATAAGTGGGACAATTACTTGCGATAATCCTGGAATGGGAGTTTGAGGTGAACCTAAACCTGGATTCTAAATAGTTGTTCATACAACATACTAAACTGATGGTTGAGGAGTACTCGGAACAAGATGTTGGAGTGGTTGCTGCGTAGGTGTCGATGGATTAACCTGAGAAATTGGTTGGACTTGAAAAGGCATACCTTGAAAAGGTAATTATTGTGTAGGTTGTCTAATAGGTTGAACATGTTGGTACATGGGCACTTGAGAAGAAACTGGAATTGATTGTTGATTTAACGAAGGGTTCCAAATTGTATTCATTCTAGGGTAAGATTAACCAAAACCGGTTTGAGACATTTGAGCATAATTAAGATAATTTCTGGTAGGGGGTTACCCCAAAATCACTAGTAGAAAATGAGAAATTAGTGACTAGGTGATTAAAAAAGTTAGTCACCACAACTTTTCCAAGTGAAATACTACCAAAAATGAGCAATCTTAAGTGACCAAACTAAAAACGACTAACATAAATCACTAATTAAGTCACACGTTAAAATATGTGGCTAGATAATAAGTAATACAACTTAAAATGACTAACATGAATGACTAATTTAGTCTAAGAACAAAAATATAACTACCTAACAAGTACTACAATAATATGAATCCGTTTTTTATGTTAGTCATCTTAATTGTGTCAAGCAATCTAAAATTACAAGTGATAGGGGATTGAAAGGTTGCTAAATATTGTTTGAAAGGTTATGCTTCCTTAAACACTTCTTCATCCTCACATGTTGTATAGGTGAGCCAACTTTGCACTGTGTATCTCTAATAATTTGTAATCTTAAAAATATGTTTTTTAATAAAAAAAAATATTTTATGTATTTTTTAAAAGTCTATTCATTGAATCTAGTTGGATCTAGTTATAATTTAAAATTAATTTAAAGGGAAATTTTAATTTTTAAGACTATAATATCAAATAATAGTCTTGGCCCATGGTATTGTAACAAAGTGGATTTACAAGTTAATATCCATGGTAAAGTGAGGGTGAATATCCATGGTTAACAATCTTGTCATATTGTTATAAAATATTTGATTGTGAAATAATTTATGTTTTTTGGGCATGTGGTATTGATAATCCATGGTATTGACCCATGGTATTGTAACAAATGCTATTTTTTACAAGTTAATAATATATACCATAATGTGGGGGTGAATATCCATGGTTAACAATCTTGTCATATTGTTGCAAAATATTTTGGTTGTGAAATAAGTTATGTTTTTGGACTTGTAGTATTGATAAGCCATGGTATTGACCCATGGTATTGTAACAAAGCCTATTCACAAGTTAATAAAACAAATTAAATTTTATCATTTTTATTAATTTAACTTTTTATTATTAATTGAGATCATATTTAAATGTTTACACTCATCCCAATATCATTTTTAACTTCTTCTTCTTCTTTTTAATTTAGCATCTTACAAAAAAGAACAAATTCTTATTAAAAATTTAACCAAATTGCAATTTATATATTTTATTTTTTCTATTATAAATATTTCTTTTCTTTTTCATTTCCAGTTTAGCACAGGGTTCAAATAAAATATTCATAGATTACAACATCACATTGTCGCACTGTATTTTTCTTTGCCTTGTCAATATCTGCGTGGAAATTCCAGAAGAAGGAAGATCATCAACATGATCTATGGATTTCATGGGATTAGAACCCCAAATGGAGTTTGCATGGGAAACACCTTAGGAGAGCATCAATGATTAGATGGAGCAAGGGTAAGGACAATGGGCGTGGATATTTTGGTAATTTGTACATGGGTAAGGTTTTTGGACTCTATTCTTCCTTTAAACTAAAGAGGATTTTTGTTTGTATGGGTAAATAATGTCGATGGTTTATATGATCAAAGCATAAATTTTATCTAGAGTTGAGGGTTTAATGATTATGATAAGGGCAATGTCATTGGGCGTGGATATTTTCGTAATTTGTACATGGGTATGAATTTGGACTTTTTTCTTCCTTTTTACTAAAGAGGATTTTTGTTCTTATGGGTAAATAATTTCGAGGGTTTATATGATCGAAGCATAAATTTTATTTAGAGTTGAGGTTTAATGATTATGATATTTTGGTAATTTGTACATGGGTATGAATTTGGACTCTGTTCTTCCTTTTTACTAAAGATGATTTTTGTTCTTATAGGTAAACAATTTTGAGGGTTTATATGATCAAATCATAAATTATATCTAGAGTTGAGAGTTTAATAATTATGATAATGCAGATCTTGATTGCAGCCAACAATTCATCAAAAGACAATGCACAAGTAAGCATTTTGCATGTCCTTATTGTACAAGGATTTAATGATTATGATAGACAATGCACAAGTAATAATTTTGCATGTCGTTATTGTACAAAGGGTTTAATGATTATGATAATCCAGATCTTGATTGTGGCCAACAATTCATCAAAAAACAATGGACAAGTAAGCATTTTGCATGTCCTTATTGTACAAAGGGTTTAATGATTATGATAATTCATATCTTGATTGTGACCAACAATTCATCAAAAGACAATGGACAAGTAAGCATTTTGCATGTCCTTATTGTACATATTAGTTCGCTCCTCCCTAACTTTTCTAGGGTCGGAATGCATGATATTTTATTTTTTCTTTTCACCTTTTTTTTAGTGGTTGATTGTTTGTGTAATGGAATCTACCATGCCCAAATTAAAAGGGCTCAAGTGATGTAAGAAAAATTTCTGATAGGATGCAAATTCTAGACCTTCCTCAAACTTTGTTATATGAAATTAAAATTTCTTGTAATCATGAACATAAAATCTTTTCTGTTTCATCCTTAGATTCTAATCTCAATGCCTACAGTTTTAAACCATGATACTATATTTAATTAGAATATACTTAGATCCATTAAACCTTACAACTCTCCAAAGCTTAGGTTAATTTTAGCTAAAAAGAAGGAACCTGAATGACTTTTGCAATTTAGATTCAATTCTTACACACAATGACTAAAAATGGAAGAATTCAATGGTCTGATAACTTTTACCCACCCACCAATTTCAAAGACCTTTGGTATTATTCTGAACCTAAACAAAGAGAGTAGAAGAAGAAGAGGAGCCTGGATGAGGTGGACCCTAACCTGCTTGATACTTTTCAAAAGTTGGGCATGCCCTTGACTAGAAGAAGACATTTACCTACGTTGTTGTAGATGTTGTTTTAGACAGTGTTTTCATTGCTACCATGCACATGTAGACTCTATAGGTAGTTGAGGTTATCTTTTGTTCGTTATAAGAGATAATTTAGGAGTATATTTATCTAGTTAGGAAGTAGCTTGGCAGGGCTGTTGCTCTTGCTGATAACTATTATGCTGCATTATATTTTAGTTTTTTAGAGATAGATCCTTCTATTAAATATCCAAGCACACTTTTTCGCCCATGGAAATATCCACTTATTTCAGGATGAATGAGATGGAGACCATGCACTTTGAGAGGACTCTTATTTTTATAGATGAAGGGAGTTATGTGAGGTGAGAGGAGTTTTCTGACATCTATTGAAGGATGTACCATACCATTTTATGACACCAATCATCTCCATGCCACAGTAGTGGATCTCTATTGCACCGAGGGAGCAATGATAAAGTATTCCACTTTAAAGAATTGGTATGTCGGGGACGAGGAATGCAGATGTGGGATTTATAATTTTATTACGAAAATAGGTTTTTGCGATGGAGACAAATCAAGGATTTCATGGACCTGAGTAGAGACTGGTTCAACAATCACTTGGAAATACTCAAGCATTGTTTTGAAAGGAAATGATGCAATTGGAGAGTTCTATTTTGTTGCCTTGAAAAATAACTATCAATAGGGGGGGACAAAGATGATCCATATAGGGAAGAATTGCAGGAGTAGGATTGTTTCTAAAATTATATCTATAGGCAAGTCAAGGGACTACTACAGAGGATTAGTGCAGGTGCAACCAAATTATCATAATGAAAGGAATTTTTCACAGTGTGATTTGATGCTCATTGATGGTCGGGAAGTTTCAAATACTTATCGTTACATTCAGGTACAATTGAGTTGCATTCTAAAGTCTCTAATTTCATTTATTGATAGTCCTTCTTGTGCCCTTGTCTCTCTTAATTTCATTGTGGTGGGATTGGAATAGGTTAAAAAATCAAGCATATCATTGAGTCAAATAGACACCCACATGTCACTACATGTCATTGTGCATACTCTTTGTTTTTGATACAATTAGAAGTGAGCAATATGATGCGTGTATACACAAAAAATCCTAGCATGCATGATGAATCCCCCTCCAATTCCATTTTCTATGGTGACATTTTATTTGATTTGTTTATACAGGTCATCTAGCCACATAGTGGCCACTATCAAATGTTGAGATATATGTCATATAAATATTTTATAGTCTACTTTATTTTGTATTCAAGTATTCATTGTCTTTCATGTCTTATACTCTGCATTGCATCTTCTTTAATTTTCAGGAGAGGAACTCAATATTGATGGTAAGAAGCAACAATTGAAGAAAGAGGAGAACAATAACACTGGAGCAACAAATGCAAAATGAGAGAGAGAAGAGAATTTGTCTAGTGATACCCTTAGAGCCAATATCTTGCATAAGACACACTCATAGAGACTGATGGTCAAGCCTTCAGAGTTGGTGAATTCACTTGCAATGTTTTGGCAACACAGTGATAATGTTTTGAAATGATGAAACAATATTTCATGTGTAAATTGTAGTCCAACCCATATTAAGTTGGAAACTCATATTGTAATACTTGATATTTTATATAATAAAATTTATATGGTTGAAATTATTTTTATTTGCACTTGATATTATTTAGTCTTGTAATTAACATATGTAACTTTGTGTTATCATATTAGATAAACATGCAAATTGTATGACATTTTCTTAAAATTTAGTCACAAAATCATACTAATTAATTTATGGTGATTAATAATAAACACATAAAATCAATATAAAACTACTAAATTAGTAGTTTATATTAATTAATTATGAACATGAATAAATGAAATGAATAGAAACTACTAAATCAGTGATTTATATAATGAATATGAAAATACCAAGAAAAGATAAATGACTACTGCAAATAATAAATTTTTTATTATTAAATTATGACTAAATTTTGCATATATATGACTATTAGTAGCTAATTTACAACATCTTATAACATGACTAAAATTTAGTCATATTTCTTTGATCATTAATTGGTTTTAAATGATGAGTAAAATTTGCATATATATGACTATTAGTAACTAATTTATAGTATCTTATAACACGACCAACGTTTTGGTCATATTTCTTTGGTCATTAATTGGTTTTCTAGAGGATTCATATAGCAATATATTTTGTTATATATTTCTTCATTAATTGCGACAATTAATGACTAAACCAATGAAAAATTTATGACCAAATTTATGACTAAATATACTACTAGATGGTAAAATCTAGGAAACCAATTAATGACTAAGCTAAGAATGATTAATCATTGGTCGCATTATAAGATACTATAAATTAGCTACTATTGGTCACTAACTGAAAAATGGTTGTTTATATGCAAATTTTAGTTGTTTTTTTAGTAACTAATTAGTCATTTTGTACTAGTGAACTATAAGGTAGGATCCACCTAAAGGTTGTCCTCCAGGTGGAGGATACTGGTGGGCTCCAGTATTGTAGCAATAATGCTACAACTCCTGGGGCTTCCTATCTCTAATTTTATCAACCCGGTAGTTCGTACAAACTTGGAAGCGACGGTGCTGTATGCACAAGTACTAGCTCTTGTCGCAGCTGTCACTTGGTCAGCTGACACAAGTCCGCTAGGGCTCAAGCCAAATTCTATATGCTCTCAGAAGAAGCTTTCTAAATTATGGACGAAGGCTATCTCAAAGGAAATTAATCTACTTTGAAAAAATGAACTGAAAGCCAACCAAAACATGGAAACCCTAGTAAACCCTAATCTGACTAGTTTAACCTCTATGATGCAATAGTGAGAGTGAAAATGTCTAAAAATGATGCCTTTACTTCTAGTGATGTGAAATGCATGAACTCAAACTACTTCCATTAAAAAGAACATTGTTTTTGTATTTTTGCTTAAGTGGATGGAGTGATTATGATTTTGTTTCTTATTAGGGTTTGGCTGTGCAGAGGTGGTGCGAAGGGAGAGAAAGCTAGGGAAAGGTCAGGAGGGCTAGGAGAGGTCCCAGAGGATCCCTAGCATTAGTCCACAGAAGTCTACAACGTTCAGGTGCTCAGTAACCGAGTTTGCAGGCTTCTACAGGATGTCTGCAGGGGATCCTACAGGAAACTCAGGAATTCTACAGGAAGTCTGCTAACTTCTACAGGATGTGTTGTAGTTGGAGTTTTGGGTGATGGAGGAGTGGTATGAGTGGATGGGTAAGGTGAAGGAGGAGTTTGTGGTGGCTCAGGGACAGAGATCTGAGGTGAGGAAAGAGTGAGTAAAGTTGGTTGGTGAATAGAAGGGTGGAAGCAAGGAAAAGTTAAAAAGATGGAGCTACGTGAGAAGTAGAAGGGTTGGAAGGCTAACGAGCTGAACAGAGGTCGAGTAGGTGGCTTTAGGCGTGGTTAAGAAGAAGAAGAAGGAAGTGGAATGATACTGAGCAGTGTAAATAAAACAAATTGCTTATGTCTTGCACCAAAAACGAGAATCCATTAACTTGTGCTACCTGTGCTATTAAACCAATGAACAGCAATGTAAGTCGTGAAGAGAAGTCGTGCATGGAGGTGGAATGAAGGAGTATGCTTAAGAGCAAAATGCATGGATGGATCTACAATTGCAATGACTGTGTGGCAGCTTGCATGAAAGCATAAGACTGCGTTTTTGGTGGTTGGTACAGACTGCACCCCAATCTCTAAACAGAGATGGCAGCGAGTGCACTATCAACCTTTTTTTGGAGCTCTAATGAATTACAATCCTCCTACTCTAATCTAAGAAACTGAAAGCACTTGAACTGTAAACTAATCCTACTCAATCACATAAAAGAAATCAAATCAACAGACTGTAAATTCTAAATGCATGTCAAAACAGAGGAAATAAAGTGCTGCAAGGAAACAAGTAACAATACAAGGAAGAGGAGGTCTATTGCTCTCAGGTTGGGCCCTAACCTGAGAGCTATAGCTCCCTTAGAAACTCAGAATTAGATCCAAATCTGCTTGCCTTTATTCATAATCAAGAGTCTAATGTCATGCCAAAACTGGCTTACAAAAACAAACACCGAGCTGTAGCTCGTGCTCAGAAATTACAATATCAGTTCAAAAGTTCAAAAAGCTCCTATCAAAGGCTACGGCCTTCATATTTATACACAATGAAGATGAAGCTGGCTTCCTCCATTCGTGGAGCTTGGCTGTCCAACTGAAAGTCAAACTGCTGTAAACTGCTGATCCTGTAGAACATGTTGGCTGCCTTTATGCTCGGTGGGGAGAGCTGTTGGAGCTCGGAGTTAAGGTGAAAATCACGAGGAAGGTCATCAAGATTGTGGACAACCTCCCTATGAACCCGCAATGTCACCTTTGTTGTCTCCTTGTCTCCATTTGCGTGGTCTTTTGCTCTCTTTAATGCCAAAAACCTGAAATCATCATGTATTAGCCACATAGATATAATGCCTGCCCTTCTTCCTACAAACAACATGAATATACTAAGAAATGAATGCATAAGTGATAAAAGATGAATGGTTGAGCAAGGTAAGTAGGCCAAATGAGCCCAAATTGTACCAAAAATTGGGGCTCATCATCACCCCCCAGCTAAAATATTTGCTCATCCTTGAGCAACTTAGTCCAAATCTTCATCCTTCATTGCTTTTACTGCTTCCCTTACATCCCAAGCCTCTGTGGTAGTGTCCTCCTTGCTGATATGAAACCCAGCTTTCCTGTTCACCTCTTCCCATTGTTCACTGTCATCCTCCTCTGTATTGCCTTCAGTCAACCCTAGCAGTAGTGGTGGGCTGAGTTTAAGGCCAATCCAGCTAGCCTGGAGGCTTTGCATGGATTTCTTGTAAAGGTCTACCCTTACCAAAGCTTCCCTCATCCGAGTTGGGGTATGGTACTCTCAGATTTTCAAACTGTGTGCCAAGGTATTCCATCTGCGTGTGCATGCTTGGGCAGCACTTTCTCCTAACAGTCTTTCCATGTCTTCAAAATGAGCTATGGCTTGGGCCTGTTGGTCCATAAATCTCAAGGAAGTTGTGGGATCAGTAGACAACTGTTGGTGTGCTGAGATGAGTGCAACCGGATCCTCTGGTTCTGCTCGAATGAACAGTGGCTCGCTCAATTCTCTGTTCATGACCGATTTTGCTTCAGCTACTCTTTGATCCTCATGGTTCAACCATGAAGCGAACGCCATCAATTGCATATCACCCAAGGCAATATTGGGATCCCAGGAGACTTCATTAGGCAAAGCCAAATTGTGGAGGTAGAACTCTGCTAATTTGGCTTTGTCTTCTGACGAACTAGTACTGCATAATTCAGAAAATTGCTGTGGGTTTTGGATCTGAGAAATACCTCTTTGTGCCAAGGTATTTATTTGGAACTGTAGCCATTGATCTTTTAAGTACAAACCATAGGATTTTGCAGGTTGTCTGCACGGTATTGCCTCCATGGCCCAGCTGGCTATGCAGGCCAATTGTGCTTCCTTTTGCTGCAGCTGTTCTTTTAGAGCTTGTACTTCAATTTGTGCTTGCTGTTCTGCTTCCTGTAGAAGTGTCATTGGCTCCTCAAGACTAGTGGTCAGCTCCTTTTTGCCTTGTTGTTCTCTTGTGGTGTCTTTGGAGGATGTATCTGCCCCTGCCCTTAGCTCCTGTAGCTGCAATCTCAGTTTCTGGTTTTCTTCCTGTAGAAGCACACGTTGGCAATTAGCCACATGTTTAGCCATGGTGAATTCACTCCTAACCTCCTTGAGTTGCTCTTGTAAGGGACCTATGTCCACCACACCCTTTGACTTGGCGATCTGCATCCATGTGTGGGTACGGACTCTTTCTTCCTCCAATGCAAAAAATAGGGGTACAGTAAATTTCTGCGGTATGATTTTGCCTGCCTCTAAAAAGGTGTAGTATGAACTCAGACTAGGCTGAGGGCTGGGCTCTGGTATATGTACTCCTTCTGCCTCTTTAGGTGGCTCTACCTCACCCTCCCTTGGTGGTGATGAGGGTCCTTCTCCTTCCCTCTTCTCTGTTTCCTATAGCTGGGCCAGAGTGTCCTGTAGAACATTTTCAGCCTCCTGTAGCCGAGTTTTCTCAGTCAACAGGTCTAACCTTTCTTGCCACGTATTTTTCTTTGGACTCCCCTTCTCATAGGTGACTGTTATCCTTGAGGGGGACTTTTCCTTGGGAGAAGCAGGGGTATCTTCGATGACAATCGGGCTGCTGGACGGAGGCTGTGGCTTGCCCGTCTTTATCCTAACACTTCTTCGAGCTTTAAAGTATAGAGGGGTCTCCCTCTTCCTCTTTTCTTTTGGCTTAGGTGGCGTGCTGAGGCTAGCTAGTACAGCTGCTACCTCCCTTGCTAGAATGTCTGCCTTCTTCTCCTTGGGTTTCACCTTTTCAGGGCTTCCTGTAGGAGACCCTGTTTTAGCCAATTTCGGGCTTCCTGTAGAAGCCCCTGTTTTGGTAATTTTCGGGCTTCCTGTAGAAGCCCCTTTTTCAATGATTTTCGGGCTTCCTGTAGAAGACCCTTTTACTGTTTTCGGGCTTCCTGTAGAAGCCTGTTTCTGCTTTCCTGTAGACACAGGTGTCGCCACCTTGGCTTGCTTTGCTGCATGGGTTTTGCTTTTTGGTTGGGTTGCAGGTGCTGATGAGGTACTTGGGCTGATGTGGACCACCTCAGCTTTGTCCGTTCTGCTCTGCAACCTCTTTTCTCTTGCTGACAAGATGGGTGTGTCACCTTTTTCTTTTTCATCCTTTTTCTCATGCTTCTTATTTTGTTCTTTCTTCTGCACTGTGGTCGGGGTCTTCTGGCCTGTTTCCTTCTTTCCCTTGGCCACTGATTCTTTTTCCTCACTGCTGGAGGAACCCGTTTCTTCAATCAGCATCCTTATGTCTCCATCTCTTGTCAAATTCCTGAATGATTCCCATGAGAGGGGAACCTTATATGAATGAAGCGCATCCTCCACAAGAAGTTTGATCAACCCATGGTGGGCTACCTGATCTGGTATGCCTTCTTTTAACTTTGTGGCACACTCAATTAGAGACTGTAGCAGGAAATAAGGAATGCTCAGTTTCTCTTCTACAGGAAGATCAATCCGGTGCCTCAATTCAGTGAGCAAACGAAAGTGATACGCGTACACGATGCTAAAATGGCCTTCACAGGTTATATACTTCATGATTTGCAGGCTAACTTCATTCCATGGTGGCAGCAAGCTGGTTCTTCGCACCCCATTTTTGTCCTCCGAGAATTCCTCCTCAGGTGGAAAGAATTCTTTCTTGGCCTGCTGGCTCAACTTCCTTTCTTCCTTATCCCATGGAAAACCCATTGGAAGTTCAGTAATTCGACTGATATATTGTGGGGTGAGCTTGAGGCTTAGGCCCCTGAAGTTCATTGTGGCCAGTGTCTTGGATTTCGGCCTCAGAGCCTACAAAAATTCTTCTGCCACTTCATCGTCGTAACCCTGCAATTTGTCACAAAAAGATATCCATTGAACCCATGTGAAGAGCTCCACCACCTCCTGGTTTTCCCTTAACTTGGTTGAATCAGTGGGTTCTCGTCTAATAAACCCACCCGGCATGATAAAACAGTTTCCTTAACCAGAGGTGGTGATTGTGGAAGAAATTTGGTCTACTGAGACAGAGCATAGAATGTCATGCACATAATCCACAAAACTTATCCCTGAGGAACTTAACACAGTTTAATTACCCTGACATCCTGTAGAATGACAGTATAGGCACAACAGACAACAATTTCACCATTTTTCTATGACCAGACTGTGGACGACGATTCTGCCACCTTTAAAAACCAGTTGCATGAAGAGTTCAGGGTTACCTTTTTAATCTGCCACCTTTTTACGTGAGGCACCCGCCTTCCTGTAGAAACTGTGTTCCTGTAGAATGACAGCGTTCTTGTAGAAGCAGCGCGTGATTTTCGAGAAAGACTGCAGTTGGTCTGCACCTTGGGTGTGCTTCACAATCGTTCTGATAGCCAAAGGCTCGGCGTATCGAACTGCAGAAAGATCAGGATAGCCACTCGAGTTCAAAACGGTGGTTGATAAATGCATGAGTGCAATCTAGCCGACTAGATTTTGAATCGGCGGAATCCGTGGCGCGGGGGTGAGCTGTCCCCGCTGGACCGTTGGGCGATGTCATCCCATCATTCAACTGCGCGTTCACTTGCTGCCGCATCAATTCCCGCAGATATGCCGCCGCCTCTTCTGTTAAACTCGTTTTTTTCGACGGGATTGCTCTCACGTGCGTGCTGCCCATTCTTTTTGTCATGGCCGCCACCCAAACATCCAACTAGACCATTAACTGGCCGACGTGGCCGGCCAAATGGCCATACAGCCGCTCAACCCATTCACCTTTACACCTTGCAATCAATTCAAAGTAAAATTCATGCAATCTGATGGAAGGAAGGGTCGAGACACTTACCTGCGCGGCTGCACACGATGTTTCGGTTTTTTGGACGCTGATGAGTGGATTTACCTGCTGCTGGCGAACTTACACAGGCCCGAAGGTCCATGTTTACAGGTTGCCGACGATGGATTGGATGCTTTGGTTGCATGCGCCCGCGTTTCATTGCATATGGTCGGCACTGTGAATGGTATCCACTCTAGCGGGCTTAACTGTTACAGGACTCCCGCGGGATGTCTTGTAACAGTTCTTCCTCCTTGGGTGCATGCTGCACGACGAAGGATCTGGCCTCACGATCACGCTCCCGGAGCTTCTGGATGACTGGGATGGATATGGTGTGAGATCTCTAGCGTTTTTTCATTTACAAATTGCTTTTTCTTGAGAACTCATCGATCTGCTTTGCTGGTGCAGGTAACTTTGTTGCATGTCGACAAGGATGGTGGAACAAGGTAACACCAATGTGCAAGGGTGACAACAGTGGCTTGCATGCGTCCAAACCGATCCTTAGCCGTTAGATCTCCTCATGAAATGAATTCTGGGTCGTTCTAAGCTTCTACAGGAAGTTTCCTGTAGAAATACAGAGCTTCCTGTAGAAAGGTTGCGTTTCCTGTAGAGAGTCTGCACCTTCCTGTAGAAAATCTGCATCCTCCTGTAGAAAATCTGCGTCTTCCTGTAGAAGACTCAAGCTGTAATAAAACTGCACATACCTTGGAGAAAATGAGTATTCTTGGGGGAGGTGCTGGTTAGGTGTTTTGACTGCATGATGAGGACCCTTGGCTTTGAGTTGAGAGGCTCCCTCTCCTCCATAGAACACCTGCAACCTGCATGCAATTTTACATAATGAATTTGCTGACCTTGTTTTTTTATTTTGTTTTTTTTTCTTTTTTCTCTTTTTTTTTTTCTTTTTTTTTGAAAGATAACAGGGGCACCTCATTGAGGTTTTCACCCTTGCCATCTGCCTTAAGTGCCTCAAAGAGGTTTTCACTCAAGGATCTTTTTCCAATCTCTTTTTTTTTTTTTGAAAAGACAATAGGGGCGCCTCAATGAGGTTTTCACCCAAGGATCTTTATTATTTCTTTATTTTTTTTTTTTTTTTTTTTTTAGATTCTTCAGGGTATGCCCAAAGCAGAGGCAGAACCCTTCTCTATGACCAACACTGCCTTCTCCATAGTTTTGATGAACTCTTGTCTTGAGAGGGGCTTCCTGTAGATCTTCAATCGATGGCCATTGACAAGCATGGGGATGGATTCCTCATCAATGGTCCGAATAAGAACAGATCCATTGTCATGACATTTTTCCACTGAATATGGCCCTAGCCATCTGGTTCTCAGCTTCCCCTTGAAATCTTTGTATCTGGAGTCATACAACAAAGCCCAATCTCCCGGCTGAAATTGCTTGTCATGGAGATGTTGGTCATGCCACACCTTTCTCTGAAGTTGAACCACTTCTGAGTGAAGGAGGGCCTGTTGCAAACCATTCAGCTGCAATAACCTTTCTTGTTGTGCATGGCTGAGATCTAGGTCCAGCTTGTAGGTTTTAACCCTGTACAGAAATTACCTGCATACGAATTCTTAAACAAAGAAAATAAACAATGCGAGAGCATAACCCATAAAACACATATGCACATAGATTTTTCCCTGGATCCCAAAACCGAGACTACCAGCTTGATTTTTCATTATTTTCCTTTCAATGTTACAATACATATTTATACATGCCGAAGCATCCAATACCATGGATCGAAAAACCATCGCGTCCAATACCATGTGCGAAAATCATGCACAAAACCATAGGTAGGTTCGCCCAACCTAATATAGGGTCCAAAATAATATAACACATGGAAAGAATATAACACAACCCAACAATCTCCCACTTGTTGTTTTCTTTCCACAGGGTGCCACAGGAGAGCTTAGTCATTTTTCCAGCCCTGAAACACCCATTGTTTCTCTACACCAAGAGAACTTCTCAGAGCTCACAGATTTTGTCAATGCATCTGCAGTATTCTTCAAAGTGTCCACCTTTACCAGCAACACCTTTTTGTCTTCTATCATATCCCTCACAAAGTGATACTGAACATCAATGTGCTTTGTCTTTGAATGATAAGCAGGGTTCTTTGCCAAGAAAATTGCACTTTGGCTGTCACAGTCTATTCTTATAGCTCCCTGTACTAACCCCATACTTGAACACAATCTCTGCAACCAAACTGCTTCCTTGCTTGCATGAGTGGCTGCCATGTATTCTGCCTCTGTAGTTGATAGTGCCACTACAGATTGTTTCTTACTCATCCAACTGACTGCACCTCCAAATAGGTTAAACACATACCCACTTGTGGATCTTCTCTGATCCAGATCTCCAGCCCAGTCTGCATCAACAAAACCATGAATATCCAACACTCTGTCCAATCCTGGTCTTCCTTGGTAGCACAAACCATAATCACTAGTGCCACGCAAATACCTGAAAACCCGCTTCACTACTGTCCAGTGCTCCTTCCCAGGTTTTGACATAAACCTGCTCAATACTCCTACTGCATGTGCAATGTCTGGTCTAGTACAGACCATTGCATACATCAGGCTACCGACTGCACTTGCATATGGAACACGGGACATGTCCTCTTCCTCTTCTTGTGTCTTGGGACACTGTTCAGCAGATAACCTCACACCTACAGGAATAGGAACCTTCACCGGTTTACTATCCTGCATATTAAACCTCTGCAGTATTGTCTCGACATACTTCCTCTGGTTTAACCAGAGCTTCCTCTTTGCCTGATCTCTTTTAATTTCCATGCCCAAAATATAGTTTGCAGCACCAAGATCTTTCATGTCAAATTTGGAGGACAATTGGGTCTTCAAATCCTGGATAATTTCTTTGTCATTTCCAACCAGCAACATATCATCCACATACAAGACCAGATAAATAACACGGTCACCAATTAATTTAAAATACACACAATGATCTACTTTGCTTCTGGTGAAGCCAAGTCCCCGTATAAATGTATCAAATTTCTGATACCACATCCTTGGTGACTGTTTTAACCCATATAGAGACTTCTTTAACTTGCATACCAGTTCTTTCTTAACCTTCACCGCAAAGCCTTCAGGTTGCCTCATGTAGATTTCCTCTTCCAAATCCCCGTGAAGAAATGCTGTCTTCACATCCATCTGTTCTACCTCAAAATCAAAAGCAGCAGCAACAGATAAAAGTAATCTAATAGAAGCTACCTTGGCAACAGGAGAAAAAATATCACCAAAATCAATTCCCGGTACCTGGGAATAACCTTTTGCTACCAACCGAGCTTTGTATTTCTCCACCTTTCCTTCTGCATTAGTCTTCTTCTTGAACACCCATTTGCTGCCAATGGGTTTCCTTCCAGCCGGCAACTCTACCAGATCCCAAGCCTCATTTTTGTGCAAAGATGCCATTTCATCAACCATGGCCTCTTTCCAGAGTTTTCCATCCTCTGAATCCACTGCTTCCTTCACAGTTCTGGGATCATCATCGGTAACAGACAAAGCAAAATTTGAACTGAAAGCAGATGGACTATACCTTTCTGGCTGCCTTATTTCTCGACCTGATCTTCTCACAGCCGGAGTTTTTGGCTCTTCATCTTCTGATTCCTCCTCTGCTGCAGAGTCTGATTCTTCCTCCTTTGGCTCAAACTCTATCTTCTCAGGTTCCTTTGGTTGGACTTCAGATTGAATAACATCTTTTACCTCTCTGAACACCACATCTCAGCTGTACACAACCTTCCGTGTGACTGGGTTCCAAAGCTTATAACCCTTTAAACCATCCTTATACCCAATAAAGATGCACTTTTCAGATTTACTATCCAACTTGGTTCGTTTCTCCTTTGGAACATGTACATATGCATCACATCCAAATACCCTCAGATGTGAAAGAGAGGGTTTCTTACCAGTCCATACTTCTTGTGGAGTCTTATCCTCCAACGCTGATGAGGGTGATCTGTTGATCAGGTAACGTGCAGTATCCACCGCCTCTGCCCAGAATTCCTGTCCTAACCCGGCACCACTGAGCATGCTTCTTGCCCTTTCCATCAACGTCTTGTTCATTCTTTCTGCGACTCCATTTTGCTGAGGTGTATATGGAGTAGTCTTCTGCCGTGCTATACCACACTTCTTACAAAATTCTTCAAATTCCTTGCTGCAAAATTCTCCACCATTATCTGTCCTCAGCACCTTTATCTTCTTCTCTGTCTGATTTTCCACCAGAGCCTTAAATTCTTTAAACCTGTCAAAGACTTCAGATTTCTTCTTAAGGAAATATATCCATGTATTCCTTGAGAAGTCATCTATGAATGATACATAGTACACAGACTTACCCAGTGATGGAACCTTCACAGGTCCAAACACATCACTGTGCACAAGCTCTAATATCTGTTTCGTCCTCTTACCACCAGAGGGGAAACTCACTCGATTCTGCTTCCCATACACACAATTTTCACAGAAATCAAAATCCAGAGAGCTATCATTCATACCTTCTACCATACCTCTACCATGAAGTATTCAAAGGCCCTTCTCTCCAATATGTCCAAGCCTTTGATGCCACAACATGGTCTTCTCTCCAGAGACCACTAGATTTTCTACTCCATTTTCAGGAACCACAGAAATATTGCACCCATCAACAACAGTGCTACCTTGCAGCTTGTACAGAGTTCCAATCCGAACTCCCCGCATCAATATCAGTGCTCCTCGAACCATCTTGCAGGTATCTTTCTCGAACACCATCTTTACACCTGCATCATCCAACTTGCTTACAGAAATCAGATTTCTGGCCAATGCAGGAATATGTAGAACACCCGGAAGTGTTCTAACCCTTCCACCTTGCAACTTCAACTTTACTTTTCCCCGACCAATGATTCTAGCCTTCCTATCATCTCCTAAGAAGACATCACCACCATCGTATTTCTCATACTCGCAGAACCACTCTCTATGGGGAGTGAAGTGAAAGGATGCACCTGAGTCAATCAACCATGCCTCATGATCTACATGTGTACTTGAAGAAGCCAAGTACACATCCCCACCTTCATCTGAGGTGGTTTTCGCCTCTGCAGAAGGAGCATCATCAGATCCCTTTCCTTTATCAGGAGCTTTAGATTTACAATCCCTTCTGAAGTGCCCTTCCTTTCCGCATTTCCAGCACACCACCTTTGTAGGTTTTCCTGGAAATTTAGATCTCCCTCTAGATTTAGATCTCCCACTTGATGACTTATTTTTGTTTCTGTTCTGGGACCGTCCTCGTACAGACAAGGCATCACCATTCTGGTTGTCCATATTCTTCCGTCTCATCTCCTCCGTCAGCAAGGCTGAGACTATTTCATCAAACTGCAAAGCAGTTGCATTGCTACCTATTGCAATAACCAGACTATCCCACGAATCTGGTAGAGAACACAATAGACTGATGCACTTATCTTCATCTGAAATTTTAATATCAACAGATAATAATTGACTTACCACAGTATTAAACGCATTCAGATGCTCTGTCACCGAGTCTCCATCTTTCATCCTCAGGTTATACAGCTTTTTCCGCAGGAACAGTTTATTCACCAGAGACTTAGATTGGTACAAAGTCCCTAACTTGACCCACAAAGCCTTTGCCGTAGCTTCCCCTGATACATTCAGCAATACTGAATCTGAGACACACAATCGTATTGTGCTCTTTGCCTTCCGATCCAATTTCTTCCATTCTTCATCGGTCACTCCCGATGGTTTAGTACCCGGATCTACCGCGATCCACTGATCTTTATCCACCAACAGATCCTCCATCTTGAGTTTCCACAACTCAAAACTCTGACCATTGAACTTCTCAATCTCGATCTTTCCACTGCTCGCCATCTTCTTTCACCACCAGAATCGATCTCGCAGATCTCCCACTGAACAGGGTCTACCACAGGCCCGAGCAAAACCCCTCAGCAACAAAGGCGTCCCCTTGAAGCCAAAACAGCTCTGATACCAAATGTAGGTTTTAACCCTGTACATAAATTACCTGCATACGAATTCTTAAACAAAGAAAATAAACAATGCGAGAGCATAACCCATAAAACACATATGCACAGAGATTTTTCCCTGGATCCCAAAATCGGGACTACCAGTTTGATTTTTCATTATGTTCCTTTCAATGTTACAATACATATTTATACATGCCGAAGCATCCAATACCATGGACCGAAAAACCATCACGTCCAATACCATGTGCGAAAATCATGCACAAAACCATAGGTAGGTTCGCCCAACCTAATATAGGGTCCAAAATTTTTTTTTCCTGGGGTGCTGCCCCGGACCCCGTAGAGGGGGGCTACCCGCCCCCCTCAAACCCCCCGGATAGGGGGGGCTACCGCCCCCCCTGTGACCCCCCTGCTGCGCAATCGGCGCAACGAAGGGGGGCTACCGCCCCCCTCTAACCCCCCGTTTAACTACGTTGGTTAGTCATGGAAAGAATATAACACAACCCAACACAGCTGAGCTGCCATCCTCAACGTGTTGTATACAAATTCTATGGACAGCAAAGCTTTCTTCCCATAGACCAGCTCATAAGGTGTGAAGCCAGTGGTGGTCTTCCAAGTGGTGTTGTAAGCCCATGTGGCTTCAACCAGGCGATCTGCCCAGTCCTTTCTGCTGCTGCTCACCACCTTAGTCAAGATCCCTTCTAATGCTCTTTTGGTGACTTCCACCTGCCCATTTGCTTGAGGGTGATAGGGGGTGGAAGTCCTATGCTTGATCTTGTGATGAGCTAGTAGATCTTCAACCAGGTTGGAGGTGAACTGGCTCCCTTGATCGGTGACCAGCTCTTTGGATAGCCAAACTTATAGAAGATGTTTTCTCTTAGGAACTCGGCCACCTTTTCTTCTGTTGCTGCTTTGATTGCTTTGGTCTTTGCCCACTTTGTCAGGTAGTCAGTGCACACAATGATGTAAGACCTTTGCCTCAAAGGAGGGTTGATTGGGCCCACAAAGTCCATACCCCACTTCTCAAATGGCTCAAGAGTCACCTGAGGTTGGAGAGGCATCTCATCCCTTTGGGTCGGTTTCCCCATTCTTTGGCATTGGTCACACTGGCTGACATATCTTTTGACATCTTGATGAAGTGTGGGCCAATAGTAGCCTGCCTGCAGGATTTTGAAGGCAGTTCTTTTTGCTGCAAAATGTCCTCCACAAGGCCCATCATGACAGGTGAGGAGGATATCAAAGACTTCCTCCTCCCTTACACAACGCCTTAAGATCTGATCGGGGCCAAGCTTGAACAGATTGCCCTCGATCCAAGTAAATGAGGCACTTTTTCTGATGATTCTGCTCTTCTCTTTTGAAGATAGGTGCGGAGGGAACTGTGCTGAAACAAGGTAGTTTGCTATATCAGCAAACCATGGAGAGAGTACTGAAATAGCAAATAGATGTTCATCGGGCATCTGGTCATCCACTGTTCCTTCCTCATCTGCAGACAAATCCAATCTAGATAAAAAGTCAGCAACAACATTTTCTCTACCTGGTTTGTCAACAATGGTCAAATCAAACTGCTGCAATAAAAGTAACCATCTAATAATACGAGCATTCACATCTGGTTTAGTCATTAAATATCTAATTGCAGCATGGTCTGTATGTACAAAGGTTTGATAGCCAGTGATATAATGTCGGAACTTGTTCAGTGCATGGACCACAGCCAAGAATTCTTTCTCGGTTACAATGTAATTCAGCTCAGCTTTGGACAAGTTTTTGCTAACAAAGTAAATGGCATATGGAAGTTTTTGCTCAACTTGTCGTAAAGCTGCACCTATGGCTTTGTTCGAGGCATCAGTGTGGATGTGGAAAGGTAGGGCCCAGTTTGGACCTCTCAGGATTGGGGCTGACACCAACTTGTCCTTCAATTCATTCAAAGCCCTCTGACAATCGTCAGTCCATTTAAACTCCACATCTTTTGCCAACAGGCCAAACAATGGCGAGGCTAGCTTGCTGAAGTCTTTAATGAATCTCCGGTAATATCCCGCTAATCCCAAGAAACTCCGAACATCCCTTACCTTTTGAGGAGGTGGGACCTTCTTGATGAGAGCAATTTTTTTAGGATCCACCTGTAACCCTTGGCAAGAAATGGTATGGCCTAGCACGGTCCCTTCAGTCATTAGGAATTCACATTTTTCAGGACTAAGGGACAAGTTCATCTCAATGCATTTGGTTAGGACTTTTCCCAGATTGGACAATGCTTCCTGGAAGTTGGCCCCATAAGGAGTAAAGTCATCCATATAGATTTCCACTGCATCATGGACCAGCTCCGAGAAGATGCTTAAGACAACTCTCTGGAAGGTAGCAGGAGCATTGCATAGCCCAAAGGGAAGGACTCGGTAAGAAAAGGTGCCCCAAGGACAAGTGAAGGTGGTCTTATCTTGGTCTTCCGGGCTGATTTGGATTTGGTTGTACTCGCTAAACCCATCCAGGAAAGAGAAGAACTTCTTTCCTGTCAGTCCATCCAACACTTGATCTATGAAAGGTAGAGGGAAATGGTCTTTCTTGGTAGCTTTGTTCAGTTCTCGGTAGTCCACACAGATTCTCCATTTCCCATTTTTCTTGGGCACCAACACCAGAGGGGACACCCATTCACTATCTGAGATGGGGTAGATGAATCCGGCATCCAACAGTTTTGCAATTCTTCCGTGACAATGTCCTTAAGGGCTGGATTCATTCTCCTCTGGGGTTGCCTAACCGGCTTACAATCCTCTTTGATGTATATGTGATGGGTACAGACCGAAGGATGGACTCCTTTCATCTCCTTATAGCTCCAAGCAAAATCATCTAGGTGATTGGCCAACAGGCTACACAACTCCTTTTCCTGGGAAGGAGATAGGGAGGAGCTGATCTTTAACGTTCTCTCAGGGCCGAACTCCACAGTCTTGACTCTGGGAGTGACAGGGTTGGTTGTACAACGATCCACTAAGGTGCTAGCTTGGGCATCCTCCACCAATTTCTCTAAGGATAGTGCACTGGAAGGTGGATTCTGGATCAAGGTCTCGATCAAGTCATCCTCGGTTGGGGGGTCTCTTCTAGTGGTATCTAGGGTGCACAGAGGTGCCGAGTACACCTCGTCTTCCTCTCCTTCCTCTAACCAGAGTGGTAAGTCATGCTCTAAGGAGGGTTGGGCAGGAGGGTATAGGAATAGCTTCTTGGACATAGGACCATTTTTGATGGTCATATTTCCTGCACGGAAACTTATTTAAGCATCTGCAGTGGCTAACCAAGGCCTTCCCAAAATGAGAGGATATCCAGTAAGCTTTGCCTTGGGTTGCAGAACCAAGAAATCTGCAGGATATTCCCAAGAGTCGATAGAGACCAAGACATCCTCCACAATCCCTTCGGGAGTCACAGTGGAGCGATCTGCTAATTGCAGTACTGTCGAGGTCTTCCTCAAGGAACCCTGAAGATTGAGTTTGAGCATGGTATCCCTGGTCATCACATTAATGGCAGCCCCCAGATCAATCAAGGTGTGTGGTATGATGGTGCCATTGATGTGGACATCTACTACAGGACTTCTAGGATCTAGGTACTTTGGGCAGATGACTTGTCCTAACATAAGGTCAGACAATTGTCCTATGACATTGATGGTTGAAGCATCTTTCTTCCGCCTGCCTGGGTGTTTGAAACACTTTTCCTTAACCAGTTTGTTGTATATTGGCACATCCTTGATGGCTTGGAGAAGTGGTATTTTACACACAACTGCTTGAGCTCACCCAGAAGCTCATCCTCCTCTGGGTTGGGTTGTGTGGTGGCTGTTAGTCTCTCAGGAAAGGGTGGAATAGCCTTTGGTTCACTTTCCTGTTTATCTTCCTCATCCTCTGGGGGAGGAGGTTGGCGATCTGGTAGAGTCTTTCCAGATCGAAGATTGATCTCCTGGATCTCCATAGCATAGGTAGGGCATGAGGTTTCCCCAGTGTATACCTATTGGGCCTGTCTATTGTTGGGGTTTGGGTTCGGTTGAGCAGGCATTTTAGGTTGCCTTGGAGGAGCAGGAGGTAATGGCTGAGGTTGAACTGGTGGTGGAGGCAAAATGGCGGGAGGAGTATTGTACTGGGGCCTCCACCCCGACTGAGGTGCATTCCACTGAGGATGTGGCTGGGCATGTGAATGATATGAATGAGAAGTAGGTTGAGTAGGGTACTGAGGTGGATAAGACCATGGAGGAGGCATGGACCAGGAAGGATGAGCAGGGGGACCCCAGGAAGGCATAGGAGTCGATTGGTTGGGGATGTATAAGCTTGAGGTGCCCCTTGCATTCCCTGCTGATAAGGTCTAGATCCTTGTGGCCTCCTTTGGTTGAGTTAATAGAGAGGTTCAGTGGGAGCTTCTGTCCCTTGGTACATGGCTTTAAACCCAAGTAAGGTTGGACACTGATTTGTGGGATGGTCCTCCTCACAAACGAAACATACTTCAACCGAATGTAATGGGCATTCGTTCTTAGGGTGTCTCCTTGTGCACCTAGGGCAGAAGACAGCCAAGGCTCTCTCAGCTTCTTCTTTCTTCTGCTGGATCCTGAATGTGTCCAGCTGCATGGCAATGGTCTGTCTCACCTCACTCTTAAGATCTTCTAATTGATTTGCAAGCTCATGTTTGGAGAAAGGGACACTAATTGAGAGGAGGTTTCCTCTACCTCGTTTTTGTGCTGCCCTGGAGTGGTTTCTAAACACAGTCTTGATGTCCTCATAAGGCAGTTGGTAAATGTCCCCCCCAGCTAACATGTGAAGGGTATCTAAGAGGTCTTCAGGGACTCCTCGGAGCAGGACCAACTTGAGGGATTCAGGGTCAAGTGTGCACCTGGCCCGCTTATAGCTAAGTTGGAACCTCTCCTCATAATCCTCTAAGGACTCATCATTTCCCATGGTCATCCGAAAGATTTCTCCCTTGGTTTCCTTAGACCTACAATAATCCCTGTACTTGGTATTGAAAGCTTGCTGCATCTGAGCCCAAGTGGTGATACTATTCCTAGGTAAGCCCATGAACCAGCGTAATGCTGCATCCTTAAGAGTTGAAGGGAAGAGTTTCAACTTTTGCTCATCTTCAGTATAGTCATAGGTTCTACAAAGGACAGAAAACTCAAACAGGAAGGTATCAGGATCTTCAGTAGTCAGTCCATGGAAGTGAGGTAAGGCGGAGGGGCTAATGTTCTTCATTTTCATCTCTCCATTAGTCTCTCGGATGGGGAAGACACCTTCTATTCTCTCATCTTCTCTTCTATTGTCAGCCATAGCTTCAGATGGAGTGGTCTCTAACTCTTCTTCTTCTATAGGACCTTTGTATATCTCGGGATGTTCACCTATAGGTTCTTCTGGGTCACTGTCACCAAAGAAGAGAGAAGGGTGACTCAGTGATGTGGTGGGGGTGTTGGGTAGGAATTTCCCTGATTTATCTCGGTTTCTACGAGGCATGAAATGGAAAAGACTTTTTTTTTTTTTTTTGATTGCTTTTGCTTTTTTCTTTGGTACCTGCAAAACTGAAACAGATTGATCTACAACTAACTATAAAGATGCAGAATTAAACTGAAAGCAGGAAAGAACTAATCTACTTTGCTCAAATGAAATTGCAGGAATGGAAATGCTAGTCTATGCTTGCAGAATTGAAACACTAATCTACGCTTGCAGAAATGAAATGCTAATCTATGAAAGCAGGAAATGCTAATCTATGAAAGCAGGAAATGCTAATCTATGAAAGCAGGAAATGTCTATGCTACTTTTGCAGAATAGAAATGAAATAAACTACTTAGCAGAAGGCAAGAGTAGGAAAATAGAAGAAAAGCAACAATTACTAATACTCTGACGCTTCCCCGGCAACGGTGCCAAAAAGATGGTGGGATCCAGTATTGTAGCAATAATGCTACAACTCCTGGGGCTTCCTATCTCTAATTTTATCAACCCGGTAGTTCGTACAAACTTGGAAGCGACGGTGCTGTATGCACAAGTACTAGCTCTTGTTGCAGCTGTCACTTGGTCAGCTGGCACAAGTCTGCTAGGGCTCAAGCCAACTTCTATATGCTCTCAGAAGAAGCTTTCTAAATGATGGACGAAGGCTATCTCAAAGGAAATTAATCTACTTTGCAAAAATGAACTGAAAGCCAACCAAAACATGGAAACCCTAGTAAACCCTAATCTGACTAGTTTAACCTCTATGATGTAATAGTGAGAGTGCAAATGTCTAAAAATGATGCCATTACTTCTAGTGATGTGAAATGCATGAACTCAAACTACTTCCATTAAAAAGAACATTGTTTTTGTATTTTTGCTTAAGTGGATGGAGTGATTATGATTTTGTTTCTTATTAGGGTTTGGCTGTGCAGAGGTGGTGCGAAGGGAGAGAAAGCTTGGGAAAGGTCAGGAGGGCTAGGAGAGGTCCCAGAGGATCCCTAGCATCAGTCCACATAAGTCTACAACATTCAGGTGCTCAGCAACCGAGTTTGCAGGCTTCTACAGGATGTCTGCAGGGGATCCTACAGGAAACTCAGGAATTCTACAGGAAGTCTGCTAACTTCTACAGGATGTGCTGTAGTTGGAGTTTTGGGTGATGGAGGAGTGGAGGAGTGGTATGAGTGGATGGGTAAGGTGAAGGAGGAGTTTGTGGTGGCTCAGGGACAGAGATCTGAGGTGAGGAAAGAGTGAGTACAGTTGGTTGGTGAATAGAAGGGTGGAAGCAAGGAAAAGTTAAAAAGATGGAGCTACGTGAGAAGTAGAAGGGTTGGAAGGCTAACGAGCTGAACAGAGGTCGAGTAGGTGGCTTTAGGCGTGGTTAAGAAGAAGAAGAAGGAAGTGGAATGATACTGAGCAGTGTAAATAAAACAAATTGCTTATGTCTTGCACCAAAATCGAGAATCCATTAACCTGTGCTACCTGTGCTATTAAACCAATGAACAGCAATGTAAGTCGTGAAGAGAAGTCGTGCATGGAGGTGGAATGAAGGAGTATGCTTAAGAGCAAAATGCATGGATGGATCTACAATTGCAATGACTGTGTGGCAGCTTGCATGAAAGCATAAGACTGCGTTTTTGGTGGTTGGTACAGACTGCACCCCAATCTCTAAACAGAGATGGCAGCGAGTGCACTATCAACCTTTTTTTGGAGCTCTAATGAATTACAATCCTCCTACTCTAATCTAAGAAACTGAAAGCACTTGAACTGTAAACTAATCCTACTCAATCACATAAAAGAAATCAAATCAGCAGACTGTAAATTCTAAATGCATGTCAAAACAGAGGAAATAAAGTGCTGCAAGGAAACAAGTAACAATACAAGGAAGAGGAGGTCTATTGCTCTCAGGTTGGGCCCTAACCTGAGAGCTATAGCTCCCTTAGAAACTCAGAATTAGATCCAAATCTGCTTGCCTTTATTCATAATCAAGAGTCTAATGTCATGCCAAAACTGGCTTACAAAAACAAACATCGAGTTGTAGCTTGTGCTCAGAAATTACAATATCAGTTCAAAAGTTCAAAAAGCTCCTATCAAAGGCTACGGCCTTCATATTTATACACAATGAAGATCAAGCTGGCTTCCTCCATTCGTGGAGCTTGGCTGTCCAACTGAAAGTCAAACTGCTGTAAACTGCTGATCCTGTAGAACATGTTGGCTGCCTTTAAGCTCGGTGGGGAGAGCTGTTGGAGCTCGGAGTTAAGGTGAAAATCACGAGGAAGGTCATCAAGACTGTGGAAAACCTCCCTATGAACCCGCAATGTCACCTTTGCTGTCTCCTTGTCTCCATTTGCGTGGTCTTTTGCTCTCTTTAATGCCAAAAACCTGAAATCATCATGTATTAGCCACATAGATATAATGCCTGCCCTTCTTCCTACAAACAACACGAATATACTAATAAATGAATGCATAAGTGATAAAAGATGAATGGTTGAGCAAGGTAAGTAGGCCAAATGAACCCAAATTGTACCAAAAATTGGGGCTCATCAGATACGATGGTTGCCCCCAGGTAGGTAATAACCCCCTTGTTGTGCTAATTTAAGGATTTCCAACATTACCAGAAATCATATTGATAAATTGTTCAGATGTTAAACCTTCATTAGTAGGATTAATTGCATGAGTTGACATGTTTGAAGTTTTATTTGAGGAAGAAGCTCTTGAATAAGCTCCAGAAAGAGAGTGATACCTAGGCGATAGAAAACCACCATATGATGTTGACTCCGAAGAACTAGAAAACATAGATGTGTCTGATGAGGTACTTCTAGAAGCCATCGTAGACTAGTGAAAACCTGGTACAGTAGAGTAAGGAGTCATCTATTTCGAATCCCTTATCCTAAAAAGTATAAGGTTGTAAGATACCAAGGGTTAGGGTGAACAGATCTAAACAAAAGATCCAAAATATTTGTTGGTTCACTGGCGGAAAGTATTAGTTCTTCCTCTTCATCTGAAATAATATATTCAATGCTAATGAGACTAGGAGGGAGAATATCGGTAATAATGTGTTTCACATGTGGTGAATGTGGAGGATCCAGAATATGCGTTGTAGCAGACGTATAAGATTCAAGTTTAGAAATATCTGACTCGTGTTCATCGATATCTGGTTCAGAAATGGGATTTGTATCTGAAAAGTCTCCAGTATCTGATTTAGTTTGAGCGAGTTTAGTAATTTGAAAATTTTTCTCCCGAGTGCGTTACTAATTTCCAAGTTTAATCAAGTTCAATTTCTGTCACTTCAAGGTCTGAGATAGTATATTTTTTTGGTTGATTAACTTCAGTTCCTTTTACATCAGAGTCTATAATTGTAGAAATTTCAGTTTCTATTGCAGTTTCGAATCCCGATGATTTAGACTTTAGACTTTTATCGTTTCTAACTGACTTGGTTTATACTCAAGGGGTCCCCAACTATCCTAAGTGATTGTCTTGGTAATTCTGCCACAATGAAAATTTTTTGATTAATAAATCATACAATATCTAAATTACACCTAAAGTCTCTAAAAAGTAAAAACAACACAGAAAGTAACACACAATAAAAATATAGGAGTTCAAACCATCCAAACTGACTCTTCATAGAGATCAATAATTACTATTTGGTGATGAAATCCAACGTCGCAATGATCAAGGTGAAAATATTTATATAAATGTGCATTCAGAACCAGTTACCCTGACAACCTGCTTAATGTAACGGTCTAGTGCAAGTAACTTTGTTATAAACCATCTCGAGCATAGATTACCCTCCAAACATTCCAAGTGAGTCTAGTCAATGTATGTTCCAAGTACAACAGGACCTTCCTTCTACTATCACCTTAGGTATAACCCTAGGATTATAGTCACTAAGTTTACCAAATACAACAATTTTACTTGGGGGGAGAGTCATAGATCAGACGTACACGCAAGGGTAGAGTAATAAGCTCAATCCCCTTGAAGGCTCCTCCACATGATCAATTAGAGGTTTACTTTCAAGTGACCCCAAGTACCTTTCAGTACCATTGTAATACGTGCAAATCACTATATCTTGGCTGATGAAGTGGGTACGATCACTTCACCAGATTCAACATGATCTCATACTTAACTTGTGTACAAGAAGAGCTATCCAGAGAAAAACTAAAATAATTGGACTTTCTCTCCCTAACTCAAGATTTTATTATTTTTTTGTAGCTTTGGAAACTTTACTTCCTTCCCTATTCCAAAGCCCTACACTTAAGCTACTATAGGTGGCAAGAGCCCTAAAAAATGTAAAATTCTAGATGAATTTTAATTAACGTTGTATTATTAAGTTTTTCTTTACTCAATAGGTAATGAAGGTGAAACTCATGATGTTATGACACGACTCAAAATCTTAATGCACTCAAAAATGCAATTTTCAACTTTCAAATTCAATGAAATCCTATTTAGAGGAAAGAAAGAGTTTCTTTGATTTTTCCAAAATGAAGTGAAAAACTCACAACTTTTCCAACTTTCCTAAAACAACCAATTCCATCTTAATGCAATGAAAAACACAGAAAATAAACCAAGTTCCATATTTCCCTAAATATCAAATAAACCAAAAATACTCTTTATCATTTATCACTCAAAACTTTCAAGCACACAGAAATCAATCAAGAGAGTTGGAGGAAAAATACATTTTCCCTATGAATGCTTTGATTTAATGATAAAATAGTGTAATTGTGAGAAATTCCCAAAATTGAAAGCAACAATTTCTTCACAAAAGCACTAGATCTCAAGAAACCCTAATTTTCAATTCAATATGAGTTTGATCACAAATAAGCAAAAAATTAAGGTCAACTGGTGTATTTGATAGAACAAAATAAGGATATCACAAGCAGAAGGACAACCTATCTTGTTTTGATCAATCGACAAACCAACCAGGAAAAACCCTAACCAGTTTCTTCAAAGAGACCTAATTCTAAAAAATTATTAACAAAGCACTCAAATGAGTTCAAAAGAGTCATAAGACAACCTAAACAAAGATAATGACACTTCCAGAAAATCAAACTAAATTATGCTATAATTTCTTTATTTCTTGAAAAACGTAACAACTAACATGACATAATGGATATAGTGATTGAATATCATGAAATCAAAAAGGCTCTGATCTAGGAGTAATACCCTTAAATTTGACATCTTTCATGTGAAAAAATTTGACTATATTGCTTATTTGTATAAGGGTTTGACATTTTGCCCATATATTTTTTGTTATGGAAGGAAACCAATAAGGTAGCACAGTCCCATCTCCTGAGCGAAGAACTACTTTTGAGTTGATTGCTTAGAAAATTTGAAGGGGCTTATAGATGCTCCAATCCTTGACCTCTCCCATCCTTGACTGTGTAGCTTGTAGATGTACCCCGACCAAGTTTGTGATATCCAGGAATGCTTGTTGTAAGTATTTCTGGACATCAACTAATATACACCTTCCAAGTGAGAAACATGTGGCATGAAAGGGCTAAGATATGGTAACTTTGCTTTTCTTATTTACCAATTTTTTTTCTAGAGCCTAGATTTGTCTATGGAGAGAGGAATTTTTTGCAATTTTTAATGTTTGTTGGGAAGCAACCAAATTATGTATCCTTGGAGAATGCTTATAAACCTATAATTGTGTCATTGTGTCCAATTATTGGACATCCATTGAAGTTAATGAAATAGACAACAATGAGTCACATTCTTTCTTTCATATTATTGATCCACAAATAAGGAATTATTGAGTTCAAATCCTTCACTGGTTCAGTTTCTAAGTAGAAGTTTCCAATCTCATTGTCTTTCTTGGGGTTTTACATTCTCTAGCCCATGTGTTGAGGCAACTTGATGCTTGCTAGCATAGTCAATGGTCACTAATTTGATGGAATCCCAAGCATTAAAATGTGTTGCATTTGTCTTTGGGATTGAAGCCCATGGTTGATAGAACCATAAAAATATCTAACTGCTAAACTTGAAGTGATCACTCTCAGCCTTGATTGTGTATTGGTGGATCTTCTGCAACCAAGTTTGCATATCCATGAATGCTTGCTGCAAGGTTTTCTATCTGTCAATTGAGAAACATGTGACCAGAAAAGGCTAAGATACATTAATTTAACTTTACTTATCTAGTAAAATTTTCCCAAGGCCCATCTTTATTTTTGAAGAGCTTCTTTGTGAAATTGTAAACATTGGACGAGAAGAAAGAAAACTTTACTTCTGTTGGATAATGCTTGTAAACCTATAAGTGTGTCCTTGTGATGTAAAAAATGTACTAGGTAAATAACTTGGTGGAATATTACAGTGGACTTAATATGTGTAGGAATTTACAGGGTAAGTTCCACAGAAGAATACCAAAAGGACACCGCTCACAACCAGATCTCAAATCAATACACCAGTATTTTTGACGTGGTTAAAACCCTCAGAGTGCAAGGAGGGAAACAGTCCACGGCCTGTCCCAACGTGGGTACAGACAATTTATTAATCAAAGAATGAAAATTTACATAAGCTTCTCTCATGCACGGATTTCCCGAACAATGACCCTCCATGCGCTTTAAATAGAACTCATGGACCAATCGGGTGTCAAGCCACGGATCAAGTGTCGGTAATACCGAGGTGAGAGTGAACCGTCGGATCACTACATATCGTGACCGTCGGATTGTAAGTTACAAAATGTACAACGGTAAAGAAACACACTTTACCTAACTCTAACCTAACTCTATACTAGACCAAGTTGAACTTAACTATATCCTATGTGTCGGAATATCCTAACATCCCCCCTTAAGAACAACTTGGGATAGGATTGAAGGATTTACAAATATGACACAATAGGAGAAGGAAGGAGGCACTAGAGCCTATCCCCCCTTAGTGACAACTTCCTGAACTCCAAGCATATATCGAAGTTTAGTGAACTTCGCCTCTGTGAGAGCCTTTGTGAAGATGTCTGCAACCTGATCATCCGTTGGACAATATTGCACTTCAAGAACATGGTCATGAATGAGCTTTCTGATGAAGTGCATGTGTAGTTCAATGTGTTTGCTGCGCTGATGCTGGACTGGATCTTTGCATAGCTGAATGGCACTTTGATTATCACACCAAAGTGTGGTTGGATGCTGCTGCTCAAAGCCAAACTCTGATAGGATCTGACGAAGCCACAAGGCTTCCTTACTAGCTTCCACGGCACCACGATACTCTGCTTCTGCTGACGAAAGAGAAATGGCAGCCTGTTTCTTACAAGCCCATGTAATAGGTCCTGAACCAAGAGTGAAGACATAACCGGCAGTAGACTTCCGATCATCAAGGTCACCAGCCCAATCAGAATCAGTGAAACCAACTAACAGAGGAGCTGCTTTGGCACTGTAATGAATCCCAAACTGTATTGTACCTCGAACATAACGAAGTATTCTTTTAGCTGCTTTCCAATGACTTTCACGGGGGTTTTGCATAAAACGAGCAACAAGGCCAACAACAAAGGAAAGATCAGGACGAGTATGGGTTAAATACAAGAGTTTTCCGACAAGTTGACGGTATAAGGTAGCATCAACTTCAGGAGAAGTACAAGAGACTGAAAGTTTGACTCCAGACTGAAAGGGAGAAGGGGCTGGCTTACAGTCTTCCATGTGAAAATGACGAAGAATATCACAAGCATACTTGGACTGGGAAAGGAAAATACCCTCTTGGGATTGCAAGACTTGAAGACCGAGAAAATAGTGTAAGTGTCCTAAGTCTGTCATTTCAAATTTCTTTTTAAGGCTGGACTTCACATGGTTTATAAGGTTGGGATCACTACCAGTAAGAATAAGATCATCAACATAAAGAACAAGGATGATAAGAGAGTTGCCCACTTTCTTGGTGTAGACAGTATTGTCAGAATGACACCTAGAAAAGCCAGATTCTAAAAGAAAGCTATCCATTTTGGCATACCAAGCTCGAGGAGCTTGCTTGAGGCCATAAAGGGATTTCTTAAGTCGACAAACGAGGCTGGAGTCTGTTTGTATGAAGCCAATGGGTTGTTCCATATAGATTTCTTCCTGCAAGTCCCCATGCAAGAAGGCAGATTTAACATCCATTTGATGGACTTCCCATTTTAAAGAGGCAGCAAGGGAAAGAACAAGGCGGATAGAGTTCATTTTGGCAACTGGAGAGAAGGTTTCAGTGTAGTCAATGCCTTCAACCTGTGAAAAGCCCTTAGCAACTAGACGAGCTTTATGTTTATCAACTTTCCCATCTGGTCCATACTTGGTTCTGTAAACCCATTTGCATCTAACAAGTTTGCGTCCCTTTGGTAGAGGAACAAGATCCCATGTATCATTTGTCATCAATGAATGATATTCTTCATTCATAGCTGTTCCCAATGTGGATGGCCTGAAGCTTCTGCAAAAGTGTCAGGATCATGATTTACTGGAGCTTGAGCCAGTAAAGAAGAGGCTCTTTCAAACTGAGAACGTGTACGTCGCTGATCTGTAGGATCACCGGCAAGATCACCTGCTGCATCCCGAGTAGCACGGACCCATCTTGGAAGTTGAGGATCCTGAGAAGGTGGGGAAGGATTATCATCCTCGCTTTCATCATCAGAAGAAGAAATGTTTTCAAAGATAGAAGAGATAGGAAGAGGTGGCACATCCGCCGGACTAGGCTCGCAGGCCGATTTATTTTCATCAAATTTTACATCTCTTCTAATGATAACATTTTTGGACTTAAATGGAATAAGTCTATAACCTTTTACATCTTCAGAATATCCAACAAAAGTACATTTCTCACTCTTAGGTTCTAAGGCTTTATGCTTTTCATCTGGAATATGGGCCCATGCTTCACTTCCAAACACACGAAAGTGACTTACATCTGGTTTAATGGAACTCCAAGCTTCTTCTGGAGTGATATTCTCTAGAACCTTAGTAGGAGTGCGATTGATTATATAATTTGCACAATTAATTGCTTCGGCCCAAAAACTAAGACTGAGTCCTTTAGATTGCAGCATACAATTAGCCATTTCCTTTAAGGTGCGATTTTTCCTTTCAGCTACACCATTTTGTTGTGGAGTGTATGGAACAGTATGTTGCATTTGAATTCCATTTTCGGTGCAAAAGTTGATGAATGCATTTTTAACATATTCTCCACCATTATCAGTTCTTAGCTTAAGAATTTGATGTCCAGATTGTTTTTCAACAATGCTTTGAAGGCCAAAAAGGTGGTAAATACTTCGCTCTTGAGTTTTAAGAAGTATACCCAAGTGCGTCTAGAGAAATCATCAATGAAAGTTAAGAAGTACTTGCAGCCAGAGAATGAAGCAACAGGAAGAGGACCACATAAATCACTGTGCACAAGCTGTAAAGGGGCTGAGGCGTGCCAAGAGGCACGTTTGTCAAAACTGTCCCGATGATGTTTTCCGAGTACACATCCGGAACAAACACCATCTTTGCAAGATACCATAGGAAGACCTGTCACCATATTTTCTTTACATAGATGCTGAAGGGAGCGATAGTTTAAGTGACCATACCGCTCATGCCAAAGTTTGCTCACTTCATCATTATGAGCAACAAATACTGAGGGAAGATGGGATGACCCAAAGTTGTGAAACTTATACAACCTTTTGGAATCATCAGCAAGACCAGTAGCTAGAATCTGTTTAGGATCTTTTAGATCCTTGATTACAACATCATGAGGTGAAAATTCAACAATTTTACCTTCACCTGAATGAGTTATCTGATAGACAGATAGAAGGTTGCAGGATAAGTTTGGAACACATAATACATCATTGAACTGACCATTGTCTAGATGAACAGTTCCAGTCCCTACAACATTAAGAGATCTATCATCACCAACATATATATTTTTGGTGTTACAATCATTTAAAGAAGAAAACATGGCTTGGTTTTTGGCCATGTGACAAGAGGCTCCAGAATCAATGAGCCACTCATGAGAATGAGAAGAAGAAGAAGATACATTTAATGCATAACCAGACTGAGATGATTGACGATGACATGCAGAAAATGCCGTTCCGGAAGTTGAAGTTGAAGTAGGCTCCAGATGGATGTTATGTTTCTTCATTGCGGCTTCCAAGGCTTCCATCTTCTTAAAGCATTTAGATTCTAAGTGGCCATCTCGATTACAAAAGTTACAATGTCTATCAGTCTTCTTCCATTTGTTTTTATTGGTCTTATCATATTGCTGAAATGATCTTTCATCTTGAGGCTGAGTTGGTTTAGGACCATTCCTTTGAGGATAAGACTTCTTAGGATTCTTTGAATTTGGTTGCTGCTGGGCGGCTAACGCTTTCGTGGAAGAGTTTCCAAGATTAAGAAGACCAAGGTGTAAGAGTTTTTCTTGTTCTCTTATTAAGGAATCACAAAAGGAGTCAAAGGAAGGGGGCTTGTAGTCTTTGCCTTGACAAATGAAAGCTTCCCTTGTAGAATGGAAAGTGGAAACAAATACAGAGTAGGCTGGTCCCAACTTAGTAAGGATGGAATAAATAAGGTTACCATCTTCTTTCTTAACTTTAACACCTTCCAAGAGATATCTAAGGTTCTTGAATTTGGACAAGAAATCTTCAATGCAAGAAAAATTATTAGGATCCAAAGTAAGCAGCTCATTTTCAAGTTGATGGGCTCTAATTTCATTTTTAATCCCAAAAACTTTAGCAAGTTTTTCTAATGCTTCATGAGGAGTTTCAATTTCTGCAATGTGGAATCTAAGATCAGGAGAAACAGACATTCCTATCAAACCACGTGCTTGATCTTGTCTATTTTCCCATTTTTCGGCCTTGTCTTCATCTTTGGGTTTCTTCTCTTGGTCTGTGGCTATTCTGAAGAGACCTTTACTTCTAAGTAAATCTCCCATGTAGGCTACCCATTGGAAGTAGTTAGTGCTGTCAAGAATGACTTGGCATGGACTTTCCATTTTTGAAAAAACAACTGAAGCTGAAGATGCTGAAAGTAAGTGGTCCAATGGATAGATCTCGAAAAAATAGGCGGTTTTAAAAAAAACGGCTCTGAAAAAGGCTTCCGGATGAAGAAGTTATGGCTTTTTGAAAAAAAATTGTTGACGTTGCCGGCAAAGTGCGCGAATGTGCGGGAATGAAAAAATCCGCCCCCACAAAATGGAGACTTGAACCCAAGACCTCTACTCTCTTAAAAGGTCTTTGAACCAATTGATCTATACAAAAAATTTGAGAGAGAGAGAGAGAGAGAGAGAGAGAGAGAGAGAGGGGGGGGGGGGGGGGCCTCGATTTGCGTGCTTGCCTTGGGAAGACTCTTTTCCCCTACAAAACACAAAACACAAAACCCAACACGAATATGCAAAGAAAAACGAACCTTACGGCTCGAAGTTAGCTTTAGCCAAAAAACTAGAAATTTAAAAAAAAATCTCAAAGTTAGCTTTAGCCGAAAAACTAAATATTTTCTCAATGTTTCTGATTTTCCGAGATCACACTAAGGTGCAGGGAAAAGAGCATACGCATGAGAAAAATCCTTTCTTTCTGTTTCTGATTTGCCCAGATCGCACAGAGTCGCAGGGCAAAGAGCATACGCAGAAATGAAAGGTATAGATCCGGGAAAAAAAAAAGGCTAAATAAACCGAAACCGAAATAAGCAGAGAGAAAATGACAGTAAACTGCAAAAAAAACACTGTATACCTCCCGATCTGAAAAATGACGCAGCTAGGGCTACCGGAAACCTTTTCGCGTGAAACGAAAGGGGTTCCTCACTGAAACAGATGCTCCGAACGCAACAGAGCAGTCCTCTCGGCCCGAAAGCAGTCAGAAACAGCAGATCTAGGAAACGACAGCCGCATGCAGTTCTACCGGCTTCAGATTTGGATCACCAACGGACGCGGCCCTCAAATAGCTCTGATACCATGTAGGAATTTACAGGGTAAGTTCCACAGAAAGAATACCAAAAGGACACCGCTCACAACCAGATCTCAAATCAATACACCAGTATTTTTGACGTGGTTAAAACCCTCAGAGTGCAAGGAGGGAAACAGTCCACGGCCTGTCCCAACGTGGGTACAGACAATTTATTAATCAAAGAATGAAAATTTACATAAGCTTCTCTCATGCACGGATTTCCCGAACAATGACCCTCCATGCGCTTTAAATAGAACTCATGGACCAATCGGGTGTCAAGCCACGGATCAAGTGTCGGTAATACCGAGGTGAGAGTGAACCGTCGGATCACTACATATCGTGACCGTCGGATTGTAAGTTACAAAATGTACAACGGTAAAGAAACACACTTTACCTAACTCTAACCTAACTCTATACTAGACCAAGTTGAACTTAACTATATCCTATGTGTCGGAATATCCTAACAATATGCATCTAATAACCTTTTTGGGTGATCAATATGCTTGCACAATCAGAAATGTTGATGTTGGCATCAATGGAGTCTAAGTTCTCCAATTCAGTAGTTTGACTTTGCTTATCTACTGAATATTTTTCCAAAGCCTTTTTTCTTTTTATCTTTGGAGAGCTTCTTTGCACATTGTAACATTGGATGGGAAACAATAAGAAATGTTGATGTTGACATTGTTGGAGTTTTTCTCCAATTCTTTAACACCAATCAAAGTTGATGAAATAGAAACTAGTAGGTCTCCCTTCCTTCTATATCATTGATCCACAAATAAGGACCTGTGTAAATTCAATTCTATCCACAACTTCAACTTCAAAGTAGAAGTTTCTCATCTCATCAATCCTCTCTTATGCAATTTGACATTTTCTAGCCCATGTGTTAAGGCAACTTGATGCTTGCTATCATAGTCAACAGTGACTAATTTGATGGAATCCCAAGTATTAGTATTTTTTCTTTTAATATTATTCATCTTGCTGATATAACAATGTGTAGCTCCTTCCTATTTATGGATTGTTTTGTTTCCAAACAATATATAACATCATTTTTCTTCACTAATACGACAATACATTTCGGATCGTTGATTTTTATCTTTTCTGACTATAATAACGCATTTCTCTAAAGCATGCTAGCTCAATGGAAGAGAACCTGCCTTGCAAGCATGAGGTTGGTGGTTCGGTTCCATTGTGCCCTAACGTGAATTAATCACTGAAGAAACAAAAATATTCACATTTTAGAAAAGGGTGAAACCAATGACGCCATATTGGATGCCAAAACAATGCATAACTAGATGGAAATTTAGATTCAAACCTAGGCACAAAATGAGATGCTAATGTCGACACAAAATGAGGCAGAAAAAAAAAGGATGCAAATTTGGATGCCGAAAAAGATGCAAAATTAGACAACAAAAATGATGAAAAAATGGATGTAAAAAATGGTGCAAAATTGAACACATAAGTAGACATAGAAAATGGTGCAAAAATGGGCATAAAAATGGCTCTAAATTTGATGCAAATTGATATGAAATGTTGGATGCAAAATGAGGTGCAAAAAGCGATACAAAACTTGGTGCAAAAACAAATGCAAAAGTAGACATCAAATATAGCTCAAAATTGAACGTAACATTAGACACAAAATGGGATGCAACACATGGCTCAACATAGGATGAAAATCTGGATGAAAATTTGGATGCTCAAAAGAATGCAAAATTGGATGTGAGAAACGGTATTAAAAAAATGCAAAATTAGATGCAACAAATGAGACAAATTATGGTGCAAAAAACAAGAGACAAATCCAATGCAAAAGTGGATGTAAAAAGTGGTGCAAAGTAAGATGTGAAAATGGGCACAAAAATCGATGCAAAATTTGGTGCTAAATCATATTCAATATATGCTGCAAAATTGGATGCAAAAAAAAGGTGCAAAAAGGGTACAAAATTATAAGAAAAAAATGGTGTAAGACTAGATGAAAAAAATAGTGCTAAATCGAGTGCAAAAGATGGTGTAAAGCCCTATACAAATTATTTCACAAAACTAGAAGCAAAGAATGGCACACAATTGGAAGAAAAAAACAACGCAAAAACATATGAAAAAATTGGCGCAAAACTAGAAGCAAAACCTGTCGTAAAACTAGATGTAAATCCTGGTGCAAAATTGGAAGAAAAAGTTGTCGTAAAACAAGGTGCAAAACTAGATGCAGAAAGTGGTGCAAAATTAGACGCAAAACATGACACAAAATCTGATGCAAAAAAAGATGCAAAATTTGGTGTAAAAAATGATGCAAAATATGGCACAAAAAAGGACGCTTTAAAAATCATACAATAGAGTCAGAATTAGTGCCAGGATGCCCATACCAATTGGAAAAAAAATGCACTAAAATCTAGTGCAAATTTCCTATTTTTTTGTAGTGTACACTATATCGCTAGCTTATAGGAAGTTTAAACTATCTCACATCAGCAAGGCCATACATAGTATATTCAGTTTGCATATTAATTCATCTCATGGCCAAACATCTTGAAAGCCATTGGAAAGCAGCAAAGTGAGATCTTTGATATCTGAAAGGAACACTTAACTATGGTAATAAACATATTTATGTTTTTTATGTTGAGTTGGTAGGTTATTCTAATTCAAATTGGGTTGGGAATCCTGATGACAAAAAATTAACTTCGAGATATGCACTTAGACTTGGATATGGGATTATGGCATGGAGCAGTAGGAAACAACAAATTGTTTCTTTGTCATCGACTGAAGCTAAGTAAAAAACTTTGTGTGGTGCTACTTGTGAAGAATTTTGGTTAAGGAAAATGCTTGAAGATGTGGAATAAGTATAGAAAAAACCAACTATTATAAAGTGTGACAATTAAAGCACCATCAAGATAGCTAACAATCCTATGTACCATGCATGATCAAAACATATTGAGACACATTATCATTTTGTCAAGGGAAAAATGCATTCCAAGTAAAGTGATTTAGTTTATTGAAATACTAATGAAAATATGGCTCACATCTTTACAAAGCCTCTTGGAAAGGAAACATTTGATGTAGGAATTTGGTGGGTGTAGTAGAAGACACATTTCTCCATTAAGGGGGAGTGTTGGAATAATGGAGAACTCTCTAGAAAATTCTCCCATAACTATAACCAGTTATGTGTTGTTAGAATTCTTTTTCTGATTAGACTTTGTTGGTTGGAAATTCCTATATTCGAGGAATCTATTTAACCGTAATCTAATCCTATATATGTAATAGTTTAGTGGCCTGGTGAATACAAGTGAGTGTTGTGGTGCAGTGTCTGGAGTGGGTGATTGTCTCACTAGAGAACTACATCCTTCTTCATTTCTATCGTTATTTCTATGTACGTTGAATTGTTTTATATTTTTATTTTGTGAATTAAAATTTAGTGATACAATTTTTGAAGTTATTATTTTTGTATTTTTGAAGATATAAATTGATTTAAAGTTTTGGATATTTTTTGGATAATTAGTTTATACAAATTTAATATTTCAAATATTCCATTTTAATATTAGCTAAATTTCAAAAGGACATAAATAAAGCAAAAATATAAAACATTTATACTATATAATTTTTGGTTTTAAATCTAAACCAAAACTAAAAAAAAAAAAAAAAAAAAAATTGAATTCCACTTTTACAGGGAAAAAAACTATCCCTTAAACGTGATTTTTTAATGTTTTGAATAATTTTAAAACAACCAAAGCTATAAGTTTTCCCCAAAAATTCAAATATATGAATATTTTAGTGTCCCATGTCAAACACCTAGATATATGCTTTGATATAAGTTTGAATTTCTATTATTACTTTCATTTTAAGAGAGTATATGTTATTAATAATATAGATTTCATTTTCTTGCAAGAGACTATGTGTGTAGGCCTTAAAGTTGTTGAATGTTTATCCAACTTGTTGGTGGGGTGGAATTTATTTTCTGTTGATGCTAGTGGGAGTTCAGGCAATCTATTGCTGGGATGATCCTTTCAATTGCTCTACCTGTGAGGCTAGAATTTTAATGGAATCGTTTAGTTCTCCCCTAGGTATGAATATTTTTCTCATCAATTGTTATGGTCCCTATGATAATAGAATCAACTTCTGGTTGGATCTATTGGACTACAATTTCATAAATAAGGATAATTTGATATTAACAGGAGATTTGAATTTCTATTTATCCCAAAGAGAACTCTAGAGGTTGTTTAGAAGGATGGATGCGCAAGAACGTTTTTTTCATCATTGGATGGAGATGATGGGTTTTGTGGATTTTGAACCCGTGAAATTGGTTCCTACTTGGTCCAACAACTGATTGAGGTAAAATGTAGTTGTGAAGAGACTTGATATATTTTTAGTAAATGAGTCTTCCTTACCGAAAGTTATGCTCATTTTGTAGTGTGTTGTGATTCAATATCTGATCACAAACTTATCCTCCTTTTTCTAGGGGATGAGAATAGGAGACATTATCCATTTCGATTTAATAGATGTTTGTTGGATGATGAGAGCTTCAAGGATTTGGTTAGGTCTATATGGGTTCATATTGACAATTCCAATATTATTTCTCCAATGGAACAATTCTCTAAAAAATTAAAAGTTCTAAAGTGGTCTATTGGTGAGTGGTTAGAAAAGAAAAGAAATGCGGAATTAGGTGAACTAAAGTCGATTGAAAATAAAATTTCTAATTTGGTTTCTGAGTGTGATGGGGTTTTAACAGTATATGATTGAGAGCAAATCAAGAATTTAGAAGCAAGAAAATCATAGATCCTCACGACTTTGGAAATTTCTTGGAAGCTTAAGAGTAGAGTGGACTGGCTTGTTGAAGGCGATAGTCAAATAAAATTATTTCACTAGTTTGCTAATCATAGGTGTGCAATAAACCATATTTGGTGAATTCAATCAAAGGATGGAGTTTGGTATCTTTCTTCTTATGGGGATATCATGAATGAAGGAGTTATTTCTTCAAAAAATTGTTTGAGGATGAAAATCATTCTAATATAGTTGATCAATTGAGAGTAATCATGTACCACCCTAGGTTTTTCTATTATGAAGAATCATATTGTATTGGTAGGCTTGTTTCTAAGGAGAAGGTCCTAAATATCTTAAAGAGGATGCCTAAGGACAAGAGTCTAGGGCCTGATGGTTGGTTCGTGGAGTTGTTTTTGGATTTTTTTAATCTTATGGGAAGGGACATTGTGGAGGTGGTTGAGGAATCTAAGAGGAGGGGGTTTGTTTTTGGTAATATCAATGCAACTTTCATTAATTTAATCCCAAAATTAGTGGATTCCAATAATTTTAGTGATTATCAATCGATAGCTTTGTGAAACAATTTATATAAAATCATTTCAAAGGTGTTAGCTAATAAGTTAAGGATTGTCTTTTCAAATCAAATGTCTTTGGCCCAATTTAGTTTTTTATTCAATAAACAGATCCATGATGCTATTGGGTTGGCTCAGGAAGCCATGCACTCCATTAAATGCAGAAATATTCTAGCTATTATGATGAAGATTGACTTGAGGAAAGATTATGATAAAGTGGATTGGTCCTTTCTTAGGTTGGTCTTGCTTTAGGTTGGTTTGAAGTTTAATGTGGTTTCCTAGATAATGGGTTGTGTGAGATCAACCAATTATGTTTTTTTGGTTAATGGTGAGCCATCAAATCTTTTTAGAGCCTCACGTGGCATTTGTCAAGGTTGTCCCTTATTTCCTTTTCTTTCTTTACTCATCATTGAAGGATTGAGTAGATTAATTATGGAGGAAAAATCAAAGGGTAGAATTAAAGGAGTAGACTTTGGTCAGGAGATGGCGATAACTCACACTTTATTTGTAGATGATTTTTTGTTCTTTGGCTTTGGGACTATTGAGGAATGGAAAAGCTTCAGAGATATTTCTATATTATTTTTGTGTGGCATCAGGCATGGAGGTCAGCCTGGACAAATCATCTTGTTTCAACAAGAACTTGGATAAAGCCCAAGTGAATTTGATCCAAGAAATCTTTCCTCTCAGGTTTGGTTCTTTAAATGATGGCTTTAAATATCTTGGATTTTTCTTAAAGCCTAACAATTATCGAATCACATATTGGTCATGACTTCTTAAAAATGTGTAAAAACACATTTCTCATTGGTGTGATCAATGGATTTTGTTAGGATTCTGTTTTATTTTAATCAAATCAGTCTTCGAAGGAATCCCAGTCTTCTAGTTAACTTTAGAAAAATTCCTAAAGTATTTTAGGGGTTATAAAAAAGTTATGTATTCATTTTCTTTGGATGGAAAGCAACAAGGGAGAGGAATGGTTGTGGTGTCTTGGAACAATATAGCACTTCCAGAGTCTTTGGGGGGTTGGGGCTTACATAATATGGATAAATTTGGACTAGCTCTTGCGCCAAGAGCTATTAGTGTATGTTTTTTCACAATAGCCTATGGATTTTGGTAATGAGGGTGAAATATTTGAAATCCATGTCAATTGTAGATTGGCTTAGGAAAGAGCCAAAAGTGACTAGGGGAGGTTCTATGATTTGGAGGAATTTGGTAAGTGGTTTGCAAGATTTGGAGAAATGGATTTTGTGGAAGATTGGGAATGGGGCTAAAGTTCTTCTTGGTCATGACCCATGGATAGGATGCAATGGTTTCCATAAACTCTCTAATAGGCTGGTGGATTTTTTAAATTGTTGGGTTATATTACTATTAATGATGTTGCTAGGTGGGTAGATGCAACTTTAGATAGTCAAGAGTGGCTTTTAACTCAAGATTTAGGCCTTTCTCATGTTTATGTAGGTGAATGGAGCTATTTTGTATTGAATTTGGGTAAAGTTGGTATTGTAATTAACTGGGAGGAGGAAGACATCATCAGGTGGTCTAAGAATAAACAAAGTGGAATTATAACAACTAGATATGGATATGATGTGTTTATTCAAAACAATCTTCTTGCTTCTTTAAAAATGTCGGAACAAATTAGTATGGAAGGGACAAGGCCCCCTTAAATGCAGGTTGTTCCTTTGGTTATTGTTGGAAGGAAAAATATTGACTTGGGATATTCTTGTTAAGCAAGGATGGGTAGGTCTTGGATTTTGTGTTCTATGTTGAATGAATGAGGAGTCTATTTCTCATTTATTTATTCATTGTCCTTTTGTAATTTCTGTTTGGAAGGTAATTTTCTCTTGTTTTAACCTTGATGCCTAGTGGAATGGAAGCTCAATTGAAGAGTGTCTCTGGACTTGGAATCAAAGTTTTATTTCCTCCTCCCTTAAATTCCTTCTGATATTTATACTGTGGAAAATTTGGCTAGGTATAAATCATTGTATGTTTGAATTCTTTGTGGTTTTCTTTGAATTTATTGCACATAATGAAAGGTTGTTTTATCTTGAGCAAGTGAAACCATTTAGAGAGAAGAAGATTAGGCTTATTAGATATGTGGATTTTTTGACTGGTATAGTATGGGGTTTATTTGATGGAGCCAGTCATAGGGATGTTTGTGGTACAGGTATAGTAATTTTCTTCTCCCAGAATCTGATGATTAAATGTAAACTAGGTGTTGGCCAATGGACAAATTTTACAATTGAATTCCTTGCTATGTGGTGTGCTATGAGGATTTCCATTTGGAAGCAGGTAAAAGTATTCAGATTATATGCAGATTCAAAAAAATTGTGGATTGGTTCAATGGAAGAGTTGACAAGTAAGGATCCTTCATTTAGAATCGCGACAAAGGAAAATCCACTAGCTACAAGAGCAATATCATGATGTGCAATTTATTCATACATAGAGGGAAAATAATGCCATGGCCTAGCACGGTCCCTTCAGTCATTAGGAATTCACATTTTTCAGGGCTAAGGGACAAGTTCATCTCAATGCATTTGGTTAGGACTTTTCCCAGATTGGACAATGCTTTCTGGAAGTTGGCCCCATAAGGAGTAAAGTCATCCATATAGATTTCCACTGCATCATGGACCAGCTCCGAGAAGATGCTTAAGACAGCTCTCTGGAAGGTAGCAGCAGCATTGCATAGCCCAAAGGGAAGGACTCGGTAGGAAAAGGTGCCCCAAGGAGAAGTGAAGGTGGTCTTATCTTGGTCTTCCGGGCTGATTTGGATTTGGTTGTACCCGCTAAACCCATCTAGGAAAGAGAAGAACTTCTTTCCTGCCAGTCCATCCAACACTTGATCTATGGAAGGTAGAGGGAAATGGTCTTTCTTGGTAGCTTTGTTCAGGTCTCGGTAGTCCACACAGATTCTCCATTTCCCATTTTTCTTGGGAACCAACACCAGAGGGGACACCCATTCACTATCTGAGATGGGGTAGATGAATCCGGCATCCAACAGTTTTTGCAATTCTTCCTTGACAATGTCCTTAAGGGTTGGATTCATTCTCCTCTGGGGTTGCCTAACCGGCTTACAATCCTCTTTGATGTATATGTGATGGGTACAGACCGAAGGATGGACTCCTTTCATCTCCTTATAGCTCCAAGCAAAAGCATCTAGGTGACTGGCCAACAGGCTACACAGCTCCTTTTCCTAGGAAGGAGATAGGGAGGAGCTGATCTTTAACATTCTCTCAGGGCCGAACTCCACATTCTTGACTCTGGGAGTGACAGGGTTGGTTGTACAAAGATCCACTAGGGTGCTAGCTTGGGCATCCTCCACCAATTTCTCTAAGGGTAGAGCACTGGAAGGTGGATTCTGGATCAAGGTCTCGATCAAGTCATCCTCGGTTGGAGGGTCTCTTCTAGTGGTATCTAAGGTGCACAGAGGTTCTGAGTACACCTCATCTTCCTCTCCTTCCTCTAACCGGAGTGGTAAGTCATGCTCTAAGGAGGGTTGGGCAGGAGGGTATAGGACTAGCTGTTTGGACATAGGACCATTTTTGATGGTCATATTTCCTGCACGACAACTTATGTAAGCATCTGCAGTGGCTAACCAAGGCCTTCCCAAAATGAGAGGATATCCAGTAAGCTTTGCCTTGGGTTGCAGAACCAAGAAATCTGCAGGGCATTCCCAAGAGTCGATAGAGACCAAGACATCCTCCACAATCCCTTCGGGAGTCACAGTGGAGTGATCTGCTAATTGCAGTATTGTCGAGGTCTTCCTCAAGGAACCCTGAAGATTGAGTTTGAGCATGGTATCCCTGGTCATCACATTAATGGCAGCCCCCAGATCAATCAAGGTGTGAGGTATGATGGTGCCATTGATGTGGACATCTACTACAGGGCTTCCAGGATCTAGGTACTTTGGGCAGATGACTTGTCCTAACATAAGGTCAGACGGTTGTCCTATGACATTGATGGTTGAAGCATCTTTCTTCCGCCTGCCTGGGTGTTTGAAACACTTTTCCTTAACCAGTTTGTTGTATATTGGCACATCCTTGATGGCTTGGAGAAGTGGTATTCTTACACACAACTGCTTGAGCTCACCCAGAAGCTCATCCTCCTATGGGTTGGGTTGTGTGGTGGCGGTCAGTCTCTCAGGAAAGGGGGGAATAGCCTTTGGTTCACTTTCCTGTTTATCTTCCTCATCCTCTGGGGGAGGAGGTTGGCGATCTGGTAGAGTCTTTCCAGATCGAAGATTGATCTCCTGGATCTCCTCAGCATAGGTAGGGCATGAGGTTTCCCCAGTGTATACCTGCTGGGCCTGTCTATTGTTGGGGTTTGGGTTCGGTTGAGCAGGCATTTGAGGTTGCCTTGGAGGAGCAGGAGGTAATGGCTGAGGTTGAACTGGTGGTGGAGGCAAAATGGCGGGAGGAGTATTGTACTAGGGCCTCCACCCTGACTGAGGTGCATTCCACTGAGGCTGTGGCTGGGCCTGTGAATGATATGAATGAGAAGTAGGTTGAGTAGGGTACTGAGGTGGATAAGACCATGGAGGAGGCATGGACCAGGAAGGATGAGCAGGGGGACCCCAGGAAGGCATAGGAGTCGATTGGTTGGGGTTGTAATAAGCTTGAGGTGCCCCTTGCATTCCCTGCTGATAAGGTCTAGATCCTTGTGGCCTCCTTTGGTTGAGGTAATAGAGAGGTTCAGTGGGAGCTTCTGTCCCTTGGTACATGGCTTTAAACCCAGGTAAGGTTGGACACTGATTTGTGGGATGGTCCTCCTCACAAACGAAACATACTTCAACCGAATGCAATGGGCATTCGTTCTTAGGGTGTCTCCTTGTGCACCTAGGGCAGAAGACAGCCAAGGCTCTCTCAGCTTCTTCTTTCTTCTGCTGGATCCTAAATGTGTCCAGCTGCATGGCAATGGTCTGTCTCACCTCACTCTTGAGATCTTCTAATTGATTTGCAAGCTCATGTTTGGAGAAAGGGACACTAGTTGAGAGGAGGTTTCCTCTACCTCGTTTCCGAGCTGCCCTGGAGTGGTTTCTAAACACAGTCTTGATGTCCTCATAAGGCAGTTGGTAAATGTCCCCCCCAGCTAACATGTGAAGGGTATCTAAGAGGTCTTCAGGGACTCCTCGGAGTAGGACCAACTTGAGGGATTCAGGGTTAAGTGTGCACCTGGCCCGCTTATAGCTAAGTTGGAACCTCTCCTCATAATCCTCTAAGGACTCATCATTTCCCATGGTCATCCGAAAGATTTCTCCCTTGGTTTCCTTAGACCTACAATAATCCCTGTACTTGGTATTGAAAGCTTGCTGCATCTGAGCCCAAGTGGTGATACTATTCCCAGGTAAGCCCATGAACCAGTGTAATGCTGCATCCTTAAGAGTTGAAGGGAAGAGTTTCAGCTTTTGCTCATCTTCAGTATAGTCATAGGTTCTACAAAGGACAACAAACTCAAACAGGAAGGTATCAGGATCTTCAGTAGTCAGTCCATGGAAGTGAGGTAAGGCGGAGGGGCTAATGTTCTTCATTTTCATCTCTCCATTGGTCTCTCGGATGGGGAAGGCACCTTCTATTATCTCATCTTCTCTTCTATTGTCAGCCATAGCTTCAGATGGAGTGGTCTCTAATTATTCTTCTTCTATAGGACCTTTGTATATCTCGGGATGTTCACCTATAGGTTCTTCTGGATCACTGTCACCAAAGAAGAGAGAAGGGTGACTCAGTGATGTGGTGGGGGTGTTGGGTAGGAATTTGCCTGATTTATCTCGGTTTCTACGAGGCATGAAATGGAAAAGACTTTCTTTTTTTTTATTGTTTTTGCTTTTTTCTTTGGTACCTGCAAAACTGAAACAGATTGATCTACAACTAACTATAAAGATGCGGAATTAAACTGAAAGCAGGAAAGAACTAATCTACTTTGCTCAAATGAAATTGCAGGAATGGAAATGCTAGTCTACGCTTGCAGAATTGAAACACTAGTCTACGCTTGCAGAAATGAAATGCTAATCTATGAAAGCAGGAAATGCTAATCTATGAAAACAGGAAATGCTAATCTATGAAAGCAGGAAATGTCTATGCTACTTTTGCAGAATAGAAATGAAATAAACTACTTAGCAGAAGGCAAGAGTAAGAAAATAGAAGAAAAGCAACAATTACTAATACTCTGACGCTTCCCCGGCAACGGTGCCAAAAAGATGGTGGGCTCCAGTATTGTAGCAATAATGCTACAACTCCTGGAGCTTCCTATCTCTAATTTTATCAACCCTGTAGTTCGTACAAACTTGGAAGCGACGGTGCTGTATGCACAAGTACTAGCTCTTGTCGCAGCTGTCACTTGGTCAGCTGGCACAAGTCCGCTAGGGCTCAAGCCAACTTCTATATGCTCTCAGAAGAAGCTTTATAAATTATGGACGAAGGCTATCTCAAAGGAAATTGATCTACTTTGCAAAAATGAACTGAAAGCCAACCAAAACATGAAACCCTAGTAAACCCTAATCTGACTAGTTTGACCTCTATGATGCAATAGTGAGAGTGCAAATGTCTAAAAATGATGCCATTACTTCTATTGATTTGAAATGCATGAACTCAAACTACTTCCATGAAAAAGAACATTGTTTTTGTATTTTGCTTAAGTGGTTGGAGTGATTAAGGTTTTGTTTCTTATTAGGGTTTGGTTGTGCAGAGGTGGTGCGAAGGGAGAGAAAGCTTGGGAAAGGTCAGGAGGGCTAGGAGAGGTCCCAGAGGGTCCCTAGCGTCAGTCCACAGAAGTCTACAACGTTCAGGTGCTCGGAAACCAAGTTTGCAGGCTTCTAAAGGATGTCTGCAGGGGATCCTACAGGAAACTAAGGAATTCTACAGGAAGTCTGCTACCTTCTACAGGATGTTCTACCGTGGGAGTTTTGGGTGATGGTGAAGTGATGGAGTGGTATGGGTGGATAGGTAAGGTGGAGATGGAGCTTATGATGGCTCAGGGGCAGAGAAATAAGATGGAGAGAGAGTGCACAGAGTTGGCTGGTGAATAGAAGGATGGAAACAACGAAAGGTCAAGAAAATGAAGCTACGTGGCAATGGAAGAGTTGGAAGGTAAACGAGTTGAACAGAGGTCGAGTAGGTGGCTTTAGGCATGGTTAAGAAGAAGAAGAAGGAAGTGGAATGATACTGAGCAGTGTAAATAAAACAAATTGCTTATGTCTTGCACCAAAAACAAGAATCCATTAACCTGTGCTACCTGTGCTATTAAACCTATGAACAGCAATGTAAACCGTGAAGAGAAGTCGTGCATGGAGTTGTGATGAAGAAGTATCGGTCAATATTAGAGTGCATGGATGGTTCTATGATTAAAACGACTGTGTTGCAGCTTGCATAAAAGTAGAAAAAGACTGCTTTTTTTTGGTGGTTGGTATAGACTGCACCCCAGTCCCTAAACAGAGATGGAAGTGAAGGCACTAACAACCTTTTCTTGGAGCTCCAGTGAATTACAAACCTCCTATTCTGATCTAAGCAACTGAAAGTGATTTAACCATAAGCTAATCCTACTCAATCTTATTAAAGAAATCAAATCAGCAGACTATGTTCTTGAAATGCACATCAAAACAAAGAAACAAAGTGCCGAAAAGAAAGGCAAATAACACTACAAGAAGAGGAGGTCTATTGCTCTCAGGTTGGGCCCTAACCTGAGAGCTATAGCTCCCTTAAAAGCTCAGAATTAGATCCAAATATGCTTGCCTTTATTCATAATCAAGAGTCTAATGTCATGCCAAAACTGGCTTACAAAAACAAACACCGAGCTGTAGCTCGTGCTCAGAAATTACAATACTAGTTCAAAAGTTCAAAAAGCTCCTATCAAAGGCTACGGCCTTCATATTTATACACAATGAAGATCGAGCTGGCTTCCTCCATTCGTGGAGCTTGGCTGTCCAACTGAAAGTCAAACTGCTGTAAACTGCTGATCCTGTAGAACATGTTGGTTGCCTTTAAGCTCGGTGGGGAGAGCTGTTGGAGCTCGGAGTTAAGGTGAAAATCATGAGGAAGGTCATCAAGACTGTGGACAACCTCCCTATGAACCCGCAATGTCACCTTTGCTGTCTCCTTGTCTCCATTTGCGTGGTCTTTTGCTCTCTTTAATGCCAAAAACCTGAAATCATCATGTATTAGCCACATAGATATAATGCCTGCCCTTCTTCCTACAAACAACACGAATATACTAAGAAATGAATGCATAAGTGATAAAAGATGAATGGTTGAGCAAGGTAAGTAGGCCAAATGAGCCCAAATTGTACCAAAAATTGGGGCTCATCATCACCCCCCAGCTAAAATATTTGCTCATCCTTGAGCAACTTTGCTCCAGCTCCTTGTCCTCGGCCGAGAACTAGGGCCCGGCACATGCTCTTCCTTCTCTGTTCTTGGTGGCCCTGCCTCTTCTGCCCCAGGCGGTGACGAGGGTGGCGCTTCTTCCCTCTTTCCTGTTTCCTTGAGCCGGGCTTCGGAAGCCGATTGGCCTATCCTTCGTGTCCAGGAGGTTATTTTTGGGCTTCCCCTCTCGGGGGTGGCCGATGTTTTAGAGGGGGATCTTTCACTGGGTGAAGTAGGGACACCCCCTAAAATGGTTTGGCTGCTGGGTGGAGGCTGCGGCTTGCCCGTTTTTATTCTCTTACTTCTCCTAGCTTCAAAAGGTAGAGGGATTTCCCTCTCTTTCTTCTCCTTTGGCCTTGGAGGTGTACTGAGGGCGGCCAGCGCAGCTGCTGCCTCCTTTTCGAGAATGCCAGCCTTCTCTTTCTTGCGTTTTGCTTTCTCAGGGCTCCCTGTAGAGGGCCCCTTCTTTTCTGATTTCGGGCTTCCTGTAGAAGACCCTGCTTTACCCACTTCCGAGCCTTTTGTAGAAGACCCTTTCTTTACCAATGTTGGGCTTCCTGTAGAAGACCCTGTTTTAGCCACTTTCGGGCTTCCTGTAGAAGCCCCTGTAGACACGGGTGTCACCACCTTTGCTTGCTTTGCTGCATGGGTTTTTCTTTTTGGTTTGGTTGCAGGTGCTGATGAGGTACTTGGGCTGATGTGGACCACCTCAGCTTTGTCCGTTCTGCTTTTCAACCTCTTTTCTCTTGCTGACAAGATGGGTGTCCTCTTTTCTCTTGCTGACAAGATGGGTGTGTCACCTTTTTCTTTGTCATCCTTTTTCTCATGCTTCTTCTTTTGTTCTTTCTTCTGCACTGTGGTCGGGGTCTTCTGGCCTGTTTCTTTCTTTCCCTCGGCCACTGCTTCTTTTTCTTCACTGCTGGAGGAACCCGTTTCTTCAATCAACATCCTTATGTCTCCATCTCTTGTCAAATTCCTGAATGATTCCCATGAGAGGGGAACCTTATATGAATGAAGCGCATCCTCCACAAGAAGTTTGATCAACCCATGGTGGGCTACCTGATCTGGTATGCCTTCTTTTAACTTTGTGGCACACTCAATTAGGGACTGTAGCAGGAAATAAGACAAGGATAATTTTAGGGGCGAATGTTCGCCCTTTGGCGAAATTAAGGGGTTTTAAATTTTTAGTGGGCGAATATTTTGTATCATAGTACATTTTTACAAATCACCTCAAATAGCCCACCTTGTTTTAAGGGAGAGGGTAAAAAAGGTAAATTTAGCCCTTGAAATTAGGACTTACAACCTTCCATTCGCCCATTTTCAAGAATAGGTTTTATTTAAGTGAATCCATTCGCCCATTTTCAAGAATAGGTTTTATTTAAGTGAATCCTATGGGCCAAATACCATATTTATAAAAGAGGTATGGTAAATTAATAAAAATATAAATAAATGAGAGGTATGGTAAATAAATAAAACATTTTTTATATTTACTCCATAAGTCACCTTATATACATGTAAGGGTGTAAACAAATAAAAATATAAGTAAATTGGAGGTATGGTAAATAAATAAAACGTCTTTTTATACTTACTCAAAAGGTATGGTAAATAAATAAAAATATAAATAAGCTAGACGTATCGTAAATAAATAAAACCTCTTTTTATATTTAGTCCATAACCCTCGTTCTATTTATGAAGGCTCAAGAAAGAGGTTTTATTTAAGTGAATCCTATGGGCCAAATACCATATTTGTAAAAGAGGTATGGTAAATTAATAAAAATATAAATAAACGAGAGGTATGGTAAACAAATAAAACATTTTTTTATATTTACTCCATAAGTCACCTTATATTTACGAACACTCAAAAAAATGGGTTATATTTAGGTGAAACCTATGGCCAAAATACTATGGGACAAATACCATGGACTAGATTGTTATTAATACCATGCAAAAAACCATTATTAACCCTAATATTAGAATTAATAAAATTAAAAATGGCACATGGTATTGACCCATGGTATTCACCAAAATGGCACATGGTATTTGTTACACAGTAATTTGTCACCATCCCTGTTACTCCTCTTTCCGTACCTTGGAGGACCCATCTCGGGAGTTATAAGAAGTGACAAAGGCTAAAAACACTTGCATTATGTTCCCCTGAGTAAGTACTCCATGTTCCCTGAAGACACCTTCTGCAGATCATCCCTAAAAAGTGCTCTTTTTCCATTGGCGCAAGTCCACAGTATCCTACCCGCGCCAATGATGGAGATCCTCAAAAGAGGGCACGACCATTGGCGCTCTGCCTTAGAACAACAGTCGCGCCAACCAAATTTAGTCGTGCTTTTTGCCTTAACGCACGTCCGACTGTTTTTTCCTTCATTACATGGAGCTTTTCTGAGGATAAAAAATCAGTCTTTTGTCGAGCTTTATCCATCTTTATGGCTTTTGAGGATAATGCTAATCCGCAAAAGGTGTCCCGGTTCATCGTATCCTCCTCCCTTCTTCATCTATATAAGCTTGTCATTATGCATTGGACAAGCTAGAGCTAGAGTGTTAGTGTTAGTGCTAGTGATTTAGTGATTGAGTGATAGTAGTGATGATTATTGGTCATGGAGTGTTAGATGTCGAGTTCTTGGAGGAATGCTAGTGAGTGCTAGAGAGGTTATGCTGCCGGAGAGGAGATGCATGGCAAGACACATATAGTTATTCGCCCAGCCATGAGAAGGGTCGACATCAGAACAATGGTTGTAACTTTTCCTGTTTATTAATTAATGAGCGACTGCTATTATAGTTCCAATCTCATTATCTATCATGGTGATGTGTTGATTTATTTCCTTTCTGACTGAAATATAGTTGTGCCTTGGTAGTTTTTATGTTGGTATCTGTCTCTTCCTTTGCATGTGCAGGTGTTCGTTTGTGATCTGTTGGAGCAAGGGAGCGAGGATATCAACTCTGCTTCAATCATAGCGTTGGACTCCAGGTTAGTCTTCTTGATTCACCTTTGATGCATAACTAGGAACTTGCGTAGCAGCGTGGTTTGTTTGTGGCTAGTTCTGTTATAGGCTAGTGGGATCGCCTCTGTCCGCAGAGGGGATTTACCTGACCAACAAATTGGCGACTCCACTGGGGAGGAACTATTTGATTTCTGTCTTGCATGTTAATTTTCTTCTGCTTGCTTGAGTGAATGAGCTTCCTGAGTCAGTTTTGAGATTATTCTTTACTGTTTGACCCATCTGAGCACTGTCAACCCGACCTAAGGTCGTATCATTTATTTTTCTAGTTGGCAAGCTTAATTGGCGCGGTTATTTCTTTGACAGTCGCGCCAGTTGGCGCATGTTGCTCAAAAGCAGCTCGCGCCAATCCTGTGGTAGCGCAAGTTGCAGGCTGACAGTCGCGCCAGCTCTGTAAATTTTGCCTGTGTGTGGGTGGAAAGCTCATTCAGTCTCTTTATATATCTCTTTCAGCCTCTGGAACTATGTTGAACCTCTGCTTGACTGGTCTTAGCCTGTATCCCTCAGTTGTTTGCTCATTTCTATTGATTTTCGTCTCAGCCCTAGGATATCTAGGGGCTTTGCATGACTAGCCTTCTGTGGGAAGTTTCGATCTCTTGATTATCCAGTCAACTTGTTGGTTGTGTTCTGCACCTATCCAGTGCTTTGTTAAAGCTTGATCTTCTATACTCTGAATACTTCACTTCTAGCCTCTTTGAAGTTCACTAGTCTTTGTGTTTTTCCTTGCTTGCATGGTTCATTTTAGTGTTTCAGAATTGGTTCTATTTCATTAACTGAACTTGGATTGTGCATATCTCTTAGAATTTGTTTACATGCATCATGCCATCTTAAAGGAAAGAAAAATAAAAAATCTCTTGCATCATAGTAGTTAGCATTTATTGTTATTTGTTGCTATTAAAAAGAAAAAGACAAAATTTCGTTTCTTGTTATTAGCTGCATTAGGGTCTTTGTTGTTTGTTGAAGTGATCGTTTCGTTTGTGAAAAAGATCTCAACCCTCCTGTAGATAGAATTCATCGAATCAAATGATTTAATTTTGGCATATAGTTTGCATGTAAAAAGTTTTTGAGATATCACATACGGTAGGACCAAAAAACTGAAACATAATCAAAGATAAACTTTAAAATGAACTCAATGAACATAACAACGCATTGGAACATAACGCAAACACTCTAGAGGTCTAGGTTAGGGATGTGTTCCGGCGTCTTTAAACCTGGTAGTTTATCGTCGAGTGGTTGGGTGATTCCTCCACGGTGAAACGATAGGTGCCAATACGGACTGTGCTCCCACGTACCGTCGAGTATATATTGGGAGACCCCTATAGGAATAAATCCTTTATCCATAGGAAGCCGTGTCAGCTGCCCTACGATTCGCAATGCAGTGAACACAGCATTCACGAAGATCGACCACCCGTACCCTAAAAAATATTCTGTGGTTTTGCGAAAAGTTTGGCATACCCTCTACCTAGAATTCCAGAGCAGTCACTTTTGATCCTTTTCGAACTCCCTAAACGAAAAGGTGCCTGTGAGCATCTTGTCACTTCGTGCTCATTAAATATTCGAAGGAGACTAGAGTCATCTTTTATCCTTTTCTCGACTCTTAAAAAATGAAAAGGTTAAGTTCAGTGTCTTAAAATTTATTGGCCACGATAATATTACCCAATTAGATTTTTGTTTGCGTTAGCTTGAGTAGGGTTATTTCTCGTTCAATGGCAGCCTTTCAGGTGCCCACCGGCCAAGGTGTTCCTCCTGATGGGTACCCTCACCCATTTCCTTCTGTTGGAAATGTTGGTGTTCAGTATATCGCAACATTGTCTTTGCCTGGGTTGACCATTGGTTTACCCGTATGGTTGTTTTCAAACTCGGTGGTCTCAAGTGTGATGACTCCTGTCCCACCACCACCTCCTCCACCCGAACAACACCATGTTGATTCTAAGGTGGACCCCTTCCCTTCTTCGCCTATTGTTGCGTCCTCATCTTCTACTTCGCCTGGTGAAACCTTGGATTTCACTAACCAGGTGGCTAAGAAGAAGAAGAAGAAGACCAAAAAGAAGAAGTCTCCTAAGGGAAAGGTCGTGTCTACCACGAAGCTATCAGAAGTGGAACCACCTTCTGCTCCTCCCCAGAAGCTTTAGTCTCCTTGTCGATTATGCAAAGGGGACCATTTTCTTTCTGATTGTCCTGGCATTCCCAGGATCCTAGACATATGGTCCCGTGACCCGACTCGCCCCTTACTGTCGCAAATCGACGATACCTTACTAGTTGGTAACAGAAAAGGGAAGGTTCGTTTCCCTTGTCGACTTTGTGAAGGTAATCATCTCCTTCACCTTTGTCCACTTATGGATGAAGCTTCCCGTCTGTTGGCAAGTCTGTCGGATCCCTTACCCCAACTACCCGCTGGATATCAGCGTCTTTTTACAACTGCAGAGCATCTCTCCACTAACCAAGTGATCAAACATTATTCCTCCTTAGTCCAGCTTTCTCTTCCTGAACCTATCTGTGCTCCGCCTGCTCCAGACCAGTCCTTGGTCGGAACGAGTGATTTATATTCATCATCTACGCACCACTTGATCATCAAAGATGAACCACCTGAGTCCAAACCAAACGAAAGTCCACAGTTCCGGATTACAAGTGACCCGGTCTTTCGAAAGGTCCAGCTTACAAGTGACCCGGTTTTGCCTACAGAAGTTCCATCCTTAGATGCTCTTACACCTGAATCCAAACCAGACGAAAGTCAAAAGGTCCGGCTTACAAGTGACCCGGTTTTGCTTTCAGAATTTCCAACCCTAGATGCTCTTACATCTGAATCCAAACCAGACGAAAGTCAAAAGGTCCGGCTTACAAGTGACCCGGTTTTGCTTTCAGAATTTCCAACCCTAGATGATCCTACATCTGAATCCAAACCAGACAACAGTCAAACGGTCCGGATTACAAGTGACCCGGTTTCACCTTCAGAAGTTACCTCCTTAGATGATGGTATCACTGCCAAGAATGAAGAACCCACCGTCCAAATTCTATTCATTGACATAGACGTTAATGATCAAGTGAGCATCCCTCTCATTCCTTCACACCAGGAAGAAAGTCCATTAGAATCATATCCGGCTGTCTATCCAGTCCCACCTCCAAGCAACCTAGTTGTTTCCTTTAATTGGGATCAACTGGTTAATCCTCGGTTACCAGCCGCCATACCATTTCGAATTATAGTCCAAGTCTACCGCATGGTTATGGCTGGTACAATTATTGATGAGGGATCTCCTGTGAGTATCCTTTCTTCAACAGCTTGGGAAGCACTTGGTTCCCCACTGCTTCTGCCTGAGATGAGAAACCTCATAGGTTTCCATCGAGAAATCACTCGACCTTTAGGAATTCTTCCCAATGTACCTATCACGTTAGAAGGGAAGACTATCCAAATGGGTCTCATGGTGGTCCAAGGTCCGTTAGATTACAATTTACTCCTTGGACGAGACTATATTTATCGCATACGTGCTATTGTGTCCTCACTCTTCATAGTGATGTGTTTTCCGCATGAAGGAAGAACGATCAAAGTCGTAGACCAACTTTCATTCCCCGGTTCACACTTCACATATAGTCATCTGCCATTCCTAAATGGTCTTATTTCCACAGGAAATGCCCTAGCACCCACCCCGTCATTCTGATGACGGCAGCTCACCCGGGCGCGTGACTGAAGCCCGGGGGGCATGCATCCTCCTTCAAAATCGAGTCTTTCCAAGTAAACCTTCATTCCATCCACTCCGTGAATGCCATGAAGCTTGGGGGGCATGTACCTCGATTTGTATGATCATGCTGGGGGCATGCAACAAAAATTTTAACAAGCAAAGTTCTCCATGGTTCAAGCTTGTGTAAAAATGAACCCATTTACATCCCATGATTGCCTTTTATCCGCTAAATCCTGCTAGATGAGCCTTGGTTGTTTCATTCCATCGCCACCATCTTTTTGGCCGATCATATGCTTTCACTTGGTTGTTTCTCCTTTCCTGAGGAACCGCAGCGATGAGTGGTTTTATTAGCCAGCCTCTTAACCTTTACGTGTTTTAAGTAAGTTCCACCATTACCGGAACCAGTTACTATCCCTTATACCACTCGTTCCTTCAGGACGAGTCGCCTTTACGCTCTTTTCTGACTTGTAAAATATGAAAAGATTGCCGAGTATTTTTCCCTTTTTGACTCGTTAAAGAAAATAAAAATGGAGGTCCGCTTTCAGCTCTTTTCTGACCATTTAAAGAGGAAAAGATTGCCGAGTCGCTCATCTTGACTCATTAAATGGTGATAAGGGGCGGTCGTTTTAAGTTCTTTTTGTCGACCGTTAAAACATAAAAAGATTACCGGGTTTTTGTCGTTTCAAACTCGTTAGTGGTTACGAAACGACGTGGTTTTGACCGCTTTTTTACTTTTTCAAGTCGAAGTCACTAATCATGAAAAGTACTCCTCTATCGTAATGATCGGGCGGTTCTTTCGGGTATTATTTTATACTTTTTCGGGCCCGAGAGACACAACTTTACGAAAAAGGACATCCCTGGAGTTTCCTTTTCTACTGTCTTTTCAAACTCTCTAAACATGAAAAGACGCCGAGTTCTTCCTTTGTCAGACTCGTTAAAACTTAATGACATCGGATTTTGTCACAACTCAAGTATATGCTATCCCCATCAAGCTTGGTAAAAATAACTGGGGTACTCGCCAGAAATGGCGGGGGGAAAAGAAAATTTTTGAACCATAATTATTACCGTAACGGCAGTATGTCGCTCTTGAACATGGCACTTTTTGCTTTCGTGTCCGGGGTGGGGATATCTCATCTCATATCTTTCACTTGCTTCCATGGACTTGGGTACCCTATTTGACCTCTCATTCACTCATTGCCTCGTCATCATGACCTTTGATACATTGATGTCAAATACTGCCAGTTCCGTTAATGTGCCGCCGATATGTTCAAGAGAAGTTGACCTCTGCAAAACAACCTCCCTCTGATAGTTCGCACAATCTTGATTCACAACTTCATCTCTCTGTCTCGTGTCAATGATGTGGGAAACATTATGGCCCACCTTCGATCAAGGTCACTCCCTGTCGACTTCAACTCATTATCCAGGGAATTGATCAAGAGACTCCTTTCCGGTGCCTTGGAGCTTGCATGCCTCAATGGTAGGTTCTTCGTGTTCGACGTGAGGTTTTCATCATTGGCCTCCGATCGAATGATTCTACGGGTGTTCGACTTCAGACCATTGATTCACACGCCGTAGATTGTACCTATAGTACCTTGAGGGCCATTGTCATTATTGGTGGTACCTCTCGCGTCTGTTAACAGTTTCCATTATTGACTGGTAATCAGACGATGTTCATGCATGTTCGACTTCAGCTCATATATTCACATGCTTGGACTTGTACTCTTGTTCGGGTCGAGTTGGAGCGCAAGACCCTGGATTGTGTCTGTTGTAATCCAGGCGTGATTCTTGATACTTGACTCATTCACTGGATGGCTGCGACCATACCTGAGTCAGTTTATTGATCCTAACCAGATGGCTGCGTCCATACTATGGATCCATATTATTTATGTACTCTCTTATGGATGGCTGCGACCATACCACGTACATCATGTAATTGAACTATCAGTCATGTCTCTTAATACAGCTCCTCGGCGGCAGTAACTATATGTGCTCTTATGTGTTCTTATGTGTGTTCTTGTAAAGCATTTCACCCCTCTCCACCTCTCGGACTTCATGCTTTAGGGGGCATCTATTACACAGTAATTTGTCACCATCCCTGTTACTCCTCTTTCCGTACCTTGGAGGACCCATCTCGGGAGTTATAAGAAGTGACAAAGGCTAAAAACACTTGCATTATGTTCCCCTAAGTAAGTACTCCATGTTCCCTGAAGACACCTTCTGTAGATCATCCCTAAAAAGTGCTCTTTTTCCATTGGCGCAAGTCCACAGTATCCTACCCGCGCCAATGATGGAGATCCTCAAAAGAGGGTGCGACCATTGGCGCTCTGCCTTAGAACAACAGTCGCACCAACCAAATTTAGTCGTGCTTTTTACCTTAACGCACGTCCGACTGTTTTTTCCTTCATTACATGGAGCTTTTCTGAGGATAAAAAATCAGTCTTTTGTCGAGCTTTATCCATCTTTATGGATTTTGAGGATAATGCTAATCCGCAAAAGGTGTCCCGGTTCATCGTATCCTCCTCCCTTCTTCGTCTATATAAGCTTGTCATTATGCATTGGACAAGCTAGAGCTAGAGTGTTAGTGTTAGTGCTAGTGATTTAGTGATTGAGTGATAGTAGTGATGATTAGTGGTCATGGAGTGTTAGATGTTGAGTGCTAGAGAGGTTATGCTGCCGGAGAGGAGATGCATTGCAAGACACATATAGTTATTCGCCCAGCCAGGAGAAGGGTCGACGTCAGAACAATGGTTGTAACTTTTCCTGTTTATTAATTGATGAGCGACTGCTATTATAGTTCCAATCTCATTATCTATCATGGTGATGTGTTGATTTATTTCCTTTCTGACTGAAATATAGTTGTGCCTTGGTAGTTTTTATGTTGGTATCTGTCTCTTCCTTTGCATGTGCAGGTGTTCGTTTGTGATCTGTTGGAGCAAGGGAGCGAGGATATCAACTCTGCTTCAATCATAGCGTTGGACTCCAGGTTAGTCTTCTTGATTCACCTTTGATGCATAACTAGGAACTTGCGTAGCAGCGTGGTTTGTTTGTGTCTAGTTCTGTTATAGGCTAGTGGGATCACCTCTGTCCGCAGAGGGGATTTACCTGACCAACAGTATTGACCCATGGTATTCACCTGGAATGTAGCCTGTTTAAATGGGGGAATTAAACCAGCATGTAGCCTATGCTAAGATTCACTAGGACTTTACAAAGTTTTATTATTTAGTGAAAGACTCGCCAAAATCTTACAAGATTTTATAATTGATTAAAATATTCGCCATGCCTGGTGAGAGATTCGCCAAAAAATTATATATACATATTATATTATTAATAAAATCGCCTTCCATTTTTCCTATATACCATGGAGATTCGCCCATTTATTATATTTATAAATTTAGGGGGGGTTCTTAAAATTTTCCGTGAAATAAGGAATGCTCAGTTTCTGTTCTACAGGAAGATCAACCTGGTGCCTCAATTCAGTGAGCAACCGAAAGTGATACGCGTACACGATGCTAAAACGGCCTTCACAGATTATATACTTCATGATTTGCAGGCTAACTTCATTCCATGGTGGCAGCAAACTGGTTCTACGCACCCCATTTTTGTCCTCCGAGAATTCCTCCTCAGGTGGAAAGAATTCTTTCTTGGCCTGCTGGCTCAACTTCCTTTCTTCCTTATCCCATGGCAAACCCATTGGAAGTTCAGTAATTCGACTGATATATTGCGGGGTGAGCTTGAGGCTTAGACCCCTGAAGTTCATTGTGGCCAGTGTCTTGGATTTCGGCCTCAGAGCCTGCAAAAATTCTTCTGCCACTTCATCGTCGTAACCCTGCAATTTGTCACAAAAAGATATCCATTGAACCCGTGTGAAGAGCTCCACCACCTCCTGGTTTTCCCTTAATTTGGTTGAATCAGTGGGTTCTCGTCTAATAAACCCACCCGGCATGATAAAACAGTTTCCTTAACCAGAGGTGGTGATTGTGGAAGAAATTTGGTTTACTGAGACAGAGCGTAGAATGTCATGCACATAATCCACAAAACTTATCCCTGAGGAACTTAACACAGTTTAATTACCCTGACATCCTGTAGAATGACAGTATAGGCACAACAGACAACAATTTCACCACTTTTCTATGACCAGACTGTGGACGACAATTCTGCCACCTTTAATAACCAGTTGCATGAAGAGTTCAGGGTTACCTTTTTAATTTGCCACCTTTTTACGTGAGGCACCCGCCTTCCTGTAGAAACCGCGTTCCTGTAGGATGACAGCGTTCCTGTAGAATGACAGCGTTCCTGTAGAATGCAGCGCGCGATTTTCGGGAAGGACTGCAGTCGGTCTGCGCCTTGGGTGTGCTTCACAATCATTCTGATAGCCAAAGGCTCGGCATATCGAACTGCAGAAAGATCAGGATAGCCGCTTGAGTTCAAAACGGTGGTTGATAGATGCATGAGTGCAATCTAGCCGATTAGATTTTGAATCGGAGGAATCCGTGGCGCGGGGGTGAGCTGTCCCCGCCGGACCGTTGGGTGACATCATCCCATCATTCAACTGCGCGTTCACTTGATGTCGCATCAATTCCCGCAGATATGCCGCCGCCTCTTCTGTTAAACTCGTTTTTTTCGACGGGATTGCTCTCACGTGCGTGCTGCCCATTATTTTTGTCATGGCCGCCACCCACACATCCAACTAGACCATTAACTGGCCGACGTGGCCGGCCAAATGGCCATACAGCCGCTCAACCCATTCAACTTTACACTTTGCAATCAATCAAAGTAACATTCATGCAATCTGATGGAAGGAAGGGTCGAGACACTTACCTGCGCGGCTGCACACGATGTTTCGGTTCTTTGGACACTGATGAGTGGATTTGCCTGCTGCTGGCGAACTTACACAGGCCCGGAGGTCCATTTTCACAAGCTGCTGACGATGGATGGGATGCTTTAGTTGCATGCGCCCACGTTTCATTGCATATGGCCTGCGCTGTGAATGGTATCCACTCTAGTAGGCTTAACTGTTACAGGACTCCCGCGGGATGTCTTGGAACAGTTCTTCCTCCTTGGGTGCATGCTGCACGACGATGGATGGCCTCACGATCACGCTCCCGGAGCTTCTGGATGACTGGGATGAATATGGTGCCAGATCTACAGTGTTTTTTCATTTAAAATTTGCTTTTTCTTGAGAACTCATCGACCTGCTTTGCTGGTGCAGGTAGCTTTGTTGCATGTCGACAAGGATGGTGGAACAAGATAACAGCAATGTGCAAGGGTGACAACAGTGGCTTGCATGTGTCCAAACCGATCCTTAGCCGTTAGATCTCCTCATGAAATGAATTCTGGCCCGTTCTGAGCTTCTACAGGAAGTTTCCTGTAGAAATACAGAGCTTCCTATAGAAAGGTTGAGTTTCCTGTAGAGAGTCTGCACCTTCCTGTAGAAAATCTGCGTCTTCCTGTAGAAGACTCAAGCTGAAATAAAATTGCACATACCTTGGAGAAAATGAGTATTCTTGGAGGAGGTGCTGGTGAGGTGTCCTGACTGCATGATGAGGACCCTTGGCTTTGAGTTGAGAGGCTCCATCTCCTCCATAGAACACCTGCAACCTGCATGCAATTTTACATAATGAATTTGCTGACCTTGTTTTTTTTTTTTTTTTTTTTTCTTTTTCTTTTTTTTTTGAAAGATAACAGGGGCGCCTCATTGAGGTTTTCACCCTTGCCATCTGCCTTAAGCGCCTCAAAGAGGTTTTCACTCAAGGATCTTTTTCCACTCTCCTTTTTTTTGAAAAGACAATAGGGGCGCCTCAATGAGGTTTTCACCCCTACCACCTGCCTTGGGCGCCTCAGAAAGGTTTTCACCCACGGATCTTTATTATTTCTTTATTTTTATTTTTTTTCTTTTTTTCTTTTTTTAGATTTTTTAGATTTTTCAGGGTATGCCCAAAGCAGGGGCAGAACCCTTCTCTATGACCAACACTACCTTCTCCATAGTTTTGATGAACTCTTGTCTTGAGAGAGGCTTCCTGTAGATCTTCAATCGATGCCCATTGACAAGCATGGGGATGGCTTCCTCATCAATGGTCTGAATAAGAACAGATCCATTGTCATGACATTTTTCCACTGAATATGGCCCTAGCCATCTGGTTCTCAGCTTCCCCTTGAAATCTTTGTATATGGAGTCATACAACAAGGCCCAATCTCCCGGCTGAAATTGCTTGTCATGGAGATGTTGGTCATGCCACACCTTTCTCTGAAGTTGAACCACTTCTGAGTGAAGGAGGGCCTGCATTCGGTGCTCATCCAGTCCATTCAGCTGCAATAACCTTTCTTGTTGTGCATGGCTGAGATCTAGATCTAGCTGAGATGCCATCCTCAAAGTGTTGTATTCAAACTCAATGGACAGCAAAGCCTTCTTCCCATAGACCAGCTCATAAGGTGTGAAGCCGGTGGTGGTCTTCCAAGTGGTGTTGTAAGCCCATGTGGCTTCAACCAGGCGATCTGCCCAGTCCTTTCTGCTGCTGCTCACCACCTTAGTCAAGATCCCTTCTAATGCTCTATTGGTGACTTCCACCTACCCATTTTCTTGAGGGTGATAGGGGGTGGAAGTCCTATGCTTGATCTTGTGATGAGCTAGTAGATCTTCAACCAGGTTGGAGGTGAACTGGCTCCCTTGATCGGTGACCAGCTCTCTTGGATAGCCAAACTTATAGAAGATGTTTTCTCTTAGGAACTCGGCCACCTTTTCTTCTGTTGCTGCTTTGATTGCTTTAGTCTCTGCCCACTTTGTCAGGTAGTCAGTGCACACAATGATGTAAGACCTTTGCCTCGAAGGAGGGTTGATTGGGCCCACAAAGTCCATACCCCACTTCTCAAATGGCTCAAGAGTCACCTAAGGTTGGAGAGGCATCTCATCCCTTTGGGTCGGTTTCCCCATTCTTTGGCATTGGTCACACTGGCTGACATATCTTCTGACATCTTGATGAAGTGTGGGCCAATAGTAGCCTGCCTGCAGGATTTTGAAGGCAGTTCTCTTTGCTGCAAAATGTCCTCCACAAGGCCCATCATGACAAGTGAGGAGGATATCAAAGACTTCCTCCTCCCTTACACAATGCCTTAAGATCTGATCGGGGCCAAGCTTGAATAGATTGCCCCCGATCCAAGTAAATGAGGCACTTTTTCTGATGATTCTGCTCTTCTCTCTTGAAGATAGGTGCGGAGGGAACTGTGCTGAAACAAGGTAGTTTGCTATATCAGCAAACCATGGAGAGAGTACTGAAATAGCAAACAGATGTTCATCGGGCATCTGGTCATCCACTGTTCCATCCTCATCTACAGACAAATCCAATCTAGATAAAAAGTCAGCAACAACATTTTCTCTACCTGGTTTGTCAACAATGGTCAAATCAAACTGCTGCAATAAAAGTAACCATCTAATAATACGAGCATTCACATCTGGTTTATTCATTAAATATCTAATTGCAGCATGGTCTGTATGTACAAAGGTTTGATAGCCAGTAATATAATGTCGGAACTTGTTCAGTGCATGGACCACAGCCAAGAATTCTTTCTCGGTTACAGTGTAATTCAGCTCAGCTTTGGACAAGTTTTTGCTAACAAAGTAAATGGCATATGGAAGTTTTTGCTCAACTTGTCCTAAAGCTGCACCTATGGCTTTGTTCGAGGCATCAGTGTGGATGTGGAAAGGTAGGGCCTAGTTTGGACCTCTCAGGATTGGGGCTGACACCAACTTGTCCTTCAATTCATTTAAAGCCCTCTGACAATCGTCAGTCCATTTAAACTCCACATCTTTTGCCAACAGGCCAAAGAATGGCGAGGCTAGCTTGCTGAAGTCTTTAATGAATCTCCGGTAATATCCTGCTAATCCCAAGAAACTCCGGACATCCCTTACCTTTTGAGGAGGTGGAACCTTCTTGATGAGAGCAATTTTGTTAGGATCCACCTGTAACCCTTGGCAAGAAATGGTATGGCCTAGCACGGTCCCTTCAGTCATTAGGAATTCACATTTTTTAGGGCTAAGGGACAAGTTCATCTCAATGCATTTGGTTAGGACTTTTCACAGATTGGACAATGCTTCCTAGAAGTTGGCCCCATAAGGAGTAAAGTCATCCATATAGATTTCCACTGCATCATGGACCAGCTCCGAGAAGATGCTTAAGACAGTGCTCTGGAAGGTAGCAGGAGCATTGCATAGCCCAAAGGGAAGGACTCAGTAGGCAAAGGTGCCCCAAGGAGAAGTGAAGGTGGTTTTATCTTGGTCTTCTGGGCTGATTTGGATTTGGTTGTACCCGCTAAACCCATCCAGGAAAGAGAAGAACTTCTTTCCTGCCAGTCCATCCAACACTTGATCTATGGAAGGTAGAGGGAAATGGTCTTTCTTGGTAGCTTTGTTCAGTTCTTGGTAGTCCACACAGATTCTCCATTTCCCATTTTTCTTGGGAACCAACACCAGAGGGGACACCCATTCACTATCTGAGATGGGGTAGACGAATCCGGCATCCAACAGTTTTTGCAATTCTTCCTTGACAATGTCCTGAAGGGCTGGATTCATTCTCCTCTGGGGTTGCCTAACCGGCTTACAATCCTCTTTGATATATATGTGATGGATACAGACCGAAGGATGGACTCCTTTCATCTCCTTATAGCTCCAAGCAAAAGCATCTAGGTGACTGGCCAACAGGCTACACAGCTCCTTTTCCTGGGAAGGAGATAGGGAGGAGCTGATCTTTAACATTCTCTCAGGGCCGAACTCCACATTCTTGACTCTGGGAGTGACAGGGTTGGTTGTACAAAGATCCACTAGGGTGCTAGCTTGGGCATCCTCCACCAATTTCTCTAAGGATAGAGCACTGGAAGGTGGATTCTGGATCAAGGTCTCGATCAAGTCATCCTCGGTTGGAGGGTCTCTTCTAGTGGTATCTAAGGTGCACAGAGGTGTTGAGTACACCTCGTCTTCCTCTCCTTCCTCTAACCAGAGTGGTAAGTCATGCTCTAAGGAGGGTTGGGCAGGAGGGTATAGGACTAGCTGTTTGGACATAGGACCATTTTTTATGGTCATATTTCCTGCACGGCAACTTATGTAAGCATCTGCAGTGGCTAACCAAGGCCTTCCCAAAATGAGAGGATATCCAGTAAGCTTTGCCTTGGGTTGCAGAACCAAGAAATCTGCAGGGTATTCCCAAGAGTCGATAGAGACCAAGACATCCTCCACAATCCCTTCGGGAGTCACAGTGGAGCGATCTGCTAATCGCAGTACTGTCGAGGTCTTCCTCAAGGAACCCTGAAGATTGAGTTTGAGCATGGTATCCCTGGTCATCACATTAATGGCAGCCCCCAGATCAATCAAGGTGTGAGGTATGATGGTGCCATTGATGTGGACATCTACTATAGGACTTCCAGGATCTAGGTACTTTGGGCAGATGACTTGTCCTAACATAAGGTCAGACAGTTGTCCTATGACATTGATGGTTGAAGCATCTTTCTTCCGCCTGCCTGGGTGTTTGAAACACTTTTCCTTAACCAGTTTGTTGTATATTGGCACATCCTTGATGGCTTGGAGAAGTGGTATTCTTACACACAACTGCTTGAGCTCACCCAGAAGCTCATCCTCCTCTAGGTTGGCTTGTGTGGTGGCGGTCAGTCTCTCAGGAAAGGGGGGAATAGCCTTTGGTTCACTTTCCTGTTTATCTTCCTCATCCTCTGGGGGAGGAGGTTGGCGATCTGGTAGAGTCTTTCCAGAACGAAGATTGATCTCCTGGATCTCCACAGCATAGGTAGGGCATGAGGTTTCCCCAGTGTATACCTACTGGGCCTGTCTATTGTTAGGGTTTGGGTTCGGTTGAGCAGGCATTTGAGGTTGCCTTGGAGGAGCAGGAAGTAATGGCTGAGGTTGAACTGGTGGTGGAGGCAAAATGGCGGGAGGAGTATTGTACTGGGGCCTCCACCCCGACTGAGGTGCATTCCACTGAGGCTGTGGCTGGGCCTGTGAATGATATGAATGAGAAGTAGGTTGAGTAGGGTACTGAGGTGGATAAGACCATGGAGGAGGCATGGACCAGGAAGGATGAGCAGGGGGACCCCAGGAAGGCGTAGGAGTCGATTGGTTGGGGTTGTAATAAGCTTGAGGTGCCCCTTGCATTCCCTGCTGATAAGGTCTAGATCCTTGTGGCCTCCTTTGGTTGAGGTAATAGAGAGGTTCAGTGGGAGCTTCTGTCCCTTGGTACATGGCTTTAAACCCAGGTAAGGTTGGACACTGATTTGTGGGATGGTCCTCCTCACAAACAAAACATACTTCAACCGAATGCAATGGGCATTCGTTCTTAGGGTGTCTCCTTGTGCACCTAGGGCAGAAGACAGCCAAGGCTCTCTCAGCTTCTTCTTTCTTCTGCTGGATCCTGAATGTGTCCAGCTGCATGGCAATGGTCTGTCTCACCTCACTCTTGAGATCTTCTAATTGATTTGCAAGCTCATGTTTGGAGAAAGGGACACTAGTTGAGAGGAGGTTTCCTCTACCTCGTTTCCGAGTTGCCCTGGAGTGGTTTCTAAACACAGTCTTGATGTCCTCATAAGGCAGTTGGTAAATGTCCCCCCCAGCTAACATGTGAAGGGTATCTAAGAGGTCTTCAGGGACTCCTCGGAGCAGGACCAACTTGAGGGATTCAGGGTCAAGTGTGCACCTGGCCCGCTTATAGCTAAGTTGGAACCTCTCCTCATAATCCTCTAAGGACTCATCATTTCCCATGGTCATCCGAAAGATTTCTCCCTTGGTTTCCTTAGACCTACAATAATCCCTGTACTTGGTATTGAAAGCTTGCTGCATCTGAGCCCAAGTGGTGATACTATTCCCTGGTAAGCCCATGAACCAGCGTAATGCTGCATCCTTAAGAGTTGAAGGGAAGAGTTTCAGCTTTTGCTCATCTTCAGTATAGTCATAGGTTCTACAAAGGACAGCAAACTCAAACAGGAAGGTATCAGGATCTTCAGTAGTCAGTCCATGGAAGTGAGGTAAGGCGGAGGGGCTAATGTTCTTCATTTTCATCTCTCCATTGGTCTCTCGGATGGGGAAGGCACCTTCTATTCTCTCATCTTCTCTTCTATTGTCAGCCATAGCTTCAGATGGAGTGGTCTCTAATTCTTCTTCTTCTATAGGACCTTTGTATATCTCGGGATGTTCACCTATAGGTTCTTCTGGATCACTGTCACCAAAGAAGAGAGAAGGGTGACTCAGTGATGTGGTGGGGGTGTTGGGTAGGAATTTGCCTGATTTATCTCGGTTTCTACGAGGCATGAAATGGAAAAGACTTTCTTTTTTTTGATTGTTTTTGCTTTTTTCTTTGGTACTTGCAAAACTGAAACAGATTGATCTACAACCAACTATAAAGATGCAGAATTAAACTGAAAGCAGGAAAGAACTAATCTACTTTGCTCAAATGAAATTGCAGGAATGGAAATGCTAGTCTACGCTTGCAAAATTGAAACACTAGTCTACGCTTGCAGAAATGAAATGCTAATCTATGAAAGCAGGAAATGATAATCTATGAAAACAGGAAATGCTAATCTATGAAAGCAGGAAATGTCTATGCTACTTTTGCAGAATAGAAATGAAATAACTACTTAGCAGAAGGCAAGAGTAAGAAAATAGAAGAAAAGCAACAATTACTAATACTCTGACGCTTCCCCGACAACGGCGCCAAAAAGATGGTGGGCTCCAGTATTGTAGCAATAATGCTACAACTCCTGGAGCTTCCTATCTCTAATTTTATCAACCCGGTAGTTCGTACAAACTTGGAAGCGATGGTGCTGTATGCACAAGTACTAGCTCTTGTCGCAGCTGTCACTTGGTCAGCTGGCACAAGTCCGCTAGGGCTCAAGCCAACTTCTATATGCTCTCAGAAGAAGCTTTCTAAATGATGGACGAAGGCTATCTCAAAGGAAATTGATCTACTTTGCAAAAATGAACTGAAAGCCAACCAAAACATGAAACCCTAGTAAACCCTAATCTGACTAGTTTGACCTCTATGATGCAATAGTGAGAGTGAAAATGTCTAAAAATGATGCCATTACTTCTAGTGATGTGAAATGCATGAACTAAAACTACTTCCATGAAAAATAACATTGTTTTTGTATTTTTGCTTAAGTGGTTGGAGTGATTACAGTTTTGTTTCTTATTAGGGTTTGGCTGTGCAGAGGTGGTGCGAAGGGAGAGAAAGCTTGGGAAAGGTCAGGAGGGCTAGGAGAGGTCCCAGAGGGTCCCTAGCATCAGTCCACAGAAGTCTACAACGTTCAGGTGCTCGGCAACCAAGTTTGCAGGCTTCTACAGGATGTCTGCAGGGGATCCTACAGGAAACTAAGGAATTCTACAGGAAGTCTGCTACCTTCTACAGGATGTTCTACCGTGGGAGTTTTGGGTGATGGTGAAGTGATGGAGCGGTATGGGTGGATAGGTAAGGTGGAGATGGAGCTTGTGATGGCTCAGGGGCAGAGAAATAAGATGGAGAGAGAGTGCACGGAGTTGGTTGGTGAATAGAAGGATGGAAACAACGAAAGGTCAAGAAAATGAAGCTACGTGGCAATGGAAGAGTTGGAAGGTAAACGAGCTGAACAGAGGTCGAGTAGGTGGCTTTAGGCGTGGTTAAGAAGAAGAAGAAGGAAGTGGAATGATACTGAGCAGTGTAAATAAAACAAATTTCTTATGTCTTGCACCAAAAATGAGAATCCATTAACCTGTGCTACCTGTGCTATTAAACCTATGAACAACAATGTAAATCGTGAAGAGAAGTCGTGCATGGAGTTGTGATGAAGAAGTATGGCTCAATATCAGAGTGCATGGATGGTTCTATGATTAAAACGACTGTGTTGCAGCTTGCATAAAATTAGAAAAAGATTGCGTTTGGTGGTTGGTATAGACTGCACCCCAGTCCCTAAACAGAGATGGCAGTGAAGGCACTAACAACCTTTTCTTGGAGCTCCAGTGAATTACAAACCTCCTATTCTGATCTAAGCAACTGAAAGTGATTTAACCATAAGCTAATCCTACTCAATCTTATTAAAGAAATCAAATCAGCAGACTATGTTCTTGAAATGCACATCAAAACAAAGAAACAAAGTGCCGTAAATAAAGGCAAATAACACTACAAGAAGAGGAGGTCTATTGCTCTCAGGTTGGGCCCTAACCTGAGAGCTATAGCTCCCTTAAAAGCTCAGAATTAGATCCAAATCTGCTTGCCTTTATTCATAATCAAGAGTCTAATGTCATGCCAAAACTGGCTTACAAAAACAAACACCGAGCTGTAGCTCGTGCTCAGAAATTACAATACTAGTTCAAAAGTTCAAAAAGCTCCTATCAAAGGCTACGACCTTCATATTTATACACAATGAAGATCGAGCTGGCTTCCTCCATTCGTGGAGCTTGGCTGTCCAACTGAAAGTCAAACTGCTGTAAACTGCTGATCCTGTAGAACATGTTGGCTGCCTTTAAGCTCGGTGGGGAGAGCTGTTGGAGCTCGGAGTTAAGGTGAAAATCACGAGGAAGGTCATCAAGACTGTGGACAACCTCCCTATGAACCCGCAATGTCACCTTTGCTGTCTCCTTGTCTCCATTTGCGTGGTCTTTTGCTCTCTTTAATGCCAAAAACCTGAAATCATCATGTATTAGCCACATAGATATAATGCCTGCCCTTCTTCCTACAAACAACATGAATATACTAAGAAAGGAATGCATAAGTGATAAAAGATGAATGGTTGAGCAAGGTAAGTAGGCCAAATGAGCCCAAATTGTACCAAAAATTGGGGCTCATCACTAGCCATGGCATACATTTTGTCAAATATATCAAAAATGTGAAATCTATAGGTCTTAACAAAAGAGCTGAGCATAAGGGTCTCATACTTATCTAAGATTCGCTATGAGGTATCATTTCCTTATCACATTAATTTCATTGTCATCTATTAGGCCATAGATACATTTTTCATTCATTTACAAGTAAAAACATGATGAGAGCCATACATAGCCACTGTCATAATACATGTTCATAAATGACATAATAACAACAAAAATACGAAGGAAACAATAACCATAAAATCCACATATAAGCTAGTATAGTACTCATGAATTAAAAAATAGAAATAACCTCATATTAATGAATGCAAAATCCAACGCGGTATGGGACTACCTCATTCCACCCGACAATAGATTGGTTGAGCCAAACCTTTCTTCAACCAATCACCCCCATACTATATTCCAAGCAAGAATGTGGGACTCAAACCAAAAGAACAACCAAGGCACCATGAGGCTAACCCACCTCACCCTTATCAATAAAAACCAGGGTTTACAGTAATCTATCTCGGATCACTAGGCCATAAAACAAGCATGGATGCCACCATGTCTCTCCACCTACACCGTGAGGAATTTTCCTATCTCCTAGTCTCTCAGGCTCTACCACAACCCACACCAGATAACTAGGTCATAAATCAAGACTCCACCCTCTAGGATTTACCATATATCCCGCCATTAATCAGTAGAGGATTCGTAGGCCCACCGAGGCACACAATACATGGCTTTACTGCAACCCACAGTCTAGTTCAGGGGTCACTAGGCCATGTGTTCTTTATTTCAGAGATCCACCTCACTCAGCTTCGAATCCAACCGACAATCTAGCTAAACCAAAACATGAGAATCCTATCACACCATGGCTATCTAGAAATGGCAAGGCTAGGCTAAAAACACTGTCACACCTGGCAAAACCCATGTCATGGCAGAAAAGAACCACATGCAATACCATGCATGCCAAATCTAGCAATGAAATCACACATGAAAATCAATACATGCAAGAATCCTATTGTAGATGCTTGATCCTTCTCTTCCTTTCTTTCTCATTCCTTCCTCTTGATTTCTTTTCCTTTCTTGATCCAACGTTAAGAAAAAGCTTTCCAATTGATCCTCAAAAGCCCTTTTACCAATGAGGCCTCTATTTTCTTCATTTTTCATTATCTTCCTTAATTTTCCTCCTCACATGCAACCTGTGACCTTTCACCTTCCTTTTCTCCTAATTTCCATTATTTTCATAAATAAAATGCCAATTAATGCCTCTTTGCCTTTCCAAAGCCTTTGTCATTGCCTTTGACAATTTCCTTTAGCCATAATAACCAATGAACACCCACACTAGGATGTCTTGCCCACCATTCAACTTGGAATACGTGTCCCATGACCATGGCCTTATTTATTTTTACATGGATTTTTTTAACCAGGGCTGTGACGGAACCCTCCCCTTTGGGGAACATTGTCCTCAGTGTTCAATGACACCTATAACTAGCAAGATTGTTGAAAACAAACATACTTACCATGTAGCTTTATAACACAACTCATTGTAGTATTTACAATGGTCACTGCTAAAACATGACAATCATACCATTTACTTGAGATTTATAACACAACTCATTAAGACATTTACAATAATAACCACATATACACACATACACATTTCCTTCACCCAAAAAATAATCATACTGTCTATGGAGTTTTATAAACCCAGCTTGATACAATATTTACAATATTACACACATATACACATATGCACATTTGCTCAACCAACAAATAAAAGGATACGATGCCTACATCCACAACAAGGGAATCCAGAGGCTCACTCAAAGTAATACCAGGATTCACCTCCTTCCCAGGAATTCCAGAATCCATTATAAGGACAAATATGCATCCAATGTCTAGCGCTATTATCTTGCACCACTTGTCCTCTCAATGAACAGTTTCCAGCCCATTGTTCCAGGGCACACTCCCAATGTGCATTTCATTCCATCTAGAAATTCTAATGACCAAAACAAATATCTCCCCAACCTTCCCTTCTCTGCTACACAGTTCCTTAGGAAATTCGGTCACCCCCTTCCATGCAATCACTCACCTTCCAAGTTCCTCGACATCCCCTATACCGGGTGATCCATCCCTTGGCAAGGCTTCCTTGCATCGAAAGGTTAAAAACCAAGGCACATACCTACCTCAAATCCATCATCCCAGTCATAGCATGCTCATAGCAATAAATGGACACTATTGGGTACAAGTGTCCCACAATGGCCCTACTCCTTAATGTTTTACTAGCATACTAATGCCTATTCCAATTCCTTTTGTTGTTGTTGCTAATGCTTGTCGTCAGTTTCGACCACCCAACTGAGCATTTCATTCTTTCCTCAGCACTAAGCACATAATTTCCATTACATTCAAAATAAATTGAAATAAATTCAAATCATACCTCAATGGCAGCCCGTCAATAAGGTATACTTGCAATTCTATTCGCTTCTTGTCACAAGAAGTCAAAATAACGTCTTTGACTAAATCATCATGTATAAATAAATCACATTAGGTTAGCTCAAAACACAACCATCATAGCTCAAAATCATAAATCATATGTAACCATCATAAACTAGAATCATAGATCACATGTAATCATCATAGACCATAATCATAAATCACATGCATAATGAAATTGAATGACATAATAATACTTATCCTTTAATCAATCCTTAGATTATACCTTTATCTTTATTTCGTAAGCACACTGGGTCGGTTTCCACACTCGAAAAACACTTAGTTCCTTCTCTTCAACCATGTACACATACACATAGTGTAAATCACACACATATAACCGCACACGACATACAACTCAATGCAATACATGCACCTACACCTAACATACAACACATACACTTATACCCAGTGTACAACACAATACAATACATACTCCTACATCCAGTGTATGCCACAACATAATACGTACACCTACACCCAATGTATAACACAATACATATACATACATAGAGTACAACACAATGAATACACATCATGATACCATAACTACACAATGCACATAAATAGTACCGCATGACCATAACACAAAATATATGACATGCACACATCACCACTTGCACACTGCACCACATGTACAACATGTATACAACACCACATGCACACAACACCATATGTACATAGCACTACATGTACAACATGTACATAGCATCATATGTACACAACACCACATATCCAACATGCACACAACACCATATGCACACAACAACATATGCACACAACACCGTATATCCATCATGTGCATGATACAATATGTACACAACATCGCATATCCAACATGTACATAACACCATATATACCCAACACTTCATATGAAATATTCACACAACACTATATATACCACCTTGTACATAACATTTCATAAACAACATGTACACACACTATATATATACAACACCGCATGTGTACAATATCACAGATGAAACATGTACAACATATACAACATATGCACAACAGTAGTACCACACATCCAAAACCACACTATCTCTACCAAGCAACCTTGCTTCCTGTGTCTTATCCATGCTTGTCCTAACATGCTGCATACCACGTTTCTATCATTTCGATGATGTCTCCCTTGGTATAGCTTGTCCATAACATAGACATAATATAATCACATAATATCAACTCATAACCACATGATACTGACCTCGTAAATTTATCAGGACTACTCTTCCACTTCATTCCTCATAAATCAGGAACCTCTTCATGTTATTCACTTGCGTAAGCAATCATTAATGATATATATATATATATATACATATATATATATATACATATATATATATATACATATATATATATATATATATATATATATATATATATATATATATATATATATATATATATATATATATATATATATATATATATATATATATATATATATATAAACATCAACATAAAACAATCATGATCCTGTCAGACAATGACATACATACATACATACATATATGCATGCATATATATAAACATTAGCATAAACATGACCACAACATAATTACCAAATATCATAAGGTTAAGGTTAAGAGAAATCCCTTTATTTGTTCAAAACATGCACACATTCAGAACAATGATTCCCAACATAGCCAAGGCATCTAACACCTCAAATCTATTTACTTTACCTTTCCCAATTACTTTTCTCATGATTGTACTGCCATCGTCCATTTACACCAATGGACCAAACCGATCCAACTAGATGTCATATGCTTGCCTTCAATTTCCCTTACAGAGCTTCATTCAGGCCTTACATCACATGTTGGATTTCATTGAGCTCTCCCCAAGCTCTACTAACTTTCCTCTTTCCTAGCCAATTCCTAAGACTCAAAACTTAAAAGGCAATACCAAGAAGAAAACAAGAGAAAACCATGAAAACCAATAGCAATATGACATCACAAAAAAAGTGGCATGATTATGCACTAGACAAGAAAAACAAAAGTAGAAGACTCCCAACAAACACCAGGACTTAATCCCCATGGTTCCCATGGAAAGGTCAACCCAAGCCTTCATTAAGATTTCATGGCAACCTCTCTTGGCATGTAACTCCCTACATCACACTACCATAAACACATAATTGTCAGTGTATAAATAGATATAACGATAAACTAGTTATCTTACCTTTTTATGACAAGCACATTGCCTTGTAGTTGAACAGATCTGTGCCATGTCTCAAGGGACTCTAATTCCCTTGACAGATCTAGCTATAACTAGCACCAACTGTTATACCTATCAAATACATGTCCATGAATATAGCACATATCCACATAATTTCAGACAAATTTGGTTGAAGAAGACTTCATGTACGCAAAGCACTCATTTGTTTGGAATTGTAGTTTCCAAACATAGCCAAAGGAATTATCACCCAATTCCTTTCTTTTACCTTTACCTTACTAAAACTGATTCTTACTATGTATTTTCACATCACCCAATGGATAGTTATATAAAAAAATCAACGATTACCTTGTCATGCTAATACCAAGCATGTTTCCTGCAACTTTTCACACATGTCGATCACATGTTCCAAAGATCAATGCAACATATCTATTACTTTCAAATCAACCTTCACCAAGGCTAACAACCATGTCATAATCAAAGTCAAATCACATTCATAAGTGATAATACATAATGTTACACTCAAGTACATATCATCTGTCTCAACGCATATGTGTTAGTACAATCATCTTAAATAAGATGATTTCTTCATGCAATCTTACAGACACATACTCATATCATGCAATTAATCAAACATTCAAACAAACTATAAACATGCCATGCTAGATAAATCAACTAGATGACATAATAGAAAACAAAAACTCAAACACCAAATAGACGACATAATCAAACAATCAAACACCAAATATACGACATAAGCAAACTCATACCTTAATATATCTCAAGAGAGGCTATCTTGTCTGCACAATCAATATAGTTAGCACAATATAACTTCACAACACATTAGCTCAAACATAATTAAGATCATGATATCCATAACAATAACTAACTAACATGTTCACATCATAAACTAATAAACATTTGACACTCATTCATAACAATCACATATGCACAGTCACTCTAGACTAGTAAAACACATTGTCACAAATAATTCGACTTATACCTAAATGTCATAACCCTAACCATCTACATAGGCCAATCCAATTTAGCATGGTACATATAACATCAAGATCTTATTGTAATAACCCTAATCATCAAGTTAACTAACATATAACAACAACAAGTTAACATATAACATGCTCATCAATCAACATATAACATAATCATCAAGCTAACTATCATATAACAACAACAAGAATGCATATAACAACAAGTTACTATCATTCATGACTATTTGACACATGTGCATATGACCACACTAATTCACTAGCATCTACCATGCATGTAACCATAACAACAATAAATGACAAACATGTATATAACCCTAATGCATATAACAATCCATTAACTAACATACATGCATGCCAAACATACAATACTTGTATGACGATATGCTCTTACCCCAAAGTCTAATGCCGCAACCTCATTTTGATGATCTACATCTCCTACTCTACCTAAAGCAACACATTAGCATCATAACATACCACGAGCATCGTGATGACCTAATTTCATACAATGACCTCATGCACAACAACCTTCACCATGAAAATGCATGCATAGCAAAATATATACACTGATATGCATAACAAATGCATATACAACCATACACTCATGACAACACATTCCACAATAGCACCATCAGCCTTCACATGGCGACATCACTACAACCATGATCAACACCATGCAAATGAAATAATCACATGGACCACAAGTATAAGGAACATGTATACAACTGACATGAATGCATGATCAACACACTGCCCAACTAGTCTGAGGGAAGAATTATGCTCTGATACCACTTTGTGGTATCATATATCACCCAAAAAGAATGGAAACCAGACACCACCCAAAGAGAACGAATCCCTCTCTAATACCACTTTGTAACACCCTCATCCCACATCTACCCAAGTAACTGGCAAGAAGAGTAAATATGTGATGAGAGGCCACTATAATGGGATTCAACCTCCTAAATCACCTTAAGGAAGTGGAATTGACAGAAACACACCACACAGACCTTCCACATTAGCAACAGAACTCCCACATACCATCCCAACCACTTGGATAACCAACCCCTGAGACCAACTAAAGTTTTAATGCATCAGACCCCTGGATGCTCCCTTGATATGGACTAGGGTGCATCTAAGAGGCTCCGGACGCTCCCACAACAAGGGCAAGTGAGCGTCAGGGAAATTTTTTCCCCAGTGTTGTGCCTACGGCTCCGGGATTTGTTCCACTTTTTCAGGCCCAAAGCCCAGGTCACTACCCAAAACTGAATGACACCTTCAGAAATAAAATTTCATAGCAGAACAAAGATAAGCTTTCAAAAACATCAATAAGGACTTGACTGGACCCCTACTAGCCATGACAACCATTTCATTAATCATATCAAAAATAGGAAATCTACAAGTCTTAATAACAAAGCTGAGCATAGGGTTCTCATATTTATCTGAGATTCAATACAAGGCAATGTTTCCTTGTCACATTAACTACATTATCATCTATTGGTCCATAGATACATTGTTCATTCATTTACAAGTAAAAACATGATGAGGTACATACATAGCCACTGTCATAATACATGTTCATAACCAGCATAATAACAACATAAATAACAAGGAAACAATAGCCATAAAATCCACATATAAACAAGTATAATACTCATGAATTAACAAGGATAAATAGCCTCATATTAATGAATGCAAAAGCAAACTTGGTATGGGACTACCACGTTCCACCTGACCATAGATTGGCTAAGCCAAATCTTTCTTCAACCAATCACCCCCATGCATTATTCCAAGCATGAATGTAGGTATCAAACAAAAAGAACCAACTAGATCATCTCGAGGCTAAACCACCTCACCCTCATTAATAGAAACCAAGCTTTACCGCAATCCAGCCTCGATCACTAGGCCATAAAACAAGCATGGATGCCATTGAATTTCTCCACCTACACCGTGAGGAATTTTCCTATCTCATATTCTCTCAGGGTTTACCGCAATCCACACCGGATCACTAGGCCCTAAACCGAGACTCGACCCTCTAGGCTTTACCGTATATCCTTCCATTAACCTGTCAAGGATTCCTAGACACACAATACCTAGCTTTACCACAACCCACAGTCTAGTTCAGGGGTCACTAGGCTATGTCTTCTTTCTTTTGGAGATCCACCTCACTCAACTTTGAATCCATCTGGCAATCTAGCTTAACCAAAACATGAGAACCCCATCACACCATGGCTATCCATAAATGGAAAGGCTAGGCTGAAAACATTGTCACACCTAGAAAAACCCATTCCATGACAACAAAGAACCAAATGCAATACCATGCATTCCAAATTTAGCAAGGAAATCACACATGAAAATCGATACCTACAAGAATCCTATTGTAGCTTCTTGATCCTACTCTTCCTTGCTTGCTTCTTCCTTAATTTTTCCTTCTTTGCCTTTATTGAGCCAATGTTGGGCAAATGCTTGCCAACTGATCCTCAGAAGCCTTTTTATCAATGAGAACTCTATTTTCTTCATTTTCCATTATTTTCCTTGATTTTCCTCCTCACATGTAACCTGTGACCTTTCATCTTCCTTTTCTCCTAATTTCCATTATTTTCATAAATAAAATGCCAATTAATGCCTCTTTGCCTTTCCAAAATATTTTTCATTGCCTTTGCCAATTTCCTTTAGCCATATTAACTAATGAACACCCACACTAGGATAGCTTGCCCATCATTCATCTTGGAATATGTGTCCCATGACCATGGTCTTATATATTTTTACATGGATTTTTTTAACAAAAGCTGTTACAAAAAGGTAATTATTTAAAAATTTTAATTTAATTTACATTTATCATTAAGCATTATTAATATTTAATTATCTTTTTATTAATTAAAATTCTAATGTTTGTTTTGTAAGTCGAAGAATTTTCATTACTCATAAAGTATGTATAGAGATTTCAAAATGCATGTGGCCTCACTTTGACCAGGTTTGTGGACCAATTGTAGTACCATGCTACAGACAAAAAGCAAAATATCCAACTAAGAGATCCACAGCGTTATAGGTCTTACACACTAAAAAACAAAAAGAACTAACAAGACACCAGTTACCCTAATCAGTCATAAAAAGTGATAAAAACATGATTGTCTAGCCCCATTCCTAGAAGAGGAGGAGGGCAGTATAAACAGTGGACATGTTTCTCGAAGTGAGGAGGCCAGTTTTCCAACTTCTCAAGCTTCTCGATCAGAATATTTTGTCCACACCACACAACCACAATTCGTTCACAAACATGACATTGAAAGTAATGAAGTTTCTCTAGCATGGCCATAACTGCCTCGTGTTCTTCCCTCTGGGCCCTATCATGAGATTCCAGCGTGTCCATGATAGATTGGAACATCTCCTTTTGCACCGATGTTCACCTATTGCGACTAGAAGCTACACGTCCACAAATCCCCATGCTTCCCGTCCTTCCACTCTGCCCTCGTGTGGTCGGGCCTCGCCCGCGACCTGTGCCCCTCCTCTTGCTGCCTACTCCACAACTGCCTTGTGTCAGGACTCTGCACCCTCTGACGCCAAAAGGGCCACTATCGAAATTCTCACGCCGCCATCTCCACGGCCCCCATGAGATTTTCCTCATGTAATTTCAACAACGTGACTACTACAAACACCATCGACTCCCACACTGCCACCCCGGGCTCCAGCCATCTTCGGTGACCCCTGGTTTAGATGAGACAATTCCATCTTCGCAAATACATGAGTGTACGAGGATCGAGAAATCGAATTCATCCTGGAAGCCTAGCAGAGAACCAGAGTCCCGAAATGAACCCAAATCGACACCAACATCCACACAGATAGCCCCTAAACCGCGCCACCAACAACTACACACTCTACCAGCCAGATAATTGCCACTAGGGACCCTACACTCCATGTCACAATTAGGATATGCAAAATGACCCAGCCTCTCTCATCACCATCATCTAAGTTCACCACTAAACTACTACAGACCCTGGTTAAAACTTCCAAACTACCCCTCGCCAAGAGGGTCCAAAGGAAAGCCACCCTACTGCACACTAGAAAGGCCAAACACCTAGACTCCCAGAAGCTCAAGCTTCGCCAGAGTCATTGGGATTCCCCAAATGGAATTTTATGAAAAACAACCCCAGGAAAGAAAACCTAGACAAAACCACTCACAGAGAGCCAGAATAAGGCTTGCTTCAGAGCCTCATGCCGAGAAAAATCACCACCAACAGAAAGTCGGGTACCACTGGCCACAACGCCAACAACTACACAGAAAGAGCCAATGCACTTTCACCCGAAATACCAACACAACAAACTACCTAGGCCCAAGACTCCTAAACCCAATACCAGCCACTTCTCCAACCAACAAACCCTCTATCCAGAAAATGAAAAAGAAGGTTTCACCTAGAATGACAAGGAGGGAGTTGTTACCTTAATGATCCCGTAAGAGGAGGAGCGATGGATGGAGGACCGCCACCATACCCACGCGACTCGGAGAAACATAACCACATACCAATTCACATCCTGCAGAGGGCCGAATACCATCCATAACGCTGCATGATTGGCACTTTTTAACCACCTAAACACAAGCGCCATGAATCCCTGAGACAATCCTATTCCTTCTCGCACAAGCGAGAGATGATGTTTCACACGATCAGATCTAAAGACATTAACCGCAACATAATGGGAAGGAGAATTACCTGCCCTCCTCCACCCATACCAAATGTCATGAATTATACGTCGAACATCAATAAATTACAACTACCCACCATCCCCATCGTGAAATTAAAATTCTGATTTTAAATCTATAAAATTATTATAAAAATGAATTAAATATTTTTAATATATTTATTACATAAATTATATAATATTAACATTTAATATGTCGAATTTAGCCGATCTATTTTTTTAATTAAATTTCTAATAAAAATTATCGTATAACATTTTAGTTATTCTAATAATTACATAGTTATAAAATAATATATTTAAAACAAAATTTAACTCTCTACAAAGTTACAGAGTTATATTTCAAATCAACAGATAAATGTGAATGCATGAAATTTTAGGAGAACTTGTATGACTTTTCCCCACCTAGCTGAAAGGCTAAAAGGTTAGAGTACAATCAGGGTAATATTTAGTTTCGGTAGTTTTAGTACCTTTAACGATGACTACTAGGCATTTGGATTTCATATAAATATAATATAGGAGGTTTGTCAAGATATTGTTTTCATAAAAATATTTTAACACTTTAACATGTAGAGGCATCGGTGAGTATGAACATATGTTTCATTATAAAAAATAATTTGACGTGGTATAATTTTTTAATAATGTAGTACATTTTTCTTGAATAATAACCATGGTTAAATGACAACCACATATAATAGCTAGTGACGGATATTCTTACTCTTAGTTGACCACTAAGTTCTGAAAAGCTTTTCTACCTTAAAGTATTAGAAAAAGAAAAACGACAAATAAAAATGTCTATGATCTTTCCGTGGGTATTACATTCTATAAAATTGTCAATTCCTTCCTAATAATATTAATGTCTATAATTATTTAAGAAAATATCATAATTTTTTTGGTTTAAATAATTTTGATTAGTGAAAAACTTGGATGGTTTATTTAATATAGAATTATATAAAGTTTCATATGGTATAAAAATGCATCTATTTTATCTTTCAATTTATTAAACATTTAAAATGAAAATTTATGTATTTTTTTTTTATATTAAAATGTTTTTTATTATATAAAAATAGACATTATTTTTCAAATTTATAAAAGTTTTGTTAAAATTTATGATTTTATTTGATTAATGGAATTGATCATAAATTTTTACATTTAGAAATTTCAATTAATTTAAAAAAATCTAAATCATAAAATTTCAATAAAAAAATGAGTAAATATAAAACTTACCTCTCAATAAACACCCCTTTTAAGTGCATTTTTCATTTTTTTTTTTAATTTAATATTACTAATTTTCTTCTCATTGAAAATATAGTCATTTCAATTAAACAAATGAATACGAGTTACACTTTTTAATTGCATAATAAATTAAAGTAATAATAATACGTTTTTAATATACATATGAATTTTATCCTTATGAAAAAATAAACATCTATCCTACTTTTTCCCTTTCTTTTGAACATCATGCCACCTTATTGAAGAAGTGTCCACATTGATTAAATATAATTAATATGTTAGTAAGTCATAGTGTAGAGAGGGAAACAATTCTTTATTGAAATTAGATATATCAAATTTATGAAGTCCTTTCACTCCCTTGGAGGGGTTTGGAGGGGTTTCATTTACGACTACCACCCTCGCAAGGAAAGCTTAGTATTTATTTATGGATTATTCTCTATCATTGTTTGGTAGTTTTTGATAAACAATGTTGGTTTCCTTGGAATATTAAAGTTCTAATTAGCATCGTTTTTATATACTTCATGTTCGAAATATAGTTTCTTACATTTATTTTAATATTTTGATTTAATTTTATGTTATTTGTTCTTTTTGAATAGGAGTACACACAGATAATGTAATGATTCATTTTCAAGCAAAAGAATATTATCATGTATAAGATGTATCTATATGATAGTTACATATGCACACATGGCATGTCTTGTACTAGTATATTTATTAAATAATTGAGAAAAATGTTTAAATGAATAAAAAATGACTAACACCTAAATGATCGAAAAAAGAGTTATTATCTAAAACTCGACATTCAAAAGATACATATGAAACACTTCATACTTATAAAGTGTTAAATAAAATTTATAATTCCAAGCATTCTAATATAAAAATTGGTCATTATAAAGTTTAAAGTTATAACTTAATTATTGTTAATATATATGTATATAAATATATATTTATATAAGTTAAAGTTTTTAAAGTAATATCATGAATATTTGATAACTATTGAATCGGTTATTATAATTAAATTTTTCATAAAAGATAAAATATTATTAAATTTTATAAAACATAAAATTATTAAAGTTTAGAACATGATAATGACTTAAGAATTATATGTTTATCCTCACCTCACTCTACATGTAAGGTAGTCTACCAAATCAAATATGAGAAAGGCGATGAAGAAAGCGGCGACCACCTAAGAGGGTTATTTATCCCAAGCACACAAAGGCAGAGAGGGGGATTTTCGCTAGAAGAGGAGGACGAGAATGAGAATTTAGAGATCTGAATCAAAGTTGGGATTCCATTATTCTTGAATCTTTTGGGCACGGGAGACCGAAATACTCCAATTGGGAAGTATTTTGGAGTTAAGTACCAAGGCTGTACTCAGCTTGGCTAGGTGGTTTTGGTCTTTTGGTAATGGAAGCAAGAGAAAATTGGAATTGTCTTCAAGCTGATATCCATGTATTCCTCTTCACTTACTTTTCAAATTCTATGTCTGATTCATGATAGACTCAAGGAAAATCAAGGATTATGATATAATTGTTAATATAGATTTATATTAGGTAAAATGAGAACCTCACAGATAAGAATCTCATAGATGCTCAACAACATTAAACAGTTGTATTCCCATAATCTAGAACTTGAATTCATCTAGAATTCCTCCTTGTAAAAAACATTTTGTTTGGTAGACCCTGACTTATGTCAATCTCAGCATATTCTAGCATATGTGATAAAACTCATAAACCATTATAGATCTATTTTTATATAGCTACCCAAATTATTGTTGATATCTATAAAAATTGATAAATGCCAAAAATGAAATAGTAGATTAGGGAGCCAAATGTAAATGATACTTCTTTTTTGTAGACATAGTGGCAAAAGATCAAGGGATGAAAACTAAACATTAACAAAAAGACTCTCTTTACCCCAAAACCAAGGTCCCTCTAAAAATATTTCATAATCTATGTTGTTTTCAAATTGAACAATAAAATAACCCTTAAAGTAGAGATAAACCTTGCAATGCTTTTCTCGTGTAAAAATAATCTATTGCTACAAATATGAAGTAGAAGGCCATACACCATTACATTTGAATATTATTAAAGAGGATTGGAAAAATGAAAGCAAGTTTATAACATTTGGCTCAAAGACCTACAATTTACGCATCTTATTAGATTTCTCTACAATATACATGATTTACATAGGAGGGTAAGTGTTAGGCCTTCAAGGATGAGTGCACATGTGCACCTTGAGTGACATCGAGACAGAGAGTGTAATGAATCACACATCAGAACAAATGTGACAATATGCAACATTTGCAAGAAAACCTTGGGTTTCTACCCATAGTCAAGACAAGATAATCATCATGTGAGCCAGGTACTGCTGGGGGCATGATGGACATTCATGAGATGAGTTGGGTGCCAACATAGAGAGTGTGCCCCACAGTGGACTAAGATGAGTTCAACATGTCAATAATGGATGTACCCACACCATATGATCCGACATGATAGGATGACATGATTGAGACACAAATAGCCTAGAGAGACTGCCAAGATATGTCAACCAAGCCAAGGAGTGAGCGGGCATGGTGTAGTGGAACCACATAGAAGTATTACATGAAGAGTCATGACAACTGAACGATCAACCTATAGAGCCAAGGGGTCACAACCCTTCATAGGCTACTTTAGTTTGAGTATATATAGCCAAGGAGGTGAACGAGAGAACACACATCCAACAATAGAATGAGAGTCAAATCAATAGGAACAAAACCAAATATTCAAGCGCAGGTGATTTGCACAATTGAGGTTCACTACTAAAAATTGAGCCAATTTTCAATGGCCATTTTCCATTCTTGTGATGGAGTTTCATTATTATAACAAAAAAGGAGGTCTTAGTAAATGTCATTTCAGGTACAATCATACTATCGACAATTTTATAATCATCAGAATTCCAATGATAGTTATGGACACACCTCGTCAAAGACAGAAGGTGTTTCTTGACACAATATCTCATTGGAGTTCCACTATGAATAATTGTCATTCTATATCAACACAATACCAACAAAAGGATGATTTCCTTTTGTTACAACACCAACACAAATGTGTGTCATTCACTCAATGACATCAGATATACTTCAATGAAATTTCCATACCTGCCACACTTTTAGTTTGACGACTAGATGCTACCGATCAATGTAAGATCAAGGAAATATGGCGTCGTTCGACCAATGACATTGAACATCCTTCGACGAACTTTCCATACCACCACTCTTTTCATTCATTGGTTGGATGCTTCCAGTTATCATAGGACCAATGAAAGTGAGCGTTAATCGACCTACAACATGGAACATCCTTTGACGAACTTTCCATACTCGCCACACCTTCCTTTCAACAATTGGAGGGTTGCATGTCATTGTAAGTTTGTCAAGCGTCATTGGATGAAGACCAAAAAATCATAGTGTTTTAATATATATATATATATATCATAAAGAGAAATGATCCATATAACCCCTATTAAGGTCCTTCGGCATCTAGCCAGGCTTATTCTTCCTCGTAGTGGTATCCATTACAATGGTTATGATCAAAATAATCACATAGTTCCCCATGGAAATGGATGTCATCCACAGGGCACTATAGATGTGGAATATGAAAGTCACTTATATTATTTCAGTGGATCCCGTTGGGGGAAGAAATTTTAATTAGTTGCTAATAAGAAGTAAGTTAGGATAATAGTGAAAAGAAGATGTAGAAGTAGATCTCACAATAAATTATTGGGAAAACGAAGTAAATCAACTTCATTTGGAGTCAATTGATGAAGGTCAATGAATACTAGTCCAAGAAAAAAAACAAGAAGCACTATAAGAACAAGTGCACAAGTTGAGAGACTATTATTTTGAATATTAATTTTGCATATGCAAGTAGTTTTCACGGGAATCAAACTCCTTGATCACAATTTGGAGAATATTAAATTCCAAATGGAATTAGACTAAAAATGTAAAAATAGGATTAATATACCTTATCAATATTTTGGTGAATCTAGTTTAAGAGCTTCTCATGGCCTTATAATTTTAAAAATAAATTTCACTATTTTTATTGAGATATTAGGGATAACATTTAGGCTTTTGTTTATTATCGTAGTAGTCATCCTTCTGCTCCCAAATGTTCCAATATTCCAAATCTTTATTAATTGAATGAGCATCAATAGTATTGGTAATTGTAGCAATAATTTACATAGTGTTGAAGAAAGTGTAACTAGGTTCAATCTTCATAATGACATGATATTTATATTTGATGTAATAAAATAGAGTAAATTATTTTTATAATCTTGCTATATGGGTTTCATGAGAAAGAAGTGTGACTAGCTAAAAGACTTCTTCTTGATGTCTTTATGATTTATTTTATATGTCAAATATTCATGTCATGTATACAAGTCTTCAACAAGTGAAACAACCCTCCAAGACCAAGATCAATGCCTCAAAGTCAAGAACAAGAATTCTGCAAGCGAAAACAACAAAGGAAGTTCATGTTGGCTCAAAATATGAATTAAATACATAAATATAAGTGATGTCGGCTTGGGAAAAGAGACACATCGGTTCACAAGTATATGTCGGCTTGAATATATGCACACAACCACTATAAATACCCTGTTGGGTATCCGCAAATGAGAAGAACAGATCTCGCTTGGAGGTGAAGCCATAGCCATGATGAGGAGTCGCGATAGAGGGTAGCCGCAGTGATAAAGAAGAAGCCGCAGTCATATAGAGAGGAGCCACAGTAGGGTTTGACTGCACCTAGTTTGGGTTTAGGTGCAGTCACAACCTCGATGCAAGGAGCAATGAATAACGTCATCACAATGAAGTAGAGTCTCAACATACCTATGATCTGAAGGAGGTATCTCGCATTCTTTCATGTGAGTATAGGAGCAGATCCGCTCTACAAGGTTTATCATATTGTTTGGGTACAGTCAGTTTTTGTGTGACATAGCACAGCTCTAGCATCTCTGTGGTCTCAGCTTAATAGGAAGGAACTCTAAATGCAGTCACCCACTTGATGATCACTCTATGAATGAAGACACAATATATAGATGAATCTCGGAGAAGGACACAGAGATCAAGGATGGTATTCCTATAGTAGATAACATACAATCTCGGTAATGAATGCATTACAGTAAGACTTAGATCTATGTGTCTTGAGCAGTATTATAGTTTATACATAATAAGAAAAATTTGTACTCTAGTCCTAGCATACCAATGATAAAGGAATGATGTAGTCTCAACATCATAACAATGACAAGGGTTACATGATGAAGCAATAATTAGAATCACTATCTCAGGAAATATACAGTGATGAAAAATATGTATTGCAACAATCATCATGATGATGACATCAATGAAGAGCTCATTGACCTAATTTAATGACTCTCTCAATGCATCAAGGAAAGAATAGAGATCATAGTAAATGAATCACGTTGATATGAAGCTGTTATCACTCAGATTTTCCTTCAAGTTGTTGGGAAGAGAAAAGTGGTCCGAGGTAACCACAAACCAACTCTTAGATACAGAATCTAGCCAATCTGTACCCAGATAGGGCTCTAAACCATGTTCTAACATCTCCAATCAGACTTTGAACGAAGATTCTCATTCTGACATCATCTGTATCAATTTCATATATCTCAAAGTAGTCTATCATCTTTTTGGTATGTTGTTGTGCAGTGTAAGTGCCAGAACCATCGAAAGGGGTGATTTTACTTTGATAATCTTGGGGCATAGCCCCTGGATTGGCTGGTAATACCAAAGGAGTGTATCTATTTGCCATTGCAGTAGATAGGGTTGAAACAACAGCTGGGGTTGGTCTTGGAGTGGTGGGTGGAGGGGTGGAAGGGGTGGTTTGAGGTTGAGATGTCGGAGGTGTTGTTGATGAACTAGGAGAGGCTGAAGTGATTACAGAAAGGCTTGGTGTTCCTACAGAGGTAAGCTCAGATTGAATGGAATTCTGCAAATGTCTGTCAAGATGTGAAGTGACAATCTCAAGTTGTAAATCATTGATAAATAATGGGTCATGAACTGTGTGGGCTAACCTAGAATTAGAAAAGGTTACAAATAAAGAGGTCTTAAAATTTTCATCAAAGGATTCGTCCTCAAGGTAAATCCACTTCACAGGACAGGATCTTGATCTATATAAAGGCTGAGAACTAGCAGAACTCTCTTGGCTTTCTTGTCTCCTAAGAATCCTAGGGATCAGATTAGGGTTCTCAAACACAGGTGGTGGATTTGGATCAGGGTTAGCTCTGGTGTAATGAGTCCTTTCTGAAGCCAGGTTTCTAGGTATGTTTTGGTTTTTTCTCTAAATGGGTTGAACAATACAACTTCTTACAGTTTCTTTAAGAGGCTTTAGGTATGGGATTTGAAATTTCTTAAAGACTTATTTGATAAGAGGAACTGATCAAGTATTTGAAACCAGAAGTTCAATCCATAAACTAGACCGGAGATAGACTGAAGCAACATTCATTTACTTATGCAATTGCAAAGCAAGAGTAGTTCAAAGGCTACCTAGCTAACTTCAGGCTCCATCTATAGCTTATAAAGTAAACAATAGTAACAAACAAATTATTCAGATCCCTAGTGGAGTCACCACTATGTTATCACTTAGATGTTCCTTGAAGTTTTTGGGAAGAGGAAAGGGGTCTGAGGTAACCACAAACCAACTTTTAGGTATAGAATCTATCCAATCTGTACTCAGAAAGGGATCTCTCTTTATGATTTAGCTTGGTTTTGAAAGATATTAGGCTAGTTGTGGAGTTTATGAGTTTTGTTTCAGTTTGGGTGGTGAGATTCAATAGCAGAGTGGTAGGACTGAGTAGTTTAGGCCATTGGGCTAATGGAGTCAAAGAATATGGCTTAACTAGATTTGGTTTCTTAACAAAAGATGGTTTCACAGGGTAAGATGGTCAAACAGGGAAAAAATAACAACTTGAGATAGATGGAATGGGCTCAAAATCGGTGAAGGGCAGTTAAGAATCCTTCAGCATATTTAAATAGGGAACTTGAATGATTACTACTAAAGAGTAGTTAATTATTCTTTAATAAATAATCAAAATGAACGAATTAGAAAACAGGAGCAATTAAGATTTCACTATTTATCCTAATTCAGAAGAAAACATAGAGAATAATAACGATTGAAAACAGAGTGCAATCAAGCATATTCTGAATTACTCTTTTTCGTTTATCATTCAGATGTGAAACATAGATGATATAATAAACAAGGAAAACTTTAAAACAAAATGTATAAAGGACTTCTTGATTCGGTGTTTGATTCAAGAAATCTGTGAAAATTCCTTTGCTTCAATTCTTTATCCAGCAAGCCATACGAAAGTTGGTCCAATTAGCGCTTTATTCCAAAATAATCAATATTACAGCAATGTATAAGAATCCACCCTCAATACTCCAATTGAGGGGTATTTATACAAAACTTTTTACAATGAAATATCTCATAACAAAGTGAGATATAAATTGGGGTGACTAATCATATCCTTCAAGAAAATAGGGCTAGAAGACCTCATAGTTGACAGATAAGGTAACCGAATGGTTTGTTGTCCCTATTTTCGAGAATGTGTTGGACTTAGGCCCTATGATTTGGCCTCTTGCTATCCTTGGTGTAATTATGTGTTGGCTGCTCTATTTTTTGACCTTCCTACTAATACACTTTACCTGCACCTGATACTCTTTATCTGTTGATCTCTTTTCATCCTCTTTATCTTCATTGACTGTAGTAAAAATCGAAATTTACCTTTTACTTAGAATAAATTACAAAATTTCAAGCATTTCTTCCCATCATTTTGGTTGTGGTATTCTGGTTTTCTGAAGCTTTCTGAGGGTTTCATTTGTTTCTGTATACCTGAAAGATGTAGGCTGAATTTGGAGCAAGGGTTTTAGTTCATGCTCGACATAGAATAAGTTCTCTAGGTTGTCGCAGAGCACCCTGCTTGTAGGCAATGCTTTTATCCCTGATGCACTTGTTGATGATCCTGCTTGGTTGCCTGCATAATTATTCAATTTCTCCACATAATCTTTATGCCTCATTAACTTGTCATTAATCACTAAAGGACTGGGTAGCCCTTTATTTTGCAAAATATCAAACTTTTCCATAAAAGCATTAATCTCTGCCCGCATGTCATGACATATTCTTTATAAATTCTGCATTAAAGTTTTCTTGGTTAATACCCTTTTGATTTCCAAAATGGTTTCTGTCCTATCATTAATGCTTATTTCTTCCAGTTGTTCTTTATTTCTCGTATTCAAAAATGTATAAGCTTGTTGGCTTCCTCAGGCATTTTTCCTAATTCTGCTCTTGTTATTTGGATTTCTTCTTGGACTGCCTTCACAAGATCAATATGCGAAAAAATTACTTGGATAGAAGGCCAAACATCATTTATGGATTGAGTGATGTTGGCCCAAAGAATTCTCTTGATTTATGTTAGAGGCTTGTCAAATGTAAGACCCTTCTCCAATGATTTTACTTTGTTTTCTAATACTTTAATCTCTCTTACCTTTTCTGCAACATTTATCTTTGAGAGATCATAGCTTTGTTCCATTTTGGCATATTGCTCCTTTAGCTTATTTAGTTCTGAAACTTGTAGTTTCAGGTCCTCCATTGATTTTATTAGCTCTTCTATGCTCAAATTAGCAGTACTACCCTGTGCTACTCCTACTGTTCCTGTTGTTGTTGTACCTGTAACTGCCTCTGCTGTGACTGCTGGAATATTTGGTGCCAATGCTGCTCCAAGAGTTGATGGGACTGCTATTGATACTACTGGTATCACATTGGGAGGCTGGGAGGTCGACTCTCCCTGCTTGTCCTTCAATGCCTTTTCAAGTGCTTGTTCAGTATCATTCAGTCGTTCATTGAGTTTTAAGAGTAAATCCATCAGCTCTTCTTCATATTTTTTCTTTATAACCTCATCAGTCTGTGGATGTCTTGAAGGTGGCAGTTTTATTTGCTTCCTTATGGAAACAATATATTCATCTTTCTTTTTGATCAAGGCTTCTGTAGCCTTTGCATCTTTGGGATCGTGGCCTAATCCAATAATTATTTCTTCTAAGGTTTTTATTCTATTATCTTTGGCTTGAGAGGAGGCGTTTTCCAAGTTTAGTTGAGAAATAGTGTTGTCCAAAGAATTATGTAACCTGTGGGCCATCATTGCCTTACCAGTCAAGGTTGAGTAAATCATTTCTCCCGTTTGCTTATGCAACTCAATTTTATCCAAAGGATGAATATCCTTTGCCATGACTTCAAAATTTGTTCTGAGATAATCTGCTATTGATCTAGGCTGCTACACCTTGGGCTTGAAATAGCTCATTATCATCTTGCCTTCTTTGATGTCACAGGCTGACATCAATCTCTATTGATTTGTAGGAGCCATATTCAAATATCGGTTATAAACCTGCAGCCTCAATGGATCATTCTTGGCTTTTATTTTTGTGAATGTTTTCCTGATGTCTAAGGCATCAGTCCCTGGTGGCTTGGAAGAAGATATCTCTATGCTTTTCTGCCTTTCTAGCTCTTGCATCTGACAGCTAGTGGATGTTCCTCCTGTTGGGAAAGTTTGCTAGCTTTCCACTCTTTCTTCCCTCTGACTATTTGTATTTTCTTCTGCAAATTCCTCCTCTGAAAGAGGATTTAAGCTCTGTCTCTTTGTTCCAAGCTGCCTTGATGGTTCACTGGTAGGGGTAGTTTTCTCCCTGTCTCTCTTTTTGTTTCTTTCCTCATTTAAAGGAGCTTGTAGAATTGGAGGCTCTCCTATATTGACCTGAGTGGAAGGAGTCTATATTTGAGCCTGTTCTCTAGAAGCTTCAGGCTACTTGGACATTGTAGGTTGTTCAGTGTGTTGAAACATGGTCTTTAATTCCTTGCCCTTTGATGACCCTGTAGCTGGTATACTTGTTTCTTGTGAAGGTTACTGAGAGGTTCCAGCACTAGAGGCACCAAATCCTCACCTTTGAGATAACATAAATGGTACATGCCCAAAAGAATCGAAGTCAAGTGTTTTCTCAAGATCTCTCATAACTTTCTCAAAATTGACCTGTTCATTATCATGCTCTATGTTATAGACATTTTTGTGCCTTACAGCATGAAGCATGAAATGTCAATAATCTAAGGGATCCAAAGTCCCTAAACATGTTGTTCCTACCCCTAGAGGAACAAGGTCAGCAAACCACAGCACTAAATATCAGTTCTCCACTTGAAAACACTCAAAAACAAGCTAATTCTGGATCATGTCAACTGCTCCACTGAGCATCTGCGCTGAATGTCAACTGCTCCACTCTGTACCTGCGCTGAATGTCAACAGTAATGAAGGCTACCTGCGCTGGGTGAGTTTGGCCAAGTGGCACAGTCATTCCTCAAGGTGTCAATGCCCAGGAAGCTTCCAAAATGACACTTGGATCAGGGAATTCGCCTTGTGATGAGCAAGAGGGTCTAGATCTCCAAGTGGAAGCAAGAACCTCCAAGTGGACTCAAGAACTGAAGAATAACTGAAGTGGGAGAGGACACTAGTCAGCTCCATGCCAAGCTCAAGCTGACTCATCCTTTCTCCAAAAATCCTATATATAGAGCTCTCTCATGAGGTCTATGGAGGCTGGAATTTTGGGAATGTAAGGAAGTGCTGTTGGTTTGAGTATAGAACTATTGGGTGATTTGCTTGAAGGAGGTGAAGAGGAGATTTCTTTCTGCTGGGAGGTGATGCTGGATTGGGCCTCTTATGGTTGTATCACTTCCTCAACTTTACTTCTTCCATTAATAAAGCATTTGAGGTTCTTCTATATACATGTGTTTCAATGATGTGTTGCTATACTTGTATATTTGATTTATTCTAATCCTTGAATCAATTATGAATGTATGCTTCTTGTAGTTTCCCTCTCTTGCTATTTTGCAGGATCTTGGTGTAGCTGGGCCAGTGAAAGAGCAAGGAGCTGGGGGCAAGCAGCAAGGAGAGAAGATTAGATCAATCATTAGCGGAAGACATCGGTTAGTGGATCTCTTCCTCCCTATTTTACTTTCATAAAGAAGAAATCTTAGATAGCTTTGCTTCGATTGTTGCTGAGGTACTATCACCCTTAGAGTGGGATAGGGTCACTCCGTATTGTATACTTTTCCCAACAACAAATTGGCGACTCCACTGGGGATCGTATCTTGTTGGTTGTTTGTGTTTTTGCTATTCATTTCATAAACACAGGGAGTACCGAATCGAACTGCATTTGGATCTTTCAAATGCAAAGTAGAGGGCAGCTACTCTAGCTCAGTTTCTGGGCAAGTTTATGATTTGAAGAGCTGATCCACAAGGACTCTGAACAGCTCTTAGTGATAGCTTTTCATCCTCCTTTTCATCCCTTAGTGTGTACTTGACTGATAGCTTCTGATTTGGCCAAAAACTGTGAATTTTTTAGCAATCTGTGACCCAGAAACCAAGAGAAACGAAAGTTTCGTTCTTCAGTGCAGGCTGTGTGAAGGCTGTCTACATTTCAGCGCAGTTCCCGAAGGGGCTACCTGCGCTGAATGTCAAACTGACAGTGTACTACCTGCGCTGAACCAGTCTTGCCTTGTGCTACTGGGGTTTCCTGCTGTTTCTTGCCCTGTTTTCACCCTTGTTTTTGCAGCCTGTTACCAGTCAATGTACCTATCTGAAACCAACTTTCCTTGCCACTATTCCGCCTCGGTTGTATAAAGAAACTGTATTTGTTCTTTGTGTATTTCTTATATCATTTGCAGTTTCCCATAACGAAAGTGAACTAGTCTTGCTGTGGCCTCTTAGATCTAGACCTGTGATAAGTGTCGTTTTGATCTTAAGAGTTAGTTTATTTGTTGTTCATAGCTGATTGAGCTTTTGCTTTCGTCATATGGTTTGAATTTATATATTTCTAGTGTCGAAACAAGTAAATCTTAAGGTGTCTTTTGATTTTGGACAAGCTTGTTTGCTTTCGCTTGAAATTGAATTCGAAATTATACAACAGCTTTCTTTTTGTATTGCATCAACATTAAGAAAGAGAAAAGAAATACCTGCATTTTGCATTTTGCATTTGATAAGTTTGCATGTTGATTTAGGGAAAAAGTGCATTAGTGTATGCTCTTTGATCTGTGTGAAAAGATTTTGTCTCTCTTTTCCCTCAGTAGTTAAGATTTTCATAAGTCGAAAAGATTGGAAAAGCTTGCTTCTCATCTTAGACTGCATTTAGGAATTTGTATCAAACATCTCGTGGTGAACCTTGAAAGGCAAACTTTAAAAAGATCAACTTAAAATATATTGAATGAACCTAACAACACTTTGAAACATAACGCAAACACATAGAGGTCTAAGCTAGAGACGTGTTCCAGCGTCGTTAAACGTAGTGACTGTCGATCTCGACGAAGGTGGGTGATTCCTCCTGAGAGTCGGTAGCACTAATACGGACTTGTGCTCCCACGTACCGTCGCGTATATATTGGGAGACCCCTATAGGCATATATCTTTTATCCATAGGAAGCCGTGTCGGCCGCCCTACTGATCGCAATGCAGTGAACACAGCATTCATGAAGATCGACCACCCGTACCGTAAAACGTATTCTGTGGTTTTGCGAAAGGTTTGGCACACCCTCTGCCTAGATCTCCAGAGCAGTTTCTTTTGGCCTTTTTCAAACTCTATAACTGAAAAAGTCCAGCCGAGCATTTGTCACTTCGGGCTCGTTAATACATCGAAGGAGACTAGAGTCATCTTTAGCTTTTTCTCGACTCTTAAAAAGTGAAAAAGCAAGTTGTGTCTAAAAGCGTCTAATAAAATTCATTCAATTTGGAAACACAAATTTCCCCTTTTAATATTTTAGTTGATCGAGTAATCCGCAATCGTGGAAGAAATTCAATTGAAACCCCGTTGTTCGCGGAAGCTTACGAGTCAACTGTCTTTGTCTCCGAAATCGAAAACAGTACGGACAAAGCGAACTCGTTTAACCGGTTCAAAATCTCCTATAAAAGTTAGAACAAGTGTTCCAACTGCATCTGAGGTTCCGGTTACTCCAAACATTTATGGAAACCCTGCCTCTATTGAAGAAGTTCAACAGCCACAGAAGGACAGTAATACTGATCCTGGTCTGGGGGCAAATACTTGTATAACTGAACCAGTTCCATCTGTAACCGGTCCAGAGAGTTTTGTTCCTCAAACAACTGTAGCTATCGAAGCAACCACTTCTTCGGCACCAGAAATATTTTACGGACCTGACGGTCTTCCTCTTCCACCGGGTTTGATTGCGATAGAGGAAATTGCAGAGGATCCGCAAGCAAGTACTCCAACTCATTTTGGAGTCGGGGTCACTCTATTTCCTTCATCTGAAGTTAATCCACCACAAGTGGAAGTTCCTGTAGAATCGCTAGGCAATCTATTGGATAGACTTAAAATGTCTGAACAACCGTCATCATCTAGGACTGTGTCAAATGACACAGCGACAGCAGAAGCCCCTGCCGTCACTCCGACAATGTTTGCCGGCATACCAGCTGTCCCAACTAGCTCACAACAGCTAGAAGGAGTCCACCAAGGGACTATTTCGATAGTTTGGTCTGTTCCAGTTTGTTCATCCGGAGTAATACCCAGTAACTCTTATGTTGAAACTTGCCAAATTGACCCATGTGGAGGTCAATCTGGACCATCAATCCCCTTTAGTTCTGGATTGATACCGTATGGGGGGCAGTATGCCCTTTCATTACCCCCTCCGGGAGGGTACCCATACGTGAGTTCACAACAATGTTCAGGTTATACTGGAATTGCGTCAAGTAGTTGGGTACCTATGCTACCTCAACAACCAAGGGTTGTATATTCTATGCAACAATGTGTACCTGTGACGAACATCCCAACCACACCGGCTATTGTAACAGTGTCACAAGTTCAAGCGATACCTGTTGCATGTCAACCTCAGATATCTCAGGTTGTAATGCAACAACCTCTTGAACATGGGTCACAACCACAATCGCCAACTGGTGGGGCGACACAGGTCCAAACGGGTACAGTTACCCCACACCTCGGTCCAACGGTTAGCATAGCACAACAAAACATGGCGTCACAACCGTGGCTTGTGCAATACCAACAACCGCAATTCCAGCAAGTGTACCAAGGTTCTGAGCAGCAGATCTTTGCGAACAGTGGACAACCGTATATCCAAAACGGTCAAAACCAACCACTTTATAGTGGTCAAGTCCACCAACCGTATCAGTCATACCAACATCAATTACATTATGCTGGTATGCAAAGGCCCACCGCTCAGGCGATTCCATCGTACCCTGGTTACGCTTCGCCTAACCTGAATCAACAGTTACCATTCGTGGCAACTTTAGAGTTACCTGATTTACATCGGTTAACCAACGATCCGATTGCTTATGCCCCTTGGTGGCCAGCGATTCCTCATAAACTTCCATCTGACATTCCTAAATTCAATGGAAATCCAGGTGAAGACCCATCGAATCACGTGATGACTTTTCATCTGTGGTGTTCGTCGAACACCCTTAACGATGATTCGATAAGGCTTCGCCTTTTTCAGAGGACATTGACGGGTCCAGCGGCAAAATGGTACATTGAATTTCCTAGAGCTTCGTTCGACAACTTCAGTACCTTAGCCACAACCTTTTTAACCCATTTCCAATTACCGATAAGGTATGAAACGGGAACAGAACTTCTTACCAACTTCAAACAGACGACCGCCACCCACATATCTGATCATATACATGAGTGGCAACGTCGTCGGAGGATGGTAAAAACGTACGTTCCTGATCAGCTATTAGCTGAATGGTTTATCAAGTCGTTACTTCCCGCTATAACGGAAGATGTGGCAAAGGGAGGAGTCGTAATGGAAGAGCAAGTTATCGCTCGTGCGCAATATCTAGACTTGGTCTATACTCAGTCTGGCACGCTCTACGACAAAATACCTGATGCCCCTAGACCGGAATTCTCAATTCCTCCTCCTCCTAAATCGAACAATGACACTCACGCTGGCGATGGCGTGATTGGAAAGCACAAAATTTCTAGTCAAAATGCAAATGAAGAACTTCTTGCCTCAGAAGTAAATAGAATGTCGACCGACAAGGGCAAACAACTGAAGCAACCAGGGGGCAAGAAGAAAAAGACAGGGAGAAAAAGGAAACCCCCGGCAGGGTGTCATATATGCGATGAGGATCATTGGACGAAAGATTGTCCACATATAGCTGAAGTTAAGAAACTCTTCAAGAGTTCAAAAACCCCAGCAGTATTGACTGATCCGTTTCCTAATCCAGGTCAAAATCTGGTTGCTAATCAAAATGCTTCCCGATCCCAAGTGCTTATGTTGTCTGTCTCGAAGCAGCAAAATGATGCTTTGACAAGGAATAAAGATTACGGGAATACACGGCTGTCGAATAACAAGGCTAATGAACAACCTAGTAGTTCGACGACAACTTTGACCAAAGTTGTGCCACCCATCGTTCCTAAGCCAATGATAAAGTCGCAAAAGGGAGCAGTACACAAATCGACATTTAATCCTTGTGCGAAAATAGCACAGATAGAGGACCTGGCCCAATCACCGTCCGCTATGTCGACACTTGAGGTACCGCAAAATTGCCTCTCCCAAGAGCAAGCTTTATTATCAGCAATAGGTGGGATTGGCCCAATGGATTCCAATCTTGTGGCCTTTGATCATAAAGGATATGACCCTCAATTACCAGCTCAACTAGCTTTCCTTATTCAAGTGAAAGCCCTCAACAAAACTGTTCATCGAACAATTATTGATGAGGGGGCATCCACATGTATTATGTCGATGAGTTGCTGGAAGAATTTAGGCTCACCACCCTTGTCGAAATCATCAACTACGTTAAAAGCATTTGATGGACAATCATACACTCCATACGGGATTTTAAGTAACTTGCAAGTTGAACTGGGGGGAAAAATAGTAGGAATTGATGTTGAAGTACTTGATGGAAACCTTGATTACAACATCCTACTGGGAAGGCCCTGGATATATGCCATGGCCGCAGTTGTGTCGACCTACTTCAGGAAGATTGCATTTCCCTTTCAAGGAGGAATTACAGTCGTCGACCAACAAACTTTCCTCCCCGACAGTTCACAAGTTACGGGAAGCATTCCAATGATCCATGGAAGCGATCATTCGCTTCAAAATATTGGGGTAGGCCTCCTAAAAGACCCTGCCTTAATGGGTACTTTCGCCCTACCGCCTCCAAGTAATCTGACGGGAGTGGCCACGGTGGAAACCTACAAAATGAAATCTTCTGTATCTAATGGATTCGGAAGATTCCTAAATATTTTGTCGGCATGGATCATCGCCCTAATAGAAATACTGTAAATACAGTGGGCACCGAGGACGGTTCTTATCTCGTGTCAACCTCGTTAAAAAATGAAACAAGGAGTCATGAGGATAGTTCTTTTACTGTGTCAACCTCATTAAAAAATGAAACAAATCCCCTCTTCAAATCTCAAAGGTAAACCTTCATTCCAACCACCGAGTGGAATGCAATGAAGCTTGGGGGGCATGCACCTCGATTTGCGTTATTGTGCTGGGGGCATGCAAACTTATCACGAGCAGTTTTAGCAAAGTTCATGCTCGTTAAAAAATAAACGCACAATTGAGCAGTTTTAGCAAGAGTTCATGCTCGTTAAAAAATAAATGCACCTGTGAGCAAGCTTCCCTCCAGAGTTCAAGCTCATCCAGAAAAAATGAACCGGTAAATAACCATTTGAGACCGTAAATTCATCAGCCATAAAAGCCTTGGTCGTGTTTGCACCGTCACCTCCACTTTTCATTTGGCCGATCATTCACCTCCACTTGATTGTTTACCTATTTTGAGGAACAGCTGTGAAGAGTGATTTCACCTAGCCATCCTTGTGACACTGCCGTGATTGGAAAATTCCAACCTATACCTGGAATCTGCTGCTATCCCTGTTTATCACTCGTTCCTCAAAATACGAGTCTTCTTTGAGCTCTTTTCTTCTGACTCGTAAAATATGAAAAGTTTGCCGAGTTTTGGCCTTCCAGCTCGTTAAAATGACCGGAAGAGCTATCCCTCCTCTAGATTTTAATCTTTTTGGACCTGAGGGATTATTACACAAAAAGGTCGAGTGCTTGTTTTATTCGGCTCGTTAAAATTATCGAAAACTCATCCCTTCTGTATTGTTTTATACTTTTTCAGACTTAAGGGATTAGATGACGAAAAAGGAATTTTGGAGTTAACTTTCTGTACCTTTTCAGACTCTCTAAAAATGAAAAGGACTGAGTTTTCCTTGTCGTTAGACTCGTTAAAATGATTAAATAGCGACAAACTTGTCTTTAGACGAGAACGAGTTTCCCTATCGCTAGGCTCGTTAAAACATAGCGATGGGCTTGCCCGAAGGGCAGGTTATAGAACAAGCATATGTTATCCTCCTCAAGCTTGACAAAAATAAAGAGGTACTGGTCAGAAATGACTGGGGAAAAATTGGGAGAACCTCAAAGCTTTAATGGTAGCAAGTCGCTCTTGAACATGACACTTTTCCTCTGTATCACATCGGGTTGGGTTGTTTCATTCACCGGTCTCATCACCATGGTCTTCGCCAAACCATCCACATTTGGGGTAATGCTACCGATCCATCGCATCAGTGTCGTTGTATGTTCAAGAGATGTTGTTCAGAAAGAGTCAACCGTGTCCCATCCACTGCCATACATTATCCTTCATCCACCCATGACCGCCACCCTGAATCATATCTCACAGATTGTTTTCACCTCCACTAAAATCATTAGCTCCGTTCCGTGTCACTGATGTGGGATTCATTAAGGCCCTCCTTTGACGGATCGCTTCTTGTCGACTTCAGCTCATTATCCAAGAAGTTGATCTAGGAAAACCCCCCTCAGTACTTTGAAGCTTGCATGCCTCAATGGCAAGTTTCTCACTTCCGGCGACAGGTATACATCAATGACCTTCGACCAGAAGATTTTGCGTGGTGTTCGACGCCAAGTCCTTTATTCACACCACGTGAATTGTACTGCAGTACCTTGAGGGTCATTATCATTATCGGTGATTCCTCTCGCGCTTGTTAACGATTTACATTATTGACCGGTAATCAAGCGATGTCTTTCCATGTTCGACTTCAGCGCAATTCTCACATAGATCGACTTGTACTTAGAGTGAAGATCGAACGAGTTTGAAGACCCCGGATCTAGTTTCATCCATCCGGGCTGCGATATATATTCAGGAAATATAAAGACATTTGATATGTACATTATTACAGCAGATGATCATCCTACTCAAAGGATGATAATTTCAGCAGAGAATTATCAGTCTATCATCAGACGATCGTCTGTTATATGTACCAAAATGAATTTATAAAGCTGAGCATGGGAATGCCCGCCTCGGCTAGATCATGAAAGCAGAATGAAAAATAATGTATTGTATTGTATTTTATTACAGGTCACCGCTCATCGATTGAATGAACTTCGGATCCTCCTGATAAAGCATTTCACCCGATAAACGACCTCATACTTTAGGGGGCAACTGTTATAGACATTTTTGTGCCTTACAGCATGAAGCATGAAATGTCAATAATCTAAGGGATCCAAAGTCCCTAAACATGTTGTTCCTACCCCTAGAGGAACAAGGTCAGCAAACCACAACACTAAATATCAGTTCTCCACCTGAAAACACTAAAAAACAAGCTAATTCTAGATCATGTCAACTGCTCCACTGAGCATCTGCGCTGAATGTCAACTGCTCCACTCTGTACCTGCACTGAATGTCAACAGTAATGAAGGCTACCTGCGCTGGGCGAGTTTTGCCAAGTGGCACAGTCATTCCTCAAGGTGTCAATGCCCAGGAAGCTTCCAAAATGACACTTGGATCAGGGAATTCGCCTTGTGATGAGTAAGAGGGTCTAGATCTCCAAGTGGAAGCAAGAACCTCCAAGTGGACTCAAGAACTGAAGAATAACTGAAGTGGGAGAGGACACTAGTCAGCTCCATGCCAAGCTCAAGCTGACTCATCCTTTCTCCAAAAATCCTATATATAGAGCTCTCTCATGAGGTCTATGGAGGCTGGAATTTTGGGAATGTAAGGAAGTGCTGTTGGTTTGAGTATAGAACTATTGGGTGATTTGCTTGAAGGAGGTGAAGAGGAGATTTCTTTCTGCTGGGAGGTGATGCTGGATTGGGCCTCTTATGGTTGTATCACTTCCTCAACTTTACTTCTTCCATTAATAAAGCATTTGAGGTTCTTCTATATACATGTGTTTCAATGATGTGTTGCTATACTTGTATATTTGATTTATTCTAATCCTTGAATCAATTATGAATGTATGCTTCTTGTAGTTTCCCTCTCTTACTATTTTGCAGGATCTTGGTGTAGCTGGGCCAGTGAAAGAGCAAGGAGCTGGGGGCAAGCAGCAAGGAGAGAAGATTAGATCAATCATTAGCGGAAGACATCGGTTAGTGGATCTCTTCCTCCCTATTTTACTTTCATAAAGAAGAAATCTTAGATAGCTTTGCTTCGATTGTTGCTGAGGTACTATCACCCTTAGAGTGGGATAGGGTCATTCCGTATTGGATACTTTTCCCAACAACAAATTGGCGACTCCGCTGGGGATCCTCCTGATAAAGCATTTCACCCGAGAAACGACCTCATACTTTAGGGGGCAACTGTTATAGACATTTTTGTGCCTTACAGCATGAAGCATGAAATTTCAATAATCTAAGGGATCCAAAGTCCCTAAACATGTTGTTCCTACCCCTAGAGGAACAAGGTCAGCAAACCACAGCACTAAATATCAGTTCTCCACCTAAAAACACTCAAAAACAAGCTAATTCTGGATCATGTCAACTGCTCCACTGAGCATCTGCGCTGAATGTCAAATGCTCCACTCTGTACCTGCGCTGAATGTCAACAGTAATGAAGGCTACCTGCACTGGGCGAGTTTGGCCAAGTGGCACAGTCATTCCTCAAGGTGTCAATGCCCAGGAAGCTTCCAAAATGACACTTGGATCAGGGAATTCGCCTTGTGATGAGTAAGAGGGTCTAGATCTCCAAGTGGAAGCAAGAACCTCCAAGTGGACTCAAGAACTGAAGAATAACTGAAGTGGGAGAGAACACTAGTCAGCTCCATGCCAAGCTCAAGATGACTCATCCTTTCTCCAAAAATCCTATATATAGAGCTCTCTCATGAGGTCTATGGAGGCTGGAATCTGGTGAATGTAAGGAAGTGCTGTTGGTTTGAGTATAGAACTATTGGGTGATTTGCTTAAAGGAGGTGAAGAGGAGATTTCTTTCTGCTGGGAGGTGATGCTGGATTGGGCCTTTTATGGTTGTATCACTTCCTGAACTTTACTTCTTCCATTAATAAAGCATTTGAGGTTCTTCTATATGCATGTGTCTCAATGGCGTATTGATACTTGTATATTTGATTTATTCTAATCCTTGAATCAATTATGAATGTATGCTTCTTGTAGTTTCCCTTTCTTGTTATTTTGCAGGATCTTGGTGTAGCTAGGCCAGTGAAAGAGCAAGGAGCTGGAAGCAAGCAGCAAAGAGAGAAGATTGGATCAATCATTAGCGGAAGATAACGGTTAGTGGATCTCTTTCTCCCCTCTCTTACATTTCATAAAGAAGTAATCTCGAATAGCTTTGCTTTGATTGTTGCTGAGGTACTATCACCCTTAGAGTGGGATAGGGTCATTCCGTATTGGATACTTTTCCGTATCCAATACGGAGTGACCCTATCCCACTCTAAGGTTGATAGTACCTTCCTTCCATTCATCCATATTTGCATATTTTTCGATTTATGGAATTCTATGGTGAATATATGGGGACAACCTGTTCTTCATTCGCCTATCATATATAAAACTGTTAGGATCATATGGTTTCCACCCAAAACTCTTTTGTAACTTAAGTTGCTCTTCTAAAAAAATTTCTGCTTCTTTCCATGCTTCCCTAGTGTTGCAGACAAAAGGGCCTAGCTAGTTCTTGATTCTAAGCTGAGCTTTATTCTTGGCATTACAAAAATGGACTAGGTCTGCTTTCATCATTTGCCTGAAATATTCCAATGCAAAGAGTCTCATTGGAACATACTTTGGCAGCTTAAAAGGGCAGAGTTCACACCCATAAACCCTGATTTTTGTGTGATTCTTGTATAGGTACCAGTCACCTATCCTGTACTGCTTGGAGAGCTGGAAGATTTTCTTCATATCACCATTTATCCTAGGAGGGGAAACTCCTATCAATAAAGTGGTTGCTGAATGGACAAATAGGTCAATGAACTCATTGTAGGTGTAAGGGGTCTCAACGGAATTATGGAAAATGGGACTCCAAAAAATGATAGAGCTTGAATTGCCTCTAGTATCAAGTTTCTTAATAGGGAAAGGGAAGTTATTTGACTAATAATACAGTATAAGATGATAGATGAAAGTAGTGTATTTGAAGACTCCTTCATTGTCCAGCCTTAGGAATTGGTCATGAATTTTGTTGGCAATATAAGAGGCATAATCATATTTAACAGCAGGGGGCTGTCCAGGAGTAAAAATTGATAATAACACCAAGGTTATCTCATCAACATACTCTCCGAAGTTGAATCCCATGATTGAGGCTATCATATCAATAATAATTCTTCCTATATCTGTAAAGAAAACCTACAGATAAGGAGGTGGGTCTTTGGGCTGATGTTTAGGCTCCATGAACATCTAACAGATGCGAGTCAGTTCTAATTGAGGCAATTGGGGAGCTTTTTCAAGTATCCCATGGAAAGGGGAGTAAGAGCATGACTGGAGTGGAATTGCAGCATTTCATTGAAGGATTGAGCAGTTATGGGAAAAAGGACTTCTTGACTTGGGGACACGGCTGCTCTTTGATTAGGTTCATAATTGGCACAACAGTGATGAATGATATCTAGGAAAACATGGACTGAAGAGATGAAGTACATGGGAAGGTTGGATTCCCATAGTCCTAAGATGTTAGAGCCATTAAGATAGCTGTCTCTGGCTTGGAAAAAGATCTTAAGGTGGTTTTCATTACCTGATAAGTCTTTTATCTAAAAATCTTTATCGGCTAGGGGAAGATAATCTAAATCTTTGTGAGGGGCATTCATAGGTACAACATTCAGAGCTATAGGAGTTTCCATCACTGGTTCTTATGGATTCAGGAATGGAACTTGGGTTTTCTGTGAAAAATAGTGAAAACAGTAGGTTTGGGAACCTATATAGTGAACAACGACTTGAATGTATAGTGAAATTGGTCCTTTCTGTGGAATATTCAGTATAAAACCAAAATTTGCAGGGTTTCGGTGGAAATGGATAAATACCTGTAATGGGAAAGTGAACAATATAATGGCTGGTTGGATAACCAGTCCCGGGCTGAGTTGCTGCAAGTTTCTTGATCAGGTGGCGTTTGGAAAGCTTTGGCAGTTGACTGGGACGTCGCTTTGCATGGGAAAATAGTCGCAACATATAATAGTGAAAATGACATTACATTGGTTTTATTTGCAAAATCTAGGTTGGCGGGGGTTTTTTGGATTTATCGGGTGGGTGACGTATGTGGGGAAATGACATTTTGTCGTTTTTTGAGGGGCGGTAAGCGGTATGTGCTCGCACCGCTTTTGGAGGTGGGCAGTTTTCGGCCGGGGGACCGCGATTCCATGGATTGCCTGACGTGTGGCGGGGTATGGTTTTGAAAACTGCTTGGTGATCACGCATTAAAGCGTGGTCACCAAGGGGGGCGATATCAACGTCGACCGTTGGATGATATGGACGAGATCTAACGGTGGACGGGAGCAGGGTACGGCAGGGCTTTGTGTATGCGGGCCCAATGTAATTAACCACTTAATCAATCATATCGGGTCAACTGCAAATAGTTAAGGAGGTTATTAATTAACCCAGAGGGTTAGTTAATCCCGTGCAATAAAGTGGAAAGTTGAGGTTCTTAATGAGTTACGGATTAACTCATTAATCCTCTTTTAAACGTTGATTATGGTTGTATTCAACCGAGGGTGGGATATTTAACAATTTGGGGTTTTAATATATAATTGATAATACGGGATAGGGTGAACTTTTTGGGAGTTATATAATGTAAGTAAGAGATTAATATGATAAATGAAATGAAAGCGCTAAGTTAAAACATTTCGGGTATACATTTAAACTTAGGCTTTAAGTGGAAAAAGGGGTTATTTAGGTGATATTGTGTATTTTCCTAAGTAAAATAGGATTTTACTTAGGAAAAGACTTATGAGAGTGAATGAATGATTTATGGATGGTTTAAGTACTTAGGCCATTTAAATTATTGGGCCGAGGGTCTAGTCCCTCCAGAAGTTAGAGAAATGCTCTGAGCTCCTTTAATTTTCAAATACCTTAATACTTTAGGGGGAATTAGTGAAGTCTTTATGGAAAAATATGAAGGGAAGTTAATTATTTAACCTTGTTCTGCTTGAACAACATCAAATGAAATGTTTGCCTTGCACTTGTGATAAAATGAAACTTAACACATTTAGAGACATTATCCATCACAAGTAATTCTGCAACACCATCTACCTACCCTACCTACTTTAGCCTGACATTTTTTCTTCTTTATTAGAGTGCACTTGGACTGGTAAACCCTTATCACACTTTTTCTTTTAAATATAGAAATCTATCTAAGTCTAACCTTATTACATCCAAGGGTTCAGATTAAACTGTTGAGTTCCTTTTATTCACTCTACCTATCTACTTATCTGCCAAGATTAAACAGTTTGGTCAGATTTTATTCTCTATCTCTAAAACATAAAATTGAAAATATGAACTAGTCAAGCTTACACTATTTGACTATTCATGAATTGTGGCATAGGTTGACAAGCTACACACAATTGTTTATTACATAAGAGTAAAAAGTAGTGGCATTTAGACTTGCACACTTTCCTTGGTCTTTCTTTTGGTGGGGTTCATTTTTCTTCACTTTTTTTTTACCATTTTATTTGTTTTCACCCTTTGATTTTTCTTTTAGGGTATACCCTCTTTACATTTTTTTTTTTTTTAATAATATGAAAAACCTTTTCAAAAAGTAAAGGCATGAACATATTACATAGCTCATCAAGTCAATCATGAAATATGACACCTATTGGTATAGGAGCATAACAGAAGAAACAATGAAGATCTCAGTAGTGATGGCTTCAATGGTGCAACAATGAGGAGGATCTCAGTGGCAACGAAAGGGACGACTAATATCTTGGTCTTGGAGAGGCAAAGTGTGTCAAGGGTCATGGTCTTGATATTCGTCAATGGAATCTCTATAAGAAGAATTTACGCAGGGGTTTTCCTCTCCAAGAGGGAGAGGTTTTCGTCCTGGCAGAAAACCAAAACTTTTTTGTTCTTGTCTCTTTTGTTTTGATAGCAATTTGATGAAGTTAACATACACATGCTAATAACGAAGTAAACATAAAGCTAAGAAAATTGTTTAAATGCTTCACAAATTGTTATCATGTAATGGAGAGTCATTGTAATTATGATTTCCCTAAATTCTTCAACATGGTATCAGAGGGATTGGTTCAGCAATCAAGGAGTGCAGAAAAAAAAAGGGACTTGAAAGAATAGCAAACTAAAACGCTATACCTTGATCAAACCCTATATCAAAGGGTCAATATACAACAACTGCATGGAAAACACAAGGAAGGTTGATCAAGGAGACAATCTATAACAACAAGATCTTGTAGAAGATCAAGGTCCAAGAAGCAATCCACATCTACATGCATCTACAACAAGGGTTTTGAAGGTCTGAAGTCAACGTCTAGTCTATAACAATAGCCTTCGTGTCTCTCACACTCCACACAATGGCACGATCTCTACATTATAGTGATGGATCTCTTCAAAGAAAAACTCGGATTCCCATTCAAAGAAGCAGATCATCTACAACATGATTTTCTTGGACATGACTCAAATCAGATGTTGCGCTATCCTATCACATCATGGAAAGAAACCACTAGTCGATGCTTCAAGGACCAGATGTTCAAGTCAATTACTCTTGAAGAAATTGAAGAGAAGCTTTAGCAAGGATCATATCCGGAGGAAGCATCAATGCATCTACCTGAATCTAGGTGAAAATATTCTCTTCAAGTATCAAGTAAGTATTTTTATTCTATAATCAAGTTTTGGTTTATTGACTTCATCAACACAAGAAGATCTATGGGTTAGATAAATCTCTTGTAATAGGATTGACAAAATCCTTATGAAGAAGTGAAGTTAGCACATCAAGGTCACCTTTAAGTCATAAGAACTCTTAAGGTTATATGAATTAAGAAAGGATACAAAAGAATATTACATAAAATGCTAGAGGATATATTCTGTGAAATAAACTGCAGAAGGCATCAAAGAGTGAAGAAATATTGCGATGAAATATCAATGGAGAGATCTGCGAAAATAATCATCATTGACATTGATATTGATAAGCATGGTAACATATGTCCATAAACAAGAAGGTTACCTCAATCAACAATTTGTAGTCTCTATGTCAGATAGAGAAAGGCAAGTTCTATAGGATACAAATAAGTACAGGGAATAAAAGGAAAGGTTGACAATATTACCTGATAGATGGAGAAAGTTGAGGAAAGGATCAAGAGAAAGAGGGAATAATGGATCTCCATTATGGATGAAATGATATATCCCTCTCAAAAGGATCCTATCAAAAGTCCCTACAAATATAAATATAGTAAGATGCATCATGGCATCAAGAGCTCGTATGGAATCATGAAAAACATGTCTCTTGGGAATCTCATTGTACATTGAAGGAATGAAAGAAGTCATTCAGGACATAGGAAACATTTTCTAAATGGGTATATACTAGATCCTGAAGGATCTATGATAGAGATCTCAATGGAGGATCTCCTAATTTGGAAAGGCAACAAATGTCTCGTCAGGAATTCCAACTTTTGGAACTCATGAGATGATGGTTCAATGACATGAAGAATGAAGCAAACCAAGAGATTGAAGATCTATTCAATCAAGAAAGATGCTGAAAGATACCTTAAGGAAAAATGAGGTATGTATGATTATATTTGTATTTACATTTGATATTGTGATGTCATGTTATATGGTTACAGGTAAAATGAATCAAGCATGATCAAAGGGGAAAGGATCTGCTCCTATGAAAGGATGCAGAAGGATGAAATCAACATAATATGTCCTCATAATGTAGTTTGAGGTAGTTGATGACCATTTAAGAACTATGAAAGCCCCTAGGAATGAAAGATATCAGGATGGAAGAGATCGTGAAGCATGCAGCCATGATGAAGGTAGTCAACATCCAGAGGATCGGGAAGACTTAACTAGGAAATATCCTAGAAAGATGTCAAGACTCTTATGGAAGTCTGAAAGGATGAGGACCCTTGGTAACAATTATAATTGGGAGATGTGTCAACATGTATGTCGAATGATTGATGCCTACAATAAGATGTCACTAGAGGAAGGCCATCACCAAAAGATAATATGTACTTTATTTTTGGTGTCTAACTCTTGGAAAATTCTGGGTATGTGTGCAGGATCAAGAAAATGAGAATTGTGAAGGATGTCACAACTATGTAACTTGTGATCCAGAGAAATTACTGTTGAAGAAGAGTGAAGAAAAATGAGCTTATGAAGGAAGCCCCAGATATGAAGCTAAGGAGGATACTTTCCGGGAAAGAAGGAATGGCATGAGGGAGGAAGGTAATGGATGGCTGACCCCTACATGTGAATAAATTGATGACATCGAAGTCTTGAATCATCAATCAACTAGAAGACCCTATAAAGCACTGACGATAGAGTCCCTCGGTAAGAGGGAGCTCTAGGATGTTCCTATAAGCAAAGGAACTTGATCAAGCTTTTGAGTAAAGAGAAACTTGTAACTTGTCCCTGGTTAATAAGGGGAGTTAGACATGACATTCTTGTCTTCAGTTTGGAAGAAAGAATGGAGGATTGTATAATCATCTAGCATTTGACACTCTTTGAGGATGTGGTAGGGCATCCAAGACAAGAGTGGGCAAGAGGACCGATATTCTTGAGGGTTGGGAACCAAAGATGAGAATAGTCTTAGTAGAGCATACTCAGAGAACACCTAGGTGGGTATGATCCTAAGAGAGACAATGATGATGCGTGCCTATCAGTCATTGATCTCGCCAACATTGTTTGCTCTGATCTAAGTGAGAGATAAAGTTGTTAGTCAAGGTTTTGCTAAATAGAAATGATGTTGGTTGGAATGATGCTATAACAGATGGATTGCAAATTCGATTCTCCTTATGAGAAATTCTTCAAATTGAGAATGACTAAGTACCATTATGAATACCTCCCTAGTTAAGAGGGAGTGTTGAAGAAAGTGTAACTAGGTTTGGTCTTCATAATGACATGATCTCTATATTTGATGTAATAAAAGAGAATAAATTATTTTTGTAATCTTGTTGCATGGGTTTCATGAGCAAGAAGTGTCACTAGATAAAAGACTTCTTCTTGATGTCTTTAGGATTTATTTTATATGTCAAAGAGTCATGTCATGTATACAAGTCTTCAACAAGTGTAACAACCCTCCAAGACCAAGATCAATGCCTCAAAAACAAGCACAAGAAGTTTGCAAGTGAAAACAACAAAGGAAGTTCATGTCGGCTCAAAATATGAATTAAATACATAAACAAAACTGATGTAAGCTTGGGAAAAGAGACACATCGGTTCATAAGTATATGTTGGCTTGAATATATGCACACAACCACTATAAATAACCTGTCAGGTATCTACAAATGATAAGAACAAATCTCGCTTGGAGCTAAAGTTGCAGTCAAGGATGAAGCCGCAGTCATGAAGAGGAGCGCAGTGATAAAGAAGAAGTCACAGTGATATAGAGAGGAGCCATAGTAGGGTTTGACTACACCTAGTTTTGGTTTATGTGTAGTCACAACCTCGATGCAAGGAGAAATGAATAATGTCATCATAGTGAAGTAGAGTCTCAGCATACCTATGATCTGAAGGAGGTATCTTGCATTCTTTCGTGTGAGTATAGGAGTAGATCTGCTCTACAAGGTTTATCATATTGTTTGGGTACAACAAGTTTCTGTGTGACATAACACAACTCTAGCATCTCTGTGGTCTCGGCTTAATAGGAAGGAACTCTAAACGCAGTCACCCACTTGATGATCACTCTATGAATGAAGACACAATCTATAGATGAATATTAGTGAAGGACACAGAGATCAAGGATGGTATTCCTACAAAAGATATAATATAGTCTCAATAATGAATGCATTATAGTAAGACTCAGATCTATGTGTCTTGAGCAGTATTGTAGTCTATGTATAACAAGAAGAAGTTGTACTCTAGTCCCAGCATACCAATGATAAAGGAATGATGTAGTCTCAACATCATAACAGTGACAAGGGTTACATGATGAAGTAGTAATGAGAATCACTGTCTCAACAAATATACAGTGATGACAAAGATATATTGCAACAATCATCATGATGATGACTTCAATGAACATCTCATTGAAATAATGTAATGTCTGTCTCAGTGCATCAATGAAAGCATAGAGATCATAGTAAATGGATCATGTTGATATGAAGCAACAATGGAAATCTCAGTAGTGATGGCTTTAGTGGTGCAACAATGAGGAGGTTTTGAGCAACAACGGAAAGGAGGATTGATATCTTGGTCTTGGAGAGGCAAAATGTGTCAAGGGTCATTGATCTAGATTTAAATAGGAACGCAAAAAATTACATAGATAACCATAAATACAAAGATACAATAGAAATAAGACTTCATTTCATTAATGTAAAATATTGAAATATGCTTACAAACAGAAATGGAAATAAACTGGCTCAGACGATGATAGCTTATCTCTGAGGAGAGATGTGGCGGCTACATGCCTTCGAACTGTGTTACAATGAGGCTCAAAGGACTATTTATTATTGAGAAACAATGGAAAACCCTAAACATCCAAAAACATAACCCTAGGAGATGAAGCGCCAAACTATGGGCCCCGTTTGGGTAAATTAGTACATCAACTTCTTGGGGTCGTAACTTTGGCATACGATCTCCATGTGATGCCTAAAATACCTTGTTAGAAAGATCTATCCGAGGACTACAACTTTCGAGTGAGAAACATCGGTCCATGGACACACACTGCTCCCAGTTTTCCCAAAAAATATCATTTAGGGACTCAAAATGGCTCCGGAAGTTCAAGACCCGAAAAACTGCCAAAAATAGTAAATTTTGCTACATTTAAGGAAATTGAAAAACTGAAAGAGATAGTTGTGGGGGTCCAAGTGGGATAGGTGGGTGGCCACCAACATCCACCTAGATCATTCCTCCCCCCCTTAGGATGCAATGGTCCTCATTGCATTGAGTTCCTCCATGATATGAGGAAACTTCTTCTGAATTTGGACCCTGGTGAGTTGTTCTGCAACCTCCGATGTGTCCAGTAATGGTGGGCAGAATGGTTGAGGGCAGTCCACATTGAACACTCGGTGTAAGAGAAGGAATGGGGGAATGTTGTGCTCCAAATAATTGTTTCGCACAACCTTGGTAAAGGTGTAAGGACCATATCAGAGTGGTCTAAGCCTCTGATGGGCTCTTTTACGGCTTTCTTTCTATAGATGCAACTAGATTTTGTCACCCACTTAAAACTTGTGTGGTACCTGATGCTGATCAAGTCGTTGCTTGTACTTGGAATTTTCCAGAATGGAGCGGTGATATATCGACCCGTTGGGTAAAGATGCTCTAGGATTCAGATTGAGTGAATGCTTGACCTGAAAGTGCAACGGTACCCCTGTGGGTGAGGAGAAGATGTTCCTGCATTCTTTCATGATTATATCCATCTGCTTCTATTTTGTGGAGGAATCCTTCTCGGAGGCCATGTATGTGGCTAGGATCCTCCCCTTACTTTGAGAGCGACCCAGATAGAAAATAAATTTCCTAGTCTAGGAGATGATCTTACTGCCTTTCTTGGCAAAGATCAAAGAAGTGGCAGTAGGTGGGGCTATCTCTGGTATATTGTATAATATATTACACAAATAAATAATAACAATGCAAGGCCTTGACTCATACACAACATGTCGCTTCCACAAGTATGGTTGGCCTAATAATACATCACAAACATCAAGTAGTGTAACATTGCACAATACCTCATCTGTGAAGGGCTTGATGTTGTAGGGAAGGCGTCGCCCTGATCGCAGACTCAGAGACCTTGTCCTTGGTGAAGCCACCTGATGTCGTACGGTTGTGGGTGTGGTATGGTCAGTAGTCCCAGACGCTTCACGACCTTTGCTGAAATGAGGTTCTTTCCAACATCCACCTACATCCACCTAGATCATTCCTCCCCCCCTTAGGATGCAATGGTCCTCATTGCATTGAGTTCCTCCATGATATGAGGAAACTTCTTCTGAATTTGGACCCTGGTGAGTTGTTCTGCAACCTCCGATGTGTCCAGTAATGGTGGGCAGAATGGTTGAGGGCAGTCCACATTGAACACTCGGTGTAAGAGAAGGAATGGGGGAATGTTGTGCTCCAAATAATTGTTTCGCACAACCTTGGTAAAGGTGTAAGGACCATATCAGAGTGGTCTAAGCCTCTGATGGGCTCTTTTATGGCTTTCTTTCTATAGATGCAACTAGATTTTGTCACCCACTTGAAACTTGTGTGGTACCTGATGCTGATCAAGTCGTTGCTTGTACTTGGAATTTTCCAGAATGGAGCGGTGATATATCGACCCGTTGGGTAAAGATGCTCTAGGATTCAGATTGTAGAATGCTTGACCTGAAAGTGCAACGGTACCCCTATGGGTGAGGAGAAGATGTTCCTGCATTCTTTCATGATTATATCCATCTGCTTCTATTTTGTGGAGGAATCCTTCTCGGAGGCCATGTATGTGGCTAGGATCCTCCCCTTACTTTGAGAGCGATCCAGATAGAAAATAAATTTCCTAGTCTAGGAGATGATCTTACTGCCTTTCTTGGCAAAGATCAAAGAAGTGGCAGTAGGTGGGGCTATCTCTGGTATATTGTATAATATATTACACAAATAAATAATAACAATGCAAGGCCTTGACTCATACACAACATGTCGCTTCCACAAGTATGGTTGGCCTAATAATACATCACAAACATCAAGTAGTGTAACATTGCACAATACCTCATCTGTGAAGGGCTTGATGTTGTAGGGAAGGCGTCGCCCTAATCGCAGACTCAGAGACCTTGTCCTTGGTGAAGCCACCTGATGTCGTACGGTTGTGGGTGTGGTATGGTGAGTAGTCCCAGACGCTTCACGACCTTTGCTGAAATGAGGTTCTTTTGGTTGCCATTGTCGACAATGAATTACAGCAGCGAACCCTTCACCCACATCTGTGAGTCGAAAAGACGCTCCCCCTCCTCTGGATCTTCGGGTTCATTTTTCTGGATCTTGTCAGTGGTAACAGTGGTGCTAGGCTTTGCGTCAATGATGTGCTTCCCTTTGTCATTCCTTTTGTCGGTTCTGACTTAGGGTCAGAACATGCATCTGATTCTGAAGCCTTCAGCTCGGCCAACAACAACTACTTGGTCCGACACTCACTTGTGTTGTGAGTGGGGCTCTTATGGAACTCACACCACTTTCCTGTGTCCTTCTTTGGATTCGTGGTGTTGTTCTTTTCTTGCAGCTTTGACGGGTTGTCTTGGGTCACCCTGCCTTGGCTTTGTCCTTTGTTCTTTGGACTCGCAGATCCAAAGTCTCGCTTCTTCTATTTAAACTTCTGCTCAATCTTGACAGTGTATCGGTACGCCGTGCCAAGTGAGGAGATGTCCAGGAACTCCATCTCGTCCTGGATGTACCTGTGTAGGTAGCTGTAGTATTTTAGTACCAAATGCAACTCAGAATCCTTCATACCCAACTTTGTGTGAAGGGTATGGAAAATATTGGTGAACTCTGACACGTCTTGGTCCCTTCCTTGCCGCAATGTGGTCCACTTTATGTATTTGTCCTCATAGCTTCTGATAGGGTAGTATTGTTCCTTGATGGCATCCTAGAATGAATTCCAAGTGGGTGCATCTGAAAATAATGAGGTTGTACTCTCATCCTTTTGCTCGCAGTAGGCTTCCCACCAGTCCTTGATGTGGGGGGCTACTTTGGGAAGTGCAAAAGTGATATTTTCTCGGCTAGAAAAATCATGAACAAAAAAATAACCTTCTAGAAGATTTAACCATTTATCTATGATGTCTGCATCTATGTGACCCTCAAATATGGGGATTTCAAAGTTAACTTGCACCTTAAAGGGTGTGGCATTTCTAGAGTAGCTGCTGGAAGTAGATGCGTTGCCCATGGGTAGCCGCTGAAGGATCTGGGGCAAAGTTGTCCATAATCACATTCCTTTGTCGCTCAAGGGATTCTTCGAGAAAGATTTTGATAGGATCTCTTGCCCCCTCATCTTTCTTTTCATCTGCCATGGGAGGTCGTTAGGATTTACAAGGCTGAGCTTGCAAGGGTTCAACTAGATTGAGCCCTAACTCCTTATACCCTGACCTCATTGGGGACATGCAAAGAAAAACAGAGAAAGAGCAGACCCCTCTGATACCAATGATCCAGATTTAAACAAGAATGCAAAAAATTACAGAGATACCCATAAATACAGAGATACAGTAGAAATAATACTTCATTTCATTAATGTAAAATACTTTAATATGCTTACAAACGGAAATGGAAATAAACTAGCTCGGGCGATGGTAACTTATCTCTGAGGAGAGATGTGGTGGCTACATGCCTCTGAACTATGTTACAATGAGGCTCAAAGGCCTATTTATTGTTTATAAACAATGGAAAACCCTAAACATCTAAAAAGCATAACCCTAGGAGATAAAGCGCCAAACTATGGGCCTTGTTTGGGTAAATTGGTACATCAACTTCCTAGGGTCGTAACTTTGGCATACGATCTCCGTTTGATGTGTACAATACCTCGTTAGAAAGATCTATATGAGGACTACAACTTTTGTGTGAGCAACATTAGTACATGGCCCCATGTTGCTCCCAATTCTCCCAAAAAATGTCATTTAGGGCCTCAAAACAGCTCTGGAAGTTCAAGACCCGAAAAAACTGCCAAAAATAGTAAATTGTGCTACAATTAAGGAAACTAAAAAACTGAGAGAGACGGTTGTGGGGGTCCAAGTGGGATTGGTGGGTGGCCACAAACATCCACCTGGATCAGTCATGGTCTTGGTATTCGTCAATGGAATCTCTATAAGAAGAATTTACGCATGGGTTTTCCTCTCCAAGAGGGAGAGTTTTTGGCCCTGGCAGAAAGCCAAAACTTTTGTGTTCTAGTCTCTTTTGTTTTGATAGTAGTTTGATGAAGTTAACATACACATGCTAATAATGAAGTAAACACCAAGCTAAGAAAATTGTTTAAATGCTTCACAAATTGTTATCATGTAACAAAGAATCATTGTAATTATGCTTGCCCTAGATTCTTCAACACATAGAACCAATGAACTATCCCGCAAATACGTATATTGTGACCTAGCATATTGTTGCATCATTACCTAATTAGATAAAGAGATAAGATCTTAAAAGTAGAGATGCAAAAGAATGACCTGCCCTAGCTAGATATATGTTGCATTGGAATTCAAATAAGATTATTAGTTGACCTTGGAATGGATACTTCCCTTTCAAATTGAATGAGATAAAATGATGAACCAATATCTATAAAGGAGATAGTGCATCTATACAGGATACTGCCATTAGAAAGGTTTAGAAGAGAAGAACCATGATTGAGGCTATGAGCTTCTAAGGCATTTCATCATAAACCTCCTTCGAGAATTAGTTTGCATGCAAGTTTCCAACTATCGAAGTGGAAAGACATATGGCATCCTGAGCCCAACTAATTGTGAGCTTCATGGTTTTTATTTATGTTATAGCTTTTCAATACTCAACGCTCAATGCAATGACTTAGGACTTTTGCTTCTACATGTTTCTAAAGTTTTCTTTTAATTTAATCTATTCTAATTCTTGGCCACTCGACATTGGAATGCGTTTCAACTAGAGTTGTTTCTTTGATATGCAACCACCATATGATGTCTAGTTGACTACTTCATAGTGATTTGGATAACCAGATAGTTAATCTGATCGATGCATCCTACTCACTGATATTTACATTATTCTACGTGCATTGACTTAGATACACTAAATCAAAGACGGATGGATCAATGCCTTGGTGTCCTTTGCTCTCAATTTTATTTACAAAAGAAATTGTAATATTAATACATGGGTAGCCTAGAGATCCATTAATTCTTTTTTTTGTGAAGTTAAAATTCTATTGATAAAGTAGAAGGTTACATGTATAAATAGTCAGATCATGCCTCAATCTGTAACTAGGGAAACTAGAATAGTGGTAGTGAATAAAGGCATTAGTTTTCACAGTTTGTGGTCCAAAATTCTAGTCAAAATAAACATAAAAATTATTATAAAATTTAATGATTTCTTACCAACTAATATGTATAGGTTGATAAGTTATAGACAAAAAATAAAAAGTTGTTAAACTAGAGTAACAACATGGAAATTATAAAGAGTCTAATTTCTTCACCTCAATGGAATGTTTTCCCTGCTGATCAAAGCTTCCAGGATGCTAAGAGGGACATAAATGTGCCTCCATTCTTTCCAATTGGCAATCTAAGTCCTTGAATTGAAGTTGTAACGTTTCCAACTAAAACAAGATCTCATCCTTTTCATCATGAGACTCCCTATTTGCATCATGAATTCCCCGAGGTAATGGATGTGGAATATGAATGAAACTTATACTAGTCCTAATTGCAACACCCTACTCTACAAATAAATATGCCATTTGGGTGAACACAAATGAGTAGATAATTTGGCATAACCAAATGGGTAGCATACACAATATACACTTCACTTCCTCTACTTAAGAGACATTGAAGAGCTTCCATGCATTGTGTGGTTCATCAGGGGTTATGTCATCCTTTGTTTCTATTGCAGACTTGTCAATAAAGCTATAAACCCAATAAATGAAATTTTTAATAGTAAAGACATAATTTTATATAATCTTAAAGACTTTTAAAAATAAAACTAAACGAAAAGGTTGGAAAGGGGAAATTCAATAGTAATAAATAATCTGAATTTTTCATTGTGCAACATCTTCCTACTCCTCTCGATTGTTGACTGCTTACTTAGAATCTTGTAAAGCTTGTCATGGAACCCTTACATTCAATTTACTCATTGTTGCAAAAAAAATTGAGCAAAATGAGGTATGGGATTACCCTCGAGCCTAAAATGTTTGTAAGAAGGTGTTCCCGCTAAAGATTTCCAGCATCTTCAAAGTAGGCAATTATTATGTTTGGGAAGAGACCACTGAGATCAAGAACCAAGTAGAACCAACTGAAGTAGGCTACCTTTGAAATCCCTTTAATGGAATCTTATTAATCAAATTGATCTACTCCAAATATTATGATACTGGGTTGGTATCCACCATGTCCTATAGCTATTGTATAAAGTGATATATTAAACAATTCAATTTTAGGAAACGAGGGTTTTTCACACCTTAAATTCACATTTTCACATCCATCTAGCTTTAGAAAGAACAAAGGCTTTGATAAGGAAAAAACACGAGATCTTTGATGAGAATGTAATAATATAAAAAAAGAATAGTTTTAAGTAATAATAAATATTAAAATGATATGATATCATTTGGTCCGTGAATCGTAGGATATTGTTTGTAACGCTTTTGAACTAGTAGTTTGTTAAAATTTGGTTACACAAATGTCTAACATAGAATATAATACACTTTCCATAATTTTAAATACTAATTATTCTAATGAGAACACATTTGAATTTCTGATAAAATAATTAAGTTAAAAATCCAATAGACATGGGAAGATAAATTGGAAAAGTTGGTCAAATATGATGGGTTTGCTTTGGATGCAAGGAAAATGGAATGAAACCAATACAATTTATAAATTTTCCATATACCAAGGATAATTAAAGAGCAAAGCTAACAGAGTCAACAATTAATAGTCAAAATACAATTTAGAAATGTTTCACATAGTGTTATTGGATACAAATCATAATTAAAGCACAACATCCCAATATTACATTTAATCAGGTGATATCAAGAGCACAACACAAAGTCGCATGAAATAAATGATAACTGGAAAAGGCCAATAATTTACAAATTTAAACACCAAGTGTTTGCTTATAGGGAGTTCTATAAGGAAATTTTAATATCTAAATACAACTCATTGTAAAATGAAGGCTTAATGTCAAAGATAAAGAACGAGTTGTTAAGGAGTGATCTGATATTCACCCTATGAGTGCCATCAGTTAAATATTTATTAAATTAAACGTATTATAGACTCATGTGCTCATGTGTGTTCTATGTTATTGAAGCAACAGATCGATCAGATTGCCAATACACAGAAAATAAAATGGAGAGACAGCAGAGAAATACAGTAAGAAACACAAAGACACAAACAATTTTAATAAGGAGTTCACCTATTCTCCAGGGCTACATCTCTGGTCCAGCTTCAGTGGTGTCCTTGTTTTATTGTGTCTTTCAGCAGAGAGATTACAATACATGGACTCAATATGAGTTCTCCCGAAGTAGATTTTTCTTGGCAGGGTGGTTCTTGGATTTCCAAGCCACTTGGAGTACACAAACTCTTCTTCTTCTTACCAGCTCTGTGACCCTTGGTCTATAGTGGAAAGAGCCAAATGTGATTCTCGGTCTGGATAGATTCCTTTGTGGGAAGGCTTGAAGCTTCAAGTTCTCTGGTGCTCGATGCTGCCTGTGGTCAGCTCGGACCTCTGCCTCTTCTGCTTGGCTTTACTGTTCTCTGTGTTTAGTCCTCATCTTAGGGTTCACTGTTCATTATCTCTCTTGGTCACTTGGACTCCCCTCTATTCTGACTCCAAATCAACTTTGACTGATTCGACTATCTCTGTTCATGGCTTTAGCCATTCGATCAATATGCCTATTTAGTTCCTCTTCCGCCTGTGTCAATTCACCTTCTGCAGCTGTGCTTGGAGTTCCCTGCATTCGGCATTGTCATGAATGCTTAGGGAGTGGCCACTTGTCCTCCTCTAAATGGTGCTAGCATGCTTCGTCGGTTTGTTTCTTTAGTTACGCCGTGGATGCGTTCTTCCTCCACTGTGGCGGTCAAACAGATTCCAAATCCCTTTAGAACACAGCTTAATTCTCTGTTGATTCTGCTTCTTTCCATCAAGTGCAATCTCAGCCGTCCGATCTAGGCCCTCCAGATTCGATGCCATACGCACGTTTCGCGTGGTTGACTTTCTCGACCGATAGCGCGCGATCAACGATGGTTTTCTCTCACCTCCACCTACCATGGATCGATCGGTGTATGGAATCATGCTGCTCTCGTCCAAAACCTCTTACCATTCAAGGGCACCTCGATCAATACCACTGGTTTCTAGTGCACAGGTCCCGCCTTTGTACTTTAGCGCATTTACCTTTTCCGCCAGTGGTCCTCCGTTTCCCAATGCGACCAAGTGCTTGTGCTTCCTCCATTTTGGCCCTGTTCGCCCAGCGATGAGCGCTAATCGCGCATCAAAAACCTCGCCCTTTTCCCATTCCGGGGCTCCCAGGGGCTACTTTGGCCTCTTGTGCGGTCTCCATGGGCCTCGGTCAGCATGCTTTGACCGAGGTCCTCGTTGTTCCACGTCAGCTGCCATTGCCACTGGTTCAGGGTGTTTTTGATACTGTTTTGGATTTCCTTAGATATTTGTTCGACCTGATTTAGTTATGGTTCTTGACAGTGTTCCTATGGATCCAATTTAGATCACGGCCTCCCTCCTGAAAAGCTTTCGGACCACCAAAAGTTGGTTTTCAAGCATCGACTAACTGAGGATATTGTTCCTTCACTTGTCCAATCTCAATCCACTTTGCGCTGCTCGGCTCTGAACCTTTGAGCCCAATCCTGAGGTACTCGACTTCTCCCCTGCGTGTTTTCCTCACCTTTCTGTCCAGCACTGCATCTTCCTGCAACTCATTGAGGTATTCAGGTAGCAGGTCATCAGTAGAAGGCAATTGACTTTTCTCTTTAGGGTCCTCAATCATTGAAGGTTCAAACAATCTCAAACAATCTGCATTTACGACTACGTAGATGTGCATGTAAGCTAGTAGATCAAGGCAAAAAACATTTTCACCAATTTTTTCAAGTATCCTAAAAGGTCCATAATTGATAGGCTTTAGCTTTTTACCTTCACCTTGCATCATGTCCTTGCTGATGTACAACTAGACTTAGTCTCCAACTTGAAAATTGTGCTCCATCTAATGCTTATCATGACTAGCCTTGTACTTGGCCTAGCTCTTTTCTAGCTATTCTTGTACTGCCTGATGGATCTCCTGGATCTGTTCGATGAACCTGGTTGCCTTGTCCACATCACTATGTCCATCAACCATGGTATCTTTACCAAAGACAAAATCCAAAGGAGACCTTGGTGTGAAACCAAAGCAGGTCTCAAAAGGAGATCTCTATGTAGAAGAGTGTTTGGCTCTGTTGTAAGCATGCTGCACATAACACAAGTGTTCATCCCAAAGCTTAGGATGTTTACTGTAATATCCTCTCAGTAACTGGATCACAGTCCTATTTAATACTTTTGTTTGGCCATCTGTTTGTGGATAAAAAGTTGTGCTTTTCTTTAATTTTGTGTCCATCAATTCCCACAAACTAGACCAAAACTTCCCCACAAATCGGGTGTCTCGACAAGATACAATGGAAGTGGGTAATCCAAAATGAACCCATACATGTTCAAAGAACAATTTTGCAGTCTGTTCAGCTGTGATCTGTTTACTACAAGGTAGCAAAATACACATTTTTCTTAACCTATCCACAACAACATATAGATAGTCATGACCTTTCCTAGATTTAGGTAGTCCTCCAACAAAATCCATGGAAATACTTTCCCAAGGGTGAGAAGGAATTGGCAATGGAGTGTACAAGCCTATTTTTCTATTGATGGGCTTGCATTTAGCACACATGGCACACCCTCTTATATATCTAGAAACTGTCTCATTCATTTTTTGCCAATAGCAGAATATTGGCAGTCGTGCAACTGTTTTGCTTACCCCAAAGTGACCTGATATCAGAGAAGTGTGTGCTTCCCTAATTACCTTTACCCTCTCCGTTTGTGGAATGCAAAGTTTCCCGCAATGGTATAAGAGTCGGTCCTTTATGTGATAGTCCAATTCTTCTACTCTTTTGCCTTGACTCAAAGTTGCATATACATCTTTAAAATCCATATCCTGAGCATATTGTTCTATGTAGCTTTCATGTAGTACAAAATTATGCTTAAGTATGGTAGATGAATTTATAATGGGTCTAGACAACATGTCTGCAACCTTGTTATGTATGCCCTTTTTATATCTAATGACTAAGTGAAAGTGTTGTAGAAAACCCATCCATCTGTAATGTCTTGATTGTTGCAACTTAGTTTGGGAGTGTAGATATTGAAGTGGCTGATGATCAGTATGTATTACTGTCTCTTTGCCCATTAAATAATGTTTCCACTTTTTCACACTCTGAACTAATGCATACAATTATTTATCATATGTAGGATAGTTAACTACTGCAAGATTAAAAGTATCAGAATGATAACATATGGGTTTGTCGTGCTGTGTCAACACTACTCCCATGGCATAGTCACTAGCATCAGTTTGGCTCTCAAATGGTCTTTCTGAATCTGGCAGTGCTAGTACAGGTGTTGTACTTATTTTCTCTTTCAAGGTGTCGAAGGTTTTCTGATGTTTGCCTCCCCATTGAAACACCTTATCCAATCCTATTAAAGCATGTAAGGGAACTAAAATCAAGAAGAAGTTAGAGATAAAATTCCTCCAATATTGTGCTGCTCCTAGGAAGCTTCTCACTTCTGTAGCAGACCTAGGTTTAGGCCAGTCCACAATGACTGCCACTTTAGAGGGATATTTTCAATTCACCTCCCCCTACTATATGACCCAAGTAGTTTAGAGATGTTTTGCCAAATTCACATTTTGAGAGTTTAACATAAAGTTTTTCTCTTTTCAAAACATCTAATGTCTGCTTAACACACTTTAAATGTTATTCCCACATTTTACTAAAAATTAGAATGTCATCCAGATACACAATAACAAAATCATCAAGAAAAGGTCTGAGCACATCATTCATTAATCTCATGAAAGTAGCAGGAGCATTAGTTAAGCCAAAAGGCATAACTAGCCATTCATAAAATCACTACTTTGTTTTGAAAGAAGTCTTCCATGCATCTTTCTCTACAACTCTGACCTAATGGTATCCACTGTGCAAATCCAGCTTGGTGAAATAAACAACTTCTTTCAATTGATCTAAAATATCATCAATGCAGGGAAGGGGATAATGATTTTTTATTGTTATCTTATTCAATGCTTGGTAATCAATGCACATTCTCCATGAGCCATCTTTCTTTCTCACCAAAATGATTGGTGACCCACATGGTGATGTGCTAGGCCTCATGAAGCCCTTCTCGAGCAAATCCTGCACCTGCTTCTTGATTTCAGCATTCTCTAAAGCAGACAACCTGTACATCCCAATGTTAGGCAATGGAACATCTTGCTGCAAAATAATATCATGTACTATTCCCTTCTTGGGTGGCAGACCTTTCGGTTCTTAAAACAAGACATCATACTCTGAAACAACCTTCTCTATATCAGCCTGCTGTTCAGCATTACAACCCTCAAATACATTGATTTTATCAGGTTTCTTTTCATTTACAACCATCAGTAAGAATTGTTTGCATGAACTAATCATTCTTTTCATCTATCCTGAGTTTATGAGAGTATAATTATTCTTGACCTTATGAGCTCTTACAAAGTATTCGATTCCATCTGTAACCAGTAGATACTTGTTCTCAGCTCTATAGAAAATAGCCTTTCTATCATACAAGTAAGGACTTCCTAAAACAATTCCACACATATCCAAAGGAATTATGTCTAACTCAACCTCTCTACAAATGTTGACCCAAAAGAAAACTTGAGTTTGCATTGTCTAGTCACTTGTAGTTGTGCTTTATCATTCAACCATCCTAATGGGTGTTATAGACATTTTTGTGCCCTGCAACCACAAGCATGGAATGTCCATAAACCAAGGGCTCCTAAGTCCCTAAAAGTGTTGTTCTAACCCCTAAAGGAACAAGGTCAATAGATTACAGCTTCTCCCAGAAGTTTTCCATGAGAAAATGCTCAGAATTGGTCAAAACAAGATCATTTCAGCTGCTCCACTGGCTAGGTGCGTTGCATTGCACCTAAATGCACTGTGAGGGTGTGTTGCATTTCAAAAGTCCCTTCTGTGGGGTGCGATGGGTGAGAAATGACAAATGGCAGTGTCATTCCGCGAGGTGGAGAGACAATGGAAGCTTCCAGAACCTTCTCCTGTGACACTTGCCTCACTGAATTCGACCAAGGATGAGTAAGAGGCCTTCAGTCTCCAAGTGGAAGCAAGAACTATCAGAGAGAATACACTAATCAAATCACAAGCTGACTCATCCCCCTTACAGATATCTATATATGGATCCCTCATCCCAGAGATCCAGAGGCTGGAATTTTGCATATTGTAAGGAATTGCTGTTGGTTTTTTGAGACAAACATCAGATTGTTGGGTGATCTATGCTTTGTTTGAGGTGAAGAGGGGCTTCTTTACTGGGAGGTTGATGCTGGGTCGGAACAACTGGTTATAACTCCTCCTGGATCTTTTCTTGTTTATCAATAAAAACTATTTGAGTTTTCCTCCATGCTTTTGTATCATTGATGCTTGTTACATTTGTATGGTCAATTTACATCTGATCCTAGATTGTTTATGAACATAGATCCATGTCTTTGTATAGTGCTATGCTTCTGTGATCTTATAGGTACTTTGTGAAGCTGGGCATGCAAGGGAGCAGGTAGCTGAGAACTATCAAAGAAGAGAGGGATCGAATCGAAGGATTAGTGCAAGACAGAGGTTGGTCTTTCTGTTCCTCTCTATCTATAATTCATAAAGGAAAGACAAAAGTAGTTTTTCTCTTTTTGTTTCTAAGGCAACTATCACACCTTAGTGGGATAGAGCAGTTCTATATAGACACTTTTCCCTGTAACAAAATGGCGACTCCACTGGGGAGCTAATTAGTTTGTTTGTTTATCATTCTTTGTTTGTTTGTTTCATAAACTTATAAGTAGCATTCGAACTGCATTTGCCATAAAAAATGAAAAGTAGACAACTGCTACTTCCATCCATCTACTGGATCTGTTTATGATTTAAACAACTGATTCATAAACTATCTGATTGCCCTTGTGATAGCTCTTAGATCCTCCTTAGATCTTCCCCTGATTGTTGAATTACTGATTGCTTTTTACTCGGCCAAAAACCAAGAACTGAACTGCAAACTGTGACCCGGAACCCGAACAGAGTCTCGTTTTTTGCCCAGCACAAGTACTGTTCAAGGATTCTGAATTTCAGCACACTTCCTGAGTGGACAACATGCGCTACATTTCAGATTCTCTGTGTTACAGGTGCGCTAATCAGACTAGCTCTGTGCATTTGTGGCTTCTGTGGTTCATTCTTTCCAGTTCTATTCCTGAATTTTGCTGCCTGTGATCGATATATGTCTGTTTGAAACCCCTTTTCCTTGTTGTTATTCCGCCTCCTTTGTACAAAATAACTGTAGATATTTTTGTGTGTTTGTTGAGTCAATTACAGTTCTCCTTTGCAAAAGTAGCGTAATCGTACTGTCGTCCTTTGATTTGAATCTGTCGCAAGTGTCGATTTCAATCGTAGGAAAGAGTTTGATTGCTGTTGATGGTTGATTATCCTGTTACTATTGCTTTTGGTTTGAATTTGTAATTTTCTAGTGTCAAAAACAAGTATTCATTTCAAAATTGTAAGGTGTCGTAATCATCTCTATTTTTTATTTTGAAAAGAAGCTTGTTTATATTTGTCGCTTGAAGAGAAATTCAGATTTGTGCATCAACTTTCTTTTTAGCATCCATATACTAAGAAATTCGAAAACAAATACATGCATGTGCATTTGCATTAAGACAGTCATTTTGGTTTGATTTAGGAAAGTGCATTTACAGTGTGCTCTTTGCTCTTTGTGAAAAGATTTTTTCTTTCTTTTCCCTAGTAGCTAGGTTTTTCATTGCACAAAAGAGATAAAAAGTTTGTTTATCATCTTTAGATTGCATTTTAGGAATTACATCTACATCTCGTGGTGAACCTGAAAGGCAAACTTCATAAACAAGATCAACTTAAAATAAATTCAATGAATCTAACAATGCTTTGGAACTTAACGCACAACATTTAGAGGTCTAGGCTAGAGACGTATTCCTGCGTCGTAAAGCCTGGTAACTGTTGTTCTCACTGATGGTTGGGTGATTCCTCCACTTTGAGACGATAAGTGCCAGTACGGACTTGTGCTCCCACGTATCGTTGAGTATATTTTGGGAGACCCAAATAGGCTTAAATCCTTTATCCATAGGAAGCCGTGTCTGCCACCCTATCGATCGCAATGCACTGAACACAGCATTCGGGAAGATTGACTGCCAAACCGTAAAAAGTATTCTGCAGTTTTGCGATTGGTTTGGTACTCCCTCTACCTAGACTTCCAGAGCAGTCCCTTTCATTCCTTTTCAGACTCCTTAACGGAAAAGGTCCATCTGAGCACTTGTCACTTCAGGCTCATTAAAAATCGAAGGAGACTAGAGTCATCTTTTGTTTTTTCTCGACTCTTAAAAACTGAAAAAACAAGTTGTGTCAAAGCATCTAAAATTCATTTAATTCGGAAACATACTTCCCATTTATTTTAGTTGATCGAGTAATCCGCAATCGTGGAAGAAAGTCAATTGAAACCCCGTCGTTCGCGGAGGCTTATGAGTCAACCGTCTTTGTCTCCGGAATCGAAGTCAGTACGGACAAGGCGAACTCGTTTAACCGATTCCAAATCTCCTATTAAAGTTATAACAAGTGTTCCAACGACATCAGAGACTCTGGTTTCTCCAAAAATTTCTGGAATCCCTGCCTCTACAGAAGAAGTTCAACAGCCACAGAAGGACAGTGATACTGATCCTAGTCTGAGAGTAAACACTTGTGTTACCGAACCAGTTCCATCTACAACCGGTTCGGAAAGTCTTGCTCTTCAAACATCTGTTGCTGCCGATTTCACACCTTCTTCGGCACCAGAAATATTCTACGGACCTGACGGTCTTCCCCTTCCACCTAGCTTGATTGCCATAGAAGAAATTGTAGAAGATCCTCCAACAAATACTCCAACACAATTTGGAGTCGGGATCACTCTATATCCTTCTTCATCAGAAGTTAGTCTACCACCAGCGGAAGCTCCTGTAGAATCGCTAGGTAATATTTTGGATAGACTACAAATGTCTGAACAACCGTCAACATCTAGGACTGTGTCGTCTGACACAGCGACGGCAGAACTCCCTGCTATCACTCCGACAATGTTCACCGGTATACCATCTGTCCCGACTAGCTCTCAACCGCTAGAAGGAGCCCACTCAGGGGCTACTTCGACAGTATGGTCTATTCCTATTTGTTCATCTGGAATAATATCCGGAAACTCTTATGTTGAGTCTCAACAGATTGATCCATTTGGAGGTCAATTTGGGTAGTCCGGCCCCCAAGGGCAGACAATTCCCTTGAGTTCTGGATTACCACCGTATGGGGGGCAGTATACCCTTTCATTATCCCCTCCGGGGGGATATCCATACGGGAGTTCACAACAACATTCAGGTTATACTGGAATTACCTCAAGCGGTTGGGTACCAATACTACCTCAACAACCAAGAGTTGTATATTTGATGCAACAATGCTTACCTATGTCAAACATACCGACTACGCCAACTATTGTGACAGTGTCGCAAGTTCAAGCACTGCCTGTTGTATGCCAACCTCAGGTTTCTCAGGTTGTAATGCAACAGCCCCTTGACCCTGCGACTCAACCACAATCGCCGACTGGTGGAATGACACAGGTTCAGACGGGTACAATTACCCCTCATCTTGGTCAAACTGTTAGTATCGGTCAACAGCACATGGCTTCACAACCATGGCTAGTACAATACCAACAACCGCAATTCCAACAAGTATACCAAGGTTCTAAGCAACAAATCTTTGCTAATAGTGGGCAGCCGTACATTCAAAACGATCAAAATCAACCATTTTACAATGGTCATGCCCACCAACCTTACCAAAGTTACCAGCATCAAATGCATTATGCCGGTATGCAAAGACCAACTGCTCAGGCAATCCCATCTTATCCTGGGTATGCTTCACCTAACCTGAATCAACAGTTACCCTTTGTGGCAACTTTAGAGTTACCTGATTTAAATCGGTTAACAAACGATCCAATCGCTTACGCCCCTTGGTGGCCAGCGATTCCGCATAAACTTCCATCAGATATTCCTAAATTTAATGGAAATCCGGGTGAAGATCCATCGAATCACGTGATGACCTTTCATCTATGGTGTTCATCAAACACCTTAAATGATGATTCGATAAGACTTCGCCTCTTTCAGAGGACGTTAACGGGTCCGGCAGCAAAATGGTATATCGAATTGCCTAAAGCTTCGTTCGACAACTTCAGTACCTTAGCCACAACCTCTTTAACCCATTTTCAGTTACCAATAAGGTACGAAATGGGAACAAAACTTCTTACCAACTTCAAACAGACAACGGCCACTCACATATCTGATGATATACATGAGTGGCGACGTCGTCGTAGAATGGTAAAAATGTATGTCCCCGATCAGCACTTAGCTGAATGGTTTATCAAGTCATTACTGCCTTCCATCACGGAAGATGTGGCAAAGGGGGGAGTCGTAACAGAAGAGCAAGTTATCGCTCGTGCGCAATATCTGGACTTGATTTACACTTAGTCTAGCACGCTTTACGATAAAATACCTGACGCCCCTAGACCGGAATTCTCAATTCCTCCTCCTCCTCCTAAGTCGAACAATGACTCTCATGCTGGCGATGGCGTGATTGGCAAAACAGACACGAAATAGACAAAGGCTACATCCAAAAAGGCCCGTAAGATTTCAAGTCAAAATGCAAAAGAAGAACTTCTTGCTTCGGAAGTAAATGCCGTATCGACAGATAAAGGCAAAGAAACCAAACAACCAAGGAGCAAGAAGAAAGGCAAAGGGAAGAAGAAGAAAAAGGATGAGTCATCTCCTGAAAAATCTTCTTCAAATCCTCCTAGAGATAGGAAACCAAAAAATCCATGTCTCATATGCGATGAAGATCATTGGACCACAAATTGTCCACACAGAGCTGAGGTTAAAAAATTCTTCAAGAATTCGAAAACCTCCGCAGTGTTAACTGATCCATTTCCAAATCCAAGAACAAATCTGGTTGAAAATGAAAATGCTTCCCCGTCTCAAGTGTTGATGTTATCGATTTCAAAACAGCAAAATGATGCATTGATATCGACAAGGAACAAAGATTATGGGAATCCACAGCTGTCGAACAACAAGGATAAAGATCAACCTAGTAGTTCGACAACAACTTTGACAGAAGTTGCGCCGCCTACCATTCCTGAATTGAAAATAAAACTGCCAAAGGGAGTAGTACACAAGTCGATGTTTAAGCCCCACGCTAGAGCGGCACAACATTATAATATAGTGGAAGATTTGGCCCAATCGCCATCCGCTATGTCGACTCTTGAAGTGCTACAGAATTGCCCATCCCAAAGGCAGGCTTTATTATCAACTATTGGTGGGATAGACCCAAAGGATTCCAATCTGGTATCCTTCGATCATAAAGGATACGATCCTCAATTACCAGCTCAACTAGCTTTCCTTGTTCAAGTGAAAGCCCTCAACAAAACTGTTCATCGAACAATTATTGATGAGGGGGCATCTACATGCATTATGTCAATGAGTTGCTGGAAAAATTTAGGATCTCCAACCTTGTCGCGATCTTCGACAACATTAAAAGCATTCGATGGAAGGACGTAGACCCCATATGGTATTCTAAGTAACTTGAAAGTTGAACTAGGAGGGAAAACGGTAGAAATAGATGTTGAAGTAATCGATGGAATCTTGATTACAACATTCTACTAGGAAGGCCATGGATATATGCTATGGCAGCTATTGTGTCGACCTATTTTAGGAAGATTGCATTTCCCTTTCAAGGAGGGATTACAATCGTCGATCAACAAAACTTCCTCCCCAATGGTTCTCAAGTTACAGGAAGCATTCCCATGATCCATTGAAGCCCTCATTTGCTTCAAAATATCGGAGTAGGCCTATTTAAGGATCCTATACTAATGGGAACTTTTAGCCTTCCACCTCCAATCAACTTGGCGGAAGTAGCGTCGATAGGAACCTGCAACATGATATCTTCTACAAAGATCTCAGAAAACGATATCGACATGGATCATGCAATGGTTTTGCCCCCAAGCCCAACGGAAATATTGTAGCAATCAATGTTCCTAGCATGGGAGGCAAACCCAAATCAATGCTCATCAAGCGTTTGGATAGATGGGTCTAAAGAATATGGTACCCCTTTAGATCCTTGGTCGCATGTGCATGTCACCGACGAAGGAATTTTCCAATCAATGGTAATTGAAGGGGCACCATGGAATGATTCCCACCATCGTTCCCTTCTCCCGAATTGTGGAGAAGATACTCAAGATGACCTTTATCATCCTTCAGCCTTTGATTTCTTATCAAATACTGTAAACACGGTGGATTCTGAGCGATACTTATCCAACATTGAAGAGACTATAGCCATAAATATCTCGACCAAAACAGACGTTGTAGAGAATATTTATGTTGGAAAATGTTGTTCTCCTTCAGAACTGGAAATATATAACGCTCTTTTTCGCGAATTCAGAGATGTCTTCGCCTAGTCATACAGTGAAATGCCAGGCATTGACTAGAGTATCGTTGAACATGAAATTAAGATGTATCCAGATGTCAAACCAGTACGACAACGGCTAAGGCAGGTGCACCCCAAGAAAGCCGCTGCCATTAAGGTAGAAGTTGAAAAACTTCTCCATGCTGGTTTCATCTACCCGGTTCCTTTAACCTATTGGGTATCGAATATTGTCCCTGTTATGAAAAAACAAGGAACAATCAGAGTGTGCGTCGATTATAGGGATGTAAATCAAGCTTGTCCAAAAGACAACTACCCTACACCCTTCATTGACCAGATAATTGATGAATGCGCTGGATGCAAAATCTTTTCATTCATGGATGGATTCTCCGAGTATAATCAAATAAATATCCGCCCACAGGACCAGTCAAAGAATGCATTTATTTGTCCATGGGGCACGTTCGCATATCGAAAATTACCCTTTGGTTTAAAGAACACAGGGGCGACATTTCAGAGGACAATGAATTATGCCTTCCATGACATCAAAAACATCGTTCAACCATACCTCGACGACCTTCCGGCTCATTCGCGAAAGCGGACTGATCATCTGCAGCATTTAAGAGAGATATTTCTACGTTGCCGACACTACAAGATACGACTCAATCCACACAAATGTGTATTTTGCGTCAGTTCTGGTCGTTTACTTGGCTTTGTAGTCTCCAAGGACGGGATTCGTCTCGACCCATGTAAGGTCCAGGCAATCATAAATTTGCCTCCACCTTCGAATTTGCTTCAGATTCAGAAACTCCAAGGGAAAGCAAACTTTCTGAGGAGGTTCATTCCAAATTACGCCAAACTTGCTAAAGGTTATACACGTCTTTTGAAAAAGGAAGTACCCTTTGCCTGTGATCAGGTTGCACAAGATGCCTTTGATGCTTTAAAAGAATCCCTAATGAAAGCATCATTAATGTATGCTCCTGATTATCAAAACGATTTTAACCTGTATCTCGCTGCAGCGGATACAACCATCGCAATGGTTTTAATTCAAGAGGTCGATGGAATTGAACATCCTATATATTATTTAAGTAAGAACTTAAATGATATAGAAAGTAAATATTCTTACGTTGAAAAGCTAGCACTTGCAGCTGTTCAAGCGATACAGAGATTTCGACACTATGTTCTCTTTCGGAAAACTACCATTCTGTCAGATTGCAACCCCATGACTTATATATTGTCGCGACAGTTGCTGGGGGAAAATACTCAAAATGGATAGCAATCCTACAAGAGTTTGATCTAGAATTTGTAAAATCCAAGTCGAAGAAAGCTCTAGTTTTCGCAGAATTATTGTGCGATCTCCCATCGTCGTCCAACGATGAAACATCCGAAGAAACAATCGTGGACAAAAATTTGTTTCTGATATCGACAAGAAATGAGTGGTATGGGGATATAATCATTTATCTCCAAACCCAAAAATATAGGCCAAACACCTCCCACTCCGAACAAAAACGTATTCGATACCAAGCAAAAGACTACATGATCGGCAGTGATACACTTTACCATCGTGGTATCGATACAGTTCTGAGAAGGTGCCTCACCATTGAGGAGGCCGAAAAAGTTCTGAATGATTGTCATTCAGGCGCGTGTGGGGGGCATCAATATGGATATGCTACAGCACAAAAAATCTTACGAGTAGGATACTTCTAGCCAACAATGTTCAAAGATTGCATAACCGCAGTCAGAAGATGCCATGCTTGTCAAATTTTCGATAGCAAAACCAAAAGACCAACCGCACCTCTGCAGCCAATAGTTGTTGTTGGGCCATTCGCCAAATGGGGCATCGATTTCATGACATGTAACCCGACCTCGACCGGGGGGCATGGGTATATCATAGTCTCAGTTGACTATTTTACCAAATGGGCCGAGGCGATGCCTACATTAGATAATACTGGTGAAACAGCTGCCCTCTTCTTTTTCAATCATGTAGTCGCCAGATTCGGCGTACCACAGGCTATAGTCACAGATCATGGATCGCATTTTCACAATCACATGATGGTCGAATTAGCTGCCAAACTAGGGTTGTCTCATGACAACTCTACTCCATATTATCCGCAAGCCAACAGACAATTTGAAGCAATCAACAAGGTCCTAAAGCGCATGCTGCAAAGGATGATTGGAGTTCACAAAAAAAGATGGCACCTAATCCTGTACTCAGCTTTGTGGGCTTACCGAACATCGGTAAGGAATGCAACCGGGTTCACACCTTTCCAACTGGTATATGGCCTGGAGGCAGCCTTACCAATCCAGTGTGAAATCTCGTCTCTCAAACTCGCAATTGATCTCCTCCCCGGAACTTCAGAAGAAGAGGCTTGTTTCTTGGAATTAATCCAATTGGATGAAACCCGTCGTGATGCCGCTTCGGCTAACGAAGCCCATAAGAAACGAGTCAAGGTGCAGTTCGACAAAAATGTCAAACCCCATGTCTTCTCAGAAGGTGACTTGGTCTTGCTTTATGACCAAGAATCCGATAAATTGGGAGCAGGTAAATTTAAGTCTTTATGGATGGGCCCCTATATTGTTAAATGAGTGTTAGCAAAAGGAGCCTATGAGTTAATGGATTATGACGGAATTCCACTGGCGCAACCTCGTAATGGGTTGTACCTCAAGCGTTACTATGCGTAATGGTAACCTGTATGCTTTTGTTATGTTTTTGTTTTCACTAAAGTGTTTATTTTGGTCAAGTAATCCACTTTTTACATTTGTTGCATATGTCAAACCTATTAGAGTCATGTGTTGGATATGCCGACGGAGCGAGTCGTAGTTCGCAGAACCTATCCTCCGCAGCCTGGGCTATTTTTGATCCAAGCGACGAGTTAGTAAGTTTCAGAGGGGTATGTATTGGTCGATCAATTGGGAGCAGGTAAATTTAAGTCTTTATGGATGGGCCCCTATATTGTTAAACGAGTGTTAGCAAAAGGAACCTACGAGTTAATGGATTATGACGGAATTCCACTGGCGCAACCTCGTAATGGGTTGTACCTCAAGCGTTACTATGCGTAATGGTAACCTGTATGCTTTTGTTATGTTTTTGTTTTCGCTAAAGTGTTTATTTTGGTCAAGTAATCCACTTTTTACATTTGTTGCAGATGTCAAACCTATTGGAGTCATGTGTTGGATATGCCGACGGAGCGAGTCGTAGTTCGCAGAACCTATCCTCCGCAGCCTGGGCTATTTTTGATCCAAGCGGCGAGTTAGTAAGTTTTAGAGGGGTATGTATTGGTCAATCAACAAATAACATCGCTAAATATAGCGCGTTGATAGAACTTCTCTCTGATGCCATCACACATGGTATACGCCGACTAATTGTCAGGCTAGACTCACAACTCGTAATACTACAACTCATCGGTATCTACTCTGTCCGAAATCCAGCTATTTATCGCATGTTCCTAAGGGTTAAGATTTTGGAAAGACAATTTGATTTTATTCAATATCAACATATTTCCAGAAACTTAAACACATTAACTGACTCATTAGCAAATTATGTGTTAGATAGACATTTGCAACATTTATAAAAAGAAACATACCATCAATATTTACATTTGGATCAGGGAACTTAACCAAAATAAAACTCCGAAAATCAAAAATATATATAATTGTTTATGGTTTACAAATAATGTTCTGTAACCAAGACAAAATCGGTCAAATGACCAAAAAACTCAAAATGCTAGGGGGCACCCTAGTCTAATGATGCTCATGATAGCAAGTCACAGCCTGTGTGATCATGCGTAAGAGACGAGTCCATCGTCTTGGCACACCAGTAGTATGCCGCTGTAACCTCAAAGGTAGCTCGTCAGTCCTCACATCTGGAATACCGAGAGTGAGGCCCTCAACCTGCTCCTGTAATGCTGTGAGAGTCTCAGCCACGTCAAGGTCACGAAGGATAGCCCTTCCGACGGCCTCTCCTGCTGGGGCAGCAGCTGGTACTCTCAGGCGAACTGCTGGACGAACAGGACCAACATCTGCATGTACACATGAGTTTGATTAAAGTCTTGATAGAATAAAGCACAAGAACATTATAAACAAAAAACGATAAACAGGAATATGGTCAAAAATTTTACCAATGGCGCCCCACTGTTCGCCATCCGGCAGTACCAAATCTGGATCACCCCAGAAGTCCATACCAGCGTATGGATACTCGGAATAAACCATCTCCTGACGATCAAACCACCTGAAGAAGGTATCAGAAAATGAAATCTGAGACTGGCCAGCATTCCTAGACATATGGTCAACCCATCTCTGCATACGTGGTTCAGTAGGAGAAGGTAAATCGAGTGCAATGTACTGCGGCTGCATCAGTGGTATCTTATCCAAGGCAAAGGCGGTCAAAATAGAACCATACCCAAAGTTCTTCAACCTCCCGCTCTTTATCTTGGTCAACTATTCTTTCATCACAAGAAGTACTGCGTCGCACCAGTTGAACACCTTCGGTTGGAGGCATTCCAAGGCATACTGCATATAAGATCGGTTGGCTACATGAAGAGCCGCACCACCGGCCATCCTACCAAAATTAAACAGAATAGTCCTAAGGGACCTGTCAGTGACATCACGGATGATGATCTTGCCGTCTTTACTCGGCTGAGATCCTTCTCTGTAGTACCGGCGAACATAATCTCTCACCGAGTCACCTCCTCGGGCCGAACCTGATAAAGAGATGGGGGCACCCCGCCTCGACAAGCCAGTCAAGAAATAGAATTCTACTATAGTCAAGGGGATAGATTTGCCCCTGATCTGGAAAACCTGGTTGGTAGGATCCCAAGCATCGAGCAAATACTGCAGTAAGTTAATCTGTTGTCTCATGCTAGAAATGCGGAAAAACTTCAGCAAGCCACAGTTCCGCAGTGCGTTTACTGTAACTGGATCATGAAGGGCAAGCATGTCCTCTTCTTCATGCTCACGTTCTCGCCATGTAATGGTCATCTTACTCCAAAGATCTCTGAAAAACAAACAAGAGAAGAGTTAGATCCTGATTTTGGTAAGAAACAGGCAAAATTTCCATTAAAAATTGTGCACAGAATTCCTTCTCTGCGCCCATCGCACCTGCAGCAGTACTCTGGGTGCGTTGCATGTCAGATGGCCTTTATACTGGCCAACATTCAATGCACCTTTCGATACACAGAGGGTGCGCTGAAGGCAGAACGAGTTTTTCAAACCCCAGGGGCTCAGAAAAACTAGGAATCAAGCTCAGAATGCAAAATGGAAACCATGAAATGAAAGAGCTCAGGTTTAGCTCCTACCTGGTCCAGACGGCGCTGAGAATCGTCCACAGAATCTCCCGAAATCAGCTGATGAAAATCAAGGGGGAAAAGCACCTCCAAAGCTCCAACAAACCAAAGTTCAAATGAAATGGTAAAATGAGAGGTAAAAACACTTTTTCATTACTTTTTACGTAGTTCAAAGTAAAATATTAGTGTTCTAACTCGTTTTCAAGCATATATTGTTCATTTCTGACTAGTTTGATGAAGCAGTTGAAAATACAGTACAATCTTTGAAAGAACTGAGCTATTTATGGTAAAATAAAAAAGGGACCATTCAATCGAGCAGTTTTAGCACATAGTTCAAGCTCGTTAAAAAATAAACATAAGACATGAGCAAATGTTTCCACCCGCGTTTAAGCTCGTTAAAAAATGAACTATTCCCCGGTAAATAACCATCGTGAATGTAGTACTTCAGCCATTAAAGCCTTGGTCGTGTTTGCACCGTCACCTCCACTTTTTCATTGGCCGATCATTCACCTCCATTTGATTGTTTACCCATTTTGAGGAACAGCTGCGAAGAGTGATCTCACTAGCCATCCTTGTGACATTGCCGTGATTGGAAAATTCCAAACTGTACCTGGAATCAACTACTACCCATGTTATCACTCGTTCCTCAAAAGACGAGTCTCCTTTAAGCTCTTTTCAACTGACTCGTAAAATATGAAAAGATTGCCGAGTCATTGGCCTTTCCAGCTCGTTAAAGGGACAGGAAGTGCTATCCCTCCTCTAGATTTTAATCTTTTTGGACCTGAGGGATTATTACACAAAAAGATCGAGCGCTTGTTTTGTTCGGCTCGTTAAAAGTATCGAAAATTCATCCCTTCTGTATTGTTTTCTACTTTTTCGAACTTAAGGGATTAGATGACAAAAAAGGAATTTTGGAGTTACCTTTACGTTCCTTTTCAGACTCTCTAAAATTGAAATGACCGAATTATCTTTGTCGTTAAACTCGTTAAAATGATTAATAGCGACAAACTTGTCTATAGACGAGAACGAGTTTCACTATCGCTAGGCTTGTTAAAACATAGCGATAGGTTTGCCCGAAGGGCAAATTATAGAACAAGCATATGTTATCCTCCTCAAGCTTGACAAAAATAAAGAGGTATTGGTCAGCAATGACTGGGGAAAATTGGGAAGAAAACTCAAAGAAACTTTATTGGTAGCAAGTCGCTCTTGAACATGACACTTCCACTCCGTGTCCGAGTCGGGTTGGGTTGTTTCATTCACCGGTCACATCACCATGGTCACGCCATACCATCCACATTTGGGGTTAATGCTACCAATCCATCACATCAGTGTCGCTGATATGTTTAAGAGAAGTCATTCAGAGAATTCACCTGTGTCTCACCCACTACCATACATTATACTCCATTCTTTCATGACCGCCACCCTGGACCTTATATCACCAGATCGTTTTCACCTCCATTAAAATCATTTGCTCCGTTCCATGTCATTGATGTGGGATTCATTAAGGCCCTCCTGTGACGGATCACTTCTTGTCGACATCAGCTCATTATCCAAGAAGTTGATCTAGGAACACCCCATTCAGTACTTTGAAGCTTGCATGCCTCAATGGCAAGTTTCTCACTTCCGGCGACAGGTTTACATCAATGGCCTTCGACCGAAAGATTTTGCGTGGTGTTCGCGCCAAGTCCTTTATTCACACCACGTGAATTGTACTGCAGTACCTTGAGGGTCATTATCATTATCGGTGATTCCTCTCGCGCTTGTTAACAGTTTACATCATTGACTAGTAATCAAGCGATGTCTTTCCATGTTCAACTTCGGAACATTTCTCACATGGATCGATTTGTACTCCGAGTGAAGATCGGACGAGATTGAAGACCTCGGATCTAGTTTCATCCATCTGGGCTGTGATATATATTCAGGGAAATAAAGGCATTAAATGTACATCATTGCTGCACAGATAATCATCCACTCAAAAGGATGATGGCTCTATCAGAATCATCAGTCTACACTCAGACGGTTGTCTATCCTATGTACATGAAAATGAATTTATAAAGATGAGCATGGGAATGCCCGCCTCAGGTAGATCATGAAAATATTATGAAGATAATGTATTGTATTGTATCTTATTACAGGTCTCCTCCCAGCATTGAAAGAACTTCGGATCCTCATAATAAAGCATTTCACCCGACACCAAAAGGTTAACGGCCTCATACTTTAGGGGGCAACTGTTATAGACATTTTTGTGCCCTACAACCACAAGCATGGAATGTCCATAAACCAAGGGCTCCTAAGTCCCTAAAAATGTTGTTCTAACCCCTAAAGGAACAAGGTCAACATATTACAGCTTCTACTAGAAGTTTTCCATGAGAAAATGCTCAGAATTGGTCAAAACAGGATCATTTCAGCTGCTCCATTGGCTAGGTGCGTTGCATTGCACCTAAATACACTGTGAGGGTGTGTTTCATTTCAAAAGTCCCTTCTGTGGGGTGCGATGGGTGAGAAATGACAAATGGCAGTGTCATTCTGCGAGGTGGAGAGACAATGGAAGCTTCCAGAATCTTCTCCTCTGACACTTGCCTCACTGAATTCGACCAAGGATGAGTAAGAGGCCTTTAGTCTCCAAGTGGAAGCAAGAACTATCAGAGAGAAGACACTTATCAAATCACAAGCTCACTCATCCCCCTTACAGATATCTATATATGGATCCCTCATCCCAGAGATCCAGAGGCTGGAATTTTGCATATTGTAAGGAATTGTTGTTGGTTTTTTGAGACAAACATCAGATTGTTGGGTGATCTATGCTTTTTTTGAGGTGAAGAGGGGCTTCTTTGCTGGGAGGCTGATGCTGGGTCGGAACAACTGGTTGTAACTCCTCCTGGATCTTTTCTTGTTTATCAATAAAAACTATTTGTGTTTTCCTCCATGATTTTGTATCATTGATGCTTGTTACATTTGTATGGTCAATTTACATCTGATCCTAGATTGTTTATGAACATAGATCCATGTCTTTGTATAGTGTTATGCTTCTGTGATCTTACAGGTACTTTGTGAAGCTGGGCGTGCAAGGGAGCAGGTAGCTGAGGACTATCAAAGAAGAGAGGGATCGAATCGAAGGATTAGCGCAAGACAGAGGTTGGTCTTTCTGTTCCTCTCTAACTATAATTCATAAAGGAAAGACAAAAGTAGTTTTTCTCTTTTTGTTTCTAAGGCAGCTGTCACACCTTAGTGGGATAGAGCAGTTCTATATAGACACTTTTCCCTGTAACAATGGGTATGGTTTCTTGTGAGGTGTAGTTGCTAATCCAAATTTCTTTACAATTGCTTCAGAAATCAAATTTACTTGAGAGCCACTATCAAACAAAGTATCAATCTTTTGATTTTTGGAAATTACTTGAATATGGAAAAGCTCATGTCTTTTTCTCTCATTTTCTTCATGAAGAACAGATTGAGCAGAATTACTAGTAGATGCTTCAGAATTCTTACCTCTTATACCTGTGGCTGCTATGGCTGTTTCATCTCCTGAGTCTGACCCCAAATCTCTCTAAATAGCTGCAGTTGTCTTCTTCTTCTTGCCCTCAGACTTCTTAGGTCTCATCTCTGGATGAAGAATCCAACAATGCTCATCATCATGCCCCTCCTTTTTACAATGAGTGCATGAAGCTTTGGATTTTTGTGCAGTGTTAGCCTTCCATGCTTTCCATTTCTGTTTTCTTTTCTCCTTTCTCTTGCTTACAGTGGGTTGGGATGGTCCCCCAACTTCTAGATTGCCATTCTTTCCTCTAGCCTCTAGATGAGAAGCTTGTACAGATACCTCATCTATACTAGTGGGATTAACCATGATGATGGTATGCCTCATGTAGCTATGTAGACCACCAATGTACTTCAAAAGAGTCTCTAGTGAGTCTAGTGAGATAACCAACGCCAATGCCCTCTTTCTGAACTCTTGAGTATACCCTTGTACACTTTGCCCTTCAACTGTCGAAGAGTTTGCCAACTTATCATGGCCTGCTGCATGTAGGCCAATGGATAGAACTGTTTTTTGATTGCAGAAATGAGGTCACTCCAGACAGAGATGGTCTTACCATGGCTTTTCATATCAGCTTGGGTTCTACCTTCCCACCAAACCAAGGTAGTGCCTCCTAGGCGCAGACTTGCTAGTTGAATCTTACTCTTGTCTGAGTTTATGTTCTGTACCCTGCAATACACATCAATTTGTCTAATCCAATTGTCCAATTTTTCAGCATTTAGCTCTCCATCATATATAGGCAAATAAATTTTAACATCTAACTTAATCAAAGACACTTTCTTATTATGTACATGGATATTAGGAGGCGTGAGAAATTTTTCCTCTTTTCCTTTCCTTTGGATTTGTCATGGATGTGAGACTCATTGTCTTCTTTCTCTTGCTTAGAGCCTGATGCATCTTCCACCTTTTGCTTTCTAAAATCTCTGTACATTTCTTCAACCATAGACTTTATAGCTAGGAAACTCTCTATGAATTGAGGGTATGGCCCCATAGAACCTTCTTCTGACATGGTCTTTCGAGGATAGACTCTTCTAATTTTAGGATTAGTTTCCACCAACTCTCCTTATCCTAATTTGAGCTTTGATCTTGCGAGCATTCACAACTATACCAACACAATCTTGTCTAACCTTACAACCTTAAGCTCTGATACCACTTGATCTGATATTCACCCTATGAGTGCCATCAGTTAAAGATTTCTTAAACTAAAGGTATTACAGACTCATGTGCTAGTGTGTGTTCTATGTTATTGAAACAATGGATCGATCAGATTTCCAATACACAGAAAATAAAATGGAGAGACAGTAGAGATATACATTAAGCAACACAAAGACACAAATTTTTTTAATAAGGAGTTCACCCTATTCTCTAGAGCTACGTCTCCGGTCTAGCTTCAGTGGTGGCCTTGTTTTATTGTGTCTTTCAGTAGAGAGATTACAATACAAGGACTCAATATGAGTTCTCCTGAAGCATATTTTGCATGGCAGGGTGGTTCTTAGATTCCCCAAGCCACCTGGAGTACATAGACTCTTATTCTTCCTACTAGCTCTGTGACCCTTGGTCTACAGTGGAAAGAGCCAAATGTGATGCTCAGTCCGAATAGATTCCTCTATGGGAAGGCTTGAATCTTCAAGCTCTCTGGTGCTTGACACTGCCTGTTAGCCTCCTGTTGCAACAGGGTATCATCTTTCATGATTGACATTTTTACATGCCAAATATGTCATACTTGGCAAGCTGCAGTGTTCCATATTTCCAGAAGATACCATGAGAGTGTGCCAGTCCAAATGTCACTGCTGTGATTCCATTTTGAGGAGTTGTCCCAGTTTTGAAGAGTTCTTCATTTTAGGGAGGTCCAAACAGTCTAATCTTGGTCTCCCTAGGTTTCAATTTCTTGTTGTAGAATATAGAGAATGATATCTGTCCAAACAGTTTAATCTTGGCAGATTTGTAGATAGGTAGAGAATCAAAGGGACCCAACTGTTTAATCTGGGCCCTGGCAGAAATAAGTGCAGATCTAGATAGGAAAATTCAAAAGAAAAATTGTGAATCTGGGTCTGCAAGTCTAAGTGCACCCAAAACAAAAAGAAGAAAAAATGTTAGGACAGTAGGCTGGGTAGGTAGCTGTTCGGTGGCAGAGTGATGACTAGTGATCAATTTTGTACCTCACAATGTCTTATCTTTTCAGATCACAGTTATCAGGCAGTTTTGCAGTTTCATGAAGGTACTCAAGCTGAAATTCACTAACCTCTCCCTTCTTCTCATCACCCCAAAGTCACTTACTAACATCCCCCAAGAGGTCAAGATCTGCTTGAGCCTCTCAGTTTCATCATTTCCATGACATGTGCCTTGGTGAACATCTGCTTCACTCAAGGATTGCTCACTCAGTGTTTGTGAGTCTTCTTTTCCCCAAAATGGCCTAAGGTCTCATACCTTAGCGCCCTCTTTTCATCTCCATATTAACTATTAACTTTATTATATAACTCCCTAACAATTTTCCCCTTTCCCCTATTTAAATCATGTATATAAAACTCCCCTATGTAAATACCCCTCCCTGGCAATATAGCCATATTATTCACTAAGTCAGGGAAATCACAGTCCATCTGGGACTGTTTTTAGCCCATCCGTGTCCAGGGATTACTCTGACATCTGGTCAGAATAATAACCTCTTCCCTAAACCAAAAACCCATAAAAACCCCCAAAAACCCCATGTTTTCACCTTTCCGCTTGTAAAATTTCACCCTAATGCTGTAAAAAAAATAAAAAAATAAAAAACCATATTCCGCCCCTAACCCAAAGTTTCTATGCATAAGTATTAAGCCCGCGCCTGTAAAACCCACATAAACCCTTTTCCTATAGTTTTTAACCCACCGCGCGCATATATTAAATTTGGAATATTCCTGCGAATATTCCCACCTACTAACCCGCCGTTACCTCGCGATCGCCGCCAACCATTGGATCGCCTGCCCCACAGATCAACGGCTGGCGGGCTTTCCTATATGCAACACGCTCGGCCTTTAGTGTCCGAGAGTTCGGCGGTTTTCCCGCCGTACTCCTGCCACGCGTCAGGCTCTGGGGTGTGGCGGAGCCCCCTCCCCCGAAACCACCTTTGCCCATAAGCAGTGCGCCAAAAACCGCTTACCACCTTGTGACGTCATACCCCACATCACCCCCCCTGCACAGTCCCTGCTTACGTCACCCCTTGTCCAGTCACCTGCCCGCGTGGCCTCCTGCCACGTCATTGCCACGTGTCCCCGCCACCATACCTGCCATGTCATCATCCGTACGTGATGATGTCATGCTGACGTCATCCCTCCACGTCTCCCTGCTGATGTCACCTGCCGTACAAAGCTGACGTCATGCTAACGTCATTAGCACTTTTTGGGCGCAGAGGCGCAAAAGTCGCACTTCGGAGCCCCGGAATCTAATTCTGAGGCAGTTTTTGATGAGCGATTTGCAGGATTTTTTAGGCCGAAATGGAGAATCTTCAGGGAATCTTTAAGGAATCTTCTCACCATGCGGCCCCAGGAAGCCCGAAAAGGCGCAAAAATGATCCGTTTTCCTCACAGAGCATACCAAAAGGAGCAGAAGACAATTTCAGAAGATACAGAGGCCGAACAACGGCCATTTATTAGTGATTAGACCCGCAGCACATCAGATCAGCAGTCCAGATTTTGTCAAAGAGTATCAGAGAAGGAAAAAACGCCAAAGAGTATCAGCCGAAGATATTTTAGTGGCTCGAAGCAGCTAAGAATTAATGAGCCCCCCAGAAAGTCAAATCAAGCAGCTAAAGCCCATTCCTGCACTCAAATCACAGCTTAAACTTTAAATGCAGGCAGACATCGAGGAGCAGGAACCCATGCATATTTACTTCAGAAGACACTACAGCAAGCCACCAAGGACCACATCATTTACTTATTTCTGATACGGCGACCCTCAGCGCCGCTCAAGAGATTTTTTGCATTTAATTCCAGATAGAGTTAGGTCAATAAATTATGTTTTATGACCTGATTAGGTCAAGATGTAATAAAAGCAGTAGATAGAAAGTTTTGCCCTATATATACCACCCTCTGTATAGTTTTAAGGGTTGGTCAATTGAGAATTTCACTAGAGACTCGCTGTGTATACCTGAATTTTTCTATAATCAAAGATTGCCGAAAGCTTGGAGAGCGAACTGTCTGTTGTTAATGAATGTTTTGAAGACTGAAGATGGAATTCTTGCGCTGCAGCCTGAAGCAATAAGTGCCTCTAATCTCTGTTTATGTGTTTATCATTATCTAAATAGCAGGAAAAAGGAATAGCCTAGAATTAGTTTAAATACTCTCTATGCTCAATTTCTGTTGTTTCTTGATGTTTTCCTCTGAATGAATTGGTCATGAATATTGAATTCCTTCTGGCTCATGTTTATCCCAATTCACCTGTGTTGGCCAATTATCTAGGGATTCTTATCTGCCCCTAGGTAACGCCCTGTTACCTCCTTTGCTAATCTGTTGGAGAGATTCTTAATTGCCTCTCTTTCTTTAGCATTCATTCCATCCTTTGAACCTGAAAATTGCTTCAAGCTCAGTTATCTTGCTCCATCCTCCCTCACTGTTATTAAGGAAACACACCAGTAGTTCCCCTCCTCGACTCCACGCCCAATGGTTTGAAACATTCAGACTATGTTCTGCCTCTCTACCTGAAAAAAAAGTCAATTTTCCCACCGAAAATCAAAACAAAAACCCTCTGGACCCAAGACCTAGCCTAAAATCCTTTCAAACAAAGCTAAATCTAAAAGAGAGAGCCCTCTCTGATTGCAGGTTGGCTAGAACCTGCAGTCCAAAGTTGGTTTGTGGTTACCTCGGCCGTATCCCTTTCTTAACCTTCAGGGACAACCTGAGTGATAACACTGGCTGTGGTCAGCTCGGCCCTCTACCTCTTCTACTTGGCTTTACTGTTCTCTATGTTCAGTCCCCCTCTCAGGGTTCCTTGTTCACTATCTCTCTTAGTCGCTTGGACTCCTCTCAATTCTAACTCCAAATCAACTCTGACTGATTCGACTGTCTTTGTTCATGGCTTTGGCCATTCGATCCCTATGCCTATTCGGTTCCTCTTCCGCCTGTGTCGATTCGCCTTCTGCAGCTGTGCTTGGAGTTCCCTGCGTTCGGTGTCATCATGAACACTCAGGGAGTGGCCACTTGTCCTCCTCTAAATGGCACCAGCATGCTTCGTCGGTTTGTTTCTTCAATTACGTCATGGATGCATTCTTCCTCCACCGTGGCGATCAAACAGATTCCAAATCCCTTTAGAATGCGGCTTAATTCCCTGTCGATTCCGCTTCTTTCCACCGGGTGCAATCTCAGTCGTCTGATCTAGGCCCTCCAGATCTGATGCCATATGCACGTTTTGCGCGGTTGACTTTCTTGACCGATAGCGCGCGATCCATGGCAGTTTTTTCTCACCTCCGCCTGCCACACATCGATCGGTGTATGGAATCGCTCCACTCTCATCTAAAACCTCTTACTATTCAAGGGCACCCCGATCAATGCCGTTGGTTTCCAGAGCATGGACCCTACCTTTGTACTTTATCACTTTTACCCTTTCTGCCCGCAGTCCTCCGGTTGCCAACGCGACCAGGTGATAGAGCTTCCTCCATTTTGGCCCTATTCACCCAACGATGAGCGATTAGGGCTAAGCGCTAATCGCTAATCGCGCATCAAAAACCTCGCCCTTTTCCCATTCAGGGGCTCCCAGGGGCTACTTTGGCCTCCTGCGCGGTCTCCATGGGCCTCGGTTAGCGCGCTTTGACCGAGTTCCTCATCGTTCCACGTCGGCTGCCATTGCCACTAGTTCAGAGTGTTTTTGATACTGTTTTGGATTTCCTTAGAGATTTGTTCGACCTGATTCAGTCATGGTTCTTGACAGTCTTTCTATGGATCCAATTTGGATCAAGGAGGAATAATGGAAAACTGAAAGAAGATCATATCCATATTAGGGATTGAGATAAGTATAACTTGAGACAACATATATTAGAAAATATAGAATGATGTTGATTTTAGAGATGATGGTCACATTTAGCACTTATACATGTTAATTAGGATTTTCATATAGTAAATAATAATAAAGTCTCATCAACAAATTTATGTAATATTAAGGCATATAATGTATTAACTCGTGTAGTTAGGTATTTGGAAATTGCATAATCCTCTCCTACTACTATGTAATGAGAATATGCATTATCTAATGAATCAAATAAATCAATCTACTATTTTTTTCATCCTTATGTGTGTATTCTTGCCCATGATTGTGTGCCAAAACTCACATGGTATCAAATACAGAGGGTATGATGTCAACGAAGCAAGTTAAAGAGCCAAGGGATTATTGTGACCATAGAAGCAGCTTACGTACTTCTCACACACATTGAACAAAAGATAATAAAATAAAATAACAGGAAAGTTGAATCCAAATCATAAGAAGATGATGGTGGATGGTGTGGGTTTGTGAAATTGGGCCTCCAACAAATGGTTTAGATTGTGTGAAATGTTAGAACCAAATAAAGCGAAAACCGCCACCATGAGAAATAAAATCATTGTGTGATAGATTGCCGCTAGTTACTTTCAATGAGGATGCAGTATGAGGTTAAACCCAACCATTAGAGGTGAAATATCATGAATTGATAATTGAGAAATAAGTTGTGCAATAACTACATCTACAAAAACCAAAACCTTACATTCAACTCCTTTATGTCTAGAATCAAATTTTGAGTTATTATCATGTGTCACAAACTTGTTTGAATCAGGAGATATTGAAAATGCCAACCCATGTGAATGACAAGCACTCCCTGGAAGCTTTCAATTATATGAATTTCATGGAGCATGCTTAATAGCAACATATACTAATATTTGAAATTTGAAAAACTCTTTTTATGCATATTTACCTTTGAAGAAAAAGAATCATACCTATAACATTGTTATTTCTAGCATTATCAGAGTTTCCCAAACTATTTCCATAACCAATAAGGGGAAGCTAAAAATTATTTCCATTCATCATTTTCCAAGTTTGGCAATGGCTTAGATTCCTTAGGAAATGACATTATCAATCCCTCTTGTATTTTTTCCTTAGTTTGTAACGAAACAAAGTTGAAGTTTATTTCTTAAGGCCATGGAGATGTTGGGTTTGTGAATGATTTCACATCGAATACTTTTTATATGTAGTGTATTCAAAATCTTGGGGGTATCCTATGACTTCCTTTTGAATTGATATTGAAAAGGTGGAGTTCCATTCATCTTTCCAAAGTGTATAATTTCATTGAATAATGAATTTGAAAATCAAATATGTGTTTGAGACAATTTTGTACAACTTCAAACTTCATATATATATATATATCTATATATCTATATATATATATATATATATATGTATATGTATATGTATATGTATATGTATATGTATATGTATATGTATATGTATATGTATATGTATATGTATATGTATATGTATATGTAGATGAAGTACATGTATATGTTAAAACTTCATCCCAAGGCTATTAATATCCTTTAGCTCTCCAAAACCCTGGATAGGGAAAGCCAAGAAAAATTGTAGCTCGTAACCAAATATCCTCCACAAATGAGTATCACACTAACAAGACTCCTTAGCTCCAAGCAAGACATCTCCTCTCTCCTCATCAACAAGTAGAACCTACGATTTAATCACAAAATCCTAATGTCCAAGTCTCCAAGGAGATGATACCCTTACACAAATATTCTTTATTATTTTGAATATTGTTTTGTGAAATGGAAGTATAAGGTGATGTAAGAAATCGATTCGGATTACAAAGGGGGTTCATATTTTCCATGTTGGAGGCATAAGGCCTTTTTGAAGACACAAGGACATTTGTAAAAAGGAAACATGTGTTATTTAATATAATTAACTTTTTTGTCGTGTGTCTTAGACCTACAGCCAAAATTGAATCGGGGGGTATATGAGACTTTGTGTTTGTCATGATCTAGTGACTATTGATGCAATGTGTTTTTGTTGGTGCATTTGATTTGTATTATTATTTTCCTCGAAAAAACACATGCATAGTGCAAAACATAAAACTCTCTCACATAAAGATTCAATAAATCATATAAGAAGACAAACACAAGAATACAACAATATAATCTTAAGGAGGAAAACTAAAGGAGAGAGCAATTTAGACTTAACAAATCAACACCAAGCTTTGAAGTATTGGCATGATCAAGTCACTTGCAATAATTATTTTGTAATTACCTAAGCCTATTATAATTCCTAGTCCATATCTAGTTATATATCATTAAGAGAGTGTGAGATTCAACATGGAACTTGTTGGGAATGACATTAGTCAATGATTTTGTCTTACTTTGTTTAGTGTATGCTTGATATTGAGTATTGTTTCTGATTGAGGAAGAGGTAGAAGCATAAGGGTGGAGATACAAGAAGCCCTTTTGGTGTCTTCGAGTTCTAACAATTTGGCATGTTTGTTGCACTTTGGAATTTGTATTTGGAGTGTTTTGATCTAGCCCAAATTGAATAGGGGGATTAGAGGTGAACAATGTTCTTTTTTCTCTTTTGGGGTGACACTTGGAGGTTTTGTTTGCGACACTTTTTGGTATTCATTATGAGATATTATTTTTGGCATTGCAATACCTAAAGAATTTTTTTAGATTAGGATGATGAGTGTTAAAGTCCTATTTAAACTTTTACAACCCTTATTTCATACTACATTTTGATCAAATATTTAAATAAGAAAAATTTGACTAAGTTTCTTAGCTACATACATACATACATACATATCTATCTATCTATCTATATATATATATATCTATCTATATATATATATATATATATATATATACATCATGCCCAAAAATATTTATCTACTTCAAACTCAAAATTGGTTAATAAATAATGAGTTGAAAAATCAACATTCTAAACCCATTCTTATCTAGCCTAGTCCATTGTTTGGCTTAATCATTTTTGACAATAAGAAGACCTTGAGAAACTTAGAGTTGTGAATTGGACAAGGGAATTTGATGAAGACACTAAGAGACTAACATGAATGCACTAAGGAGGATGAGGGTAAATTTGAGAATATAGATAAGAAAAATGGAATTGGGAAGAGTTGCAAATAAGAGGAAATTATATGGCTTCAAATATGAAAAGAATGATTATGATTTATTTCACATTCCTAATTATTTTGAATGGAAAACACGTGTGAGAGCAAATTTTCTTGTTAATGATTTGCAATGGATAAAGTTGATGATGGGAAGAAAGAACTCATGGATAAGGATGATTGTATGCAATTGATGAGGATGATTATATAGTTGATGATGATAAATTGGGTGATGAGGAATTTGATGAAGTCCCTATACAATTCCAACATTGTCGTTGAATTTGATATCAAGAGTTGTTGTGTTTTGACCTTAACCCATGTAGTTTTTATGGGAAGGAAAATCACCTTTTAAAAAGGTGTCAGGAGATAAAAAAGAGTCAGTGGATTATATATATGAAAAATATAACAACTTAGTGAATTACACATACAAAAATGAAATATATACAAAGATTCAATTTCTTTTTAGAATTTAGAAACTAAAATCCACTTTCTCAACACTTGGGGAAAAAACCCTTCTAGCATTGCACAATAACCCTTGGTTGCACTGCAAAACATCTCACGCCAACCTGTTAAGTGAAATGAGCTCAAATGAAATGGAAAACACATTTGTATGGGCCGAAAGCCTCTTTTAAGTGGGACACACTAAGGGCACATGCTCGACACATGTTTGGCATGTTCCCAATGAACAAGACACATGCCCTCATGTATTAGTGTTTGACATGTAGGATATGGGACATGAGCCTTGTTTGGATGTGTCGTGTTACTTAGCTTTGTGAATGATTGTTGTTAGTTCTTGAAGCTTTTCTTTCTTGGTTATTTTTTGGTGCATAGAATCTAGATATTAATGGTGAAATGTTGAAGTCTTCTACAAGCCTTTGAGATTGATCCATTTGAGGGGTAATTTATCACTTGGAAGGGAGATGTTCTATAATTTTTCTCCTTCCTTCTTCCTTTGTTGATTTGGTGAAACTTGGTATATTTTTCTTTTGGCTCCCTAGCATGAAGTATTAAATAAATTTGTCAAAGCATAGTTGATCTTGTTGGTGAAGGTCTCTCTATGTGGTTTTCATTAATGCAGTCCTTGAATTCATTATTGATCTTAATTAGGTAAGGTATTACTATGTGATGAAGTAGGTACTATGCTCCTACCGAGGAATCAAATCAAGTCATCCATAATTTGGAAAGAAAACAATTCATGTAACCATCCACCACCAACCTACAATGTTGGGTAGGTGATGGCAGTGATAAAATTGTGAATAGAGTTTTCTCTTCTAGCAAATTTGTTTGACAAGAGAGGCTTCCCTCTTATTGCCAATTCCTATCTTAAAAATAGTGTGACTGTTAGTGTGTCACGCGGTTAAAATTCAAATTCGAGTTTGAAAATCTTGAATTTTGACAAAAAATTGCAATGAAAATTTCCCTAATAAAGTTCAACATTAAAGTCTACATATTATAAAGTTAAAAAATATATCATAAATAAAAAACTGCATGGAGGAAAGTCAAAACTTTTCGGGTGGATGAGTCTATAAAAAATAAAGACAAGTTTGGAGGGGTTAGAGCCATATCTGCAACATTTGATTTAAGGGCTTGTGGAGGAGGGTCTTGGGTGCACACAACAATGTCCGTGAATAGATTGTGAGGAAGAGTCCAAACTTGTAGAGGAGGGAAGAATGCACAATTTATAGTTGTCTAATAGCTTGAGAAAGTTGCTATTATCGCTGCCACACAACTTTGGCGAGATGAAAACTAGGAAGGTGGGAAAAAGTTCAAATAAAGAACCAAAAACCACGTGAAAAAGCTTAAGGTTTTTTAATTTTTTTTATTTTCCATGGAATTTTGAGCATAAAATTTGAAAATTCGATAAAAATGAAAATATATATAAATAAGCACATGAATACAAGGAACCAAAAGTTTTAGCCATGAACTAATGCCTTCCACCTCTACTAGAAGTTTTAGACAAGACGAGATTAACAATCACTTCAAAAATCATTACTCGGAATGTGGTGTGAAGCCCTTCCTAGTTGGTTTTAAGTTTAATAGTAGTTGAGTTTGAACTTTGATGATGTTGGAAGCCTGAAGTTTAATAACATATTGCATGGAATCATGGACATTGGAACCATAGACGGTTGAGATTGGAGCAAGGAAAATAAAAAATACACTCCCATGCCATATCCTCAGGTGTAATGAAAATAATTGGTGTCGAAAAAACCACGCTAATTAATCTTTTTGCCATCAAATTTCAATGGCTAATTTTCAAATTCACATTTGCTGGAAAATCATCTGAGTCTGAGTCTGAATTCGAAAAGGGGTGCGATTTTGGAGTTCCACAAATCTGAATTGAATTAATTCGGTTGGGCTTAATATTTGATGAATTTTGAATTTTGATCCTGAAATTCACCGCATGCAGTGACATAAGAGTGTCACTAGGCATCTCATCTAGGGGTAAAAGGAGTTATAGTGTTCTATATTATATGGGTTAATTCTTCTGGGTTACCAAGATTAGATGTTAGGGTTTAAAGACGAGGGTTTATGATTATTGAGGATATATAGATTACGGGTTATATTGAATAGGGGATATATGGATTATAATAGCTAGGTTTTATAAAGGTGTGGGGTTTCAAGCTTTAAAGGTAATGAGGTAATGAGTGATGTGAATATAGATCCATATGAGTTAAGGAATCAATATATGAGATGGGTTAGGTTTTATGATTATAAGGGTGAATTTCATGTATTTTATAGGTACTTGGGGTTAGGGTGTAGATGGGTATATGGGATACAAAGTGTTGGTCACTTTAATTATTTAATGATTAAACAGTCGAGTGCCACATTAGTTATCAATCCGGGAAAGTCTAATTATTTCAAAGGTGACTACGTACTGTATGTACTCAATCTTAATGGTATTAAAAGCTGTAGTATAAACAGTCTACTATCTTATGAAATCTATATTCTGTGTTAAAACAATCATAGTAGTTACAGCCTATTGTAGAAAATGAAGTAAGAACAAATATCTTAAAAGAAACAAGTCTGCCAAAGGAAGTGATGGTTGTCCTGCAACAAAGGATCAGGACCCTATCCTCAGAGTAAGGATTTTCAGCACCTTCCTCTGTTGATCAGTTCACACATACACTCTGTGAATCCTAATCACCGGTGAAATCTTCATATACAACAGTAATCAGCTAAAAGGAAGACAGAGTTTAGCAAAAGTAAATATTAGTAGAAGCAGTAACTGTAATGTAGATAGAAATCACACACACACACACCACACAACAGAAAGAAGATGGGTGAATCTTGTGATGAAGGTAGGCCCTGTCCCTCTCACAAGATTCCCCAGAACACAGGAATTAAAATAAAATGCTTAGGACAAGATTGTATTCATCTGCCAATAAACCATATTACAGAAAGAGATTCAGTTCTATCACTTCACTACCAGTTCTACGTTACCAGTTGTTAACCCCCCCTTTTCTAATGTAGATGTCTCCTCTTTATACAGGAGACATCTATTACAACAGATTTCCATACATTCAGTTTCAACCGTTTTGTGCCAAAAATAAGGAAGCCAGTTTTCGATAACAAAATATTGTTACAGCCATGAAGATCATGACCAATATAGTAATCGGTCAGACTCTTTTGTCGATGCAGATTTGTTACACAAATCCCAACTGTTCCTCAAAATGTGCATGTTGTTCGTGGTGTTTCAGCGTCGAGGTTCATGCTGTTCTTGTTGTTTCAGCTTCACTGTTTGAGCTGTGTCCGCTGTTTCAGCAACGACAGAATGTGATCCTGCCAGTTAGGCAGTTTCAGCAATTAGTCAACACTTTAATCATCTTCAGGAAATAATTATAAAGATAGCATGATTACGTGTTAAATAATTAAACATGTAGTAATGAGGAAAGTTATTCTGTACCTTTTGGAGTAATTAAGCCAAAACACCTAGCAAAGGCTTTCACTTAAGGGTTGAAGAGGGTAATACAATGGCAAAATATACAGTCAAAAATAGACAAAATGGGAACCTAACATCCCCCCCAACTGAACATGTTGCATGTCCACATGCAACGCCTAATCTGAATCGGAATCAGAATATTGAGCTAAACAGTGTAGATTGCTTATACAGTAAGTGTAGAAAGTGTTGTCAGCCATGTCTCTGAACCCTTGGGCATTCTGAATATTTTTCCATGCTGCCAATTCTTCCTTTTTAGTCAATGAAAATTGAGCCTTGTATTGTTCTCCAGGAATCCATAAGAGAGGGAAATGAAAATGGTACCCAATCCACCGTTCAGCACATTGTCTCACGCATTTTACATAAGCAGGTATCCTTGAGATTGCTGCCTGCAGATTGAGGGGATTGTAGGGATGGTATTCCCTTCTTTCTTTGGGACACTGTTCCCAGAAAAATTCATTTTCTTTTATGGCCAAAGGTCCTTTAGCTTTGACATAGTGCTGGCAGTCTTCCAAGACTGCTGCTTGCAGGTTCCTAATGTGATCGGTCATGCCTGTCTCTTGTAGATTCCGTTGATGGTCCATGAGGAAAATGGCCGCATTCTGTGGTTCTGGGCGAATCCAGAGAAGACAGTTCTCCTCATTGTGCTGTGCAGACATGAAGGCATTCTGCCAAGTGAATTGATTTGCCAGAAAGGAAATAAAAGCTCGTATTTGAATATCACCACAAATAGGAAGTAAATTAATCTTTCTATCTTCAGGCATAGCATCGTTATGAAGATAGAGTTCGCACAACAAATTCTGATCATTGGTTGGTGCTTCTGAAAAAGTTACAATGAATTGCGGTGGTGTAGAGACCTGGTGTGGTCTGCCATCCTTTATTGCTTTCAATTGAAGGAACGCCAAGCGTTCTCTCAAGAATACACAGTAATTAAAAGAGGGCTTTCTTGAAGCCAGTAAGCGCTGGACCAAATCAAGGATGAGGGACAGTCTGGATTTTAATTGCTTATTTTCTTTGTACTGTGCATGAGACTGTTCCATTGCTTCCCAATTCCTATAGGCATAATTAAACCATAATGATTTCTGCTGTTGAAATGCCTTTCCTTGGGAAAGCTCATATTCTGCTTTCCATGTGTAGCTTAATTCTTGAAAAGTAGAAGTCTGTGCATGAGCATCACTAACACAGGGAGGTTCAGTTTGTATATGCACAGTTGTGAAAGATTTGGATTCTGATTCCTGCTCATCAATAACTTGGGTAGGCCGGAGTGGTTCTGCTTCCTCTTCAGGTTTCTGCTCATCAATAATTTGGGTAGGCCGGAGTGGTTCTGCTTCCTCTTCAGGTTTCTGCTCATCAATAATTTGGGTAGGCCGGAGTGGTTATGTTTCCTCTTCAGGTTTCTGCTCATCAATAACTTGGGTAGGCCGGAGTGGTTCTGCTTCCTCTTCAGGTTTCTGCTCATCAATAACTTGGGTAGGCCGGAGTGGTTCTGCTTCCTCTTCAGGTTTCTGCTCATCAATAACTTGGGTAGGCCGGAGTGGTTCTACTTCTTCCTCTGAAATCCTTGAAGACCCTGCTAGTTCTTGTGGAACAACAGGGTGTTCCTTTTTAAATATAACAGGACTGGCTCCAGTCAATGGGACTGCAATTATTTTATATCCTGCCTGAGTATAGATATCCCCACATTCACTGCACATGTATTCACTGTATTGTTCTTTCTCTATACTCTTTTCAGCTTGAGATGCTACTTGAGCTAATATGTACAGGTTGAGTTCTTCTTTATAGGCTTCCCTAGCCATTGCTAATTCTTTCTGATAGGCCTCAATTTCTGATTTTAAGAACTCATTCTCTTCTTGTAGGGAGGCTAGAGTGACTGGGGCTTCTACAGTTACAGATTCCAAAGGGAAAGAAAATTGTTGTTCAGCACTATCTTCCTCATATGTGTCCCCAACAGGTGGTTCTTGTGTTTCACTTATTGGGTCTGTTTGTGTATCAGTTTCACCTAGGGCACCTTCTTCTTGCTCCTCAGGTGGTTCTTGTGTTTCACCTAGGGCATCTTCTTCTTGCTCCTCAACAGGTGGTTCTTGTGTTTCACCTATTGGGTCTGTTTGTGCATCAGTTTCACCTAGGGCACCTTCTTCTTGCTCCTCAGGTGGTTCTTGTGTTTCACCTAGGGCATCTTCTTCTTGCTCCTCAACAGGTGGTTCTTGTGTTTCACCTATTGGATCTGTTTGTGCATCAGTTTCACCTATGGAACCTTCTTCTTGCTCCTCAACAGGTGGTTCTTGTGTTTCACCTATTGGGTCTGTGGCTAGTTCTTGTGTAACAGCCACATGCAGGTCATCTTCTTTTTGCTCCCCAACAGGTGGTTCTTGTGTTTCACCTATTGGGTCTGTGGCTAGTTCTTGTGTAACAGTCACATGCAGGTCATCTTCTTTTTGCTCCCCAACAGGTGGTTCTTGTGTTTCACCTATTGGGTCTGTGGTTGGTTCTTGTGTAACAGCCACATGTCCTATATCAGCTTGGATGTCTGGGTTGAATTTGTTGGCAGCTGGTTCTTGTGGAACAGCTGCCTCTGTTGAGAGAAATGATGTTACAAATTCATGAACACTTTGGATTTCGGCATCTGAAGGTGAAGGGGATGAAGGTTCAGGGCTATGGGAAATACGAGGTTTTAAGATAATAGGAGGAACGGCCTCGGTTGCTGCAAACAACCTCGTTCATTTCCGAGATAGGGAACCAGGAGAAACAGTGGTCTTCCTCTTGCGAGGACTTTTACTTGGGGATTCATCAGGACTAGTGGCTACCTTTACTGAAGCTCTGGTTCTTCTTTTTGACGGGGATGCAGTTTTCTGTTGTTTTTTTCTTTTTAGGAAAGTGATGAGGGTATCCTCGTCTGAATCATCGGTAGGAATGTGAACTATAGGAGTGGATGGTTCGACTTCATCATGGGATGAGGAGTGCAGCGGGTTCTCAGTACTTAATTGGGGTGTTCCTGCTGCCGGTTGCTGAGTTTCAGCTTCCTGCTGGGAATTTCCTTCATTTTGCTGAGGAATTTCCTCATCTTGCTGGGGAGGGTTAATGGGGGGAGGTGGATTATGCAGAGTGAAGCCTCTATTTATCAGGAGTTGGACTAAGCGATGGTGTGTGAGACAGAGGAGTTGATGCCTAGCGTTCGCAGTGTAATGTGCCATATTTTTCAGACATCCAAGGAGATAATAAGGCATATTTACTAGACGACCATGCCACAAATGATTCAATAAGACAAAGTCATGTTGGTAGACTACCTGGTAGCGGCCCTTGCAAGTGAAGTAGTGCTTGACGAATTCTGCAACTTTTGGCCAAGGTGGTGGTAATGACCGAAGCGCAACACCCCTGCCTTTTGCTTCCACCTGCTCCCTGGGTAGCAGGAAATATTGGTGCGCATTGAGGATAAGATGCTTCGTGCTGAACCAGTGAATGCCATTGGTTGGAAGCCCTGAAACGTGTGCTATATCTTCTTCTGTTACTGGGATTCTGACCCCTTGGACAATAGAATACCCCTCCCTCAAGTTGCATGCAAATTCAAGAACTTGCTGCAAATCGAATTCCGGAAGTCTTCTAAAATAGTCCACCCATCCTGCCTGAAGGAAGATTTGGTATGTGTCTGGGTAAAATTCTAGTAATGCCGTCAAGCCCAGCTCATGTCTAACAGCATCTCCACCCATGGTTACTGTTTTAGGCAAACTACAGAGTGCAGAGCCGAGTTGCTGAAGTCGAAACGGAGCAGAACGTTGCAAAAATAGAATTATGACGTGGTCAGGCATAAGCGGGGTGGATTAGACACAATCGGGAGGAATAGGGATGGCGGCGATAGGTGTGTCCTATAATGATTGCAATATTTCGGTAATCCCTCCCAACTGCGGCTGAATGATATGGTTGGCAGTACGACGCTTTTGGTGGTCATGTCAACTATCTCCTCATTATCTACAATTTAATATTCACACATATCATGCGTACCTTTACAATTACCTTTGGTTGCTGCGCCGAAAAGTGTTACCTCGTCCTTAATAGGTTAATGATCAACAAAGATTTGTAAGGTGTGAGGGTTTTTATCCTCGGGGTTTTTATTATTTACAAGAAGCAGTAGTGAAGAGGTATTATTAACAGGATAAATGGCTGATTCCTTTGAATCAAAAATGATATATTTGTTTTTGAAGTAATAACTCATCCTCGGGAATAAGGATGGGGATATTTAGAAAAAATAGAAAAGATTGGCATTTAAGCAGTGGGATTTGGTGTATCGGTAATAGGAAAATAGTGTATCAGTAACGGGAAAATGGTGTATCAGCAATGAAAATGATGTATCAGTAATGGGAAATGATATATCAGCAACGGAAAATGGTGTATCAGTAACGGGAAATGGTGTATCAGCAACGGAAAATGGTGTATCAGTAACGGGAAATGGTGTATCAGCAACAGGAAATGGTGTATCAGCAATGAGAAATGGTGTATCAGTAACGGGAAATGGTGTATCAGCAATAGGAAATGGTGTATCAGCAATGAGAAATGGTGTATCAGCAATGGGAAATGGTGTATGATCCGAAATGACAATGATTTACCAATCTACAGATTAGTTCCTTTTAAACCGGAATTTTTCTTTTTCAGCCACCATCCAAAGCTAAGATCTGCAAAATAATTAATTGTAACACGGAAACCCTTGACAGGGATTATTAGTTAAGAAATCTAATCTAAAAATAAATACATAAACAAGAAATTAAGTGCATTGAGGGGTAGCAGACTCCCCCAAAAAGGTGTAGTGCACATCTGTCATGCAAGTAGCTTTGAAATCCTCTTTAGAAATAGGTCGTTGATACAAATGGAGTCGATACCCATTCACTAATAATGGTGTTCTGCTATCATCAATCGTTAGGAGTCTGACTGTTCCATTTGGAAAAACAACATCTACTTCATAAGGTCCTAGCCACCTTGTTCTTAATTTCCCCTGAAAATTTTCAAAACGGGAGTCATACAGCAAAGCCCAATTACCTTTTTGGAACTGCTTGTGCTTAATAGTTTTGTCATGCCACCTAGTTCTTTGTTGTTGTATCATGGTTGTTTGATGGATGGCATCCAACCTTTTTTCGTCTAATTCCTGAAGCTGCTGCAACCTAGCTATCTGTGCATTAGTCAAATCGAGGTTAGCAGCTAAAGCAGTCCTTAAGGTTTTGATCTCAAATTCCACAGGAAAAACAACATTTTTACCATAGACTAATTCATAAGGTGAAAAACCCGTAGTGTTCCTCCAAGTAGTTCTGTAAGCCCATAATGCTTCAGGCAACCTTTGAAACCAGTCCCTTCTATTCTCCTTGATTGTCTTTGTTAAAATGGCTTCTATGACTTTATTTGTACTTTCCACTTGCCCATTTGCTTGGGGGTGATAAGGTGTAGTCATCTTATGCTTAATGTGATATTTTTGAAGTATATCTTTGAAGCCATGAGAATTAAAAGGAGGTCCTCCATCTGTGACTAGTTCTTTAGGCAAACCAAACCTAACAAAGATTTCTTCAAATAGAAAAGTTAATACTGATTCTTCATTAGCTTTGATAAGTGCCTTAGCTTCTACCCACTTAGTCATATAATATGTGCAGACCAGTATATAGAATCTTTGATTGGATGGAGGATTGATGGGACCTATAAAATCTAGTGCCCATCTTTCAAAAGGTTCAAGTATTACCTGGGGGTTAAGTGGCATTTCATCCCTATGATTAGGCTGGCCCATTCTCTGACAGCTGTCACAGGCCCTGACATATTTCTTTGCATCCTTAAAAAGTGAGGGCCAATAGTAACCCATTCTGAGAACTTTGTGTGTTGTTCTTTTATCTGCAAAATGCCCTCCACAAGGGCCATCATGGCAAGCCTTCAATATATCATAAACTTCATCTTCTCTGATGCATCTTCGAATTTCCTGATCAAGTCCTGTGTGAAAGAGACACCCACTTATCCAGCTGTACCTAGCACTCTGCTGAACGATCTTTCTTTTCTCTCTGTGTGATAGGTGTGATGGTAGTTTTCCTGCAACTAAGTAGTTGGCAATGTCTGCATACCAAGGTGAGTGAGCAGATACTGCAAATAAATATTCATCAGGAAAAGAATCATCTACTGGAATATTTTCATCAGTTTTTAACCGAGAAAGAAAATCAACAACTACATTTTCTTTACCTGGCCGATCTACAATTGTGATATCAAATTCTTGTAATAATAATAACCATCTGGTAACTCGAGCATTTGTAACTGATTTGTTCATTAAATATTTAATGGCCGAGTGATCAGTATGCACAAAAGTAGTGTAACCAGTAATATAATGTCGAAACTTATTAATAGCATAAATAACTGCTAAAAATTCTTTTTCGGTGACTGTATAATTAAGTTCAGCAGGGGTCATATTTTTACTAATAAAATAGATAGCATAGGGAAGATTGTTTTCTTCTTGACCCAAGACAGCTCCTATTGCAGTGTCTGAGGCATCAGAGGATATATGAAAGGGAAGTGCCCAATCAGGTCCTCTTAAAATAGGAGCTGTAGACAACTGATGTTTAAGTTCATTAAATGCTTTTTGACAACCATCGGTCCACTTAAATTCAACATTTTTCATAAGTAACACAAACAAAGGAGAAGCTATTTTAGAAAAATCCTTGATAAATCTTCTATAATATCCAGCATGTCCTAAAAAACTTCTTACATCAGTTTGTGTTTTTGGGATAGGCAAAGTCTGAATTACTTACACCTTAGCTGGATGAACTTGAATTCCTAGGAATGAAATGAAGTGTCCCAAAACAATACCTTGATTCATCATCATATGACATTTCTCAGTGCTTAAGGAAAGATGTGCTTCTATACAACGTTTAAGTACTTTTTCAAGATTTTGTAAGGCATCTTCAAAAGTCACACCATAAGGAGTAAAGTCATCCATAAATATTTCTAAGGAATCATTAAGCATATCAGAAAAAATCCCTATCACTGCCCTTTGAAATGTTGTTGGGGCATTACATAGTCCAAATGGAAGAACTTTATAGGCAAAAGTTCCCCATGGACTAGTAAAAGTGGTCTTGTCTTGATCTTGGGGTGCAATCTTGATCTGATTATAACCACTAAATCCATCCAAAAAGGAAAAGAATCTCTTACCTGCCAAATTATCTAGCACCTGATCAATAAATGGTAAGGGAAAATGGTCCTTCTGAGTAGCCTTATTTAGAGCTCTATAATCTACACACACTCTCCATTTTCCATTTTTCTTAGGTACTATCACTAATGGTGAAACCCATTCACTATCAGATATAGGATATATGAATCCTGCATTCAACAGTTTTTGAAGTTCTTCTTTCAAAATTTCCCTTAAATTGGGATTCATTCGTCGTTGGGGTTGGCAGACTTGGCGGGATCCTTCTTTAATATAAATTCGGTGAGTACATAATTTAGAAGAAATTCCCTTCATATCTATGTAATCCCATGCAAATGCTTGTTTATTTTCGTGGAGTGACTTCATTAACTGTTGTGTTTCAGCATCTGTTAAGTTAGGGTTTATATTTAATGTTTTGCCAGGCTCGATTTCAACTGCTATACTTTTGGGGGAGGTGCCAGCTGATAAGTCTTCGATTTTAAGATTCTGTTGTGATTCAGATTCCAAGATTGAAGTCAAGTGATCATGTATTTCAGAGTTAACCGAAGAAGGTTCAGAAATAAAACTACTAATTAATTCGTCTTCAGTTGAATCTTTAAAAGTTAGGGCTTGTCCGACAGTCAAAATGGGTTGAGTTTCATCATCCTCATAATCTAACCATACTGAATTATCATTATTAATCATAGGTGTAGCATGAGGGTACAGAGTGAGCTGCCTGGTTTCACATCCATTAGAAATTGTCATTGAACCCGACCTACAGCTAATAAAGGCATCTGCTGTAGCCAGCCAAGGTCTCCCCAAAATCAATGGATGACCCCCCAAATTATTTTTGGTTTGTAACACCACAAAATCAGTTGGGTAGTTCCAAGATTCGTCTGAAATTATCAGGTCTTCAATGACTCCTTCAGGTTTGATTTTGGAGCGGTCAGCTAGCTCTAGAATGGTTGGGGTTTCCCTAATAAAAAAATTTAACTGCAATAACTGTGTTGTTTCAAGTGTCATGATGTTTATTGCAGCACCGAGATCTACTAGAACTCTAGAGACAAAGGTTTTACCAACCTGAACTGTAACTGTAGGGTGACCAGAGTCACCATATTTTACAGGAGAGTTTTTCTCTGACATTAGAGTAGCTAGATTACCCATCATGTGAACTGTGAGGGGGTCCTTAGCTTTTCTTCCAGGTTTCTTAATACAAATATCTCTAACAGTTCTAGCATAAATCGGTACATCTTTTAGTGCTTGTAAAAGTGGAATTTTAACATATAGATTCTGCAGTTCCCCTAACAAATTAAAAGCAGGTGGCTCAAGTGTTTTGGTAAGATCCAAACGTTCAGGGAATGGTGGCTCTGTTGTTTCAACAATATTTTTAGAGGATGTTTCAACTGTTTTAGCATTGTCATTAGAAGATGATCCAACTGTTTCAGCATTAGATGACTTTTCTTTTCCGATTTCTTCTTTATCAGAATCAGAAGTGGTGTCATCAATAATGGGTCCAAGTATTATTCCTGAGCGTAAATGAATGTCATTGCATTGTAAAGGGGAAACTATTTGGTTTTGAACATCAATTACTTGCAGAGCTTTATTATTATTCGGGTTGGGGTTATGTTGTACAGGCAGCTGAGGTCTTATTGTCTAATTATTAGGTGGGGAATTTGATGGTAAGGAGAGAGATTGCTGATACTGAGGTAATTGGTTTCGAAATGGGATCTGTGGAGCTGTCCAATTCGGGTTCCATTGATAGGGTTGCTGTAAAGGCCAAGGGTTCCACATCATCGGATCAACAAAAGGAGGGCTTGGTTGCTGCATGGGTGGAAAATTCATTTGATTAAGGTGTGGGTACTGCATTTGGTTGAAGGGTGGGTAATTTGTTTGAAAAGGAGGATGATTATTCCAACGATTAAACGACATGTTAGAATTCATACCTGGTCCTCATGGTTGCCATTGTCTTCTCTGTGTGAGGAGGTACACTGCTTCAGCCTCTTCTTCGGTTGGCTGTAGTGCTGCCTTTATTCCTGGCAAAGAAGGGCATTGCTGGGTCTCATGGTCCTTTTCACAGATAGTGCAAATTGGTACCTTGTCCAGGGGGCATTCCCTTAGTGGGTGTTTCTCCCTGCATTTAGAACAGAAAATCGCCAGAGCAGCTTCTGCTTCTGCCTGCTTCTTTTTAACCTACAAGGTATCAATTTGTGAAGCAAAAGAGCTCAACATTTCAGTTTTAAATTCTTCAAGTAAGTTACCTATTTCAGCCTGTGTTTCTCCTCCACTTGCTGATTTCTGGACTCTTGAGTATGTACTGTCCTTGCTCTTTGGTCTACTTGCTGCTCCTCTTGAACATCTTTTACAGAGATTGATAATCTCATCATAGGATTCCTTAGATATGTCTCCTTTTCCAAGCATATTTAACATATCTAAACAATCATCTCGTACCCCTCTTAGCAGTATTGACTTGAGAATGTCCTTACTCATATCAGGATGATCAGATCGTTGTAAGTTATATTGTAGCCTTTCCACGAAATCTTCCAGGCTTTCGTCCTCCTTCTGAGTCATCTTGAATAATTCCTCCTTCCTTTCTCTTGTTCGACAATAATCTTGGTATTTAGCCAAAAATTTCTCCTTCATCTGGTCCCATGTTGTAATCACATGAGCTCCCAGGCTCATGAACCATCTTAATGCATTCCCCTTTAATGTGGCTGGAAACAATTTTAATTTCTGAGCAGAATTAACATAGTCATAGCTTCTACACAGTATATCAAATTCAAAAAGAAATTCATCAGGATCTTCTGTGGATAACCCGTGGAAGTTGGGTAATGCCGAAAGTGGGATATTCTTCATAGGAGTTGCTCCTCTGGGGAGATCTCCAATGGGGAATTCCAGGGTAGAGAGAGAATTTTCTCCCCTTCCCTCTATTCTGCGGCCTCCTCCGAAAAGTCCTTCATTGTTATCTTCCATTGGTTGTTTTCCTGATGCGCTTGCCCGGTCTTCAGAAGTTTCTGTTGGAATTTCAATGTCCTGCACTGGTTCCTCCACCTTAACTTCCTCTATTGGTTCTTCCACTGATCGTTCGTCTTCTTCCACCAGTTCCTCAGTATATTCTGATAATCCTATGACCCTTTCTGGCCCCACTACTTCCTCTGTCTGAAAATCTGTCTGGGAAGAGTGTTGGATCTGTGGCCTCCGAGAGCTTAACCTCTGGGATGTCTCAGCTTTTGAAATAATATCGTCAATAAAAGTTTTTCTTCCTCCTCCCTTGCCTTTGCCGCCTGAATGGTTAACCTTCTTGCATCCTCTCATGCATCCTGCATTCCTAAAGAAAGAATGTTAATACCCTTAAAATCTTTAGTCGCCTTCCCCGGCAACGGCACCAAAATGTTGGTCACTTTAATTGTTTAATGATTAAACAGTCGAGTGCCACATTAGTTATCAATCCGGGAAAGTCTGATTATTTCAAAGGTGACTACGTACTATATGTACTCAATCTTAATGGTATTAAAAGCTATAGTATAAACAATCTACTATCTTATGAAATCCATACTCTGTGTTATAGCAATCATAGTAGTTACAGCCTATTGCAGAAAATGAAGTAAGAACAAATATATTAAAAGAAACAAGTCTTCAAAAGGAACTGATGGTTGTCCTGCAACAAAGGATCAGGACCCTATCCTCAGAGTAAGGACTTTCAGCACCTGCCTCTGTTGATCATTTCACACATACACTCTGTGAATCCTAATCACCGGTGAAATCTTCATATACAACAGTAATCAGCTAAAAGGAAGACAGAGTTTAGCAAAAGTAAATATTAGTAGCAGCAGTAACTGTAATGTAGATAGAAATCACACACACACACCACACAACAGAAAGAAGATGGGTGAATCTTGTGATGAAGGTGGGCCCTGTCCCTCTCACAAGATTCCCCAGAACACAGGAATTAAAATAAAATGCTCAGGACAAGATTGTATTCATCTGCCAATAAACCATATTACAGAAAGAGATTCAGTTCTATCACTTCACTACCAGTTCTGTGTTACCAGTTGTTACCCCCCTTTTCTAATGTAGATGTCTCCTCTTTATAGAGGAGACATCTATTACAACAGATTTCCATACATTCAGTTTCAACCCTTTTGTGCCAAAAATAAGGAAGCCAGTTTTCGATAACAAAATATTGTTACAGCCATGAAGATCATGACCAATATAGTAATCGGTCAGACTCTTTTGCCGATGCAGATTTGTTACACAAATCCCAACTGTTCCTCAAAATGTGCATGCTGTTCGTGGTGTTTCAGCGTCGAGGTTCATGTTGTTCTTGTTGTTTCAGCTTCACTGTTTGAGTTGTGTCCGCTGTTTCAGCAACGACAGAATGTGATCCTGCCAGTTAGGCAGTTTCAGCAATTAGTCAACACTTTAATCATCTTCAGGAAATAATTATAAAGATAGCATGATTACGTGTTAAATAATTAAACATGTAGTAATGAGGAAATTTATTCTGTACCTTTTGGAGTAATTAAGCCAAAACACCTAGCAAAGGCTTTCACTTAAGCGTTGAAAAGGGTAACACAATGGCAAAATATACAGTGAAAAATAGACAAAATGGGAACCTAACACAAAGTAGTTTATAATTACTTGGGGTTAGGGTGTACTTGAGGGTTATGGGTGAACTACAATATACACCTTCGTTAATGGTTTCTTGGTAAACCTTTATGCCTATATTACCCTCTTTTTGATTTATTTATTTTGTGTTGATAAAATTTATTATCCAAGGTGGAGGAACAAAATCCCCACCCCGTCGTTCACATAGAATGCAAAATAAGCCTCCTCTTCCATCAGAGGCTACTCATAGATGTCTTCAGAAGCATAAGAAGACACAAAATACCTAATTGGGAACTTCAAGAGCTACTTATGGCCCTCCTCTTGATATTGATCTGCCAGAATTATCTATCCTTTTGAGTTATGAGCCCGAGATTAGACCTACTCTTGATGATGACACTACCACAATCGAAACATAAATCCTTAAAATCTTGTTGCCTGAGGTCATTGAACCTGGCCTTCCTTAGTCAAACACTTTAATTCCTTAGGTTGTTGAACCCAAGGAGCCTCAATCTTGTTCACCTATTACTTCAGGACCTTCCTCCTCTCTTCCTTTGTCTTAGATATAACCTATATATATTGGACCCAATGGTGAACCTCTTCCACACAAACTTGTGAGTATTGAAGAGATCCCATAGGAAGAGCCTTGTCCTTCTACTCTTGTTCATTAGGAAGGACTCTATTTTTATTAGATTTATCCTTTTCCTCCTCTTCAGACTCCGACACAAATTCCTTTACCTGATTCTTTGGACTTACCCATAGATCTCTTGCGGAAATCTTCATTGGGATTGTTAACCATGACTGGAATTGATCCAACCTCTCAGCCTGTGTCCACCACTATGGTTGAGACATTGAATGTTGCTTCCTCATCTATGTTTGCAACATCACTAGAAACACATATTTATGGTTGCCTGTCCATCCCACCTAGTTATCGGTCTTAATCTGGTACCTTTTATGGTGCACATTCCAGTCCTTGGACCTCTCCCATGTCATCTAATTAGAGAATAACATCTGGTACTTCTCTTATGAATGCTACATAGTCTTCTCCTCTTCCTCCATCTACATCGATGATCGAGTAGTAGGTTGGACCTTATGGTAGCAGTCAAGGCTACTTTCAATAGCCTAACTCTTCTTATGTTGGGTACCCTCCATATAGATCGTAGTTTATACCATCATCCCCTACTCCTTTAGCAGGGGGGAAACCTATTGTTGGTATACCTAAAATTAGTAATCAGCCTTATTATAGTCATCCTTATCCTGGAATGGCTGCGAGTGTTTGGAAACTTATTTTTCCTGTTCAACCTAGTTCATTTTGGAACCCGTTGTTGAATCGTCAACCTGCACCAGCTTCTTCTCAAATTCCTATTCATCCATCAACACCCCAGCAAGTTGAAATACATGTGATCCAACCTTTACAGATTGTCACTACATCACAACATTTTCCATCAGTATCCGACACTTCCCAAGTCCCACTTACCTAGCCTATACAAGGAACCTTACATTCTTAATCACTTGGACAGGGTACTCCTCAAGTTTCGATAGGTCAAATTATTCATAGTATGGCACAGTCCCAATCAAACCCACCTTACCATGGGGCAATGAAAAACCCATCACGAAACAATATGGACCATATCAAGTTATTCCTCAAGTTCCTTTTCAAGGCCAGCAATCCCAAACCCAACCATTCCAACAGCTTTATCATCATCCTGGGGCTGGACAACAAGGTCACTTGTATACTGGTTATCATAATCCTCCCTATCCTGGTACCCAGGTTCCTTATTATCAGAACCCTCCTTATCTAGGGATGCAAGTACCTGTTGGTCAAGTTATTCCTTCATATCCAAGCCATCCTCCTTCAGACTTTAATTGATAGTTTCCTTTTGTGGCTACTCTCGAATTTCTAGACTTAACTCGGTTGACTAATGACCCCATTTCTCATTCACCATGGTGACCAATTATTCCCACTAAATTTCCTTCTGATATCCTGCAATTCTATGGGAATCCAGGAGAAGAATCATCGATGCATGTTATGATGTATCATTTATGGTGTTCTGCGAACTCCCTTAACGATGATTTTATTTGACTTCATATTTTCCAACGAACGCTTATAAGTACTGCAACCAAATGATAGATTGAATTACCTAGAGATTTGTTTCATGATTTTAGCACTTTAGCCACCACCTTCCTCACACATTTCCACTTGCCCATTAGATACGAAATTGGAACGAAACTCTTGATCAACTTCAAACAATCATATTCCACTGACATCTCAGATCACATTCAAGAATGCATATGTCGTCATCAGTTAGTCAAGACTTATGTTCCTGATCAATTGTTAGCGGAATGGTTTGTCAAATCTCTGTTAGCCCCTATAATAGAAGATGTGGCTAAAGGTGGAGTCATGACCGAAGAGAAAGTTATTGCTCGTGCACAATATTTGGACCTTGTTTATACCTAATCGAGCACACTCTATGATAAGATACCAAACACTCTGAGACCTTTGAATATTATTCCTCCTCCACCTGGTAAAGAGTCTCATGCTGCTAATGGGTATTCCTCCTCCACCTGGTAAAGAGTCTCATGCTACTAATGGCATGATTTGTTTCGCTGGTTTGCAGTCGACGAGTAAACCATCTTGTATTTCTCTTACTGCACTTGCTCAAAACCCTCAATCCCATCCTCCTACGGTTTCTTCTTCCGAGATAAATGTTGTTTCATCTGATAAAGGCAAGTCTCAACAACAACCTGGAAGAAAGAAGAAAGGAAAAGGTAAGGAAAGGAAATATCTCTCACCATAATATAAACAAACAAATTAGTCCTCCGATGAGAAATGAAAACCTCGATATCCATGGTTGATTTTCAACGAGGATCAATTTACACGTGATTTTCTGCACCGCTCTGAATTGAATCAATTTCTTAAATCTTCCACTTCTCCCATTAACTGACCCGTCTCTCAATCAGGAGACTCATATGGTTTCCTAGGACCCTTCTTCCTCTAACATGGTTTTGATGCTTTCCTCCTCGAAGTTGAAATCTGATGTTATGGTGACCACTCGGAACAAGGACTATGGTAATGTGAATCCACCGAATGTTCAGGATATTGATTAACCTTCCAGTTTGGCATCACCTTCATCTGATCCTACTCCACCTTTGATTCCTGCAGAATTGACTATCAAGCCTTCGAAGGGCGTTTATTCATAAGTTTTCTTTCAACCCTCGTTCAAGAGTTGCCCAAAATTATAACGTAGTTGAAGACTTGGCTCAGTCTCCATCAGCTATGTCAACTCTTGAAGTGTTGTAGAACTACCCCACCCAAAATAAGGCCTTGTTATCAGCTATCGGATGTGTGGATCCATCGGATTCCAACCTAGTGGGATTCTCTCACAAAAACTATACCCCTTGACTTCCAACTTAGTTAGCCTTTATAATCCAGGTCATCATCCGTGGTAAGAACATTCATGGCTCTATTATGGATGAGGGAGCCTTGACCTGCATTATTTCCTTGTCTTACTGGAAGGCGATTGGTTCGCCTCAATTGAGTCAATCAAACACCATGCTGAAATTTCGATGGAAAAACATACAAAACCTTGTGGGATTTTGAATTCCCTACAAGCAGAACTCAGGGGACAAACTGTTTACATATAAGTTGAAGTTATTGATAGACCTCTCAATTATAATCATCTATTGGGATGTATGTGGGTTTATGCCATGGTTGTCGTCATTTTGACTTACTTTCGTATGATTTCCTTTGCTCACAAAGGCGAGATAGTAGCCATAGATCAACTCACATTTTTCGCCTATGATTCTCATGTTACTAGAAGTATCCCTCTTGTAGGGGAAACTCTACATTCCTATTAACGTGTCATAGTTGGATTGTTGAAGGATTCTTCACTTATGGGAACCTTTTCGCTCCCTCCTCCTGTCCTTCTCGACAGCTCACCTTCGGTTGCTTATATCAACATGATATCATCTTCTACTATCCTGGCTAATCCCTATATTTTACCTGATGGAACTAACATCCAAAGTTTTGGCGACCGAATGATGCTTAGTCCTGTTCAACTATATTACAAAGCCATCTATTTCACTTGTGTGGCTTACACCTTCTCTTCAATTAATTGGGTAGATCGATCACTTGATTATGGGACATATTATGATCCTTTTTCTCAAGTATTCTCTACTAACGAGAGCATCATGGAGATCATGATGTTAGATCATGGGTCGTGGGACAAACATCATCATCATTCCTCCTTACCAGATCACATTGAGGATAATCTCAGTGATGTATATTTACCTAAATTTTTCGAGCCATTTACAAATTTTATTTCCATTCAGGAGATCAACTTTTAAAAGAAACTTTCGAATATTAAAGAGACCATACATATCAATATTTCAATTAAACCAGGAATTGTTGAAAATATATACATTGGAGTGTCTTGTTCTCCATTTGAGATCAATATCTCTAAGCCCTATTCCATGAGTTTCGAGATTTCTTTTCCTGGAGTTATGAAGAAATTTCAGGTATCCACCCCATTATACTAGTGCACGAGATTAAAATGTATCTTGATGCCAAACCCATCCGACAACACCTTTGTTCGATCCATCCCAAGAAGGCTGTTGTATCAATGCTGAAGTTGAAAATCTTATTCGGGCTAGTTTCATATACCCCGTTCCTTTAACTGATTGGGCAGCGAATGTTGTCCATGTCATTAAGCAACAGAGAACGGTCTAAGTATGTGTTGATTATCGGGACATGAATCATGATGATCCTAAGGAAAATTATCTAACCCCTTTTATTGAACATATTGTGGATGACTGCGTTGGCCACGAGATTTATTCATACATGGATGGATTATGGGGCTATAATCAAATCAAGATTCTCCTGACGGACCAGCCTAAGACTACATATATTTGTCCCTGGGGTACTTTTGCTTATAGGAAGCTCCCATTTGTAGAAAATCTATGATAGATTAACCCGATAATGCAATATAAAACAAAGCAGAATACTATAACCTACTTCTACTATCAATTTGCAGAAGCTTAAATATCGAGTTGAAAAATATAACTAGAAGAAGAAGAATCAATGGCACAATACACATGAAAATACTTTTGGGAAAGCCTCAACTAAAACCCCATTGATCCGGATTTAAACAGGAACGCAACAAATTATAGAGATAACCATATACACAAAGATGCAGTGGAAATAATACTTCATTTCATTAATGGAAAAATACTGAAATATGCTTACAACCAGAAATGGAAATAAACTAGCTAGGGCGATGGTAGCTTATCTCTGAGAAGAGATGTGATGGCTACATGCCTCTGAACTGTGTTACAATGAGGCTCGAAGGCCTATTTATTGTTGAGAAACAATGGAAAAACCTTAACATTCCAAAACCTAACCCTAGGAGATGAAACGCCAAACTGTGGGCCCCGTTTGGGGGTAAATTGGTACATCAACTTCCCGGGGTCGTAACTTTGGCATATGATCTCCGTTTGACGCGTACAATAGCTCATTAGAAAGATCTATCCGAGCACTATCATTGTTGGAACGAGCAACATCGGTCCATTCCATGGACCCATGTTGCCCCTAGATTCCCCAAAAAACGTCGTTTAGGGCCTCAAAACAGCTCCGGAAGTTCAGGACCCAAAAAACTGCTAAAAATAGTAAGTTGTGCTACAATTAAGGAAACTGAAAATGCTGAGAGAGACAATGGTGGGGGTCCAGGTGGACTTGGCAGGTGGCCACCAATATCCACCTGGATCATTCCTCCCCCCTTAGGAAGCAATGGTCCCCATTGCGTTGAGCTCCTCCATGAGATGAGGAAACTTCTGCTGAACTTGTTCCCTGGTAAGCCACTTGCCTTGCTGAAGGAGTTGGCCTGCTTTGACAACTCGATACAGTTGAATATTCTATTGGCGAGTGTTCTTGATCTGTGTGTCCATGATCCGATCAGTTGCATCTTGTTCCATGCAATATGGATTTAATTCTGTGGGTTTGAGCTGTTCTGCAATGTCGGATGTGTCTAGAAATGGTGGAAAGTATGGCCGAAGGCGGTCCACATTGAACACTGGGTGCAGGCCAAGGAATGGTGGGATTCTGAGCTCAAATGCATTGTCTCCCATAGCCTTAGTAATGGTGTAAGGACCATATCGGAGTGGTCTCAATTTCCGATAGGCTCCAGTAAGGCGTTCCTTTTGCAAATGCAACCAGACTTTGTCGCCCACCTGAAACTTGTGTGGCACCCGGTGTTGATCATGTCGCTGCTTGTACTTGGCATTTGATTTCTCAAGAATGTCATGGACCTGCTGGCGAATATGTTGGATGCGCTCAATGAAGCTGGTGGCCTTATCTGTTTCGGACTGGACATGAGCTGAATTCATGTGAGTAGCTGCAAGGGGCATGGCCACATCAATGGGGCATAGTGGCTGGAATCCCAAACCCACCTGAAAAGGGCTATGGCCAGTGGAGCTGTGAAGAGCTCGGTTGTAGCTGTGTTGAACATAGGGGAGGCTCTCGTCCCATGTGCGTGGATGCTTTGAGTTATACATGCGCAGAATGTGCACAATCATCCTGTTGACAACCTCTGTCTGGCCATCGGTTTGAGGATGGAAGGCTGTGGACTTCGTGAGTTTGGTGTCCAGCATTGACTAGAGACTGGACCAAAATGTGCTGAGAAACCGACTGTCCCGATCTGAGATGATAGACTGTGGGATCCCAAAGTGCACCCACACTCGTTCAAAGAAGAGTTTAGCAGTGGCTTCTGCTGTGATATTCTTCTTGCAGGCCATCATAATGGCCATCTTCGAGAACTTGTCGACGACCACAAAAACACAGTCATTTCCATGCTTAGTGGAAGGGAGGCCTGACATGTAATCCATGGAAATGGATTCCCAAGGTCAACTAGGGGTAGGCAACGGGGTATAGAGGCCGTGCTTCTTAATGGTCGGTTTGGCAATGGCACAGGCAGTACATGATCGGATGTACTTCCCAACATCCTGTCGAAGATTCGGCCAGTAGAAATAATTTTGCAGTACTGCCACTGTTTTCTCGACCCCGAAATGCCCAGCAGCCTGACTGTAGTGTGCTTCCCAAATCATCTTGGCACGCTTGCTTGAAGGAACGCAGAGGTGACCGAGGTGGCATAATAGGGCGTCCTGGAGGTGAAAATCTGCAACATGCCGACCCTCCAAGAGTGTCTAGTATGTGTGGCCGAATTCTGGGTCGCTTTTGTAGAGAAGTGGCCAATCAGCAGTCTCATGGCCACAAGAGTTGAGCACGGTGGTTAGCGCCATGATCGGTGGCCGACTGAGGCAATCTGCAACATTATTGGTGCTGCCCTTCTTATACTTGATATTCAAGTGAAACTGTTGCAGGTATGTAGACCACTTCTGATGGCGATCATTCTGCAATTTCCCTTGGGTCTGTATGAACTGCAGAGGTCGGTGGTCTGTGTGGATGACCGTTTCCTTCCCCAAAGTGTAATGCTTCCATTGTCGACAGGCTTGTACAATGGAATACATCTCTTTATCATAAGTGGGGTACTTTCGGACTGTGTCTCAAAGAGTTTCATTGTGATATGCCACTGGGTGTCCATGTTGAGTAAGGACTGTCCCAATAGCATAGTCAGAGGCATCTGTCTCGACCTCAAATGGTTGTTGTAAATCTGGTAATGCGAGCACTGGTGCTGTGCAGAGGTGATCCTTCAATTCCTTGAATGCCTTCTGTTGAGATTCAGACCAAAAGAATTTTGCTTTCGCCCCGCCCTTGGTGACTTGACTCAAGGGCCAAGAAATATGAGAAAACCCCAACACAAACCTGCGGTAGAAGTTGGCAAGACCTAGAAAGCTACGGAGCTCTGTTAGAGTGGTTGGAGAGGGCCAATCCTGAATGACTTGGATCTTGGCCGGATCGACATGCACCCCTTGTTCATCAATGATGTATCCAAGATACTGAACCTGGGTCATGCCAAAAGTGCATTTCTCCAAATTGGCACATAACTTGTGTTGCCGCAGTGTTTGGAGAACCTGTCGGATGTGGTGGAGGTGCTCTTCCCAACTCTGGTTGAAGATCAGAATGTCATCCAAGTATACTACTACAAAGGAGTTGGTGAATGGCCGCAAGATGTCATCCATTAGCCTCATAAAGGTTGCAGGAGCATTCGTCAATCCGAAAGGCATGACCAACCATTCAAAGAGGCCCTCCTTGGATTTGAAGGCAGTCTTCCACACATCGGAGGGTTCGATTGGTACTTGGTGATATCCTGACTTCAGATCGATCTTGCTGAAATATTTCGCCCCCATTAGTTGGTCTAGGAGGTCATAAATCCACAGGATCGGGTACCTATTACGGACAGTGATCTTGTTCAGCGCCCAATAGTCAATACAGAGTCTCCACGTCCCATCCTTCTTCTGTACCAACACTATCGGGCTCCCACAGGGCGATGAACTCGGACGGATGTGACCCTTCTACAGGAGCTCCTGAATCTTCCTCTTGATTTCATTGTTCTCCAGAACGGAGCGCCAATAAATTGGTCCATTGGGTAGCGACGCACCTGGGGTCAGATCGATGGAGTGCTTGACTTGACAGTGCAGAGGAACTCCTGCCGGGGAGGTGAAGATGTCCTCGTACTCCTCCACAACCTTGTCCATCTGTAGTTGTCGTGCAGAGGGACCCCGTTTGGAGGCCGCGACCACTGTCTTCTTCTTTCCTTGAGGGCGTATCATCAGGAACACAAATTTCCTGGTTTTGGAAATGATCTTACTGCATTGTTTTGCAGTAATCAAAGAGATGGTGGCAGGTGGTGCTACCTCTGGTATCCTGAACAACTTATTTCCCAATGTAATAATAACAGCACGGGGCCTTGATTCATACACAGCATGTCGCTTCCACAAGTATGGTTGTCCTAGTAATACATCACAAACTTCAAGGGGAGCAATGTCACATAATACCTCATTCGTGAAGGGCTTGATGTTGTATGGAAGGCGACACTGCTGGCTCACGCGAAGATCTCGTCCTTGGTGAAGCCACCCAATGGTGTATGGTTGTGGATGTGTTGTGGTCGGTAAGCCCAACCGCTTCACGACCTCTGCCGAAATGAGGTTCTTTTGACTCCCGCTATCAACAATGAACTGTATCGGGGAGCCCTTTACCCACATCTGGGAGTGGAAGAGACGCTCCTCCTCCTCTGGATCTTCGGGTTCATTTTTCTGGATCTTTGCGGTAGCAACAGTGGCGCCGGGATCCGCATCAATGAACTGCTTCCCTTTTTCATACCCCTTATCGGGTTCTGACTCAGAGTCGGAACATGCATCTGATTCTGAAACCTTTAGCTCAGCCACCAGTGACTGCTTGGCCCGACACTCACTTGTGTTGTGAGTGGAGCTCTTATGGAACTCGCACCATTTTCCAGTGTCCTTTCTCGGCTTCGTGGCGCTGTTCTTTGCTTGCGGCTTCGACTGGTTGTCTTGGGCTGTCCTGCCTTAGCTTTGTCCTTTGTTCTGTGGTTTAGGGGCACCTTTCCCCTGCTTTGGATTCGCAGATCCAAAGTCTTGCTTCTTGTGTTTAAACTTCTGCTCGACCTTGACGGCATATCGGTATGCTGCGCCGAGCGAGGGGATGTTTAGGAACTGTATTTCTTCCTGGATGTACTTGTGCAGGCAGCCACGGTATTTGAGTATCAAATGTTGCTCCGAATCTTTGATACCCAACTTTGTGCGAAGGGTATGGAAAAGATTGGTGAACTCCGGCACGTCTTGGTCCCTTCCCTGCCATAGCGTGGTCCACTTTATGTATTCATCCTCATAGCTCCCGACAGGGTAGTACTGCTCCTTAATGGCATCCTGGAACGAATCCCAGGTGGGTGCGGTTGAAAATAGTGAGCCAGTACTTTCATCCTTTTGCTCGCAGTAGGTTTCCCACCAGTCCTTGACGTGGGGGGCTGCTTTGAGAAGAGCAAAAACAATCTTTTCCCGACTCGAAAATTCATGAACAGAAAAATAACCCTCTAGCAGATTTAACCATTTATCTACGGCATCTGCGTCTATCTGACCCTCGAATATGGGGATTTCAAAAATAAATTGTACCTTAAAGGGTGTGGCGTTTCCAGAGTAGCTGCTGGAAGCCAATGTGTTGCTTCTGGGTAGCCGCTGAAGGATCTGGGCAAAGCTGTCCATCATCGCGTTCCGTTGTCGCTCGAGGGCTTCTTCGAGCAAGATTTTGATGGGATCTCTTGGCCCCTCATCTTTCTTCTCGTCCGCCATGGGAGGCGTCGGGATTTGCGAGTTTGGTCTTGCAAAGGTTCAACCAGTTCAAGCCCTAACTCCTTATATCCCGACCTTGTTGGGGACATGCAAAGAAAAACAGAGAAAAAGCAGACCGCTCTGATACCACTGATCCGGATTTAAACAGGAACACAACAAATTACAGAGATAACCATATACACAAAGATGCAGCGGAAATAATACTTCATTTCATTAATGGAAAAATATTGAAATATGCTTACAACCAGAAATGGAAATAAACCAGCTAGGGCGATGGTAGCTTATCTCTGAGAAGAGATGTGATGGCTACATGCCTCTGAACTGTGTTACAATGAGGCTCGAAGGCCTATTTATTGTTGATAAACAATGGAAAACCCTTAACATTCCAAAACCTAACCCTAGGAGATGAAACGCCAAACTGTGGGCCCCGTTTGGGGGTAAATTGGTACATCAACTTCTCGGGGTCGTAACTTTGGCATATGATCTCCGTTTGACGCGTACAATAGCTCATTAGAAAGATCTATCCGAGCACTATTATTGTTGGAATGAGCAACATCGGTCCATTCCATGGACCCATGTTTCCCTTGGATTCCCCAAAAAACGTCGTTTAGGCCCTCAAAACGGCTCCGGAAATTCAAGACCCGAAAAACAGCTAAAAATAGTAAGTTGTGCTACAATTAAGGAAACTGAAAATGCTGAGAGAGACAATGGTGGGGGTCCAGGTGGACTTGGCAGGTGGCCACCAATATCCACCTGGATCACCCACACTATTGTATTATCATACATGGTGGAGATAGATAGGAGTTATACAAAGCCTTAGCTCTCACAACTAGCCAGTTCATAGTAAAATCCTCACAGATGTTCACATGCAATCCTGGCTTCTCTCCAGCCTTCCTCTCTGCCCTCCAAGCTCCTATTTCCTTGCGATTTTCCTTGTGGATGATTAGCCTTTTACCAAGTGGAAAATAATCCTTCAAAACTGTGTAATCCTCAAGGATGAATCCTTGACTGCATGCATGAGTTTTCTTCATGAGAAAGCAAATGCAACTGATAGTGCATTGTCCTTGTACATTAATCTCAACTAGGTCTTTGTCATAATAGACATGCATGAGTTTTTTATGAGGGAATCTTCAATTAACTGGAGTAGCACTAGTTGAGTGCATTAATGCATCAACTGACTATTAACTCACTATTAGTTCCTCAAACAGTTTGGAACTAATTTAACTGGAATTAACTCAGTAAATTGAGTTAACTAATTACAACTCTTGCATGACTTTAGAAAGACTTCTAACTTGAATTTATCCAACTAATTAATTTAAAATTAATTAATTAATTATTTCCAAGTAGCTGTTAAGACTAAATTCGATTTTAAATTCACAATTTAATTCAAGGACAAATTAAATTGGAATATTCTTGTTGCCATATTTCAACACTCCCTCTCAACAAGAAAGGGATTATCTGCCACCTCGATCTTGTCTCTATGGAACTCGAATTTACACTTTGACAACACCTTTGTTAAAATGTCAGCATCTTGCTCCTCTGTTGAAATATACAATAGCAACATGATCCTCTCAACCTGTGAAAAGCCACGGGAAACAAATCTTTCCTTATGCTTCTCCACACTACCATCAGTAGCTTGCTTTACCTTGTAAAGCCAACGAGAACTCACAACTGGCTTGTTCTCTAGTCCTGGAAACATGTCCCAAACACTGTTATGAACTATGGAGTCATACTCCACCATAACATCAACCCAAATCGGCTGCTGCACTACTTCCTCAAAGGAATATGGCTCAGTCTCAACACATTCCCCAGCAAGGTCCATGTATCTAGTGTAACTCTCAGGTGACCTCCTCTGTCTTTGCTGAGAATATGGTGCTCCCACATTCTCTCTCACATCCTCCAACAATTTGTCAGCTTCTCTTGTGCGCTTTCATCCATCTCTAGAATACTCTGCTTGAGTGGATGTCTCCACTCCTGGAACCTTTGCATGCGGCTGCTCCGCATTAGTTTGAGGCTCCTCCACCTTAGGAATCAACAATTCATCCATAGCTTGTAGTTGAAGCTCCCTCTCAAGGGAAACTCGCATGGCCTTCTTATTACAAATCCTTTTGGGCACATCAACCCCATCTAACAAATCAGTACTATAGGTCCCATCAACCCCTAATACAATTGTTACATGCCCTAAATAATTCAACCATTAGAATGCCTAGCTTCCTAAGAAGTTCCATCACTGAAATCATCCAGAAACTTCCTCTAAGAAGATCAGTGCAGGTAAGCCTTCATTAGAGTGCACTGCAGTGAAACCAATACACTGTCAGTGTGCATTGCAACGCACTTGGGCACTCTTTGGCCTATGCTAGGTGAATTTGAGTGAATTTCCATGAGGGTTTGAAAGATTCCTTGTCCATTGGGTGCCTCTAGAAGTTTCTCAAGGCTATCCACTCCTTTGAGTTCGTATTTGGATGAGGAAGGGAGTTAAGGAGCATCAATCCATTTATCCCTTCCTCCATGGAACTAAATTCTAAGTTTGGGAGAGCATTCATTATCACCATTTACAACATAACTTCCTTCATTCACTTATAAGAAGACCACTCATCTAAGTGATCAGGGGCTGGAAATTATTGAATTATAGGGAGATGTTGTTAGTATAAGACTTGAGTTGATTTCAAGTATTGTAATGATGTCAAAGTGTCTTTCTTGTTATGAGGAGAGAATGGGATTGAACTGGAGGAGTGATGCTGAATTAGGCAAATTGGGTTGTAACTCTTCCTTTTACTAATAAAGTGTTCAAAGGTTTTTCCATATGCTTGTATTGTCCATTGATGCTTTCATATGTTTATCATGTACTTGATTCCATGCTATGTTTAATCAGTAGATCATTATAATATGCTTTGATGGGTTCTTGTTTCTTTTTGTGTGCAAGTGCTTTTCAAGCAGCTTAAGTATGAAAGGGACCGACAGAATCGGTCAAGGGAGATAAGGAACAAGCGAAAGCTACAAGTAGGTTTCTCTATTCTCTTATTAATCTATTGATTATAGAAAAAGTAGACAATACTTTGAAGTGTTGTTCTAGACTTAGCTACTAGTCTAGGGGTTTAAGCGTTTATCCGTAGACACTAAAACTTCCCAAAACACTTCTGCTCATCAAACTTGAGATCTCTGTGAGCCACTGTCCTTCGACTGGTAGGCAAGTACACCCGATAGTTGTGAGGTGTATCCGTGTACCCCACAAATATCCCCAACTCTGCTTTTAGCTCAAGCTTCTTCTGTGCATCCTTTGTCACATGGAAATATACCAATGAGCCAAAGATCCTGAAGTGACCCACATCTAGTCTCTTACCAGAGAAAACTTCCTTTGGTGTCTTCATCCCAAGTATGCGATGTGGGCTTCTATTCTACAAATAGACTGTTGTGTTGCATGCCTCAGCCCACAAGTGAAGTGGTAGGCCTTGGTCATGCAGCATTGCCCGTGCTGCCCCTACAATAGTTCTATTCTTCCTCTCGGCCACCCCATTATGCTGTGGGTTATGAGGTGCCGTCAACTCTTGTTTAATTCCTTCTGCTGCACAGAATTCCTTAAACTCTTAAGAGACATATTCTCCACCGTTGTCACTTCTGAAGGCCTTGATCTTCTTCCCTGACTCTTTCTTGACCAAAGCTTTGAACTCACAAAATTTTGTGAAGGTTTGGTCCTTCTTCTGCATGAAATAAATCTAGCATTTATGATAATAGTCATTAATGGAAATCACATAATACCTTTTCTTTGTTGTGGATGCCGTTGAGAATGGTCCACACAAATCAATATGAACTCACTCTAAGATAGCTTATGCTCGACTGTCTCAATCATGAAAGGAATACTCGGTGTACTTTCCCAAGGTACAACCTTTGCATATGTCAACTTGCTCAATTTTACCTTTGGGAAGTCTTGTAGATATCTTTTGCATTATCTTTAAAGCCCCATTATGCAAATGGCCCAACTGCCTGTGCCACAACTTGCCAATGTCTTGGCTTTGCACCAATTTTGCTTTCGTACTCAATGTTGCACAATCACCTACCTCTAGTTTATAGAGATTCTTCACCTGAACCCCTATCCTCTTGGTCTGACCTGTGGCTATGTGTCTTAGGAACGCCTTGCTTTTACTGAATATAACATCATAGACTTTGTCCCCCAACATTATGACCGATACCAAGTTCTTCTTCAATTCAGGAACATGCATCACATCTGTGAAGGTGAGAGGAGCTCCATGCTCCCTCTTAAAAGCAACCATGCCCACTCCTAAAACATTGTACCTTCCATCGTCACCTATATCTATGCACATCTTGAGGTCTTTCTCCTCCAAGGCACTGAATAAATTTTTATCACCGATCATGTGGAATGAGGCTCCACTGTCAAGATACCAGATACAACCCATCATTGATGACACCATGCATGCGATGAGGGTAAAGTCCATTTCAAACTAAGAGGCTAATGCCTCACCTTCTAATCCTTCCAAGGAACCCTTCTTGGACTTCTTCGATGGGCAATTAGTTGCATAATGTCCCATCTTGTGACAATTAAAGCATCTTACTTTAGACATGTCACACTTCTTCCTTCCATGAGAAGAATTCGATTTGAAATGGGAAGCCTTCCCCTTCCCTTTCCTTGCCTTACTTGCTAAGGCCAGATTTTCTTCATCATCATTCTTGGATGAAGAACCATCTCGTGTGATCCTCCTGATCTCCTCCTGCATAAGATTAGGCCACAGTCGTTCCCAATTCGATAGTTTCTCCCTTCCATTCATAGAGTCCTGGTAGCTATTCCAACTCTTTGGAAGGCAAAGGAAAGCGAGGTTCACCATATCATCATCAACAGTAGTTATTCCCATACTTCCAAGCCATCTCTGTAGGTGGTAAGGTTGTTCAGATATGTGGAAATAGCATCGCCCTTCTCCATCTTGATTCTTCAAAGCTTATCCTTGAGTGCCAATTTCCTCTGGTCGCTACTGTTCTGGTAGAGGTCCTTCAATTTCTTCCACATTGAAAATGGAGTATCCTTCCCATGGAGACTCGAGACAATATGGTCTCGAACTCCCTCAAGGATGATCCATCTCGCCTTCTCCAAACACTTCTTCCACTCGGCTAACTCTTGTGCATTAGTTGAAGCTGGCTTTGGGATTTCTTGATCAATGAATTCCTTCAATCCATTGTCTTCTAATACAACCTCCATTCTATCTTTCCATGCTATGTAATTCGAGCTACCTTCCAAGGCATACTCGAGTCTTAAGCCATAGAACGCCATTGGCCAACCTTGAAGTATGATATGAATTCAATTTTCACCTGCAACCCTAAACTTCAAACTTCGAATTCTCTTCTCAGTATATTTTTCACAGCTCTGATACCATGTAGAAAATCTATGATAGGTTAACCCAATAATGGAATATAAGTCAAAGCAGAATATTATAACCTACCTCTACTATCAACTGGTAGAAGCTTAAAGATCGAGCTGAACAATATAAACAAAAGAAGAAGAATCGATGGCAAAATACACATGAAAATACTTTGGGGAAAGCCTTAGCTAAAAAGTCCACACTATTGTATTATCATACATGGTGGAAATACATAGGAATTATACAAAGCCTTAGCTCTCACAACTAGCCAACTCTTAGCACAATCCTCACAGATGCTCACAGGCAATCTTGGCTTCTCTCTAGCCTTCCTCTCTGCCCTCCAAGCTAATAATTCCTTGTGTTGTTCCTTGTGGATGATTAGCCTTTTACCAAGTGGAAAATAATCCTTCAAAACTGCGCAATTCTCAAGGATGAATCCTTGACTGCATGCATGAGTTTTCTCCATGAGAAAACACATGTAACTGATAGTACACTGTCCTTGAACATTAATCTCAACTGGGTCTTTCTCAAAATAGACATGCATGAGTTTCTGATGAAGGAATCTTCAGTTAACTGGAGTAGCACTAGTTGAGTGCATTAATGCATCAATTGACTGTTAACTCACTATTAGTTCCTCAAATAGTTTGGAACTAATTTAACTAGACTTAACTCAGTAAATTGAGCTAACTAATTACAACTCAAATATAACTCAATCTTATCTCCTTAATTTAAGGGATAACTCTTGCATGACTTCAGAAAGACTTATAACTTGAATTTCTCCAACTAATTAATTTAAAATAAATTAATTAATTATTTCCAAGTAGCTGTTAAGACCAAATTCGATTTTAAATTCACAATTTAATTCAAGAACAAATTAAATTGGAATATTCTTGTTGCCATACTTCAACACCATTCAGTTTGAATAATGTTGGGGCCACATTTCGTTGTGCTATGGATTATGCTTTTCACAACATCAAACATATCGTGATAACCTATTTTCATGATCTCCCTTCTCATTACAAACATCAGTTTGATCATCCGATGCATCTAAGGGTTATTTCCCTCCGTTGTAGACATTATAACATTCGAATTAGCCTAGAAAAATGTGTGTTTTTCATCAGTTCTAATCGACTCCTCAGTTTTTTCATTTCAAAACAAGGAATTTGTAATCATTCACTGAAAGTACAGGCAATCATTGACTTTCCTGCACCTTCTTCTCTTGTTCAGTTACAAAGACTCCAAGTGAAATATAACTTCCTATGAAGGTTCTGTTAGGGTCCTATGGTCTAGGGATGAAATTGTCTTTGCCTCTTTTATATTCATTTTGGGGATCACAGTTTAGCCTATGAATTGTTGTTGTCATAGCCTAAAGAGTCACTCTCTGACATCCATACAAGGTCTTTCATAGAGATTCCATAAAAATAAGACAAAAATTGAAAAGAGTCTGAGTCAAGAAGAAGGTCACAAGGTCATCTGATCATACAAAGTCTTTAGGGTTTGAAAGGTTATGTGTCATTGGTCACTGGTCATAACCATAAAAAAATAAAACTGGTTCATTTCTAAGGTTCTGTTGAGCAGGTTGTTGAGTAGGGTTTATCATGCCTGTTTCATCATTTTTAACTCATGGCCCCCCTTCATATATCCATATCATACACTTTTTCATTCCTATACCCCTTACATTATATCCTATTTCCTAAAATCCCTTTCCTACATCACCCACATGCATATACATTTATATCTAACATCATATCCATATATACACCCCTTCCTAAACTCATTTCCCTCTCATCATTATCACCTATATTCGTAAACTCACCTCTCATAATTTTCATTGTTTATATGGTACCCTCACAACCCATGACTACCATTATCCTTTCATAACCATAATAAACCTCTTTAGTTCACACTCATGATTAAAACAAAGCAAAAGGGCACATTTTCAAAATTTCTTCATATCACCTTCATTTCCCTCTCTAATATGCAATTAGAGTTCTTCATTAAGGGAAACTGATAATCACATAGCATAGGCCCGAGAGTATGCTAATAGGGCCCGATGACAAGTTCAATTTCAACTATGAGAAGGTTTTTGTGCAACAAATGCAAAAAATTTCAAGCCACACAGTCATTGCGCAAATGATGCACAAAGATGAGAACAACCATTTTGGAGGTCTGCAAGCATGGAGGGAAGCACTCAAAGGTTGTTACATCATCACTAGGTCATATCAAGAACCTTTATGCACTCATCCTTGCATAAAACTATCTGCAACAATATTAAACATGGAGGCCTTCTATGTTCCACTGTGAAATTGCTCCGAAATTGATTGTTTTAGTCATCATTTTCAACAGATTTTTTCAATCACATGTAGTCCAATTTCGAGAAAATGAAAGTTTTTTTCTAAATCACGAGGAAAATAACAAAACCCCCCTTCATTTTAGGCACAAGTGTCATAAATTGGGAGATTAAAATTCGTCTTTAAAGCATATTTTTCATATTGTGCAATTTACAGTTTTACCCATGATATTGGGGAATAGATTCTGAGGAGAAAGGAACGAATTTGAAGAAGCAGAGAGATTTTTCTCTCAAAAACAAGTTAATCTACAAAACATATCTCATTTTTTACACAAGTGTTATATTTTGGTAATTACAGGTGTCACTTGGAGACCCATTTTCACAATTCCTTGCTGACATAATTATGAAATTTTTGAAATTTGATTTGTAAATGTGAATATTTTGGGTATTTTATGCTAATTATGGGTCAAAAGGCAAAGGTGATCATTTGTTGGTATTTTTATTTTAGAGTGGTAAGGACAACCTAACTTCAGATATTCAAATTTTGTTGTGCAAGCATTGAACTAGACAAATTTGAAGCTTGTATGTGTGAAAAGAAACATCAGTTGGGTCCCTCTCCACCTCAGCCACCTTGTCATAATCCTCATCAACTTACTGTCAACTAGTGCAACACGTGTACATGTCAAGCTAGATCTTACTATGCAACTGTTGCACAATCCTTAACTCATTACGCAACTCAGACTGCATGTTTTTTTCGTTTTTGTATTAAGCCCGAACCTTGATGTTAGATGATTGTGGATAGAGATAAAGATAAAATGAATGGATAAAACATCAACTAGGAGATAGGATAAAGTTGTTTTTCTAAGGAAAAAGTTGTAGTTTTATTATTAGTTTTATTTCAATTTTTGTTAAAAAAACATGATTTCTCTAAGTTTAGTTGGATATTGATTTACTTTGCTAAAAATGTATTTAAGACTAAACAGACTATGGAGGAAGGGTTGGAATGAAAAGAGGCCCTATGTGTTTGAACTTATAATTTTGAATAAAATCTCAGTGCAAGTTTTTGTCACTGTTGTTTCAGAGATTCATGTGGTATGCGTTCCAAGTTATTGTGTTTCTTTTCGTGCAATTGTTAATTTGGATATCTTATTACAATTTAGTTTTAAAAGTAGATTTCTGAAGCAGTTTTCTAGAATTCATCTTTTGATGCTCTGGATGACTGTTGATCTTTATATATGATGGAATTCATTCTTGCTTCGTCATTGTTGTTATTCCAAATATTTGGTCATGAAATTATGTAACAAAATTCATAATATGCTTTTTGTCATTTGATTAAATATCGTTATGTGTCTCTCCAGTTTCTTTACTATACTACAATTGATGTCAACTTGAAATATGTACCTACCTTGCCTCTGCTTCTACAGCTAGCTAATGTATGCACGGATGTTTTAGTTTAGAAATTTAAACTATGTTATTGGTTTCATACCTTAGTGGCCCCTTTCCTAAATCTCCCAACAATTTTCATTGAATCTTAGGTTCCTTTTCTAGATCTGATCTCTGTAATATGTGAACTTCAGTGTTATTTATCTATAGATTTTTTTAGTGAGGGAGCCCTGTTCATTTATAAATGACTAGTTTCTAGCCCAAATAGGTTTGTGGTTACCCCTGTAAAATCTTTTCTCAATCTAGAGATTCAATTATAGGGTTGTAACAAGTTCATCCCTAATTACGCTGAGCTGACAAAATGATTCATTCACTTGCTGAAAAAAGGGGTCCTGTTCCATTGGGATGACACTGCTCAGAAAGTGTTTGATGCCCTAAAAGATGTATTGGTTCAGGCATCCATTTTATAAACCCCTGATTATCAACACGACTATTACTTGTATCTTATTATTTCCATTTCTACTATAGAAATGGTATTGGTCCAAGAAGACGATATAGGGACTGAACATCCCATTTATTATCTGTGTCGAAACCTTAATGTTATCTAAATTAGGTATACTCATGTCGAAAAGTTAGCTTTGGCGACCGTTCAAGCTGTCTAAAGGTTTTTCCATTACATCTTGATTAGAAAAACTACAGTCATTTTGGATTGCAACCCTATGAAATATATATTGTCGTGTCAATTGTTCGGGGGAAATTACTCTAAGTGAATCATTATTCTACAAGAGTTTGACCTAGAGTTCATCAAGTCCAAGTCGAAGAAGTCCCTATTTTTCGTCGAGCTAATGTGCGATCTTCCTTCCCCTGATTCTGAATCTACATCTAAAGATTCTATCCCTGATGAGTCATTGTTTCTGATATTATCATTTGACCCTTGGTATGGATATTTTTTGATCTATCTCTAGACCTGGACTTTCTGACCTAATACCTCTCATTTTCAGTAGCGACGTATTTGATACCAATCCCGAAATTATGTTATTATCGGTGACACCATTTATTGTCGTAGTATTGATACAATATTACGAAGGTGCCTCACCCTTGAGGAGGCCGAGAAAGTCCTTAATGAATGCCACTCAGGGGCATGTGGTGGACATTTATCTAGTTACGCTATTGTGCAAAAGATCTTACGCGTTGGTTACTTTTGGCCTACTATCTTTTGTGATTATATCCTCACTGTCCTAAAGTGTCATGCATGACAGATATACAATCATATGGTCCATGCTCCACCTGCTCCTTGAATCCCTTTGTAGCTGTTGGTCCCTTTGCAAAATAGGGTATTGACTTTATGACATGTAAACCTCACTCGGTCGAGGGGCACAGTTATATCATTTTCATTGTTGACTACTTTACTAAGTGGGCCAAGGAGATTCCTACATTTAACCACACGGGCGAAATAACTACATACTTTTTATTCAATCATGTTATTGTGAGCTTTGGTGTTCTGCAAAATATTTACAGGTCACAGAAATCATTTTCAAATTATATGATAACCAAACTAACTGCTAAGCTGGTACTTTCACATGAAAGTTCCACTCCCTACTATCCTCGAGCTAATGGACAGGTTGAGGCTATTAACAAATTTCTTAAGGCTATGATACAACATATGGTAGGAGTCCACAATTCGAACTGCAAATTGCTTCTTTACACTACCTTGTGGGCATATCGAAACTCAGTTAAGAATGCTACTAGATTCACACCATTTCAGTTGGTCTATGGCCTGGAAGCAATCCTCCCCATCGAATGTGAAATTCCATCATTAAACCTAGTTATCGAACTTCTTCCTACCACTTCCATAGAGGAGGAGCGTATTTTACATATGACTTGTTTGGATGAAACTCGGTGATGCTACTTTAGCCAACGAAGCCCATAAAAGATGTGTCAAGGTGCAATATGATAAAAATGTCAAGCCTCGTGTCTTCTCGAAAGGAGACCTAGTTCTCTTATATGACTAGGAGGCTAATAAGTTAGGTCCAGGAAAGTTCCAACCCATGTGGCTAGGTCCATACATTATCAAGTGAGTCCTTACAAAAGGGGCCTATGAGTTAGTATAATTTGATGTAGTTCCACTACCATAGCCTCAGAATGGGTTGTACCTCAAAAAATACTATGCTTGATCCCATGCGTAGTACACTGTGTACATACTGTTTATAGGTGTGTTGAGTGTGTTTGCAGTGTGTCTTTTCATATTTTCCTTCAGTTTATTTTGATCCATTTTATGTTTGGTTTGCAGATGTTGAATTCTCTCAAACCATATATTGGTTATGTCGATGGTGCTAGTCATAGTACTCAAAACCTATCTTCCATAGCATGGGATATCTTTGCTCCAAATAGCAAGCTAGTGAGTATGCAAGGGATTTTCATTGGTTCCTCTACTAACAATATCATTGAGTATAGCGCAATGGTTGAGCTACTATCTAATGCTATTTTACATGGTATCTATCGTTTAGTCATAAGGCTTGACTCACAACTTGTAGTACTGCAACTTGATAATGTTTATTCAGTGAGAAATCTCGCCATTGTTTGCATGGTTTTGATAGTATGTCTTTTGGAAACATATTTTGATTTCATATGATATGAACATATTTCTAGAAATCTAAACACATTAGCAGATGCCCTAGCTAACTGCGTTTTACATAGACATTTGAAACGAATGTAAATAAGCTTAAATTCACATCACATCATATTGAAAGCACAATAGTAACTAGGAAACATTGAAAATGTGTGTGTGTATATATATATATAGATAGATAGATAGATAAAGTTTGGTTTTACAAAAGTTTGTGCCCCGAGACACATATGGCTACATCGCCCATATGAAAAACTACATATAGAGACCTAAGTAGACAAATCAATGGTGCTCATGATAAAATGACACTTCACGAGCTATCTTGTGTAGTAATCGACCAATACGATCAGGCATTCCAATAGTGTGTCGTTGAAGTCGCATCGGAATATGGTCGACCTATGATAGGATCTCAGCTACCTCTAGATCCCGTAGCACATCCTATCTTACCGAAACAACCTATACTGGTTCCACCACCTCCTCATGTGGTTGTCTCTCTGCACGATGAAGATATGAAGCACCTATTGGTCAAACTGATCCAATATCTACATGAAAAAATCAATAGTTTAGTCTCGAAGAACATAAAAAAAAAAAAAAAAAAATTGTAAAACTTTCAAAAACTTAAATGGTTCAAATACTTTATTTGAATCATCCCATTTCTTACCCTCAGGGGGCACAAGGTCATGATAATCATGGAAATCCATTCCTACTCAAGGATAATCATTAATCATGATAAAATTCCTACACAACCACCCAAAGAAGGTTTTTGAGAAGCTGATCATCGATGAACTTGCATGTCGGGCCATATGATCCATCCACCTCCTCATTCATGGGGTTCTTAGATCGATAGGCTTGAGTATAATCTGTTGAGACTAAAGTATTGGCACCCATTCTAGAGAAAAAGAGACTAAGATTGAACCATAGCTGAAGTTATTTAACTTCCCCTCTCTTGCTTTAGTCAGTTTTTCTTTCATATTGACCAAAACTCCCTCACTCCAATTGAATATTGTTGACTTTAGACACTCCAACTCGTACTGCATGTACGATCTACTTGCTGCAAGAACTGTCGAGCTACCTGCGAATGTCGCGATAATGAACAAGATCATTCTCAAAGGTAACTGAGTTACATATTTTATGTTGATCTTTCCATCCTTAGTTGGATGGGCTCATCTGCAATAGGTGGTGATATAATCTTTCACTATCTCCCCACCACTTCTCCCACCTAGGAGAGAGATGGGGGCACCTATTTTGGATAAACCTTGTCAAAAAGTAGATATCTTCTACCTTTATCTTGAGTAGATGTTCCCCAAACCTAAATTCTTGTACCTAAACATCCCATGAACGAACAAGATATTTCAACAATTCCATATGTTACCTCATACCAAGAAGCCAAAAGAATTTTAGCAATCCACATGTTTTTAGTGCCCAGATGGTAGCAAGATAATTTGCTACATTTAAATATTGTTCATCATGTTCTCTTTCTCTCCAAATGAATGCCATTTTGTGCTAATGAACACCTAAAACATCAACAGGAGATTCATTAGGCTCCTTTTCATGCAGAAAAACATGACAAAAAATGAGGCAAAACTGATAAACAACTTAGCATTTTATGCCCAACGCACCCCAGTAGTGCATGACAGAGCATTGCACCTTGCATAGCAGGGATAGTCTACCTAGGTGCGACGCATATTTCAATACTGGTGGGGTGCGTTGGTCCTACGACGTGTTCTTAGAACCCCAGGGCTCTCAAAACCTCAAAAAATTGGCACAAAATCACAAAAATGGACCATGATATGCTTCATTTTTACTATGAAACATGTATGTTTAATCCTTTTTGTGATGTTTTGAGCAGGTTGACAACTATTAACATGTTTCTATCATGCTTTAAACAGGGTATTTCGACCAAGGAGTATACTTTTATCTCTTTTCCGGGCTTTGTAAACCTATGAAAAAGGAATCCCTTCGAGTCCACTTTCATATCTTTTTAGACTCCCAAAATATGAAAATATCCTAGAGCACTTGCCTTTTCGAACTTGTAAAATTAAATGAAAATACATATACTCAGTATAAGTTTAACTCTTTTATGGACTGAGATAGAATATCTATGAAAAAGGAATACCTTTGTTGAACATGGCTAAGAGGTTCCCTTGAGTATTGCTTTCAAATTTTTTAGACTTGAGAGACTATCTACAAAAATGGACATCTATATTTTTCTATTTTGCCTTTTTTCAAACTCTCTAAACATGAAAAATATGTTGATTTTTACCTTCGTTGGAATCATTAAGAAATTCAAACAGAGATGGAGTTTTTGAACATGACAAGACCGAACCACTCCTTCTCAGGGTTCGTTAAAAATACTCAGATGGATTCATCCAAAGGATGAACTTACATATTAAGCATATGTTATCCTCCTCAAGCTTGTTAAAAAATAAAGAGGTACTAACGAATATGGCTCGAGAAATTAAGAAAACAGGGTATTCCATTTGCTAATGGAAGCGAGTCGCTCTTGAACATGGCACTCTTCCACTTCATCTATGTGGTTGTTGGGTTGGGTAATCTGCTTGTATTTTGTTTATCATACCATTTTTAGAACCTCCACTTCAGTTTTGGGTCAATGCTGCCAACTCCATTTAGTGTCGTTGGTGTGTTCAAGAGAAGTCATTTAGTTAATATATGTTAGATTACTCTTAAGCCTTCATTCCATGTTTTCCTTTTCTGATCCAGTTTTGTATCAACATCATTCTGTCTCAATAATGATACTTGTTTCGTGTCATTGATGGGGGATACATCAAATCCCTCCTGCGATGGGTCACTTCCTGTCAACATCAACACATTATCCAAGAAGTTGACTTAGAAACATTGCTTAGTACCTTGGTGCTTGCATACATCAATGAAAAGTTTCCTTTCTCTCGGCGAGATGTTTACATCAATGGCTTTCGACCGAAAGACTTTGTGTCGTGTTCAAAAACAACTCATTTATTCACATGATACATATTGTACTATAGTACCTTGAGATACATTAACATCATTGGTGATTTCTCTCACGTCTGTTAACAACATTCATAATTGGCTAGTGATTAGATGGTGTCTACCATGTTCAACCTCGGCTCATTGATTCACATTGTTAGACTCATACGTTGGGTTGGTTGGTTGAAGGAGATAGAAGACCATGGATCTAGTTCCATCCATCCAGGCTACGATTTCAGGATTTATATAAAGATTTGAATTTATGATGGCCATGATCATATAGGCAGTCATACAGTCATGGTTCCACCATTTGTCATCTATTGATGTGTCTTTTGATCAGTGTACATGTTATGTTAGATTATGTGCTGGGTATGGGTATACCTCCCTCAACAACAAAGATGTGATGATGAAAATGTATTGTAACAGATAAATCTCATTGGTTTTTCTTGATCCTGACTTGTCACAAGGTAAAGCACTTCAGGCATCAGTCGTCATTTCTGAATTTTCACTTTAGGGGGAAATCTATTATAGGCCATTTTTCCACTGATGATCAATAGGCCTCCTAATGGGATCAATCAACATCCTATTCCCCCTTGACGTCATCTTTCACAAAGCCCTAAGCATGTATCTTTCATTACCCAAAGTTTCTTCTTGAAACTGCATCATCTAAGCCAGTTTTAGGACCAACGCACCCTGGCCTCCTTTTTTACAATGTTCACCTATAGGTTTTTCCACTGTGGCCTGCAGTTATCACCTACAAGTTTCTCCCCTTTACATCTGCGTTGGTTCTATAAATTGGGGAAAAAGAGATAAACTTTGGAAGCTTCCTCTTCCAAAAGCTTCCAGATTTTGTTACAACCATCTACCTCAAATAAAACATCCAAATCCTATCCTACCCTACTTTTGAGTTTCCAACCCTTATCCCTTGATCCCATCCTCCCATCAAAGGTGGATTTAAAACCGTAGATTGGTAATTAGATAAAAATCTCCAAACTTGCCCCACTCCTCTATATATTTACAACCTTCCATATGTAAGAGGTTGGCTTTTGGAGGGTTATTTTACCATTATGCTATTGTGGTGAGAGGTTTCATTTCATGCATTTAGGGTGATTTGAGGTGCACATTGTGAAAAGGGAAGGACAATTCAGCCTCAAAGGAGCTCTTCTACAAGATCAACACCTATTTATGGTTGTAAACTCCTTCCATTTATATTAATGCAAAGAATTCTCTGTTTTCCTAAATGTGATGTTTTTATTTCATGTATTTCAATACCATGTTGATATATTGAATAGAGTATTTAGATGATACTGCATAGATCTCGTAGTTTCTTGGCTTCTGTTATTTGACTGTGTAGGTTCTATTTTTGGAAATTGGAGCTAAAGTTGGAGCATCAAAGCTAAAGAAGAAACCAGCAACGGATTCGAGGTAGGATTCATTCTGTCATATACTTACTTTAAGTAAAGAATTGGGTTCATTATCTCTAGGTTGTTGTAGGTTAGCCACCAAACCTAGGGGAGATACTTTTGTCTGTAATCGTAAAACTTGCATAACAGGAGGTTATTGGTTTTAGGAGCTAAAATATAGAGGGGTTAGGGGTACTACGTGTTTTAGGATTTTAAAGTAGTAGGAGTTAAGGGTTAGAGTGATGGATGTTAAAGGATTTAATGATTATATGCATTAGGGATTATTATACAAGGGTTATACACATGGGTTACAAAGGTTAGGTGATCTATTGATTATTACTTATGGGTCATAGGTTAAGGAATATGTGTTATATGTGACAACCCATTTTTGTCAAATCCCCTCTTGTAAAAAATTGTAAATATAATTAATATTGTGAAATGTAATTATAGTGAACTAGTTTAGGAAAAGGGACACAAATTTTAGAGCTTGGGTTGAGGAGGTCACTTGGGAATTGGAGGAAGTAGCTCATTTAACAAAAGTGTGGGGCTAATTGATTCTATATTTTAATGAGTTGACTGAGAAATTAATGATTGCTATAAAAAACATATGGACTTCTCCAAGAAGCAGGATGAGGCCATAATTTCTTGGGAAAAGTTCACAAGAAGAGGATTACGCGGGCTATGGAAAGGGAGAAGGAAGGTTATAGGGAGGAGAAATAAAATTACATAGAATATTACAACAAGGAGGAGAAAAGAAAATTTATGTAGGAATAACAACTCGAAAAGAAAAGAAGAGAGTTCCAAGTAGGAATGCTAATGTTGCAGCAACCATCGTTGGTTTTTCATTAGCGGGCTTGCTAGAAGAGGATTTTTGGCTTTAAGTAGAGGTAAAGGGTTTACTAGATTACTCTTGGGTGAAGGTAAAAGGCTATCTATATTCTTGTTTTGGGTGAGGGATTTGTTCATTTATATTCTTGGTAAAAGAGTTCCCACAGTGTCTACTATGCTTGGTTTCAAGGCCAATGATTACATTTACTGAACTCTCGATTCCTGAAGTCACTTGAGAATCATTGCCTGGGTTACATCGGTGGAGATGGTGGCATAGCTAGAGTCCCTAGCATTATGATGGTGGAGATGGTGATAACTCTAGATTCACTAGTGTGGTGAGGAGATCCAATTATTTCCCTAAAGAAACCCTTTTCAAGTTCTAAATCTGGCTTAGTGGTGGATGATTACAAGAAAGGCCATAGTGCAATCTTCCTAAGGTTGGGAGGAGAGTTATAGTACCAAATATGGTTTCTAGCCTTTATTTTAATAAAATAGAAGTGGTTAAGACTTATTCTCTTAGTTCTTTGTGATGTTATTTCATTGAATTTAATTAACGTGTTATTTTGGCATAATTGGTTGTCTATGCTCTGTGTATGTTGAATTGTTATGATAGGACATGGTATATGAGCATGTCTTTCTATTACATCTTAGTTATATTCTTTGGGATTGTTTAGCTATTATTAAATAATTCAAATTTATGTATACTCAAGTAGGATGAGATTCCTTGCGGTTATGTTATTTATGTGAATCATGTATGTGATTTGCGCGTTTTAAAGGTATGATTTCTATCATTGGCTAAGAAAAGACGTAGATTGGTTGTTATCGTGCACTTTGGCACATTAACTAATAGTGTGGGAACACTAGTTAATTCTCTTCATGACATGTGTATGCATGGAGGGATATGAACAAGAACCCTAAAATTCAAGTTCTATGTTTCAAATGTGAAATAATAAGGGATGTTTTTTAGATACCGAATCCTATGGTCCTAACTTAAGAAATTAATTATTTTGTGACCCGGGGGAAATCATGTGTGTTCAAGTGAGGGTTTCTTTTAGAGGTCTTGAGGGTGAAGGGGGACCTTCAAGCAAATTTCTTAGGGTGTGAAATGAATTTCAAATAAACCAAGTTCAAATTTATGGTTCCCCGAGGTCAACTAAGTGTGAGAGGAAGAGTAAACGTTTTGAACAAAGGCTAAGTGAAATGAATGTATGGAAAGAAATGTGTGAAAAAGTGCATAAGTGATCATGCAAAGTTTGTTTAGATTGTAACATTGGTGGATATTGATGGATCTGTTACTGATACCTCCTACTTAAACTAAGTGATTTTCACCTTACGAAAAAAGAAAGGATGTGCATTTGATGGGATGCTTTCTCCTCCTAATTATTCTATGTGAATGATTCCAATCTAAAGGGATATGGAAGATAGTGATTTCAAAAACATTTATGAATCCCCAATATCACCTAGGTGTAAGGGGAAGATCATACTTTGTTCCCTACTCTCTCTATTCCTGGTCCCAAAATACAAAATTAAAGGAACTAGATAATCCATCTGCGTGTCAAAGAACTTTAAAAGTTCTCTGTTTAGTGGCTAATTGCAGCAAAAAAAAAAAAACTATCTAACTTACAAAAAGTTGTAGGAGTGAAGGCAAGTCACTAAAGACTTCCTTTAATTTAGTTAGAAAGGAAATTGCAATGAAAATTTGGTTCTATGTAATTTATATGGAATCTTTCAGTGCAGATGGTGCTGCATTTTTTTTTTTTTTTATGTTCGTGGGGGCAGCTCAAAAATGAAAAAAAAAGAATTAGTTTGTTTTAAGGCTTGATGATGGCCTACAAATTGGACATAGTATTATAATAGAGAATGCAAATACAATAAACTGAGAAAATAGGCCTACAAGCAACCAAGAGGATTAAAAGAAAGACAATGGTATCACCATTATTGTGGTTATGGATTTGAAGCAATGATGTACAAAATCCAACATTCCTTTGCAGCTTGGTTGCAACCTACAAAGAATCCCACAATTAGATTATTTATAAATTAAACATAAAGCACAAATTCCATATAACCAATGGACAAACAAAGCATGAGATACATAATAGCCAATGAAGAAGAAAAAACAAACTAAAAAAAAAAGAGAATAGAAACAAATCCTCTTTATTAGATATATTAGAAGATACCTTATTTGAGATTAAGGACACTTGAGGGATTTTTGGTGAGTAATGGTGCTTAGAAACTCTCCAAAATGATGTTCCCTTCCTTTAATCCAATTGCAAGGAACTTCTCTCTCAAAGAAGCCAAAGAAAATTCTCAAGATGGTGAATTCTCAATGCAAGATGTTGATTGCATAAGCAATGTTGGCAGCATAGTCTTATTACAACATATTCTCTTTCTTGGCTCTCATTCCCTTGATACTTATATTTCTCAAAATTTTCTCAAGGAGACCCTTGGCCCATTAATGAGATTAAGATGGATAGGAGACACGAGGATCCCTTTGCAGGTTCCATAAATTCCCACTTAAGATTGGAATGGATTGAAAATGAGTTGTCGAATCTTGTCATATTAGAGAAATTCGGCCCATTCAATGTGATGTGGTCCACGGGTTGCTAAGTTGTCATTTTGGTGGATCCATGCAACTATCAAAGAAATGGTCACATGGACACATGCAAACTTGATTTAGCACACTTGAACAATTTGATTTCTTAATTTGACCTTTAGAAAACCTTTGATTTTATGGGTTCCGTGATGCTTCGAGTGATAATTGGTACATTTATACACGTTGTTCTCTAACGTTGAGCATAAATCAAATTATACAACTATGTGTACAATTTTCCATGATAATAAGGTTTCCATTTGGTTTCTGATCTCATCTTCGATAGTCACTAGGGAGACCTTTATACCTATCCTGAAGACTTTTTTGTAAAATAATTCAAACTTGCCCTCAATGATCCTAATTGTGTGGAAAATATGGTGCTACTTCTATTTTTCTGTCAAATATTATGGTATGAGCATTTCAACCAAACATTAATTTTCTACTATCTTAGAAAATTTTGTCCCCAAGGTTCTATAGTGAACCTAGCCAACAAGACATTTGTCCAATTCGTCCAAGATTTGATCCTCACGTAGACTCTTCCTTTCTTCTCGAACCCTTTTCCAATTCCTCTATTTTGGCTTTAGCTAGTGTAGGGCTTTACTCATAGAAGAACCTCTATTGTCTCCTATACCTTTTCTCTACTCTTTTCCTTAAATCACTAGAGCCAATTGCCTTCATAGAAGACACCTTTGTATTTTTCTCTTTCCCATTCATAAAGCTTCCCACATTTCTTATCATTTTGGAAAGATAAGAGTAGTAGGAGAACCTAATCCCCCCATAATAGGAGTGATGAAAGCAGCGCAAACACCAACACTAAGAGTTGAAACTTTAAACATAGAAAAACACATGAAGATCCAAAGCACATCACCTAAACCTTGAGAAGCACATAAAAGGTTGATTGCCTTCCTACATCCCCCAGACCAAACACTACACAAAGAATAAATGCATAGGAAAACAAGGAGGAAACTTGGTACGTTATGCCCCTAAGTGTCCTAGAGGTTGGCATCACGTTGATTTTAGGGAGACCATTCACTATTCCAAGGATTTTTGGAGCTACTAGAATGGCTCCTTTTGCCCTCATATAATCACTCCATTTTTGCATAAATACTTTATCTATCTAGCCATCTTTATCTCTATTTCAATTCAAATTCATCATGGTAGCATCCCCTACTACTCCCCTATAAACCTCTACAATTACCATTAAGTGGTCCAAACATCTAATGTCTATATTATTTCACAATTTCAGTGAAAACAATAATCATATTTGCATTGGCTAGGAGGGAGTGTAAACTCCCTCCAAAACAAACTTATGTCCTTGTGACGTTGACCACCACAATACCAGGGAAAAGAAAGGACCGTAGACTTACATGCAAGATCGAGTGCTGACCACTGGACCATTGAAGAGCTTTAAATTGATAAGTTTTTATTTAAAATTATATATATATATATATATATATATATATATATATATAGAGAGAGAGAGAGAGAGAGAGAGAGAGAGAGATCTTACTTCACCATTACAAATAATATGGTTGGTAAACATCAATAAACATTAATCCATGATACACATCGTGAAAAGAAACACACTAAATTATAACTTTATTTTAAATTATTAATAGTATTATTAATTATAAAATAAAATAAACTATGAATTATATATACATACATTTAAAAAAACATGTAGCTGAGTTTTTAACCATGGTGATTAATAGCACTTAAGGATGGCAAATTTTAACCTACATGTAGCTGAATTTTTAACCATGGTGATTAATAGCACTTAAGGCTGGCAAATTTTAACCTGTAAATAGACTTCATTACAACACAACACTATAACACCAAGAGCATAACCAACCACTTGGAAGTCGGGTAATACTAAATAGACTTTATTACAACACAACACTATAACACCAAGAGCATAACCAACCACCTGGAAGTCGGGTATACTAAGTTCCTATGATTTTAGGAAGAGGAGACTCAGGTCATTGTACTCAATGAGATTTGAACTTCGGTCTCCCTGGACTTTGTCCATGTAACTTACCGTCAAACCACACATAACTGTACAACATATATGGCTATACTTAAAAATTATAAAACTTATTTACAACCACCCTTGCGAAATCCTTTAATATATATAATAAAACGGAAACAGCCCACTCGCACCAGGAACTGCTCCTGAACTGGTCCATTCAATTAGATCGGAAACACTGGCATCAATTTGGTTCAGGGAACCCCACTTTCCAAAGTAACATTCTGATATCAACATTCCACATTTTTAATTGCAGATATCATATAACATGATATCCTCCTTTCACATTTTCGATACAGCTTTCGTATATCAGCATTTCACGTTTTCTATCTATAAAATTCTTGAAACAACCCTTTTACAATAATAAAAATTACATTGGAAAACTAGTAGCATAATTATATCAGTAAATATGGTTGTTTTATTTTGATTTTGAGGGCATATATTAACTTATTATTTAATAATTTAAATAATAATTTTATATCTATTTGAAATAAATCTGAAAAAAATATATATTAAATATTTTAATTGATCTAATAACATTCTATAATTACAGTTGTATTTGGGGATTCATTTTGTTGTAATAAATTGAAAATTTATATAATTATTGGTCGGAGGGGATAATTGTTAGTTGGTGTGTAGTGGGGATGGCTTGTTGTCTTTTTCTTAGAATTCTTATCTCCTGGAATGATGTGTTTGTCTATAATGCTATTATCTACTTTCATTCCAAAATAACAAAAAAATATTATTCATGAATGTAATTACTATAGTGTAGTAGAGTGAACCACAAAATAGAAAATTAGAAACTTCAACAACCACATGAAATCTTTACCTCACTTTCAAATTGTTTTTAGTGAGACTGTTTGTCTATAATGCTATTATCTACCATCATTCCGGAATAACAAAAATATATTATTCATAAATGTAATTACCATATGGATGGAGTGAACCACAAAATAGAAAATTAGAAACTTACACAACCGCGGGAAATCTCTACATCGCTTTCGAGTGGTCTATTATCTACCTTCATTCCGAAATAACAAAAAGATACCTTCATTGATGAGTGTAATTACCATATTGGTAGAGTGAACCACAAAATAGAAAATTAGAAACTTACACAACCGATGCAAATCTCTACATCACTTTAGAGTTGTCTTTAGTGAGATTGTTGGTCTATAATGTTGGTCTATAATGTTATTATTTATTTTCATTTGGAAATAACAAGTAGATATTATTCATGAATGTAATTACTATATTGGTAGAGCGAACCACAGAATAGAAAATTAGAAACTTACACTTTATATATTGGTAGAGTGAATTACAGAATAGAAAATTAGAAACTTACACAACCACTGGAAATATCTATATCACTTTAGAGTTGTTTTTAGTGAGGTTTTTTGGAAGCTTTTCCTGTGGGAATTTATTGAAATTACAAGCTTGAGTATCCCCTACACAATGGAAATGCCATAAGGATTTTTGAGGGTGTTGAATCTATATTTATAGTAAAAAAACCAGTTTAAATAACACAAATAAATTCCCAGATGCCGGTGTTTAGGCAAGCAGGTACTATGTAGCGACCTTGGGTTGGTAAGTGGCGAGGCCACTTGGCCACCCACGCTTCCACTCAGAAGCATATACAGACATTAATGAATTGAGGGTCGAGGCTTCATCAATTTAGTTTTTAAGATGATCTCTTCAGGCCATCTTTCCCCTGCTCCGCCTCCTCTGCAATTGTCTCCCTGCTATTACATAGCTGAGCTCCCGCATGACAATGGGGAGGCGATGCTAAGTTATGTGCCGCATTGAAATGGTGAATGGTGCACATTTCTCGTAGAATCTTCTATGCTACCTATGGACTGGTTCTTCGATCTTGAATCTTTGCTTTGAACCGCTGATTATAGGTCCTTCTATTCCCATTGACCACTCATTCTTTGGCATTGCTCCCTCTCGTCCTCATTCACTCAATTTTGCCCAGGTGAGCATGCCTCGTCTGCATCATCAAATGCATTGTAGGAGGGGCAATAGCAAAGGAAGATTGCCCCCTCAGACTGCAGGTCCTCGGCCTACTGACGCTACTCCCCCAGCCTCCTGTTGCCTCTGTATCATCTTTGTAGCCCAGTGATTCTTGCACAATGTCAATTTCGTTGCACGCTAGAACGTCCCTGCATAATAATGACTATATCAATGGCATTTAGGGAGGAGCCACAAAACTCTGAAGACTTAGCCCGCAAGCAGTGAAACAGCTCAGGGACGCACCAATCCAGGGCGCTTCAAAAACATGGAAGAAACTCTCAGAAACAAACAGGATGCAGAAGATGACATGGAGGCGTACAGGGGTCTGATAGTAGAAGAACTTTTTCCTCCTAACCACACCTAGCTGGTCAATGTTTTTTAAGGTTCTGGGTTCCCAGTGCCCAATACTATGGGTCTATTCTGGTGTTTTTTATGCAATGTTGTTAATTTTGATTATTGTTCAAAAATCTGTTCCACTCTGGCACTACAGGGTGTTACCCTTGCATGGGCAGCAAATTTTTATAATTTTGCACTTTTCCAGTGCCTTTCCAGTGTTTTGTTGTTAAACATGGCATAATTTGGGGTTTGCTATAGCCCCTTCTTGTACTACTTTTGTTACATTAATAGAATTAGTCTAATTTAGATAAAAAAACAAAAATAAAGATTTCACCTCAAATTTATCTTCAAATCCTAGCACTAAAAATTCCAAAAAATCACACTAATAACAACTCCACTTAAAGGTGGCGTATTTGGTTAAATATGATAGCTAATTTGTTCAATTGCACATTGAATAAGTCTTCGACTATGTATGAAATCCACTATGAACAGTGCTGTGTCACATCTTTTGTGCCCAGAATTGAAGACTATTTGCTCCTCGAGATGTGAATGTTTGAAGTCTCCATCTTCACTGAAGTCGCCGCGGGTCCAATTCACGACTGAAGGAGGTTAGAAAAAAAGAACGGCTATCTGGTTACTGAAGTCTAATTGTCTAAAACAACTAAAAACGGGGAGAAAAAAGGAATGGCAATCAGGTTACAGAAGTCTAATTGTTTAAAACAACTAAAATTCAATAAAACACAGGTACGTTTCCGGCATCTCTGTGGCCCCTGAAAAAACACGTGCAGTACAGCGTATTTCCAGACAATTCGGAAAAATCGCATGATCACAGATACAATGCACGGGATTCAATATATTCAATCAGGTTTCGTGACGCGGTGGAAGATTTCAAGAGTGAAGTAAAAAGGATGAGTATCAATCTATTTCATTATGATGATATCCATGAAAAAAGAGAGGGCTGTCACTGCTGGGATGGGACAATGTAACTTTCGGCCCCATAGATATTAATAATAAACGACATCTTAGAGTTCTAAGATTGGATTTCATTTTGTTAATTCCAATTTTCAAACCCAACCTCACGTTTCGGTTGAATATCTCAACCATTATCATGGAAATAAGCAGAAACGGTGTGCAGAAAATAGTGAACAGAATTGAAGATAATGGAGTGGTAGGTAAATAAGTGAAAGGAGAAAACTTTGGAGACGATTAATTTAGAAGTGGGGGCAATGATGTTCGTGTAATAGAAAATTGAGGTTGGACTTGTCGTATAATGTTTATATATAAACGTGTAGTTCCGGTAATAATGTTAGGTTTATTCAGTTGTTTGGTGGTTGGTAAAGTTTAGTTTTCATTAATTTAAATATGAGTATATTAATTTTTTTAATTTATTAATTAAAAAATAATATTTATATTGATATTTTTTATGCATATCAAATTATTCTTACTTCAATTTAAAATTAAATTGTCATCTTCTAAGTTACCGGTCGTGCCAATAAGTTAAGTTTGTATTCACAGATTATGGTTAGATTCTCCGTTGTCGCGACCGACAAAGTTCTCGATGGTAAAATACCAAAACAAGGTAGATGAATTGGAAATTACTTTGGAAATATCGATATCATTACGATAGATATGAAGTCAAGTCAAGTAATTTTAAGTTGAGGTTTCATGTAATTATAAGATTTGATTTTTTTCTCCGGAAAAAAATACAAATGTAAAGCAGAAATAATAAATTTAAAATAAAAAATAAAAATGATAATAAATTATTTTAATTTGAAATTTAATATTAAAATAAATAAAAAATTATATTAGAAGTAGAAATATTAAATAAAAAACTAAAAATAAATAAATTACAAATTGAAAGAAGAAATAATAAATAATAAATTAAAAATAAATAAATTACAAAATGAAAGTAGAAATAATAAATTAAAAATTAAAAATCAGAATTAAAATAAATTATATTGAATATTTTAATTGTATAAAAATTAATATAGATTTATGTTAATTTCTAGTTTTTTAAATATTTATAAATATCAAAAATTTTAAATTATAATTATTTTATAAAATTTGGAAAAAAAATTGATTCTCCTTCACATGAATAAATTTAGCTCAACATGAATCTATATTATATTTTAATAATATTATTTAAATGTATATAAATTTCATCTCTTTTATATATATATATATAGATATAGATATATATATATATATATATTATTAAGATATATATATATATATATATATATATATATATATATATATATATATATATATATATTTAAATTTATTTTAATCTGATTTTTTCCTCATAAAATTTATTTGTAATTTTATTAGTAAAAGTAAATTACAATATAACAAATTGAATTGAATCTATTTATTATTATTATTTTATTATTTTCTTGATTTAATGTTTCATTTTAAAAACATTACATCAATATAAACCTAATTGACTTATTTAAACAACATAGATCCATCTAAAATATGGATCTAACATGAGCGTGCAGGGATTTAATTTCTTAAAGTGCAATTTTTTTATGAAGGAACATTATTTAAATATTTTGTATAGTTTATTATTTTATTAAATTTTTTTTTTAATTTTTATTTGGGCCGACATGAATAAAATTTCAACTTTGATGACTGACGGACAACCTTACAATGTAAAATGAGCCTATCCCAAAAAAATAAAAAATAAAAACAAATTAATTAACTTATATTATAAAACCTAACTTATAATTTAAATATTATATAGTAATTATAGAAATAAATATAAGAATGGTGGTTGGATGACTCCTTAAATTAATAACATTTAGATTGAATCCACATATACTTAGAAAAATTAAATGGTTGTACCTCCACGTAGGAAAATTAAGTAGTTGTTTTCATTGCTTTTATTTCAATTGTGGATCTCCATATTTCCAATCTTCCAACTTTAATTCCTCAAATATCTTTAATTATACTATCCTATTTAGGTCCATATGATTTAATTTGTCTAACATTTATGGTTATTGGATTCTTTTCTCCTAGGGGATTTAGGATACTAATAAAGATGCACGAGCTTCAAATATTTGGTGTCAAGAATCCTAAAAGAACTCTAGAGAAGTTCCCATAACTGAAATCCATTTAAGAAGTTTTGAACCAACCATATCTTTAACTAAACTTGCAAATAGACTATAATACATTTTAATCATTGAAATGGACTATAATACATTTTAATCATTGTGATAGCCTTTTTGTGAGCTTCTCCCATCTTTTACCGCTCGTTATTGATCCGACCTCTCCTTTCTTAGATCTTTTCTTTCACTCCCATTAAAAGAGATAATGCATTTTCACACTATGAAAAGGATAAATAAAATCATATGGTCTAATTATTGAATATACGAAAACATTGCAAATGGTTTTTAGGAAAATCTTAGCCTATCACGTCTTACTATATTCTCACTGCCTTCGTCTTGCTTCGTGCATGTTCCTCCTCTTTCAAATTAAAGAGCAACAAACTACCCCCACATACATAATTAATAGGGGATACAAATGGCAAAGAATCACATGAAAAATTTCTAAATAACAAGGTTGCTAAAAGCCAACAAATTAGACCCAAAAATCATTTGCTAAACCAATAAATTGACCCATATTTGCTTATCATATCAAACACAATCAATTAATTTTAATTTTCATCTTTAATTACGATATTTAACCTATTTCCGTCACTCTGTCTAATGAAAGGTAGTCTCAAAGTAAAAACCATAGTTGTGTAATTTTGAGTATAACTTTGGCAATTTACAAATCGACAACCACTTTTAACACAAAATCTTCCACTTTTGGATACAATATTTGCCCGTAACAAATTTTAACAAAATATAGTCACAATTAAAATCCAAATCGAATACGGACCTCCGAGTATACACACTTACAATACTCCGTGACTATTTCTGACGGCAAATACTTCCGACAGAAAACCATTGCCTCCATCAAAATTTGTACTCTGATCTACCTGCACGGCGACTGTTGCAGATACTTGGCTATCCGCTTCAATCACCACTTTGTTGTGCGAAACACTTCTGAGGGTGTGCCTGGGAAACAGAGCATCAGATGTATAGAAAGAATACTGAACATTCTGAACAAGGTTTGGGAAGAGCAGGAAGGGATTAAAATCTATGGCCCATGTGGTTCCATTGCCCTTCACTGTGCCTCGAGCAACCGTTGATTTAAGCCTCATTCCAAGCGCATTGTTCTTGTCAACAACTGTCTTATCAATCGATTCAAATCTACCCACCAACTGAACAATGTCCACGCCCTTCCGAGAGCCACTGAACATATTGTCTACAATGTTGACGCCTGATATTATTTTCCTCTGCGATGCTTTCAGCACGATGTTGGCGTCGCCGAGAAAAAGAGTATTTACAATATCAAGCTGCACGGGATCCTCCGCAATTATGGCCGTGTAGTCCATATAACAACCAATAATTCGTGTCTGAGTCAATCCACCCAGCTGTAGTTTGATTCCAACTCCTCCGAAGGCCGTGGCCTTGTTATAGCAGTGGACTCCCGTGAATATATTGGCATACCCGCTAACCGAAATCCCCACAGCAGCAGAAAAAATGACGACATCCGTTACAGCGTTGTCGTTGCTCATGAGACTTATAGCCACGCCGCTGAAATTTTTCTCCATGGGGCTTGCGCCGGCTGTAATGTGCTGCCCAAGGAATGAATTCCGGATAATTGTCTCGCGCCCGCCCTGAACCATGATACCACAGGACCTGAAATGCGAGATATAGCAATTATCGATGATGGTTCTCAGGGAATTGATCACCAGAATCCCTCCGCCCCGAAAATTTGCATCCAACATCAAATCCCGCAGAGTAATATCCTCGTATGATGCGCTACGATGGGCGCTGTACTCTATGGCTGTAGTGAGCTCGTCGCCACGGAGGCTTCTACTGAACTTGGCGTCGGTCGAGGACCATAGCTCTATCAAGTAACGATCCCTTGGGAAATCTTCAGAAGCCCTCAAGGTGCCGCCATGAATCTGTGTGCAAGGAACCAATTAGTAATTCAGTTGGACATACCTGTAATGTGATATACAAAAACACAGAGATTTAATTTCATTTAATTACCAAAACATTGGCGCCTCCGCTTCTGGGCAACCGCAGAGGTCTGCTGATGACATAATTTCCTCCTAGGAGATGAATCTCGACGCCTCCGAGGTCGGCTACACCGGCTATCGTGTTCCATCTCGTAGCTACATTGAAGGCATCGTTGATCGCCGCCAAGATGGCCTTGGTGCTGTCCGTGGCTCCCGTTGGATCGGCGCCATAGTCTGTAACATAGAATAAGCGGCGATTCGACGGGACCTGCAGACCACCAACAAACATAAAACTCAAGAAAAGCTCATCCCCATTGCTCAAATTGCAGAAAATTAAATGTGATGTCTTCATTCTTTACCGTGGCGTTGTCAGTATTGGAAGATGCAGCGAGCGATCGCATCAGCCTCCAGCGAGCAACGGAAACTCTCTCGGCCTTCGCCCGACTGAGATACTTCAGAACATTGAGAACTGGAGGCTTCTTGACATTGAGAACTGGAGATTTTGGAACTTTGAGAACTGGAGGCTTCTTGACATTGAGAACTGGAGATTTTGGAGCTTTGAGAACTGGAGAATTCTGAACATTGGGAACCGTAGAATCCCAACTCCCCAGACTCCTTTTCGACAAGGGTTTCTTGTGAGCACCAGTCTGGACTGATCTCAAAGTCAGGGGGCAATCGACAATCAATAAACTAGCCAGAAACGCAATCACAGCGAAGATCAAATCAATACGGGAACGCATAATTCGCAGGCTGAGATTTGCCCTCCTAACAATATAAAAAACAACGTTCGCCTGGACTGATACGCTTGGAACAGTACCTCGTTGCCCTCTTTTATATTTTGACATCAATGGAGTCTTTGTCTTTGGAATGGAGCGCCTCTTCACAGCCTCTTCGTGTATTTTTATTGGCTCGTTGCACGTTAACATAACAGCACAGGGGGCTCGTTTTTTGAGGGCTCGTTTAATCGCATGACATTTGTAAAAGGTTGGTATTTTTACTTGTCACATACGATTAAATTTAACATCTTCGTCATAAAAGAATATGTGGAAAATACAATTCACGAAACTATCATAGTATCAAATTGAGATAAATTACAATTTTTTAAATTCAGGAGATAGAGCTCATTTTTTTCTCTCTTTCATCCATTCATTGCGTGGTGTGTGATTATGCTAAGCTCAGTTTAGGACTATTTAATTTGTGGAATATTTTAATTCTTTAGAAGTGGTTTTTATTTTTAATAGGAATGTTTTATTTGTGGAATATTTTAATTTATTTAGAATTGGTTTTTATTTTTAATTTTTATTTGAATTAGAGATTTGTGAAATTAAATCTCAATCAAACCAATTTATTTATATTTTTTTGAGTGGACCAAGGTTTACTTGTTATTATGAAGTGTAATTATGTAAAAATTTCATATTCAACTTTCAATGCTTCAATGTTTAAAAAAGAAAGTGTTAGATTTTTAAAGAGGTTGAAACACATGTTAAATTGATATTAAATAATAATAAAATATTTGATTTTAGAAATTGGAAAAAAAAATCAATCAATTCAGGATGTAATTTTATTATTATGTCATTGCTTAGCAGTAATTTATATGATCTGTGTTGTTTAGTTTACTCGTATAGAAAAAATTGATGGCCGGTACAATTTTTTTTGGTTGCTTTCAATGTCGACTTTGGTGTTTTGGGTTCACTAGGCGGATGTTGCACCATTGTACTAGTGCTTCAAAACCCGAGGCGAAGGCACAGTCCGCTGCACTACATACCACTTAGGTACAACCCTGTGATGTTACATGAGACCAATAACACTTTAAGCTGCTTTCATGGGTATGAATTTATAAACATATAATTTTTTTTCTCTATATTTCAAGTTACACGTGGCTCTAAATGCAGCTTTTACATTTAACATTTATTCCTCACAACATTACCCACTTTTTATGCAAAATCTGAACAATTGCCAACTACCAAGGACCTTTTATGGTCTAAAAGCTCCTCACATTGAAAATGGAAGCTGAAAAGTAGTGCATTGTTGGAAAAAGGTTTTGCTATAGAGATACATGGTTCTACTGTAGGGTGCCAACAAAGGGTCTATTGTAGTTTATCATCACGTTGACATATTCTATCTTTCACAAGGGAAGAAAGTCTCACCCGAGGTGTGCCAAAACACATGAGTGAGGCTTAGGGTTTAGAAGATGACATGATAGGTTAAATTGATTAAAATATACTTTATATCCATCAAAGATCAATTAAAATATGCATTGCAACCATCAACATTCATAGATTAATCAAACAATCTTTGTGCAAGAACCAAACATATACATTATAGAAAGATTAATAAAGAATCTCAAAAAAAAGGTGGCCACATGAACATGTAGACATACATCCATACATAAATCATAAGACACAATAGAGATCCTTGCAATAGATACTTTATTATAACAATTGGGAGGGCAAGCTCTTATTACAATCTACAACACATGTTTCAAGAACAAATAGATCATTACAATGGATCTTATCATATCATTACAATCAAATGCAACTGGATGAGAATCACAAGTTGTGACTGAATTTCAACAGCATTTCGTCCTTCCTTTGTTGTATCTCTCGTTTTTGCAACTCACTCTACATATCTATATATAGATTTTGATCCATTGATCTTAATGTTGGCTTGAGGGGGCTTGGACCCAGGTTCAAAGTTAGCTGCGCTAACCAACAAAACCCTACACTATCGGCCCTTTCGGCAACAACTCCTGTAATACATGCTGCAGTCTCACCCAAGGCAGTATTGGGGGATGCTAGAACTAGGCTTATGCATCCAGAAGGCTATGTGATGTGGTTTAAGGCGAATTCTATGGTCTTAGTTCAAATCTGACCTTCGTGAACCCTTATTCATGAGACTTAGATGATTTCCAATTAAAGAAAGTTATAAGCTTCACGTAACTATCTAATCATGCATAAAACAACATCTAACAGTTGATCCAGATCTTCGCAGAGTAATTAAGATAAAATACAGATAAATATCATTTAGTTGCATGTAAATACAGAAAATACAGAGTGCATGAAAATAGACACAGTTTTGTTTAAAATATATTTCTATTACTTTAGATCTTCCTTTACAACTTTTCCAGACCTTACGCACATAGCTGGAGGGGCCCGCACACTCAGTTGTGAACTTACCAAGGTCTTCGCGCACTCAGCTACAGGAGCCTTCCCCTTCACCCAAAACACAGAAAGATCTACAACTACAAATCCAAAATCATATAACCACGAAATACTTCATTGCATTAGACTTGCTAATACATCTCTTTATATATCCTTCACTATTACAATACCATGGTCCACAAACCATGGGCAGATCTCAAAACAATACCAAAATATAAGGGGTTTTGACCTTCCTAAAACCCCTTGACTCCTATTTGACCTGTGCTACTCGTGCTCTGCTCCTCAAAATGCGGAGACTTACAATATTTTAACAAAATTGACCCAAGGGACCCCATCCCAACAGGCCCCCAACACAATTATGTGACTCGTCCTCAAGTCACTCTGCTGGTATGCTCTAGATCTTTGCTTTCAGGTTGTTGAACGAAGACTTCACTAGTTGAAGTGCCTCCGTGCATTGAACAGATGTCTATTGCACTTCTTCCACCGACTTTTTCGTAGTTGGCCCATTTACTGCTAAACCAATGGTTCAGTGCATCTGTTGCATACTCTTAAGCATGCCTTCCACAGTCTACGAGAGATGCCCTGCTTCTTCCTCCCATGGCTGCATTCGTGCAGTGATGATCTGCATCTTCTTCTGCAGGTCCTTTATTTATCATTGCAGGGATGTCTCCTCTTTCAATTGGGCGAATCATTTCACAGGGGCTAGGGTGTGCATCGTTGCCTTTATCTCATCGTACTGTAGTTGTTTATCCCGAATGGCAACTTTGATCTTCTTCACTTGTGGGTCCTCCTACAACGAAGCCCACAGTTCTAGGGCTTCGTCAAACAACTGTCTACACTCCTTGACTGCAACATCGAGCTTCACCATGTCTGTTCTAATGGCAGCCTCGCGCTGCTCTTTGATCTCTGGTGGTGTGGTGGGTTGTAACTTCAATTGAAGCTCAGTAATTTGGAGCTGCAGATCGAAACAAAATTTATCCACCTGTGCCTTTGATTCTCTGAACGCATTTTCCAACTACAGTACTTTGTCTTCAGAAGCGGCCTTCGACTAAATCTATACCTCGAGGAGCTCACTGCATACTCTTGAAATGGCTTGCTCTAGCTGCACCCTTCTTACAACTGCCTCATCACAGTCCTGGAGAGCTTTGTTCTTTTCATCGCACATATGTTGACTGGTGATATGTGCATCCTTGATCACCATGAGAGCCCATTGCTCTCGCACCTTAAGCTCATCTACTACACCCTGGTGTAGCTCATGCAGTGTGGATAGGGGGAGCATCGTGAGGTTAATACTTATGTCTTTGGGCAGCTGGGCACTCTCCCGTTCTGCGGCCTCATTCAAATATAAGGATCCATGAGGTAGGGGTACAGCATGGAGCTCTGCAGTGAAGACCAATTACACACTACTTGATGTCGTTGGCTTTATGCTCGCTTGAGACCGACTCGCTTGAACCACGCTCACTTGAACCTGACTCGCCTGAAAATTTGACAAAATGAGCTAGGTTCAAGAAATTTTGACAAAACAGAATGGTATTGATCTTCAATATGGCCCCAAATTTCTTCTGTTGTAGTCCAAACAGTATCTCCAATCTCATCAAGGTCCCCCTTAGTGAGGACCATGGCCTCTACACCAACAATCTTATCAGACTTGTGCTTCTTGCATGTGCCTCCTGCACCTGACTTTTGTCTTCATTTAAGAATAAAAGGAGAACCAACGTTCTTCAGGTCTACAAAGGGGTCTTCAGTACCCTGATCCAGTTCTTCAGTATGCGGCTCTTCGTCGTGCTCACCCTCTGGTTCTTGCATGGTATTTTTCTCTAGATTGATGGTCACCTTATTCTTTTCCTTCTACGCTGCTTTACTGGTGCCTGTTGCACCTTCGACACTAGTCCCCATGATACCTTCAACAACATGTGTGGGAAGAAGCTAGTCAGTTGATGACTTAAGGAGTAACTGTGTGATATCATCTTCGGTGACCAAAAATGACAACGTCATCTATTTCTTCATCATATCGCACCTCGTGCAAATGTATACATGATGGAAATCAACCTTGAAATATACAATGCGCCAGTATTCTTTGAATAGAGTGGGTGATAATCGTGGTTTATGGTTAATCACCATACACAATTCTGATTCAAACAGTACCCAGAACATCTTGTTTTTAATGACACATTCAGGGTCCTTCGTTGCCCACAATGAAGCAAATTTAATAGCCTCGCACAAGTCTAGATCCATCATTGGGAACTAGGAATCCTCTGGCATCCTCCAAGCTATTAGCGTAATCAATAATAGTAGCCACGTGTAGTGGAATGCTTTTCCTTCCTCCTGGGCTTTGTGGCAATCATCCAAGAATTCTTGGTAGAGGTACTTTGCCCAATTGAATTGGACCCCCTGGCTGCACTGTGCAACTAAGGATACCACTGGTGTTGATACTTCATCGGCACAACACTTCCTCATTACTTTTCCTTTTAAGATTTGTGCGGCAAATCGCACAACTTCATTCAAGATAGAACTAATGGTGTATCCCCATGACTTCTTCACCAACCCGAAGTCACTCTTCATCTGGTCCGCGAGATTTTTCTCCTGTGACTTCCCCACGAAAGCGTTTGAAGGATTTTCACCTTGATATGGTAGCGTTGTGATTCTATGGATTAGCATATCATCAATTGGGATGGGTCCTACCATCTAAAGGCACCTTCATGAACCAACGAAAACAACTTGAGCACACAGATGGTATTAATAATGTTGTGGATAAAGTTGGATGTACAACATGTTGAGCAACCCTACACTTGCAATACCAACCACCCACTTCATTGGTTCAAGCCTTGTGACACCCGCCTCCTCATAGTAAACCGATTTCAAGTATTTACTGGGTTCTAATTGTGGAAATTTCTCATGATCACCCAAATCCCAATCCTCCATCTTCAGAAATGGTACCTGGGCCAACAAGTCACCCTCAATAGGTACTTCCTCCAACAACAATGGTGTGAATACCTTGAATTTCAATGAGTTAGGGTCCTTAGTTACTTTCGAAATTGGTTTTCATGGCAGTACATACGACATCAACTAAGAAATTAGCCCTGTGCCCTCGGCATTGATATCTTCAATCCCCATATTGAGTTCTTATTCATCTAGGTCCTGGGGTTCCATAGGCTGCTTGTTTTTATCCATACGACCCTTTAGTTTGTGCTCAGTTGGGATTTAATTCATGGCGATTGCCGAACCAGGGCTTGTTTTAGCTTTTTCTACTTTTTATCTCCTATCGCGGAGGCAGTAGGTTTTGGCCTCGGTGACCTAGGTGTTGTAGTAGGGATTGACGGTGTTGCAGTCATGATATTTTGTACCCTCTCTTTAAGAATTCTTTCTCAACTTCTGCCAAACTCAGGTAGCTAGACATACAGCAATACGCTCGGCTCATTAAGCACCACACCTAACAATTTCTCAAGAAGCAAAGTGGCCAAGTGTGGAGAGGGGTTCAATATTTATAACTCTATTTGAACTCAAGTCATCCGTTCCCCCATAAATATTTCTCATAAATGCGATTTTGGAAGCAGATCCTCATAGATTTGCACCTTAAATGCACTTCCCCCTTTCCTTTTGATGAAAAAATAGTTGTCAAATCAACTGTAACTATTCCAACGGTCAATTTATGGGTAGGTTGTGCAGCAATCCTGCTTATGGTGCAAATACCTTGCCGCAGCTTCCATCTGCGTGCTCTTCCAACACATCGTGTAAACTTCCTTCTTCGACAATTTTTTTCCTTGGCAATGTAGTTTATAGTATTGTGCCTTCTTTCAATTGCCAGAAGTGCTAACAATTTCTTGTGTCCATGTAGTCATTGCGGAGGGGAGGGATCGTCCCTATAAGCCTTTAGCCTACTCCCATTAATCATGCCTAGAAATATTTCCCCATTCAGCTTTGTGAGTTGAACTACGCCACCATCCAAAATGTCCTTAATGATATATGGTCCCAACTAGTGCATCTGAAACTTTCCCAGAAACATGTTTAAGTACTCTATCATAGTGATAATATAACACACTCCTGTCTTTTTTCCTGGTGGATGAATAGGTCCAATGAAGTCAATCACCCACTTATCAAATGCTTGTAATGTGACCTATGGATTTAATGGAAGTTCATCCCTTCGTGACGGTCTCTTGGTCCTTTGACACACATCACACGCACTGTAGTATTCCTTGGAATCTTTATGTATTGTTGGCCACCATAGTCCTATGCATAGGATCTTCTACATAGTAGCCTTACCTGCATAGTGTCCTCCAGTGACACCACCATGTGCTTCAGCTAGAATATTGTGTCTCTCATATTCAAGCACATATCAACGTAGAACTTCATCTGACCCCATATTATATAGTTGTCCTGCAATCATAGAAAAATCGGCAGCCCTAACAACTAGTTCCTTCTTTTGTTGCATTGTATAACCTTCAGGAGCTATGCCAATAGATAAAAACTGAATGATGTCTGCAAAATGCTCGTCTATAACCTTAACAAAAAAGAGTTGCATGTCAGGTAATCCTTCCTCAATATTTGTAAGCTCTTCACCATTTTCGATTTGAGACAGGTGGTCTGGTCTAGCATTGAATCTCTTAGGCTTCACTATGACTTCAAAATCATATTCTTGAAAAAGGAGCAACTACCAATAGATTCTCCCCCCCCCCAACACAGGCTTATTGTCCAGGTACTTCAAATAAGAATGGTCCATGTACATCTTAAAGTGTGCACCTAGTAGATAATGCATGAACTTATGTAGTGCATAAATGATGGCCAAACCTTCACGCTCTATGGTTAAGTAGTTCCTTTCATCCTTAGATAGTTTCCGACTATCAAACACAATCGGGTGATCGATATCTCCTACACCTATTCTTGTTAAGACATCTCCCAATGCTATGCAAGACGCATCCACATGCACATGAAATTCCTTCTTCCAATATGGGAATAGTAGGATTGGTGCCATAACCATCTTCTCCTTCAAAGTATCCAAGCTCTTCTGAAAATCATCATCCTAGTAAAACATAACATCCTTCTTTAACAACTTCTCCATGGGCGGAGGGATCTGTGAATAGGCCTTAATAAACTTTCTATAGTACCCAGTGTGACCGAATGTCTTGCGTAGTTTCTTTACATTCCTAGGGGGCTGCAGATTGATGATGATGACAATCTTAGCAGGGTCTACCATCAATCCCTACTTACAGACAACGTGGCCCAACAATATTGCATAAGGTACACAAAAATGCATTTCTTCAAGTTTAAAGAGATCTGGTACTTCCTACAAGTATCCAACATCAGGCGCAGACTAGAAACATGCTTCTTGACCAACCCGAACACTGTCCAATCATCGAAGTAGACTTCCAAAAACTTATGAATGAACTCCTTGAATGCTGCGAAAACCACCCTAGAGAAAATTGCAGGAGAATTTTTGAGTCTGAAGGGCATAACTGTATACTGGAATGACCCCCATTCTGTAGCGAAGGTAGTCTTGCTTCTATCCTCCGACGCGATCTTAATTTGGTGGTATCTTGAGAATCCATCCGTAAATGAGTAAGCTTCCTATCCGCCAACATTCTTGAGAACTTCATCTGTAAACAACGTAGGGAATGGATCATGGACACATGCATCATTTAGCTTCCGTAGATCTACGGCAAATCCTAATATCACCCTTTGTTTTCTTCTCTTGGACCACCATGGGACTGACCCACTTGGATTCTTCTATAGGCTCAATTATTTTGGTTGCGAGCATTTTATCGAGTTCCTCTCGTACCTTTTCCTTGTATTTGGGGTTCAACCAATATGGGTGCTGCTTAATGGGCTTCACATCGGGTTTTAAATTGATCTTCATCACCCCAAATCTCCTACTATCCCCTTCAAGTCAGAAAACTTGGTTGGAAATAAGTCTTGATATTCATGTAGCAATTCAGCTACCTTATCCACTATATCTTCATCCCAATAGTCACAAATGTTCGTGAATTTTAGTTCTACCTGTGAACCAATGTTCACTTGCTTTGTGTGCACCAGTTGTGAAATATTATGGATCTCCGCACTAGGTCCCCCAACTTTGCATTTTCCCTCTTATTCCTGGATATTAATTTTTCGTGGATCCTCATCAACTTCTTCCATTGTAACATTGTAACATTGTAACATTCTAAAGCATTATGCAGATGTGTACTCTAGTTAGGCTGTACCTATGTGATAGGTTCGATAGGTGTTCAGAATATTACTGCCTTAATCTCCTGAAGTGCTTCATCAATGCATGTGAACCCATCTTCAAAACTGAATGTGAGCAATAAAATTTCTTTCATCTCATCCCAGTCAGTGGTCCCATGTCGTAGCTCTATTTCTAAATACTAGTTTTTTGGGATAACATCCAGGGTATGAACAAAGATATGCACCCACTTAGGTTGAGGTATTTCACCCCACGCCTTAGTCCACTATGCCAGATGTTCACGCGGATCATCCTTCCCTGTGTATTTTTCAGTGAGTTAGGTGTTTGCATGGCCAAACCTTAATCGCATCATTTGACAATATTCCTTCCAGTCAATAAATTTATCCTTGTGCGTACCCCACCATCTTGTAGGAGTAGTTCTTAATGCTAGATCTAAGGCCTAGAACTAATGTTCCTTTGGTACATCCCTTTCAAAATGTTCAAGAAATATATTGACATCACCCAAACCATCATAATAGGGTAACTTATGTACCTCAGTAGATACACAACATAGCGATTTCATTAGCTGATTACATCACAGCGTAGAGACCTCATGCAACCAATTCTCCTAGCTTTCTAACTCTTCATCCAAGTATGATTGGAAGGAGTTTTCCTTCTCCCAGTGAATCCTTCCATCCGCAGTAGGATTGATCCAATCTTCATTCTGCGTAGTTAACTTATAGATGTGCTCAATTTCATCATCTTCATAATAGTCACGATTCAGTTCTGTGTATGAACCTTCAATTGGATACAATGAGACAATTACTCGAAGTTTGTTCTTCTCAAATACCATGCTTTGCTTCTTTAAGTTGATGATTGCATTCATGTCAAAATCCCAATCAATCCCCAACAACGCAAGGCATGGATTACTAACATCGACGATCTCAATAACTTCCAAATCAACCACTACTCTTGCCCCTTCAATATTTAAGGTTACTCCATGCAGGCGCACCATTGGGATTATCTTCTGCCAATTTTCCATGCACAACTGAATTGGCGACCATAACAACTTAGGATTTCCCATATGTTCCCACGTCTGCTTCAGTAGTACATTAGCATCAGAGCCCAAGTCTAGGATCACCTGACCCATTTCAAAATCACTGATCTGCGCAGTCAGCCGCATCTCCCTAGTGGTTCTTTTCTTGCTTTGGTTTACCTTATTGACTATGCATTGTCTTGGTAATGAATTATCCTTGTTGATGCAATTATCTATCATCTCTTGTAGTCCCTCTACTGCCTTTTGATCCCATAGTAGCTTCATACAGGTCTGTAGAAATGATTTCAACACTGTGGGATCTAACTCTTGGGTTCCAGTAGCATCTTTAGGTTTCTCCTTTCGTGAGGCTATCAACATTGGGTTCTGAGATGTAGAAGCACCTGGACTCATAAAATTCTTCCTTGCCTCCATGAATGTCTCTTTTTCCTTATGTAAATCAAACCCAACATTCTTCTCACCAGCTTTTCGGAACCATGACTTTGATTCTGGTTGTTTTCCTTCAACCTTGTCTTCACCAGTGGCTACACCACTTCGCATGACTATGTTGACACTAGGATCATATTTGCACGGCTCAAGTCTCATCATTTAGATATTCTGTGTTGGTTGTTGGGTCTTCTTCTCCTACATCTTTGGTATTAAGATCAGGCAATCTTATATAACATGATCAAATTGTTTGCAGTACTGACATGAGGGGTGTGTTGGATTCTGACAGTCATACGCAAAGTGTCCTGGTTCTCCACAGTTGTAACAAATTAGTTTTCCCCAACCTCTTCCAGCTCCTCGTCCTCGTCCTCTTTCTCGTCCTTGAAATCCTCCACGAGATGTATGTGAGACTTGGTCGTTCTACGTGCGGTTTTCAACCTGCATCCTATATAGTTGAGTTATGTCCATCATTCACTCATAGCTTCAACAATTCCTCTCGTCATGACCAACTGATTTACAAAAGTTACAAAAATGTTTTTTTAGGTACTGTATAAACTTTTGTAATAAGGAGCAATTATCGGTTGAATGTTGTCCTGAAACTTGGCAAATACTACACTCGATACTTTCCCTAGTGCTTGATCAAGTGGAAGACTCTATTTTTAGCGGGTTAGGACCTCTCACAGCTATATAATCCTGAAATATAGGGAATTTATCCTTATGATGGCTTTTAGCCTTGAATTTTGTGCACCAAACTTCAGAGTGTGTCTCTATCTTAACCTCCTTTCCCTTCTTTAGGTTCTGCAACTCCATATGCAGGCTTGCTAGCTGCACTTGGATCTGTTGAACTGCTACATTTATATCCTCGATCGATGAAGCTTATAGCTTCATCGTGATTTCCAATGCTTCGACCTGAGACCCAATCTTTTGTTGAGATATGGTAACCATAAGTGAGGTAATAGAAAAGCTATGTACCAATCCCTATGTTGTTCATCTGAGATCTGAAGGTTAGCTTGACTTAGTAAACACTCTAGTTGTTGATCTATATCCCACACATATTCATTAACATTTTGCTTAATCTCCTTGATCTCAGTCACACACTGAGATTTTGTCTTCGGCTTCATAAATTCCACGTTCAGCGCATCCTTCGTATTAGCCAATGAAGCAGCTGGGTGAGTCGTACTGTATCTGATATACAAAGTAAGCACCCTATCCTTTAGCGTTGTACCGAGATGAACTTTCTTTATATCATGACCATTGATCTGCTGTGATTTCCACACAGCTTCTGTGACGAACCAAAACTGTTCAGGATCCTTTGATCCCTGACCCTTGAATATAGGCATTTTTATCGTATTTTCCATACTAAATAGTGGAGGTGGAGGTGGAGGTGGAGGTGGAGGTGGAGATGGAGGTGTATGAGGTGGAGGCGAAGGTAGAGGTGGAGTGGTTGGATGTTGAATTTTGGAAGTACGATGATCTACAGTCTATGCTGCACCTCTAGGCATACTAGAGATACTTCACTCTTCTTCACTTTCACACTCTCCTAATAAGGGACTGTATTCACTTTCGACAAATTTGTCTTGATCTACTCTGAATCGATTTCCACTTTGTGTAGATCCATTTGGACCCCTCTTAAACATTAAGGTAAAGGCATAGCCTTTTTTTCACACAAAAGCATTTTAATCCATATTTTTTGCGATTTCAAGTACTTATCTCCCGAACCCTTGAAGAATTGTCGTTCACACAAAAGCATTTTAATCCATATTTTTAGCGATTTCAAGTACTTATCTCCTGGACCCTTGAAGAATTGTCGTTCGACTTTGCTATAAGACACAAATGTATCTATTGCAAATTTAGTGATGAAACTGCCAAAGATATTATCAATCCAATAATCAACAGCCCTTGTAACCTTATAATCATACCTTTCAAGGCGTCATATGAGTTTCAGAGTCAACACAATAGGATTGTCACGGTTACAAGAAGGTTCGCTATCTACTAATTTGGATAGCCACTCATATAACTCGCAAGAGAATAGCCCCAAGGGTTAGCTCAACTGGTCAAGTCCCCGTTGTTAAGTTCTTCGCAGATCGGGAGGTCACAGAGTCAATTCTCCTTGATGCCCTTGGGGTTAGGCTCTGCTAGTCTGGTCGATGGGCTTTAAAAGATTCCCTTCGGGGTTGATCTGCCTAGATTTTCCTGTGGATGTAATGGCCACCCAGTGTCCGTGAACCACAACATAAAAAAAAACTTGCAAGGGAATGATGAAAATAAAACTTCGTGTACTTCTATGTAAATATACCTTTGTAACCACCTTTCTTTTGATAAGCATGGATTCCTATTCTCATGGCTTGAAAATTCATGCAACTTACGATCTATCCACTTCTCAATTTCCTTCTTAGTTGGTATCCACTTATTCCACATCACACATCCCTCAGATAGATCTCGGCCCTGACAGTGGAACCATTTGTTGGTGTGAGGGGGCTTGGACCCAGGTTCAGTTAGCTATGCTAACCAACAAAACCCTACACTGCCAGCCCTTTCTTAAATAACCCGTATAATGTAGGCTGCAGTCTCAACCGAGGTTATATTGGGGGATGCTAGAACTAGGATTCTACATCCAAAAGGCTATGTGATGTGGTTTAAGGCACTTTCTAGGGTCTTAGTTCAGATCTAACCTTCATGAACCCTTATTCATGAGACTTAGATGATTTCCAGTTAAAGAAAGTTATAAGATTCACGTAACTATCTAATCATGCATAAAACAACATCTAACAGTTGATCTAGATCTTCACGGAGTAATTAAGATAAAATACAGATAAATATCATTTAATTGCACGTAAATATAGAAAATACACAGTGCATAAAAATAGACACAATTTTGTTTCAAATATCTTTCTATTACTTCAGATCTTCCTTTACAACTTTTCTAGACCCTTTGCACATAACTGCAAGGGCCCACACACTCAGCTACGAACTTGCCTAGGTCTTCGTGCACTGAGCTGCAGGTGCCTTCCCCTTGGCCCAAAACACAGAAAGATCTAGAATTACAGACCCAAAATCATATCATCATGAATTACTTCATTGCTAAGACATCTCTTTATATATCCTTCACTATTACAATACCATGGTCTGCAAACCATGGGCGAATCTCAAAAACAGACCAAAATATAAGGGGTTTTAAGCTTCCTAAAACCCCTTGACTCCTATTTGACTTGCACTACTCAGGCTCCTCTCCTAAAAATGTAGAGACTTACAATATTTTAACAAAATTGACCCAGGGGACCCGTCCCAACACTTAAGCACTCACTTGATGAAGTCAATTTTGACTACCTTGATAGGATCCACACTTTCTTGGTACACATTTTCTTGATTCTTTCAACATTGATAGCTTGATACTTCTTTTACAGACTTGAAGGATTCTAATAAAATCACTTGGTCCTTTACTCACTACTTCCTTCTTTTCCACTGTTGTCTTCCAACTAAATATGCCAAGCTCTTTCCTAGCTTGTGCTACTTGTTCTTCGCAACTGAATTCTGATCAAAATTGACCCCAAAAAATTAAGGACCCAATAGGCTCTGACCACAATCTATTGATTCGCCCTTGAGTCAAAATTTTTCTTGCACACTTAGTCCTTCCTTTGGTTTTTCAACTAATGTTAATCCTTCTTTCATATTTTCATATGTCTCTCCTTTAAATGAAGGACCCAACTCTGGAATAATATCCAAAACGTTTTGGTGGAAACATGTATACTTGTCCAAGTGATCTTCCATTTTTGCATCAAAGTAGAAGCCTTATTAATAAAGTTCTAAGTTATCTTAGCATCTAGATGTATAGGCCAAGAAACGAGCAATTCATTCCATTGATTATCAACATCAAGATTGAGCTTAAACAACTACAAGTATTTTTCTTGGATAGTGGGTCTAAGATCACAAATCACTTGTTTAGATTTATGTAATTCATCCTCCAGTGTAGTAATATAGGAATAATTTTGGGCTATATCCTCAAAAATGATATTCCTGTCCACTAGATCAATAATGGTGAGACCCTCATCCATGAGCTTCTTAACTTCCCGCAACTAGTAGACCTAATGATTTCACTTGGTGAGAAGACTAGGTTAGTCCTATACTTGTTTGAACATTGTTTGGGAATCACCTATATACTGTTGAAGTTTAGTGCAAAAAATAGTTCCTTGTGCTACTACCTGGTCAATGTTATGAATGTACTTTGTAGTCGGATCTGGAAGTTTCTCCCAAAACTTAGTAATCATTCTCTGTAAAGATTTGTTCTTAGCTACGAGAATAGTGCAATCATGCTTGAGCAACTCCAAACATTGTACAAAGTCATGGCCTAGAATATATTCTAGTAACATAGGACTAGCATATGCCAATGTCATCCATATCCAAATGAGATTGGCCTTAAAGTCAACAACTTATTTCTCATCCTTTTCCACCTATTACTGTAATTGATCCCTCTCCTCCCTAAATTTCACTAGTTGTTGTTGTAAGGTGTCTCGATCATTTAAGTTGGGGGATTGTCTTTTTTATTTCTTCGGGACCTATGTAAGATCAAAATACCCTAATTCTAAGGAGATCATTTGTTCTTCCATTTGCGGGGAATAAGCTCAAACAAACTAAAATATTTTACCCAAGTACCAGTGTTTAAGGTCTCCTATGGATAAAGAGTTAGATGAAGGCATATTGGTCTGCAAAGGGTGTCCACTTGCAATTGATCTATCTTAATGACCATGTTCTAACAGGTTAGTAGGCTCCTTCTTCCCTTTCTGATTATATTTCTAACAGGTATCTAGTTCCTAGACTGAGGATGATACTGGTAGAAGAAGCAGAAGATTGGAAGGGGGTAAAGAACTAGTAGGATGCAAAGAGGAAACAAGAGTGGGATCATCAATGGAATGGCTAGAAGGGGAATTTGAGTCAGTGCATGGAGGATCATCATTCAACGACGAAGAAACTATTTTTGTTTGGCTTGTGGATTTTGTGCACATGAATTGGGTACTCCTTGATGAGCCATAAGGAGCTATTGTGGATTCTACTACTGAGGAGCTTGGTACATCTTGCAATTTCATTGGTGGTTCCAAATACAGGTATGTCGCGTAGCACAAGAAAAGTAGACTCCTGTAGTTTTTCAAATTTTGGCTTGACCTTAGGTACAATAGTGTCAGACGTAGGAAATAGGTCTACATCAGTGAAGTCATTATCCAAAAGGACAACCTTCTCATATTTTCCATATAAGTCATCCATGGGTTCGACACACAGGTTAGATATTTCAAACTAGATTGTGGCTTTGAGAGGGAAGACCATGGTTGAATATCAACAGAAATAAACTTTATGAATAAAGGGGATGGTATCGGAAATGAGGAAAATAGGACTCAAATTCAGATGCCAGGGATAGAACTCAAAGAAGATTCAAAGGAAAATGATGCGAATATTTTTTTTTTTGATACTTATAGACTCGCAGAGGAATTACTGATATTAAATTGCTCAATGTTTTCATTGAATGAGGTAGGTGAAGCTAAAGGAATAAAATCAAATTTTATTTGGGGAGTTAATTGGATAGACAAACATATCTCGAGACAAGATGTCATCACTAAAGAATTAACTGATTCAAGGAATATTAACATTGGATAAAGGATGAAACAACATAAAGCTAAATGGCAAAAAGTAACTGCAAAAAAATAAGGATGCATAGACTATACATCCCCAACCATAATTGGTTGTGGTATGATGCAACAGGAACCAGTACACAATTAACATTGCTAATGACAAGGACTAGAAGTGTTGAAAACATAACTAGTTTTAGTCTTCATAATTGTTGATGTACTCATTGCAATATGTATCCTATGTAACAAACAAGAAAAGAAAAGAAAAAAATATTATTATTAAAACATGGGTTTCATGCTCTTTACTAATGGTCTTCTAGGTAAAATAATGTTCTTAATGCTTCTAGGGTTTGTTAGGTTTTAGGATTTATTTTCATGATTCAAATGATTCAATATCATGTTTATAAGAGCCTTCTAGGAAAAATGTATTTATAAAAAGAATTAGTTTTTAGTATAGAATGTCCTGGAATCTCCTAAAGTACAAGCCATCCCTAGAAACATCAAGTCGACCTAAAGGAGGGAATTTGATCCATTTGAGAAGGTTATATAAAGGAAGTAGTTTGACCTCATTTATCGCTCAACCAAGAAAATTTCAATCATCACATCTAAAGCTTCCAACAAATCTCCGTAACAAGCCAAAGGTACAAAACATGTTGAAGGTATAGAACTGAGTTGGAGGTGTAGAACTGAGTTGAAGGTTCGAAACTAAGATGAAGGCACAAAAAAAGTTGAAGGTACAAAAGTAATGTAATAGGTTGAAGGTGAAGAATAGGTGTAACAACTCCAGGTTAAAAGTTCATGTCATAAAGTTAACAAAGGAAAAACAATACCAAGGTCCTGGGACAGGTATTCCAAGAGGAATGATAGGCAAAACATCCTAGTGGGCATCACTTGTTGTTTATTATGGATAATGGGAAATTGGAAAAGGATTTGGCAAAGGATTTTAAAAGGATAAAAGGAATTATTACCTTGGTTTGGGCTGACCTAGGTTCGATCTATACTGCACACTAACAAAACCCTCAATAATTGGCCCTTTCGACAATGACCTGCAAGTAGATCATAGTCTCACCCGAAGTGACTATGGGAGGATGTAGAACCTGGTTTCTGTAGCCTTGAAGGATTAGGGGATGTGATATTATTATGTTTTCTTATTCTTATCATTCATAAATCACTTCACCACATTATATTGAACACTTAAATATCTCATATAAAACCATAAACATCACTGCGCTGAAAGTAAAATGCAACTATAATAACTGCTACTCTACAACAGATAATAAGAAAATATACACATGAACACCGATGTACCGTGGTTCACCCTAATGTGGGGCTACATCCACAAGAATTGTTGGTTATATAATGAATCTTTGTACAAAAAAAAGTTCTTATCTTGCACACTAAATTGCAGGTTGTCTGCGCACTCAACTGCAGACTCAGGCCTCTGCGCACTCAACTTTAGAGCCTCTCCTTTGCTAAAAAAATACATATCACAAGAATACAACCATAACATTGGTCTAGATCCAAAGATAGATAAGATGATTCCCTTCTTATATGCTATTACATCGGAGCGTTACATCATTACAATACCATGGTCCAGATATTATGGAATCCATAAAACAAGCAACTATGGCCCAAAATGCTCATTGATCCTTTACAAAAATAGCATGCTTTTACAAAAAGGAGGGGATTCAACCCAACCTGAAGCCCTTATATCACACGGTATATTCCAAGTGCTCCACTACGCGGTCCACTTCATGTTTCAATGCTCTACTGTGCACTCTGTTGCGAGTTCCACTATGCGCTCTGTTACAAAAAATGCAGAGTCTTTGCCAAAATCTATGTCAAATTGGGCTATGCCCAATAGTCCCCCAAGACTCACATGTGACTTGCCCCGAGTCACTCAACCATTTTTCCTCTGATTTTTGCTGCAATACTGTTGTAGGTACTGTTGAACTGCTGCATAATCTCAATGACTTTCTTCACTTTGTTGCACACTTCCTCCCACAGTGCTTCTGTGCTAGGTCTCGTAGTTTTCTACATCATTGTTATCTTCCTCTATCAAATCTCTTGAAGCTTCTCATCTACTTTTTGGGACAGTTGGAGAGCCTCATCCTGTCATGGTAAGTTCTCTCTGTCAAAAGCTGCTCTTCCTTCCTTAGCTCCTCTATATTCTTTTGGAGGGCATTTCCCTCGTTGATCTTGGTGAGCTTCTGTGAGATTGGTAGGGTATTCACAGTTTCCTAAATATCTTCTATCTGTTGCTGCTTCTTTTGAACATCTTCCTGTAGTTTCTGCACATTTTGATATTCAACTATGAGGTGTACTTGTTCAATTGCGAGGTGTGTTGCTCGTGCAGCTTCAGCTCATCTATTATCTCTTGGTGCAGTTTGTGTAATATTTGAAGTGGTACTGTTATGATGTTCATATTCACATGCTTCCACCCCTTGGCTTGCTACTGTACCTCGGTAAAGTCAAACTACAGGGCTCCAATAGGTATTGGTGCTAACCGCGCTGCAAGTGTAGGCTCTACTGGCCTTTCTTATCCAATCTTCTCCACTACATGTGTTGGTTGTCTAACTGTCTGTGCCATTATCTTAAGTTATGCAATGCACTCCTGGACATTTGTTAGAAGTCCATCGTAGCAATCTTCTAACCTGTTCCATGATTTTGCTATCCCTTCCTGAATTTTATCTCCAATCTTATCCAAGTCCCCCTCATTGAGGACCACTGGTGTTATGTCTTTGATCTTGTCTACCTTTTGCTTCTTTTTGGTTCTTGTGGTAGCTTTGGTACCTGCCTTCCTCTTCTCTATGATAGCTGGGCATATCTCTATCTTTCTAGATTCTTTGTTCCTTTAGAAGGATCCTAGTGACCCTCATCGTGTTTCTCCTCTAGCTCTAGCTCATTCTCATCCTTATCTTTTCCACTATCTTCCCCATGTTACAGTATGTCCTCCTCTGTCAGACTATCTTGTGCCTATGTCTCCAGTGCAGTCATTGATTCGGTAAGCCACTATTGTACCTGTGTTAGGAGGTCACCTTCTGTTACTAAATATGGTAGGGGATTCCATTTTTTCTTTACGTCTCTACGAGCCTGTATATAAAATTTTTGGAAATTAACCTTAAACTTCGCAATAAAGTTATACTACTCATATAAGGTCGGCGAAAGGCTAGGGTGTTGGTTCAACAACATATGTAAGTCCATATGATATGACAAAAAACCATCATATTCTCCTGTGCTCGTGACGGTTTAGTGGTATACCACAGCAAGGCATACCGCATGACTTCACAAAAATCTGAAGCTATCGAAGGCAACTACGAATCCTCTGGCTCTCTCCATGTTAGAATTTTAATTATCAAAATTAGCCATGTGTAATGAAATTTAGTACCTTTCTCCTGGACCTCACGACAGTCATCCAAAAACTCCTAGCATAGATATGTCGCCCAGTTGTACTTAACCCCATTGGCACACTGTGCATCTAATGAAACCATCGATGCAGGGACTTCATTAGCCTGACACTTCCTCGTGATATTCCCAACCAATATATGTGGTGCAAATTTAACTCCTTGGTGACTGATTTATTTGATATCGTAACCTTGCTTCCCTTTTGTCTGTCCAAACTTCTTCTTCATGTTTTTGCCTATTGCCCTGTCTTGATTTTTCCTAACAAATTATTCTGCAGGGTTCCACTCTTGATACATAAGTCTTGTGATTCTTCATATTATCATTTGGTCTATAGGGATACTCTTCCCCATCCATAGGCATCCATCGTGCACCAACATGAGCAGTTGTCTCATACAAGTTGTTCTCCCTGGACTTCTACCGAAGTGCGGCACATTCAACAGGTTCAGTAATCCTGACTGCACCAATCCAGCCACCCACTTCTATGGTTCTAACCTCATCACACTACTCTCAGGGTAGTGTACCTACTTTAGATATATGTTTGGTGTGAACTGTGGATATTTCTTCTTGTCATTAAAATCGTAGTCCGTGAGCTTCAGTTGTAGAATTTTCCCAAGGATTTCTCCACCAAATGGCACTGACTCCGGCAATAGGGGTGTGAAGGTTCCATACTTCTCATCCTTCAATTCTTTGATGGGTTTTACATATGGTTTTCTTAGTGGGATATATGGCAGTAGAGGTGATGGAAACGTTGCGCCATCTGCTTCCATTTGCACCTATTCTGCTTGTTCCTCAATATCTCTCACTTGCTTAGGCTGCTCAATGGGTCTCTTATCCTATTTATTCTTCGTTCTTAGTTCCTTGGGCATTTTCTTTCATGGGGATCTTTGTTGTGTGTGTGATGTTGCTGTTGCGGGTGATGTTGCTACGGGAAACTCAGATGTTGCTGCGGGCGTACCACCTACTGCTTCAATTACTACTTCCATGACTCCAGCTAAGCCCTTCTTGTTGAATATACGGATGAATTATTTAGTCGGTAGGATACTCATGTGAGAGTTTCTATAGCTTCTTCGCACTGGTAATACTCGAATTCTCAATTCAATAAAGTGCCAAATCTAGGTGGGACACATCTTTTATAACAATTCTAAATTTCTAACCTCATCATTAGCTCGGATCGTGTTCAAATTGTGCTCATTAATTACATATCTATCCATAGATCTTTTCAATATGTCCTCATAAATGCAACTTTCTGCATGTTTTAACGTTAACTTTCCCTTTTAACATTTCATCAAACTTCGATGCATCCTATAGTGTAGTGAACAATTGCTCTTACATTGCAACTCCTATGAAATTCGACATAATCCATACTGTAGCAAAGTAACCTCATACATTAGAGTTCTCTACAACGTAGTTTATAGTCCAGTGCCCACTTTCAACTGCATGTGACACTATGACTTTTCTCCTTCCTTCTTCAGAGCAAAGCTATAGGGACAGGGTTTTCCCTGTACAACTTCAACCTACTGCCATTTACTCTTCCTTGAATCGATTCTCCATTTAACTTTTCTAATTGAACTGCGCCTCCATTAGTAATATGCTTGATAATCTAGGGTCCCAACCAATGCAGTTTGACCTTTCCTAGAAACTTTACAAACTTATTGTCATAAAGGAGAACAAGGTCTGCTACCTGGAACTTTCTCTACTTAATATGTCTTTCATGCCAGGGCTTTTCCCTTTCTTTCTGTACATGATGATGAAATATTGCTATAAATCTATCTTCCTCCAAAGCAGGCAATTGCAACATTATTTCCTCCATTATATTAGGGTCTTCCATATCTTTAAAAGCTACAATCCTCAAGCTAGGCATGATGTATTCCATGGGCATCACAGATTCTTGCCCATAAACTAACCTGAATGGTGTCCGACCTATCAAATTTTTACATGTGGTCCTATAAACCCATAATACTGATGGAATTCTAAGGTCTTAGTCATCTCTATTAACATTGAATAGTAAGTGCATTCTCGAAAATCTTATTAAATGCTTCTACTGTTTTGTTGGCCTAAGGGTGATAAGGGGTACCCTTCTGATGATAAACTTGGAACTCCTCAGTCAATGCTTCAATAGTCTTATTTAGGAAGCGTGAAACTTGATCACTCTTAAAAATCTCCAGACATCCAAATCTAGACAATATGTACTCAAAAATAAACTTCGAAGCAGTCTTTGGGCTACAGTCCCTTATTGGTTGTGCTTCAACCCATCTTGTTAAGTAACCAGTCACTGTAATTATGTACCTCACTACCAGTCCTCTTTCTAGGTGGGTTCATAGGTCCAACAAAATTAATGGCCCACTTATCAAAGGCCTGCAATGTAATTTGTGGTATTAATAGCATCTCATCTCTTTTGGAAGGATTCCCTATTCTTTGACACACATCACATGCTCAAAAATACTCCACATCTTTATGTAGTGTAGGCCACCACAATCTTGCTCTCAAAATCTTCCTCAAAATATCTTTTCCTATGTATTGTCCACTAGCTAGGCCTCCATGAGCCTCTTCTAGAATCATATGTCTTTCATTTTTAGGAACATATCTGTGTAGTATCCCATATGGTCCCATATTATATAAATGTCCTGCTATTAATGAAAAATTAGCTGCCTTAACCACTAATTCTTTCTTTTGTTGTGTAGTATACTCTGAAGGAGCCATTCCTGTGATTAAAAACCAAATAATATTTGTGAAATGGTCATCTACAACTCTAATTGCAAATAACTACGGATTAGGGAGATTATCTTCTATGCTAGTTGGTTCTTCCCCTATTTCCAATATTAATAGATGGTCAGGTCCTGCATTCAATCTCCCTGGTTTAACAATGATCTCAAAGTCATATTCCTAGAATAACAATAACCATATGCAAATCTTTCCTCCTAAGACAAGCTTATTAACCAAATACTTCAGTTGGGAATGATTAGTAAACATTTTAAAGTGTGACCCCAACAAATAGTGTCTAAATTTCTGCAAAGCATATAGCATGGTTAGTCCTTCCCTTTATGTAGTGTGTAACTCTTTTCTTCTTTATATAACTTTCTACTTGCAAAATCTATAGGATGATCAATCTCTCCTACACCAAGTTGTGCCAGTACTACTACCAAAGCTATACAAGAGGCATTCACATGGACATGTAATTCCTTATTCCAATTAGGGAACACTAGTATATGTGCAACTACCATTTTTTATTTTAATATGTCGAGGTTCTTCTGACATTCTTCATTACACTGAAAAGTTTCATCCTTCTTCAACAATTTTTCCATACGTGCAGTGATCTAAGCATACCCCTTGATGAATTTCTTGTAATACCCAGTATGTCCTAACTTAGTACGAAGCTATCTTACTGTCTTAGGTGGAGCCAAGTTCACAATGATAGCAATCTTAGCAGGGTCCACCATTATACCTTGCTTATAGACAATATGTCCCAATAGTATGCCAAAAGGTACACAAAATATGCACTTATTTAGGTTCAAAGAGATCTGACATTGTCTACATGTGTTGAGCATAAGTCTTAGACTTCCAACATGTTTTATCAACAATCCAAATATTGTCCAATCATCAAAATATACCTATAAACACTTATGGATATATTCCTTAAAAGCTGCAACCACCACCCAAGAAAATATAACTGGGGCATTTTTTAATCCAAAAGTAATTACTGTGTATTGATATGAGCCCCATTCTATAGAAAATGTGGTCTTATGCTGATCTTTAGGTGCAATCCTAATCTGATGATAACCTAAGAATCCATCTATAAATGAGTAAGCTTCTTGGCCTCCTACATTGTCTAGCACTTCATCTGTGAAAGGGGTAGGGAAGGGATCATGTAGACATGCATCATTCAACTTTCTCAGATCAACACAAATCCTAATTTCTCCTTGATTATTCTTCTCATGCACCACCATAGGACTTACCCATTTTGATTCTTCTCCTTATACTTTGGGTTTAGCTTGTAAAGTCTTTGTTTGACTGGCTTTAAATCAGGCTTAAGGGGAATCTTCATGACTCCTAGATCTCCTATTATACCCTTCATTTCTAAAAAATTGGTGGGAAACAGTTCTTGATATTCATGAAGTAACTTTGTAATTTGACTAGCTATCTCTTCATCTTGGTAATCTCTTATTGTTGCAAACTTGGGTTCCTTTTTTGATCCTTTGTTCACCTTCTTAGTCTTCAATGGCTTCATTATATCTGGTATCTCTGGCTTAGGTCGAGTTACTTCGTAGTATCCTTCTGATTCTGCTATGTCGATATTGCAAGGATCGTCTTCTTAATCTACAGTAAGGTTATAGCATTCCAGTGCATTTTCTATTTGCACAGCCCAATCAGGTTGTTGCCATGTTAGTGGGGTTATATTCTCAAATATCTTCTTCCTGACTGTATGAAGGGCCAAATCTATGTATAGACAATCATCCTCAAAGTTGAATGTTAATATGAAGCCATCAACGATGTCTACCTAGTTCATTGTACCATGTTGAAGCTCTGTTTCTAGGTACCGATTTTTAGGGATTGTCTCTAATGTATGAATGAATCCATGTATCCGTTCTTGCTATGGAATCTCCTTCCATGTTGTAGTGCATAGTTGGATATGATTCCTCTGATTAGTTTCACCATCATACTTTATTTCTATCTCTATATATATCTGCCCAAATCTTATCCACATCAATCTTCAATATTCCTACGATCCTCCTATAATATTCTTGTGTGCATTCCACCATCTAGTAGGGATAGCTTTCAGGGCTATATCTAAGGATGGAAACCTTTAATTTTCTGTAACTTGTTCTTCATAATCATTAATAAAAGTATTTACGTCACCTAGGCCATCATAAGAGGGTAGATACCATACATACCTCAGATACCATACAACGAACTGATTTGGTAATTCTTGCACAACACCTTGTGGATACTTCATGCAACCTATTCTATCATTTTTCCAATTCTTCTTATGAGTCTGAGGTACAAGAACTATCATGCTCTCAACTCAAATTTCCTTATTTAGTAGGGTTAACACAATCTTGTTGCTTCGTTGTGATTTGATAGATATTGTCTATGTTAGCTAAGCAATATTCTTCTTTGACTGGTTTTGTGTATCTTATTCCTTCTAATGGATCCAAGGGAACAATTGCTCTCTCATTGTTTCCTTCAAATATCATCTGTCTCTTTTTCAGATTAATTATGGCCAAATTGTCAAATGCCCAGTCAATTCCAAGCAATGCAGGATAAGGGCTACTATCACCGACGATCTCTATTAGTTCAAAATCAGCAATACTGTGAACTCCTTCAATATCTATTGTGACACCTAGTAGTATTCCTTGAGGGAAGATCTTTCGCTGATTTTCCATCCTTAATTGAATAAGTGACCACTGTAGCTTTGACTTACCCATTAATTCCCATGTTTTCTTCATCAAGAAATTAGCATTAGATCCTAGATCCTGAATAACTTGATCCATCTTATATACTCCTATTTGAGAACTAAGCCTCAACTCTCTTTCAGTTCTCTTCTGTCAATGTAAATTACTGACTATGTGAATCTCACTTCTCAGTGTTTCTTTGGATGCAAAAGAATTTATCAACTCCTAAAGCCATTCTACAGTCTTTTGGTCTCTTAACAGTTTCATACTAGTATGCAGAAAAGACTTTAAAATACCTACTTGATTTTCTGAATCCTGGTCTTGTGTCAGAGCTCAGTTCTGTATCGACGCTGATGATACATCGCAGTTACTTTTCTGATTAGGCTTAGCTATGGACTAGAGGCCGAAGCTCCAACATCCATAAAACTTCACTTTTATTCTATAAATACTTATTTTTCTTTATGAATATAAAAAATGAGAACTTTCTCAGCAATCTTTCTTATCCATGCACTTTCAGATTCTTTCCTTTCGTCTGCTTTATCACTACTGGTTGCAGTGTCGCTCCTAGTGACAATATTAATTCGAGGTTTGTCTATTCTCCTTTTAGTAGTGATCATTTGAATATTTTGTGTTAGATATATATTCCTTTTTTCTTTCATCTTCACCATAAGTATAGGGCATTCTTGAATTACGTGGTCAAAGGATTTACAATACTTACATGTCATTGTGGGGTTCTCGTAGTCTCGTGCAAAATGACCTGGTTGGCCACAATTATAGAAAATGCTCTGTCCACATCCTTGACTAGCTCCACCACCTCAACCTCTTCCTTGGAAGCCTCCTCAACCACCATGTTTTCTATTGTCCTCTTTTCCATGCTCTTCTTTCATTCTATAAGTTTCAGCATCACTCTCCATCATTAGTTCATAAGATCAACAATTATTCTCATCATGTCCTACTGATTTACAGAATTTTCAATATAGATTCCTTAGAGTTTGTACATATTTATGTAATAAGTAATATTCTTATGAATGATTTTCGCCTCTAGCATTACATATTTCACACCATAGGTTGGATCCTGTATTCAGAGGACTTGGTGCTCCACCAGCCATGTAATTTCTGAAGATAGGGTACTGTTGTTTAGAATGGCCCTCCGATCTAGACTTTGTACACCATACTTCTTCTCTAACTTCTTTACTTTTCTTGATGTCTTGTAACTCTAGGTTTAGGTTTGCTAGCTGACTATAAATTTGTTGCATGCCTACATTAGTATCTCCTATAGGTGAAGCTTCCAATTTCATCGCAATTTCTAGAGCTTCGGCTTGAGTTCCTATCTTTTGTTGAGTTAACGGAAATTTGATATGCGGTAGCATCGCAGCTATAAAACATTCTCGATGTTATTGCGGAGCTATGTCAAAGCTTACTTGATTCAATAGCACCTTAAATCTCTGATCAAACTCCCAAAAAAACTTAGTAGGTTTCTATTTGATCTCTTTCAACTCGGTCATGCACTGCGACTCAGACTTCAGCTTCTTAAATTTTCTCATTAATGCTTTTTTAATATATGCAAATGTTTTGTTATGATTATTTGAATACTTAATATACAATGTCAATGATTTATCTCATAATGTCGCAACGAGTTGCGCTTTCCTTATATTCTCATTTTTGATTTATTTCATTGTCCATACTGCTTCACCTAAAAACCAAAATTGTTTTGGATCCTCCGATTCAGATCCTTTGAAAATGGGTAGCTGAATATCATCAGCCATACTACTTCTTGGAGGAGGAGGGGATTGGGGGAGAAGCAATGGGAGGGGTATGGGGGGTAGGAGGGGTAGAGGGAGGGGGAGGGGGAGGGAGAGAGCTAAAAACACCCTGACTATTACTGGATTCGGGCTTCTGCAAATTCTCAGGTTGGAAGGGTGAATACGATAAAGCTACTTGGGGGTTGTTAGGGTGGATTTCTTCTCTTTCACTTTCAAATTCACTCAAAAGAGGACTATAATCAGTCTCCATAAAGGTCTTCAGACCTTGTCCACGTGATCTCTTTCTGGTATCTACTCTATATCTATTCCCACTTCGTGTTGTTCCAATCTCTTACTCAGATTTATTCCCTCTTCTTTCAAACATAAGTAAACTAGCAATCTGATTGCATATGTGAAATTGCCTTTTCACACAGAAGCATCTTAATCCAAATTTTTGGATATTTTAAATACTTACCTCACGGTCACTTGAAGAAGCGTCATTCTACTTTGCTATAGGACACAATTGATTCTACGGTGAACTCATTAACGAATCCTCCCAAGATACTATCAATTTAGAAATCAACAACCCTTGAAATCTTATTGTCAATGCTATTGAGTCATTATATCAGTTTAGTATTCCACATCGTAGGTTCTTCAACTTTAAAATAGTCTTTTCTTTTGGTCAACCTCGATATCCACTTGTATAACTTGGTAGGAGATGATATGAAGAAAATTTTGTATTGATATATAAAAATATACTTCTGTAACGAAGCTTCAGCTGTCATATGAGGGTTTCTATTTTCTTGATCTACAAATTATCACTCTTTTAGTTATGTCTAGTATTGAATCTCCTTCTTCGATGGGTGCCACATCCACATGTCCTTCAAAAAGATCTTGGTCTCAGCAATGGAACCATTTTTTTGCTTGTTTTAGGGTGACCCAAGTTCAATCTATACTATGGACCAACAAAACCCTCAATCACTGGTCCTTTCGGCAACAACCTGCAAGCAGATCACAGTCTCACCCAAAGTGACTATGGAAGGATGCAGAACCAGGTTTCTATAGCCTTGAGGGATTGGGGGATGTAATATTATTATGTTTTCTTATTCTTGTCATTCATAAATCACTTTTTTCGCATTAGATTGAACACTTAAATATGTCATATAAAACCATAAACCATCATTGTGATGAAAGTAAAATCCAATTGTAATGATTGCTACTCTACAACATATAATAAGCAAATATACACATGAACATCGATGTACCATGGTTCACCCCAATGTGGGGCTACGTCCACAAGAACTGTTGCTTATATAATGAATCTTTGTACAACAAACAGTTCTTGGCCTACGCACTAAGCTGCAGGCTGTCTACGCACTCAACTTCAAACTCAGGACTCTGTGCACTCAGCTGCAAAGCCTCTCCTTTGCTACAAAACTATATATCACAATAATATAACCATAACACTGATATGGATCCAAAGATAGATAGGACGATTCTCTTGTTATTAGTTTACCCTATATATATGGTATTACATTGGAGGGTTACATCATTACAATATCATGGTCCAGATACCATGGACTCCCTAAAAAAGGAAACTATGGCCCAAAAATTCCATTGGTCATTTACAAAAATAGTGCGCTTTTACAAAAAATAGGATCTTTGACCCACCTCGAAGCCCTTACACCGCACAATATATTCCAAGTGCTCCACTACGTGGTCCACTTCGCGTTCTGTTGCTCTACTGCATGCTCCACTGTGTGCTCTGCTCCACAAAATGCAAAGTCTTTGCCAAAATCTAGGCCAAGTTGGATTGCGCCCAACACTCAACCAAGAAAAATTTGACCATCACATTTAATTTTTCTCACAAAGGCACATAATAGGCTGAAGGTACATAACATGTTGAAGGTAAAGAAATGAGTTGAAGGTGTAGAACTAAGTCGAAGGTAAAAAACTAAGATGAAGGTGCAGAATAGACTGAAGGTACAAAACTAAGGTAATATGTTGAAGGTGTAGAATATGTGTAACAACCCCAGGTTAAAAGTTCATGTAATAAAGTTAATAAGGAAAAATAAGACCAAGGTCATGGGACACGCATTCCAAGAGGAATGTTGGGCAAAGAATCCTAGTGGGCATCACTTGTTGTTTATTATGGCTAAGGGGAAATTGGAAAAAGATTTGCAAAGGCTTTTAAAATGATGAAAGGCATTACTGGAATTTTATTTATGAAAATAAATGAAATTAGGAGAAAAGGAAGGTGAAAGGTCACAAGTTGCATATGAGGAGGAAATTGAAGGAAAATAGAGGAAAAATGAATAAATTAGAGGCATCAATAATAAAAAGGCATCAAAGCATCAATTTGGGGCCTTTTGTCAGTTCAATTTTGGATTTAGTCTCATAGAGGAGAAGAGAACAAAGAGAGAAGTAGGGCAAAGGAAGGAAAATGATGGCAAAGGAAGGATAAGGAAGGCAAAGGAAAGCAAAGATCAAGAAAGGAAGAATTGGATCAAGTGGCTACAACATGAATACTTGCAGGTAATAGGGCATGTATGATTTCTTAGCTGGTTTTGGCATGCATGGTACATGCGTGTGTGTATTTGGTTCCTTAATTTTCATTGGCATGGGTTTTATCAAGTTTCGAAAATGGTTTTAGCCTTGCATTTCCATTTCCAGATATTCGTGGTGTGATGGGATTCATTCTTGGTTGAGCTTTAGATTCTCAGAAGGTTTTGGATTCAGGTGAAGTGGTCTCAGGAAATTCCCAAGGGTTGGGGGTGGAGATGGTTTTCTCCAGGAAGCCCTCAACAAGTGGGTGGAGACTGGAAAATTCCTCAAAGGACGGTGAAGGAATTTTGAGGCATCCAAGCTCGGTTTGGCTTTATGATCTTGGGACTGGTTTACATGAGATCACGGTAGTGTGAGGGTGAAGGAAGTTTAATATTTGGATTCCCTTGGTTTTTTATGGATTGGTTTATCCCATGAGATCCCACATTCATTCTTGGAATATGACACGAGGGTGATTGGCTAAAAGAAATATTTGGTTCAGCCCAATCTATGGTCGGGTGGTACGTGGAAGTCCCTGACTTGGTTGGCTTTTGCATATGGTTAATAAGAGCTAAGTTCCTCTTTTATTTATGAGTAAATGTACTTGTTATTATGTGGCTTTAATGGTTGTTCTATCATTGTTAATTATTTGGTTATATGTTGGTTATAAACATGGTTTTATGATAGTTTTAAGTATGGATCTTATCACCTTTTAATTGATGAATGACTGGTTAATGAATGCATGACCTAATTGGTATTATTGCAGCTATTGTGAGAGGGCATTAGTCCTTCTTGGTAAACCTCAGATAAGTTTCAGATCTCTATGTTCATATATGCATTCATGACCTATAGGTTGCATGTTCTCAATGTGTTTGATGGAATGATTTCCATGGTTAGGCCGAGTTAGATCAAGTCATTGAGTAAGTTTTCTATTGAAAGCTTTATATTTGTGTTATTTATCATTTCTGGAAGTTTCATTAAGTCCTCGGCAGAGATCTAGATCCTAGCCCTGAAAAGTGGCTTAAATCTTGTGGTCATTAGCACATGATTGCCTGGAAAAGACTATAGTCACTAGGAAGCAGGCTTGTGGGAGAAACTAAAGGGTCATATTTGCTTAGGGGCCTTCTCATGGGAGCGACTAGGGGTATATCTCACTTAAAAAGAAAGTTATCTCAGGGGATGGACACTTGTAATTTATCTTAGGGGATGGACACCCACAATGGTTGCTTAGTTCTTAGCGGTCCTGTAGCACCTAAGGGAAGTCAGTAAGGACTTGTTTTGTTGGCTCCATTTACTTAAGATCACCTAAGAGGTTGATCCATGTCATAGTAGCCCCTTAGCACATGTTTACCCCAGGAAATCTAGTGAAAGTGGGTAGATATGTGAGGAGGTGCATTACAATAGGTCGAAGGTGCAGAAATAAGGTAGTAGACCAAAGGTTCAAAGTAGTTGTGTGAGTTGTAGGGTTGAGGGTGGTAGGTCGAACTTACAGATTGTAGCTGGTTGATGCAAGTTCAAGGAAGGACTTTTTGAAAGGGATGAAATGTTACTTGGAGAAGGACTTGGTCTAGGGTTGGGTCTTTGTATCTCATTTGAAGTAAATTCTAAGAAGATATTACTTTTTCTAGTTTTTCCTCTTAGAGGAGTTTTTCCCTAGTCGAGAGCCTAATTTCTATGTCCTCTATTGTGTCTATTTCATTCTTGATATTCTTTTGGTGAAAATATCTAAATAAAGAACATAAAAAAGACTAATAAAGTTCACAAGCAAATATTAAAGTTAAGGAAAATAAGAATTACAAGTTGCCACATTACATTTTCCAACATGGTATTAGAGCTAAGGTGAACAAGGAAGGTAGTTGGAAGGACACTAGAAAGAATTATTTATCGAGGGGGAGGAAGGAAGGAAACTCTAAAATCTTGAAGAATAAGACTACAAGGAAGAATATATCTTGAAGGGATCTAGTTAAAGACTAATTGGCATACCTCTTTGAAGAAAGCATCAAGGGATTGTGTTATCACTCATCACTCTTGAAATTTGTTGTTGGAGGAATCCTAGGGAACATCTTTCAAGAAAGTCTCTTCAAATATATTGAAGGCATAAAGAAGATTGAAGAAATCATCAAGGAGAATCTTGGTCTTAAGTAAGTATCATATTATTTCTTGATATATGAATCTACAAGTCATATGGGTTCTTTCTGCAAGGAGAGCAATAAGATTGTTGGGGCATGAAACTATCTAGCATGGAAGAAAAGAATTGACTTGATATTCACAAAACAAGAAGTAATGGAATATATTACTGGGGAAATCACTGAACCAAGCCAAGAAAAGACACAAGAACTAGAAAAGTACAAGAAAGGGGAAGTAAGGGCTCAAAGGACCATAGTTGAATCACTTAAGGATTCTCTTGTTCCATTTTTTGGAAACTTAAAGATTTCCAAGGCTATGTATGACAAGCTAGTGAATTTGTACTTTGTAAGTACAACACGACAAAAAATGTCTTTGTAGATGATCCGGAGCTCAGGACCAAGTGTCGTAAAATGGTCAAAACTGAAAGTTCTTAGAACTGATTTGAACCTGAATGACCGGATAGAGCTCGTCTTCCTAATTCTAGTGCTATGAACAGTTCGAAAAATGGTCTCCGTATGAGGAAGTTATGCCAAAAAGAAGAATTGCCCAATAACATTGAAATTTTGAATTTTTTTCAAAAAAAATTAAAAGAGAATATTCTACAAAATATTCATTGGAATATTTCGTCCAGGGAAACGAATGGCAAGCTGCCACATGGCAGGCCTGGAGGCCGCCACATGGCCAAGGTGACATCAGCACTTTTGGCGCATGTTTAAAAGATTAGTCGAATTGTGGTTTGCACCCGCGACCTCCTTACCACAAGCAATGCGCCTTACCAATGGACCACATGGGAAGTTCTTGTCATGAATGGGGAACTAACTATATTTAATGGTTGTAAATATTTGGTCGTGGCCCGAAGGGGGCCAACCCCTAAGTGCCAGCCCCCATACCATGGGACCCTTGCCCCATAACCGCGGGCCTAACTCGACCGCCGATGCTATTGTAAATGGTTACCACATTGTGTTATACAACGTGTTCACATTGCCACCAAAAGTGGGAGTTAACACACAGTTCACCGCCCGTCCACTAACCATCCAGGCGCGCCATCCAAGATAAACTACCCGTTGATAAATGCGTTCACATGTGCCATTAAAACAATTCGTTAATTAGCGGTCTGTCTGGCAAAGGATTTGCAGAGTGCTCCAAAAATGGTGGAATTTCCTATTTGTTGGGGTTATCTGGTAGTTAGCCAGTTTTATCTGGAGTGATTCTAGGCCAAACTGGAGAAAATCTTCAATGAGCCATAACTTTGGCTAGGAAAGTCCTTTTTGGACGATTGTTTTTTTGATTTTGGGTCTCTTCGACCTTCTGAAGCCATTGGAACAGGTTTCACAGCCATCGGAGGTCGTTTGCAGGTGATTTTGCTTCGTGGAATTTCTAGGAGCCACTAGGGCCAAATTAGTTTGGGAGTTGCATTGGGAATTGTGTAGTCAGTGAATGTGGAAAGAAGGTCATTCTTGAAGTTTTTCAGCATTCTGAATCCATTTATATAGCTCGTTTTTCCTGTTGAGGCATTCTTCTCATTGTTTAGCTTTAGGGAAGCTTTCAGGGCCACTAGGGCCATTTCAGTGCTTGAGCTATTTGGGGGCTATGTTCATCCATTTTTGGTGATTCAAAAGCCTATGTCTACTATTTTCGACCTTCTGAGTCTAATGGTAGAGGTTTTAGAACCAATTGAGGTCATCTTCACCTCGAAATTCTCCATGCAAGTTTAAAGGGCCACCAGGGCCAATTGGGGAAAGTACTGTATAAGGTACAATTTCACTGTTTAGTGTTTGGGAAAGAGCATGTTTAGCTAATTCCTATCTTATGATTCTGTATTTACAGTCAGATCTGTATTTCGAGACACTCATATTCTTGTATTAGCCTTTGTAGCATTTTTAATACAAGAGGACAAGCCTAGTTTGAGAGGCTTGGTCCGGCAGATGTAGCCCAGAAGGGGTGAACTGCTTCATCATTTTGATGTCTTTATTTTGTGAAGATGATATGCTAAACAGAAAATATACATAACTTGCATACACACATAATCACCTATTCAGCTGCAGAAAGTTATTTGTCTTATTTCGCAGGACATCAAACTTCAAGTATGTGTATGTCAAAGACTTCTAAGTGTTTACTTCATTATTTCTTTAGGCAGAGCTTGTAGAGGGCCAGGTAGCCTCTGTAACTCATCCTCTCTTTAGAGGTGACCTGTCCGGTGAATGCTCCTATAGTCTATCTCTGTATAAGAAATAAGAAGTTTTCACATTTTCAGAGGTCACTTGGAGTGTATAGCTCACATTTGCAATTACGGGAAATGGATAGCTTGCACCCTTAAACAAGTACATTCCATTTTCAGATCAGATCGTATCAGAGCACTAGGTTTGCTTGATTAACATCACTAGCTTGATTGTGTAGCTTGAAAGGTGTCTTAAGCAGTGTTGAAGATTGACTTCTTTATTATTCTGCAAACTACTTGTTGTTTGAGTTTGCAAAAGATTGGGGATAGTAACTGAATAGCTAAGTTTTGGAGAAGACAAAAAGGAATAGTAGATATTTTCCTTTCCCCAAGGACCTCAAGACAATCCATGAAGCACAAGAAGTTTGATGCAAAACAGGTTGTTTGAATAAGAGTTTGACTCTGCAATCATTTGATTTAGGAATTTGTTAATAGATTCTGAATTTTGCTGAAGCTCTTTTGTTCATTTTTATAATGACAACTTCCATAAGTGAGTTCTCAAAATCATCCTCCTTCACAAGATTCTTTGATGAAGGCTTGAAGCAAGAATTTTTCATCATGATGAATATGGTGAGAGAAATGTATGAGGATGAAAGAAAGAGCTCTAGACTTCAAGAGCAGTTGAATTCCATGAGGGAAGAGAAGCAGTTGCTTTCTGACCAATTGCAGGAAATGGAAGGCCAACTTCATATTGCAAGCATGAATCTGGAAAGCATGCATGAGTTGGAGACACAACTCCTTGTTGCCAAAGAAGCCTTAGCCAAGTATCAGTTTGAAGAAAAGGTAAACAATTCTAGTTTGTCTTCCAATTCTTATAAGAATGTTTATGTTGGTTCTTTTGAGAAACATACCAGAGGCATAGGGTCCAAGTTGATGTCCAAAATGGGATATGAAGGAAAAGGATTGGGCAAACATGCACAGGGTATAGTTGAGCCAATAATTGTTGAGGTAAGGCCTAAGAATTTGGGTCTTGGCTATGGACAATCTTATGAAGAAAGTTCCAAAGCGGCCATGAAGGAAGAAGGTGTGCATAAGCATGCACTTGAACAAGGAAGTGGTGAAAGCTCTAAAACCATTGAAGGGATTGATGGTGTTTGACGAGCCCCGAATTTTGGTAACATTTTGGGCTCATTTGGCCTACTTACCTTGCTCAACCCTTCATTTTTTATCACTTATGCATCATTTCTTAGTATATTCATGTTATTTGTAGGAAGGAGAAGTCATTATGCCTATGTGGCTAATACATGTTTATTTCAGGTTTTTTGACATTAAATGGAGCAAAAACCATGCAGATGGAGGCAAGGAGACAGCCAAGGTGGCATTGCGGGTTTGTAGGAAGGTTGTCCACAGCCTTGAATGACCTTCCTCGTGATCTCCACCCAAACTCCGAGCTCCAACAGCTATCACCACCGAGCTAGAAGGCAGCCAACAGATTCTACAAGAACAACAGTTTACTTTTAGTTGGACAGCCAAGCCCCACTAATTTAGGAGGCCAGCTTGGCCCTCATAGTGTATAAATATTGAGGCTGTAGCCTTTGATGGGAAATTTTGAACCTTTGTTGCAGATTTTGAATCACGAGCTATAGCTCTGTTTTGCTCTTTGTAAGCCATTCTTGGCATGTTGTTAGACTTATGATTATGATCTTATAATAAAAGGCAGGCAGATTTGGGTTCAATTCTGAGTTCTTAGAGGAGCTATAGCTCTCAAGTTTGGGCCCAACCTAAGAGCAATAGGCCTCCTTTCTTTGTATTGTTACTTGTCTTTCCTTTCAGCATTTCATTTCTTTGCCTTGACATGCATTTGGAAAACACAGTCTGCTGATTCGAATTTCTTGATGTGATCAAGTAGGTTAGTTTTATGGATAAAGTGCTTTCAGCAGTTTAGATTAGAGTAGGAGGATTAGAATTCATCAGAGCTCCAAGAAAAGGTTGATCGTACACTCACTTCCACCTCTGTTTAGAGATTGGGAGTGTAGACCGTGCCAACCGCCAAAAAACACAGTTTTACATGTTCATGCAAGCTTTAAAGTCATATTTCCAATGGTAGAAGTGTCCATGCATTTAGATCTTGAGCAATAACCCCCTTGTTTAAGCTCCATGCACGATTTCTCTCTTAACTTACATCGTTGTTCTGTGTTTTTAATGAAACAGTTAGAATAGGTTGATGAATTCTCGGTTTTGTGCAAGACAGAGGTGATTTGTTTCATTTACACTGCGCAGCACCACTCTATCGCTTCCTTATCCTTCTTAGCCGTGCCTAAGCCATGTCCTTACCTCCCAGCTAGATCCTTTGCCCACCAACTCTTCTATTATCCACGTTGTTTTATCTTTTCGGCCTTCCACTGCCTCTACCCTTCTATCGACCAACCAGCTTTACACACCCCCTCTCCATATCATCTCTCTGTCTATAAGCCATCACAAGCTCCCCTCTCATCCTACCTATCCACCCATACAGCTCATTCACTCCTCCATCACCCAAAACTCCGACTGCAGAACATCCTGTAGAAGTTAGCAGACTTCCTGTAGAAATCTCGAGCTTCCTGTAGGATCCCCTGCAGACATCCTGTAGAAGCTTGCAAACACGGTTGCCAGGCACCTGAACGTTGTGAACTTTTGTAGAATGATGTTAGGGATCCCCTGGAACCTCTCAGAGTCCTCCTGACCTTTCCCAAGCCTTCCTCCCTGTGAACTACCCCTGCACAGTCAAGACCCAGTAAGAAGCACAATCATAATAACTCCAACCACTTAAGCAAAAATACAAAAACATGTTCTCTTCAATGGAAATAGTTTAAACTCATGCATCTCATCTCAATAGAAGTAATGGCATCATTTTTAGGAGTTGCATTCCCACCATTGCATCGTAAGGATTAAGTTGGTCAGATTAGGGTTTACTAGGGTTTCCATGTTTTGTTGGCTTTCAGTTCATTCTTGCAAAGTAGGTTAATTTCCTTTGAGATAGCTCTCATTCATCACTTAAAAAGATTCTTCTGAGAACATATAGAAGTTGGCTTGAGCCCTAGCAGACTTGTGCCAGCTGACCAAGTGACAGCTGCGACAAGAGCTAGTACTTGTGCATACAGCACCGTCGCTTCCAAGTTTGTTACGAACTACCGGGTTGATAAAATTAGAGAAGGAAGCTCCAGGAGTTGTAGCATTATTGCTACAATACTGGAGCCCACCAGTGTTCCAAAAGGAGCTTCTTCTTCATTTGATTCACCTCCTCATGAAGGTAATGAAGGTGAAAGAGAAAGGTATAAATATGATTTCCATCACACTTCCTTTGATCATGTAAAGCATGGAAAATTTCCACATAAGCATTGGAAAAGAATTGCATGTTCTTTTTATGGTTTGGTTAACCATAATGTTTCTAGATGTTGGAAAAGAATGGCAACATACAGGAAACTTTTGAAGGAAAGGAGGCAAGAAGCCAAAGTTCCATTGAACAATGCAAATCACGCTGTCAAGAAGATGAACATGTGTTGCACTTATTGCCATAAGCATGGACATACTGCTTAAAGGTGTTGGACTCTGAATCCAACAATGCTTCCACAAAAGTTGAAGAAATTGGAGAAAGAGTATGGCAAGAATGGGAAGGAAGTTTCCATCATTGATATGTGTCAGGATGATACACATGCTGATATCAATGTGCAGTTAAAGGAAGTGCCTTTGAAATGGATTGGTAAGAAATGGTTAGAATTCTTATCCAATTAAAGTTGCATGTCTTTTGATTGAATGCATTTCTTTGTTAAGGGAATGCAAGTTGCAGGATGGAAAAGCTCAGTATGAGACTCACTCTATCGTAGAAAAATTTATATCCATTTCAGCTTTGAAAGTACATGTACATGTGATAGAGGATATTGTACTTATGATTGTACTTAAGAGAAAGTTGAAGGATAAACTGCATGCATGAGAATGATATGCATGAGCATAGGGATCATGATGATTTCCTTGTATTTTAAACATGTATGTGTGATTAAATTGAAGGGTTGATTACTTTGTTTTTAACCATGCATGTAACGTAATATTGACTTGGAAAAAGTTAATTTGATCTCCAAGATTGTAAAGAGGAGAAATGATGAAGTGTTTCATCTTTGTCAAAGCATCGTTTAAATTCTTTTGTACATGCTTGACTTGAAGGGTAAAATGTTTGAAGGGCTGAATGGAAGAGGATATTTCTATTCCTCAAGTGCTGTACAGTTTAGTTCAGAGATTCAACAAGCTTTTGGGGACCAAAAGCCCTCTCATTTGGGAGGTGTGATCCAGAGCTCAGGACCAAGTGTCGTAAAATGGTCAAAAATGAAAGTGCTCAGAACTGATTTAAACCTGAATGACCGAATAGAGCTCGTCTTCTTGATTCTGGCACTGTGAACGATTCGAAAAACGGTCTCCGTATGATGAAGTTATGCCAAAAAGAAGAATTGCCCAATAGCATTGAAATTTTGAATTTTTTTCAAAAAAATTTAAAAGAGAATATTCTACAGAATATTCATTGGAATATTCCATCTAGGGAAACAAATGGTAAGCTACCACGTGGCAGGCTTGGAGGCCACCACGTGGCCAAGGTGACATCAGCACTTGTGGCGCATGTTTAAAGGATTGGTCGAATTGTGGTTTGAACCCGCGACTTGCTTACCACAAGCCATGCGCCTTACCAATGGACCACACGGGAAGTTCTTGTCATGAATGCGGAACGAACTATATTTAATGGTTGTAAAATATTTGGTCGTGGCCCGAAGGGGGCCAGCCCCTAAGTGCCAGCCCCCATACCATGGGACCCTCGCCCCATAACCGCGGGCCTAACTCAACCGCCGGCGCTATTGTAAACGGTTACCGCATTGTGTTATACAACGTGTTCACATTGCCACCAAACGCGGGAGTTAACACACAGTTCACCGCCCGTCCACTAACCGTCCAGGCGCGCCATCCAAGGTAAACTGCCCGTTGATAAATGCGTTCACATGTGCCATTAAAACAATCCGTTAACCGGCGGTCTATCTGGTGGAGGATTTGGCAGAGCGCTCCAAAAATGGCGGAATTGCCTATTTGTCGGGGTTATCTGGCAGTTAGCCAGTTTTATCTGGAGTGATTCTAGGCCAAACTGGAGAAAATCTTTAATGAGCCATAACTTTGGCTAGGAAAGTCCTTTTTGGACGAATTGTTTTTTGATTTTGGGTCTCTTCGACCTTCTGAAGCCATTGGAACAGGTTTCATAGTCATCTGAGGTCGTTTTCAGGTGAGTTTTATTCGTTGAAGTTCCAGGAGCCACTAGGGCCAAATCAGTTTAGGAGTTGCATTGGGAATTGTGCAGCTAGTGAATGTGGAAAGAAGGTCATTCCTGAAGTTTTTCATCATTCTGAATCCATTTATACAGCTCTTTTTTCCTGTTGAGGCATTCTTCTCATTGTTTAGCTTTAGGGAAGCTTTCAGGGCCACTAGGGCCATTTCAGTGCTTGAGTTGTTTGGGGGCTGTGTTCATCCATTTTTGATGATTCTAAAGCCTATGTCTGCTATTTTCGACCTTCTTAGTCTAATGGCAGAGGTTTGAGAACCAATTGAGGTCATCTTCACCTCGAAATTCTCCATGCAAGTTTAAAGGGCCACAAGGGCCAATTGGGGAAAGTACTGTATAAGGTACAATTTCACTGTTTAATGTTTGGGAAAGAGCATGTTTAGCTAATTCCTATCTTCTGATTCTGTATTTACAATCAGATCTATCTTTCGAGACACTCATATTCTTGTATCAGCCTTTGTAGCATTTTTAATACAAGAGGACAAGGCTAGTTTGAGAGGCTTGGTCCAGCAGATGTAGCCCAGAAGGGGTGAACTGCTTCATCATTTTGATGTCTTTATTTTCTGAAGATGATATGCTAAACAAAACTGATATAAAGTGTTAAACAACAAATATACATAACTTGCATACACACATAATCACCTATTCAGCTGCAAAAAGTTATTTGTCTTATTCCGCAAGACATCAAACTTCAAGTATGTGTATGTCAAAGACTTCTAAGTGTTTACTTCATTATTTCTTTAGGCAGAGCTTGTAGAGGGCCAGGTAGCCTCTGGAACTCATCCTCTCTTTAGAGGTGACCTGTCCGGTGAATGCTCCTATAGTCCTGTCCGGTGAATGCTCCTATAGTCTATCTCTGTATAAGAAATAAGAAGTTTTCACATTTTTAGAGGTCACTTGGAGTGTATAGCTCACATTTGCAATTATGGGAAATGGATACCTTGCACCCTTAAACAAGTACATTCCATTTTCAGATCAGTAGAATAAATTATATAGAATGAATAAATCAAAATATGAGGATGTGGCATCCTTCCTCATGAGAGACTCTCAGCTAAGAGACCATCTACAAGGACTTGGGGAACCAATTACTGATTCAGAAATAACCATCTGTGTACTAAATGCATACCACCAGAATGGAGAAACTTTGCAACAAGCATCTACTCCAAGAAGGATTCAACTCCCTTTTATGAGTTATGGGCCCAATTCATATTGGAAGAATCAAGGATCAAGGTCAAGGATGATATTGGATCAGGTGAGGAATCTCAAGCCTTTCAAGCCCGAGTCAAGAAGTAGAAGAAGGGAATTTCTGGTAAGTCCAAGAAGAAAGACACGTCCAAGGTTCAATGCTTCAAGTGTAGTGAGTTTGGACACTTTAAGAGGGATTTCCAAAACCAAAAAAATAAGAAGATAAAAGAAATGAGTGAATCTCATGTAGCCGAAGTAGCAAGAGAACCTAAGAAGAAGGAAAAGATGGAAGAAGTGAAGGGTATTTACCACTAAATAAGGTTCACTGACAGTCAAGTTTTTTATGAAGATTAATCTTTCTTTCTGTATAGTATGTTGTGCATAAGCATCATAGAAAGAATGCATATGCTAGTAGCATATTTGGAATTTACATGATTAAGTTTCTTTATAGAAAGCATCTAGATAGATAGGTTGACCATTTTTCATAAATTTCATCAAAGAATTATCTAATATCATGTTAGAAGTTGTCATCCTTCTTAGTTGGATCATCATGATTTAGGAAGGACCATGACTTTGGAAGGTCCTTGGGAAAAGAATCATGACAAGGTTAGTAGAAATTCCATGTAACATGGAATGAATACTAGTAAAGGGATGAAGGAATGCAATGGGGTCAAGTTTCAGGTTCATTTTAGGGAATAAAGCTTGATGATTGGATGAAAGCATAGGAATACATGTTAAAATAAAATTTTGGATAATTCATATGTGTAGAATCTTGTGAAAAGAAAGTTGGATATATGATGCTTGAGAAGAATAGGATTTAGCTTACTTTAAGATGAATAAAAGAGTATAAGTTTCTCTAGAATATGTAAATAGTGATTATCATCCAATATAATATTTAGAATAAAAGTTGTAACTTAGCAATCAAGTTCGATCCATGGGAAATCTGATGCATGAAGGAACTTTCAAGTGGATATGGTCGATGAGGCTTTGTTGTAGGTTGTATATCTTCATTTTGCTGGATAATAGAAAAGGAAGGATTGTCTGTTTCTCCATGGACATGGCCCAAATTGATTGAACCACATATATATGTTTTTCTCTTATTTTATGCGTTTCTATATATTTTTTTCCACAATATTATATGTGTTTCATTACTATGTTAATTAATTTACAACATGAATAAGGAGCAAGATTCTATTCTCAAGATTAAGAGACAATAGGGATGTCCTCCCCATTTGAGAGGGAGTTATTTTAGGCATCACATCGACATTTTCGTATTCATGTGTCATGCACTTGGCCATGACTAACAAATGTAAGTATAAGTGAAGGTCATGTAGAAAGAATGATGGAGTATTAGATAAGAATCTATGGTTTCCTTGAGGATATAACATCCAATAAAGGAAAGGTTTTGACACTCTTTGAGAATGTGACATGTATTCAAGAGAAGAGTGGTCAAAGAGGACCGATATTATTTGAGGACTCAAGTATGGATATCCAAGATAAGAATAGTCCTAAAAGGTCATGCCGTATAGACATCTGGATGGGGCATGTACCTTGTAGAGGTAGTGCGGTATCGCACATAAATCCTCCGAGCATAATGCTCTTAATTAAAGAAAATCTTGTCTAGTTAGGCCTTAGAAATAGCATTGGTCATGAGGATGATGCCTACAATATGGATTATCAATTAGAATCTTCCTGTGAGAACTCTTCAGTTTGAGATATGATGTTGTACTAGTTGTACAATTATGAATACCTCCCTAGTTAAGAGGGAGTTTTGAAAATGTAACTAGTTTCAGTCTTCATAATTGTTGTTGACTCATTTCAATATGTATCCTATGTAACAAACAAGAAATGAAAAGAAAAAATTATTTTTATTAAAGCATGGGTTTCATGCTCTTTAGTGATGGTATTTTAGGTAAAATAATGTTATTCATGCTTCTAGGGTTTTTTAGGTTTTTGGATTTATTTTCATGACTCAAAGGATTCAACATCATGTTTATAAGACCCTTCGGGGAAAAATGTATTTATAAAAAGAATTATTTTTGAGTCTAGAAATTTCTAGAATATCCTAAAGTACAAGTCGACTCTGGAAACATCAGTCATCCTAAATGAGGGAATTTTACCCCTTGAGAAGGATATAAAAAGAATAAGCTCAATTTCATTTAGCACTCACTCAACCAGGAAAAATTCAATCATCACTTCTGAAATTTCTAGCGAAGGTACAAAACTGAGCTGAAGGTGCAAAACAAGCCGAAGGTACAGAACTAATTTGAAGGTATAGAACAGGCCAAAGGTGTAGAACTGAGCCGAAGGTGAAAACATGAGCCAAAGGTGCAGAAAATGCCAAAGGTATAGAAATGAGTCGGAGATTCAGAACAAGCCAATGGTACAATATTGAGGTAATAGGGCGAAGGTGCAGAACAAGCCAATGGTGCATAACTGAGGTAATAGACCGAAGGGTCAAAGTAGTTGTACAAGTTACAAGGTTGAGGATGGATTGGTACTTAGAGAAGGCATTGGTCTAGGGTTGGGTATTTTTATCTCATTTAAATCAGATTCTAAGAAGAGAAGAGGTTTTTTGGGTTTTCAACTTGGAGGGGCTTTTCCTTGGTTGAGAGACTAATTCCTATGTCCTCTATTGTTTCTATTTCATTATTGATATTTGTTTCATGAATACATATAACTAAAGAACTTAAAGAAGACTAATAAAGTTCACAAGAAAATATTAACTTTAAGGAAAATAAGAATTACATGATGCCACTATACATTTTCCAACAAGGACTTAACAAATGTAACTTAAAACCTAACCTAAGCTCCTATAAAGAGAGCAATGATGTTAGGTCCCTATAATACTAGTATATACCCCATGTTTTTATTGTTAGTGTAGTCCCCTATTTTTATTGTTGTGCCCATGTATCCCCCATGTTGTTATTATTGTGCCCCATAGAAGTCCACTATTATTATTGTTGTGCCCTTACATTATTGTTGTTATGTAGGCTCTGATTATATCGTGACCCCTTAGACTCCTATATATACCAAGTAGGTATTATAATTTTTATCATCCAAGATTGTTAATTTATGTAATGTAAATGAGGTTTTCCCTCAAAGAGGCTAACTTTTAAGCTGTTGATCTATCTTTTCTTCTATTTTGTGAGGCAGTTGCATAACATTTGGTATCAGAGCTTTGGATTCTAGGGTTTTTCTTCTTCAAGCAGGTCATCTTGCCATTTTTGCTACAAATTTGAGGCTTCAGAAGCTAAAATTGAAATTAACTAGAGCTGAAATATTGGTGAACTTCGTTTATTAATTTTAGATCTTGGTTCACTATATTTTCAAAGATATGATCTAAGGAAGTTATGTTTTTTGTAGGCTCAAGAATTCAATCTCAAACAGGTTACCTACGGAAAATTGTCATAAATTTCACTCCGAGCATCAGATTTGAATTTCATAAAATTTTATTGAAATTACATGGACTTTAATTTTTCGTGTATCATTTTTAGGGCTAAATTTTGAAACAGGGACACGTGGTACTCTGTACAATTTTTTCTACTGAACTAGTCGATAATCAAGTCATTGTGTGATATTGGGCATAGTTATTTGTTAAAGAATCCAATCTCGGTCTGAATTATGGGGTTGGAAAGAAGGCTCAGAGGGCTTCCATAGGATGAAAGTATAGACCTTGGAGATATGAAATTATAGAGATACAATAGCTTCAATATGGAGCTCCTAAAAAGCAAGAAAAAGGTGTGTATTTTTTAAAATTTTGCATAACTTTTGTTTGAAAAAATAGTTTGAAGTGATTAAAAGGGAATATTGAAGCATAGATATCAATATTTCATTCTAAAATTCCTCCCAAACAAAATAATTATACACCAATTAAGCTCTCAGAAAGCTCTACTATGACTCATGAAGAGGAAGAATTGAAACATGATATATCAAAATTATGGAACCAAGTGCAACAAATTTTGCTCTCACAAAGACGAACCAAAGATGAACTAAAAGGGTACATGGACGGATTGAAAGGGGACATGGATGGTTTAAAAGAAGAAATGGATGGTGACATGAATGGTTTAAAAGAAGAAATAAAAGAAGACATGGAAGGTTTGAAGGAAGGTTTGACAATTTTACTACAAGAAATGCTTCCTAATGGTGAAAATGTATTCCATGAAACTCATAAGGAGGAAATAAGGAATACAAATTATGATTTTAGAGACTCCAATGTTGGGTTTAAGTTCCACCACATTCCAAATATCAATGTGAGGAAGTTTGATGGCAAGGATCTGGTAACATGGATACTATAGCTGGAGCAATACTTTGATCTCCATGATGTGCAACACACACAAAATGTATTCATTCCATCTTTATATTTAGAACCTAATTAGTTTATATGGTATCGATGGATTTGTTTTCATAAACCACTTGTCACTTGGTCAAGTTTTATGGAGGAAATGATAATGCATTATGAGGATACAAAGAGAAACACCTTCTTTAGCCAATTGATAAATCTCAAACAAAAGGGTTCAATGGCGGAACACATTGAGGAGTTCCAAAAATCGAATATCAGGGTAACTTATATTCCATAGGAGCATAAGATTGATGTCTTCATAGGGAATTTAAAGGATAACATCCAATATGAGTTTTGCCTTTGGGAACTCGATTAATTGGAGAAGAAATTTAGGGTGGCAATACAAGTTGAAAGAAAAATTATGGTAACGAGGAAGTCTACCACTCACATCTATAAAGATGGAAGTGTTGTTGCTCCTAGCCTTCCACAACCTACAAGGTTGAAGCCAAAAAAACTAGAGGGAAAAAGAGCAAAAGGGTTTTGTTACAATTGTGATAGAAAATACACTAAAGGTCATAAGTGTGTTGAGAAGAAATTATTATTTATATATTTTGAAGAGGAGGAAGAAAAGGAACAAGAAACATCAAAAGAGGAGGATATACACCAGGAACCAACTCTAGAGAAAGAAGAAATGAATTCTACCATATCTTGTAATGCATTGGCAGGAATTACCACTGCTCAAACTCTCAATATAGATGGATATATCAAGAAGAAAAAGGTAATAGTGTTGATTGATTCAATTAGTATTGATAATTTTTTTCATTGTAAGATAGCGAAGGAATTGCACTGCTTCCTATATCTAGCATCAAAGTGTCAAGTGATGGTTGAAAATAGAGGAAATATACATTTCTCTGGAAAGTGCCATAATATAAAGCTAACCATGGGGGAATATGTATTGAATAGTCCAATGCTTTCTATTCCAATGGGTGGTGTTGGTGTTGTACTAGGAGTCCAATGGTTACAATCTTTGGGGACGATAGCTTTTAATTTTCAAGAACTTTTCTTGAAATTTTTTGGGGAAGGAAAGGAATTTGAATTAAGGGGTATCATAGGGAACCAAAAAAGATAATAAGCTCTAATGGAATGACAAATCTTATGAAGAAAGAAAAATAGGGTGTAATTGCGCAATTATGCTCACTGGAGGTTCAAACATCGAAATCATCTATTTCTCTAGATCTCCAAAAATCCTTGGACAATCATTCCAAGATATTTGAGACTCCCAAAGGCATCCCACCTATTCATGATTATGATCATGCTATTCATTTTATTCCAGGAAGTTTTCCTCCAAACATTAGGCCTTATAGATATCTTTATGTCGAAAAGAGTGAAATTGAATGTATGGTTGTAGAAATGCTAGAGGATAATATAATTCAACCTAGTGAAAGTTATTTCTCTAGCTCCAATAATATTGGTGAAATAGAAGAATGGATCATAGCATACATGTCTAGATTATAGGGAGCTCAAAAATCTCAGTATTAAAGATAAATTTCCCATTCATGTCATTGATGACTTACATGGAGCAATCTACATCACTAATATAGATCTTCGTTCAGGATATTGTCAAATTAGAAAGAAGACTGAAGACATTCCAAAAATGACATTCAGAACTCATGAGGGTCATTATGAATTTTTGGTCATGCCTTTAGGCCTTACTAATATGCCTTCCACATTTCAAGGTTTGATGAATTCCATTTTCAAACCCTTCCTTAGAAAATTTGTGTTAGTATTTTTTGATGATATACTAATCTACAACAAGTCTTGGAAAGATCATTTTCAACATGTTGACATGTTGCTCAAACTATTGGAGGAGAAACAATTATATCCAAAAACCTCCAAATGTTTCTTTGGAGTATAGGAGGTGGAATATTTGGGTAATATTGTATCTCATGAGGGTGTTAAGGGTGACCCTAACAAAATTAAATCCATTAAGGAATGGAAAATCCCCACAACCATAAAGCATATTCAAGGAATTCTCGGGTTGACAGGGTATTATCAAAATTTTGTTAATAATTATGGGAGAATAAAAGCACCTCTAACAACATTACTAAGGAAAATGCATTTTATTGGACTCCAGAAGAAACAAAGTCCTTTAAACATCTTAAAGAGGAAATGTGCCATGCACTAGTCTTAGCTACGCTAGACTTCACAAAAACCTTTATTTCTGGAATGTGATGCCTTAGGAAATGGAATTGGTGTTGCTTTAATGCAAGCAGGAAGATCCATTGCTTTTGACAGTCATCGAATCAAAGGAAAGTATTTACAAAAACCTATTTGTGAGAAGGAAATTTTGGAAATACTATATGCTCTAAATCAATCACGACCTTTTTTTTTCCGAGGAAAATAGCACAACTTTTTATTAATACTGTAAAAAGTTTTTGTACATATAGTTCAAAAGCCATGAGGAGGCTTAATAAGAACACATTCTGCTCAACCCAAAGGGAGCTATTCTGCTGTCATTTGTAAAGCTGTTGGAGTCTCCTCCCAGAGGATGTAAAAAACAGTATAAGAGCATGTACATAAGTAAACCTGGGGTCACCTTCATAGAAGGATAAACAACCCCAGAAAAAACCAAAAACTGTAAATGTCTGTCATCCAAAACTAATATAAACAAAGAGTTTTGTGAATAGTCTGACAAACTACATGCTATAAGCCGGTAACAGAAAGCTGAAAAGGAAAACAAATATACAAAGACCAAAACCACTATACAAAAACTGAGAAAAAAGCTGTCAAAAATGAAGATCTATCCTGAGATCAAAGATCCTGTGCATAAGGGGGCTGATCTGTTCTGAAAGACTGCCCCTGTCTGGTCTCTTCTATCGCCCAGTTGCCCGGATCCTGTTGTAGACCAGCCTTAGATAGCTGATCTGCCTCCTCGTTCCTGTCCCTGTATATATGGCAAATTGACAACCTGTTATAAAAAGTCTTCAGATAATCAATCACGACCTTACCTAATGGGACTTATTGTTATTGTTATTGTTAGTGTAGCCACCCATTTTTATTGTTGGGTCCATGTATCCCCCATGTTGTTATTGTTGTGCCCCATAGAATCCCACTATTTTTAATGTTGTGCCCCTACATTATTATTGTTATATAGGCTCTATTTATATTGTGACCCCTTATACTCTTATATATACCAAGGAGGTATTATCATTTGTATCAATCAAGAATTTTTCATTTATGTAATCTAAAAGAGGTTTCCCCCTCGAAGAGGCTAATTTTTAAGTTGTTGATCTATATTTTCTTCTATTTTCTGAGTTGGTTGCATAACAAGTGAATAATAAAGAAATTAAGGACCATAGTAGGGCTTCAGGTGAGCGTCATTAACCCATCCAGGTAGAAGCATTCTGTCGAGTTGCGCAAGTTTAACATCTCCAGACTCCCTTATCTCCGCGATTATAAAATGCATTAAACAATGCATCCAAAACTTCCCGGTATGTTTTAAATACTTAATGTTATAGAGAAAAACTCGATCTCTAACTAAACAAGATTTATGCTTAATATGATGATCAAGCCAAGCCTTTTACCTTTCCTTCTCAATGCCTTGGTGGAAATATTCTAGGAACCTATGCTCCTAGAGATCCCATAACTCCTTAAGGCATTCCCCAACTAATTCAAGATTAGAAATCTTGGTATCTTAACCAATATATAGATTGGAAACAATGAACTTAGTAGAAACTACAACATATTTACCATAAACAAGCTAAAACGGTGTACATTTACATAGCGTCTTAGTGGTAGTCCAATAAGCCCATAATGTCGCTGGAACCCTTTCATCCCAATCATCCCTATAATAGAGAAAAATTTAGTCAATCCCTTCTCCCAAATCTTATTGAATGCCTCTACTATCCCATTAACTTTTGGGTGATAAGGATTGCTCTTGTGATGCTAGTTTAAGAATTCTCTTCATAGTTGCAAGGGTCTCATTGATAAAATTGGATCCTTAATCAATCGTTAACCTTCAAAAGTATCCAAATCTATTGATAATATTCTCAAATATAAATATGGTTTCACTACTTTTAGTACAATATTTGACAAGACCTGCTTCTTCCCATCTCATCAGATAATCAATCATGGTAATGATATATATGGCATGTGAGTGTCGCACATGAGGGCTTATGGGACCCAATGAATCAACAAGTCATTGTTCAAAGGTTTGCAATGCTCTAATGGGATGCAGTTGAATTTCATCTCGAAGAGAAGGCCTCCCAAACCTAAGGCAAATGTCATAGTTATTAGCAAATTCCTCCGCATCCTTAAATAAGGTTGACCACCATAGTCCTACCTGAAGAACCTTTATTGCAATATATTTTCCCCATACATGTCCTCATGTTGCACCACTATGACATTCCCATAAGATGTCACCCCTCTCATGGATCAAAATACATTTGTGCAAGATACTATCAAGTCCGAATTTGTACAACTAACCTACAATCAATGGATAATCATTTTCTTGTTCCCTCTTCTAAGTCGTGGAGTAATCCTCTAGGAACCTACCAATAATTAGGAAAAATTCAATATCATCAAGGTAGTCTGGTACAACTATAACTCTGAACAAGTCTACATTAGGAAGCTCATTATCAATGAAACCTCTAGATTCCCCTGACTCCAAGCATGAAAGATGATCTAGCCCTACATTGGTTCATCCATGTTTTATAATAACTTAAAAGGAAAATTCCTAAAATAACAATAACCATTAAAAAATTATTTCTTCCAACACATGATTATTAGCTAGGTATTTAAGGGTTAAATTATCTGTGAAGAATTTAAAATTACCTCCCAATAGATAATGATGAAATTTTTGAAGTGAATAAACCATTGCTAAATCCTTACGCTCAATTGTGATGTAGTTGTGCTCTGTAGTAGAGAGTTTTCGGTTGGAAAAGTATATTGGATGGTATATATTATGTTCTCTGGGTTGTGAAAAGATGGTCTATGTAACAACCCCAAGTTAAAAGTTCATGTAATAAATTTAATAAAGGAAAAATAAGACAAAGGTCATGGGACACATATTCCAAGTTGAATGTTTGGAAAAACATCATAGTGGGTGTTCCTTTGGTTTATTATGGCTAAGGAAATTAACAAAGGATTTGAAAAGGAAAAGAGGTACCATTAATTGGCATTTAATTTATGAAAATAAAGGAAATAGGAGAAAAGGGAGATGAAAGGTCACAGGTTTGCATGAGAAGGAAACTGAAGGAAAAATAAAGGCCTCAATAATAAAAAGTCTTCTGAGGATCAACTCACAACCTTTTGTTAGCTCAATTTTGGAGCTCTCTTTATTCTCTCATACTATTGCACACTTAGAGCATTTGTGGAGCACTCTAGCATTGATGAAAGAAGGTAAAGGAAGGAAAATGAAGGATAAGGAAATCAAGGGACAAGTAAGGAAAAGTTCGATTAAGCAGCTTTAGTAGGAATACTTTTAGGTAACAGGTTTCATATGTGATTTCCTAGTTGGTTTGAGAATGCATGATACATGCATATTTGTATTTGTATCTCTTGTTGTCATTGGCATTGGTTTTGCCAAGTGCGATAGTGGTTTCAGCCTTGCCTTGCCATTTCTGAATAGCCATGGTGTGATGGCATTCTATTATTTGGTTGAGATTTGGATTTCCAGATGGTTTTGGAACTAGGTGTTATATGGAATTTGCGTCTACGGATAAACACATTTCCCTAGGTGGGTGGCTACACCGAGAAGAATAGAAAGAAAGTAGTTTAATCTTTCCTTATAGTAGATAGATGAGATGAAGGAACTTACTTGTAGTCTCTTGCTTCCTTAACCCCCTTTGAATCGCTCTCGTCGCTCCCACTTGAACTAAACTCACTCAATCGGTACCTGTATCAAGAGAAACAAAAACAACAAACGATCAAAGAATACATGATCTATCTACTATAAAACAATGGAATCGAAGACATTGAAACACATAATCATCATAGATATGAACAATAATATGAGAAAAGGAATAAACTCTTTATTAATGTAGAAGGAAGAGTATCACCCAATATAGTTCGATCTTGTGCCACTCCTCCAGCTTCAGTCCAACCCTCGCCACATCAAAAGCACACCAATCCAGCAACATAACATTGCTTAACATGAACTCAATTCTCAAACCAACAGAATTTCCTTACAAACTTCATATTCTAGCCCCTTGATCACTATGATGAGTGCTTAATTTATAGGAAATGGAGGTGGTTTTGTCATAAATGAGGGTATTGAATGGCTTTCCAAACTTGGAGTTAGTTTCCATGGAGCAAGGGATGAGAGGATAGGAGGTTAATGGATCCTTAGCCTATCCAATTTCAAGACCATAGGAGGAGATAAGAGATGGGATCCTTCTAGAATCATATAGAATCAAGGAATATTCCTAGAACCCTATGCAAATTTTTCTCAATCTCTCCCAGCGCAGGTCAAAGAGGACATAAGTGAACTGCAGTATAGGCCAGAATGGGCTTGCTTGCTCTGCAGTGTAGTTAACCCTAACCAAGGTTGCGCTGGTGTCCCAAGAAGGCATTTTAGCAAAGGCTTCAAGCCAAGAAACTTTCATAGAAGGAAGAATTCAATGTGATGACTTCTCTAGGGCATGTAACAACTGAATTAGAGTTTGATGAGCCCTAATAGTAATGATCTGGGGTTTTCTATCTCATCCAATCATTCGCTTAGGTAAGAGTCTAACCATGTGAATATGTGATTTGAAGTCAAACATGGGAAGACACCGTCTGATTACCAGCCAATGATGTAAGTTGTTAAAAGATGTGAGAGAGATCACCGATAATGATAATGATTCTCAAGGTACTACAGTACATTCTACATTGTGTGAATAAATGTTTTTATGTCAAACACCATACAAAGTCTTTCAGTCGAAGGCCAGTGATGTCAACCTATCACTAGAAGCGAGAAACTTGTCATTGATGAATGCAAGCCTTAAGGTGCTGGATGGGTGTTTCTAAGTCAACCTCTTGGTTAATGTGCTGATGTCGACAAGAAGCAATTTGACATAGGAGGGCATTGGTGTATCCCACATCAATGAGATGAAATGAGTGTAATGATTTTTGAGACGGAATTTGTATGATGATACAAGGTTCAGGAATGGAGGTCATGAAAATGAAGGTTTATGAGTATTGCAAAGGATGGAGTTTACTGAGTGCCTTCTCTTGAACATGTCAGTGACACTGAATGAATTGACAACATTGACCCAAAACCAAAGTGATGGATGGTTGATAGACCATAGGTATGATAACCATCAAGCACATAACCCAACACAAATAGTCATGGGGATGAAGTGAAAGTGTCATGTTCAAGAGCGACTTGCTACCATAAAGTGATTTATCCCTTTTCTCATTTTCCCCAGTCATTGCTGACCAGTACCTATTTATTTTTTAACAAGCTTGAGGAGGATAAAATATGCTTGTAGTATAATTCCACGTTCAAGTGAATCCATCGCTATGTGATGTTTTAACAAGCCTAGCGAAGGTGAAACTTGGTCTTGTAATGACCGACAATTTTGTCGCTATTTGATGTTTTAACAAGTTTAACAACAATGAGAACTCAGTCCTTTTCATGTTTAGAGAGTTTGAAAAGGGATAAAAAGAAAACTCCACAAGTTATTTTTCATAAATTTGTCTCTCAAGTCCGAAAAAGCATAAAATAATACAAGAGAGAACCTATTGACCATGTTCAATCAACGTATTCCTTTTTCATAAATAATCTATCTCAGTCTGGAAAAGGGTTAAACTTATACTAAGTAGATGTCATTTCCAATCCATTAACAAGCTGAAAAGGACAAGCGCTCAACAATCTTTTCATATTTCGAGAGTCTGAAAAGAGCTTAAAGAGGACTCCAGGGGGGTTCCTTTTTCAATGTTTAAAAGAACTCAGAAAAGAGATAAAAGTATGCTCTGTGGTAAAATGTACAATTCATGATCGTGCACATCAAATTCACTGTATCAACTGTAAATCTGTTCAAAGAAACACCAAATAGATTAAGCATACCTGTTTCATTGGCAAAAATGGGTAAAAAACTATAGTTTATTCATTAAATGAACATGAAATAAACATAAAACAAGAATTTACCAAGTTATTTTCACCATTTGATATTTACCATTTAGTTTTGTGCTCTAAACTAGTTTTTACCTTGAAATTTAGCAGCTGATTGCGAGAGATTATGTGGATCATTTGTCTCATCGTTAGGACCAGGTAGGAGATCTACCTTTTCTCTTCCATTTAAGTTCATTCTTTTGCATTTTCAAGCAAGTTTTTTAGGGTTTTGGGGTCCCTAGGGCAAATATACCTCACCCTGGGATTAGCACAACCTATCACATCGAAAACTGCACTGCAGTGTAGCCAGACAGAAGGGTACCTGCTCTGCAGCACACTGTCTCAAGGATTGGGTTGTGCTGGGCACATTTGAGAAATTTGTTTCTCCCTTTTTACCCAAAAACTCTTCAATTTTTTGCATGAAATGGATCCTAACTAAGCATATGGTTTGATTTCAATCTTTGATCGGATCAGAATGACTATTACTTGGCATGAAAGAGAGCATGAAGAACAGTATATGGTTGCCCTAAAAGATCTGCATGTAGTTGAGGCCCTCAGAGACTGTGGGTTACTCAAATACTTTAGGTTTTCTGGGATGAGGCAACAACTAGAACTATTGTGGTTCTTAGTTCATTCATGGGATCCAGCGGATTAGGCTTTTCACACAGGGGCCAAAGTGCTCCCTATATTGATCGATGATGTTTACTTTCTTACATGATTTTCGAGATGTGGTGCTCCCATATCTCTTTTAGGTTCTGCCCATGGGGGTGAATCAGTGAGGGACTACATTCGACAATTCTGTCAGCTAGATACACAGCCTAGCAAATATGGGAAGATAAAGATCAGGGATTTTCATGATTTTCCTTTCCGAACAATCCTTTTCACTATCACAAAGTTGGTAGGTAGTGCGACACTTCATCTAGCGAACAACTCATATATGTAGTTTGCGCTTGAGTTCCTTGAGCCAACTACATTCAACTGGTGTGAGGCAGTTCTCTCTTCCAGGAAAGAGTAGCTGACCAAGGTAAAGAGTGGTAAGACGAATAATTTTAGTTATGGTTCGATATTGATTTCCTTTACCTTGGAGAGAATTCCATTGATGCAACCTTAGTATGTGTCACTAAGTTTGACTGGTCCTAGATATCCACGAATGCATAGATGGGTTGAGTTGGTGGCTCGACATGTTGGTTAATCATCAATCTCATTTCCTCCTGCATTCTTTAGTTGGCTCAGTTGACAACACATTGTCATCGAGGAGCATCCATATGCGGGGATGCACTTTTGTGGAGATCCAGATTTGAGGTTACGAATGGGTGCCCAATGGGGTGCTATAGGTAAATTGTTTTGACCAAGTGTTTTTTTAATTTTATAAGTTTCTACATGTTTTTGTGTTTTTGATGTTTCCAAGACTAAACTAAAAATGTTCTCATGCATGCAGATGTTGGTACTATTTGACCAATGGGACATCAACAGGAGGTGGGTGAACCAATGTGGAGAAATGTCGAAAGAGCAGTTCTTTAGGATTTGGATTTGATTGAGACACTGGCAGAGTTACAGGATCATATAGAGGGGTTAACCCTCGGTATTCCAGATGTCCATATCGAGGAGTTACCGATGAGGCTGCAATGCCATATTATTGGTGTACCTAGTCGTTGGATGAGGCTATTGCGCATGATAGCTCAGGTTGTGACCTGTTATCATGAGCATCATTAGGTCTACTTAGGATGTTTTTCTATATGAATTTTGAGTTTTGAGGTCAGATGATCAACATGTCTTGGACACAAATTCGGTAAAAATTTTAAACATCTATCTATTTTACTTTTAGTGTTTTTATATATGGTTATGTGCAATCCTATTCAACTATTGATGTGAATTGAAAAAATTACTTTTACATGTGTCGTAAATGTTTGTTTAACACATAGTTCACTAATGAATCAGTTAATGTGTTAAATTTCCCGGAAATCTGTTGATATTGCATGTAATCAAAATGTATTTCCAAGAGACGAACTCTAAGGAACAGATGATAAATTCTTGGATTTCAGACAATATAAACATTTGTAAGTTGTAGTACGACAAGTTGCGAGTCCAGCCTAATGATGACTCTGTGAATGTCAAGCGAAATGGCATTAGAGAGGAGTTTGATCAACACGCTATACTCAACGATATTGTTCGTAGAATGTCTGATACAAATCCATTGAAAACTCACTAGCTCGCCACTTGGAACAAATATGGCCCATGCTACAGAAGATAGGTTATGCATACTACAACTAGCACCAATGGCATAACCAACAAATGGTTCCAAATATTCCGACATCTGCAACAAATGCAAAGCGGATTACTTAACCACATAAAAACTCTAAAAGTCACACTGTGACACACACACACAATCAAAGTATATATACAATTCTTATTACTACACAAAATCAAGCATAGTAATGTTTCAAATACAACTCGTTACGGGGCTGTGACAATGGAATTCCATCATAATCAACTAACTCATAAGAACCTTTTTCCAAAACACGCTTGACAATATAGGGGCCCATCCATAATGGTTCAAATTTCCCTGCTCCTAGTTTATCAGCTTCCTGATCATAAAGCAAGACTAGGTCTCCTTCTGAGAATATGTGAGGCTTGACATTTCTATCATATTGTGCCTTAATTCATTTCTTATGTGCTTCGTTAGCCAATGCGGCTTCACGACATGTTTCATCTAGATGGATGAGCTCTAAGAAACATGCTTCTTCATTAGAAGTGTTGGGTAATAGGTCAATCACGAGTTTTAATGATGAAATTTAACATTGTATACGAAAAATTGCTTCCAGACCGTAAACCAATTGAAAAGGTGTGAATCTAGTTGCATTTCTCACCGAGGTTCTGTATGCCCAAAAAGCTGAGTACAGGGTTAAATGCCAGTTTAGTTTATGAACTCCTATCATTCATTGAAGTATTTTCTTAAGGATTTTGTTGATAGCTTCAACTTGTTCATTAGCTTGTGGATAATAAGGAATATAACTATCATGTGAAAGTCCTAACTTGGCAGTCAATTCAGTCATCATATGGTTGCGAAAATGTGAACCATGATCTATAACTATAGCTTGTGGTACACCAAACCATGCAACCACATGGTTGAATAAAAAGAGAGCAGTCGTCTCATCGTTGTTGTTTAATGTAGGCATGGCCTCGACCCATTTCGTAAAATATTCCACGGTGACAATAATATACCCATGCCCCCTGGCTGAGGTAGGGTTACATGTCATAAAATCAATGCCCCATTTTGCAAATGGTCCAACAATGATGATAGAATGCAGTGGTGCAGGCGGTAATCTTGTTTTGCAGTAAAAAATCTGTCATGCATGACAACTTTTGATAGCAATAATGCAATCATTGAATATAGTTGGCCAGAAGTAACCAACACGGAGAATGTTCTATGCGGTAACATAACCAGATAAATTTCCACCACAAGCACCAGAATGGAAATCATTCAAAACCTTCTCGGCTTCCTCATGAGTGAGGCACCTCCATAAAATTGTATTGATACCACCACAGTAAAGAGTGTCGCCAATGATCATATAATCTTTGGCTTGGTAATGAATATGTCGCTGTTGCGAGCGAGAGGTATCGAGCCAAAAACTTTGGGTTTGGAGATAGATTAGTATATCTCCATACCACGGGTCAGATGATGAAATTAGAAACAAAGACTCATCCAGAATTGATGGTTTTGTTGTTGAATCGATGTCGGTAGAGGGAAGGTCGCAAGGAAGCTTGACGAAGACTAGAGATTCCTTTGATTTGGATTTGATGAATTCCAAATCAAACTCCTGCAAAATGATGATCCATTTCAAATATTTCCCCCCCAGCAATTGACTTGACAAGATATATGTCATAGGGTTGCAATCCAAAATGACAATGGTCTTTTGGAGAAGGATATAGTGGTGAAATCTCTATATAGCTTAAATAGTAGCCAAAGATAACTTTTCGACATAAGAGTACTGAACTTCTGTATCATTGAGATTGCGACTCAAGTAATAGATTAGATGTTTAGTCCCATCTTTTTTTTGGACTAAAACCATAGCAATGGTTTTATCTGTAGTGGAGAGATACAAGAAGTAGTTGTTTTGATAATTAGGGGCATACATTAATGATGCTTGAATCAGGGTCTCTTTGAGAGCATCAAAGGAAGCTTGCACAACCTGGTCCCAGTGGAAGGGAATCCCTTTTTTCAAAAGATGAGTAAATCCTTTAGCTATTTCAGCGTAGTTGGGAATGAACCTCCTTAGAAAGTTAGCCTTCCCTTGGAGTCTCTGTAACTACAACAAATTAGAAGGTGGAGTCAAATCAAGAATTGCCTTAACCTTCAAAGTGTCGAGTTGAATTCCTTCTTTAGACAATACAAAACCAAGCAAATGACTAGAACCAACCAAAAACACACATTTATGTGGATTGAGTTGAATTATGTAGTGTCGGTACCGTAAAATGATAGCTCTCAGATGTTGCGGGTGATCAACCCGTTTCAGTGAATAAGTAGGTAAATTGTCCAGATAAGGTTGAGCAATGTGTTTCATGTCATGGAAGGCATAATTCATTGCTCTTTGAAAAGTTTCCCTAGCATTTGTCAAACCAAAAGGGAGTTTCCTATATGTGAATGTGCCCCAGGGACAAATAAAAGTTGTTCTATATTGATCTTCTAGGTGGACATTGATATGATTATAGCTGGAAAAGCCATCCATAAATGAGAATATTTAACATCCGGCACAGTCATCAATTATCTGGTCAATAAAGGGAGTGGGATAGTTGTCTTTTGGACAAGCATTATTAACATCCCTATAATCAACACACATTCGTACTGTTCCTTGTTTCTTCATGACATGAACAAGATTTGAAACCCAATCGGTTAGCAGAACGAGGTAAATGAAATGAGCATGCAAAAGCTTTTCAATTTCTACTTTTATGGTAGCAGCCTTCTTTGGATGAACAGGATAGAGGCGCTGTCATACCGGTTTGACATTAGGATACATTTTAATCTCATGTTCAACTATACTAGAATCAATTCCTGGCATTTCCTCATATGACCAGGAAAATATATCATGGAATTCACAGAAAAGAGCATGGTAAGTTTCAAGTTCCGATGGAGAACAAGATTTGCCAACATGGATGTTCTCTACAATTCCAAGTTTGGTCAAAATGTCAATAGAAATGGTTTCTTCGATATTTGACAAGTTTTGTTCAGAATTGACTGTCTATAAATACAAAATTCGAAAGGAAATCAACAATTGAAGGGTGAATTAGTTGATTTGAAACATATTCTATGTGATCTGGAAGATGGGATTGATGATGATAATCTTCCCATGGTTCTTCTTATGTCATCATTTATTGGATGATTCCTTCATCAGTAGAAAATGTACGTGAAAAAGGATCAGAGGAAGTACCATATTCTAATGAACAATCAACCCATACAATTGGTGATGATGGATTTGGGTTTGCCGCACAAGCCAAAAATATTGATTGCTATGCAAGCTCAATGGGGCTTAGCGGCATGGTTTCATTATACATATCATCTTCAAAATTATTGGAAATATTCCATGAATCAGATGAAGTGGAAGATATCATGTTACATGTCTCAACTTTTGCAACTTCCTCCATTTGTGATGGTGATGGTAGTGAAAAAGTACCCATTAGGGAAGAATCTTTAAAGAGACCTACTCCAACATTCTGAAGAGATATCGGGGGTCTGTGAACTAACAAAATGCTTCCAGTAGCTTCTGAACTAGAGGCAAATAAGTTGAGTTAATTAATTACTGTGATTCCGCCTTTATGAGGGAAAGTGATCATAGGAAAGTATGTCGAAACCACAACAGCCATAGCATAAACCCAAGGTCTTCCTAACAAAATGTTGTAGTCAAAGGGTTCGTCAATGACCTTAACTTCAATAGTTATAGTTTCCCCCCCTAGTTATATCTACAGGTTACTTAAAATTCCATAAGGTTTATAAGTGCCACCATCAAAAGATTTTAATGTTGTATGTGATCATGACAAAGGCAGGGAGCCAAGTGTTTTCTAGCAATTCATCGACATGATACAAGTAGATGCACCCTTGTCAACAATGGTTCGGTGAACGAGTTTATTCAAATCCTTTACTTGGATCAATAAAGCTAATTGAGATGGTAATTGTGGCATATATCTCACATGGTTAAAAACCACAAGATTGGAATCTGTTGGATCAATTCCACCAATTGCTGACAATAGAGCCTGCTTTCGGGAGGGACAATTTTGAAGCACCTCAAGCATCAAAATAGTAGAAGGTGACTAAGCCAAATCTTCTACCATGTGTTACAGGGAAAAGTGTCTATATAGAATTGCTCTATCCCACTAAGGTGTGACAGCTGCCTTAGAAACAAACAGAGAAAAGCTAATTTCGTTTTTCCTTTATGAATTATAGATAGAGAGGAACAGAAAGACCAACCTCTGTCTTGCGCTAATCTCCTGATTTGATTCCTCTCTTCTTTGATTGTCTTTAGGTACCTACTCCCTTGCACGCCCAGCTTCACAAAGTACCTGTAAGATCACAGTAGCAGAGCACTATACAAAGACATGGATCTATAATCATAAACAATCTAGGATTAGATGTAAATTGACCATACAAATGTAGCAAGCATCAATGACACAAGAGCATGGAGGAAGACTTGAATAGCTTTTATTGATAAACAAGAAAGAGCCAAGAGGAGTTACAACCAGTTGTTATGACCCAGCATCAACCTCCCAGCTAAAAAGCCCCTCTTCACCTCAAACAAAGCTTAGATCACCCAACAATCTGATGTTTGTCTCAAGAAACCAACAACAATTCCTTACAATATGCAAAATTCCAGCCTTCGGATCTCAGGGATGAGTGATCCATATATAGATATCTATAATGGAGATGAGTCAGCTCATGATTTGATTAGTGTCTTCCCTCTAATAGTTATTGATTCCACTTGGAGATTGATGATCTCTTACTCATCCTTGGTCGAATTCGGTGAGGTAAGTGTCACAGGAGAAGATTCTGAAAGCTTCCATTGCCTCTCCACCTCGCGGAATGACACTGCCATTTGTCATTTCTCGCCCATCGTACCCCATAGAAGGGCTTTTTGAAATGCAACGCACCCACAAATTGTATTTAGGTGAGATGCAATGCACTTGGCCAGTGGAGCAGCTGAAATGATCCTGTTTTGACCAATTCTGAGCAGTTTTTCATAGAGAACTTCTGGGAGAAGCTGTAATCTGTTGACCTTGTTCCTTTAGGGGTTAGAACAACACTTTTAGGGACTTAGGAGCCCTTGGTTTATGGACATTTCATGCTTGGGGTTGTAGTGCCCAAAAATGTCGATAACAGTTGCCCCCTAAAGCATGAGGTCGTTAATCTTTTGATGTCGGCTGAAATGCTTTATTATGAGGATCCGAAGTTCTTTCAAGCTGGGAGGAGACCTGTAATAAGATACAATACAATACATTATCTTCATAATATTTTCATGATCTAGCTGAGGCAGGCATTCCCATGCTCAGCTCTATAAATTCATTTTCATGTACATAGGACAGACAATCGTTTGAGTGTAGACTGATGATTCTGATAGAGCCATCATCCTTTTGATTGGATGATTATCTGTGCGGCAATGATGTACATTTGATGTCTTTATTTCCCTGAATATATATCGCAGCCTAGATGGATGAAACTAGATCCAGGGTCTTCAATCTCGTTTGATCTTCAAAGTACAAGTCGATCCATGTGAGAAATGTTCTGAAGTCAAACATGGAAAGACATCGCTTGATTACCAGCCAATAATGTAAACTGTTAATAAGCGCGAGAGGAATCACCGATAATGATAATGACCCTCAAGGTACTGCAGTACAATTCACGTGGTGTGAATAAAGGACTTGGTGTCGAACACCATGCAAAATCTTTCGGTCGAAGGCCATTGATGTAAACCTGTCGCCGGAAGTGAGAAACTTGCCATTGAGGCATGCAAGCTTCAAAGTACTGAATGGGGTGTTCCTAGATCAACTTCTTGGATAATGAGCTGATGTCAACAAGAAGTGATCCGTCATAGGAGGGCCTTAATGAATCCCACATCAATGACACAGAACAGAGCAAATGATTTTAATGGAGGTGAAAACGATCTGGTGATATAAGGTTCAGGGTGGCGGTCATGAAAGAATGGAGTATAAATGTATGGTAGTGGGTGAGACACAGGTGAATTCTCTGAATGACTTCTCTTGAACATATCGGCGACACTGATGTGATGGATTGGTAGCATTAACCCCAAATGTGGATGGTATGATGGGACCATGGTGATGTGACCGGTGAATGAAACAACCCAACCTGACTCGGACGCAGAGTGGAAGTGTCATGTTCAAGAGCAACTTGCTACCAACAAAGTTTCTTCAAGTTTTCTTCCCAATTTTCTCCAGTCATTACTGACCAGTACCTCTTTATTTTTGTCAAGCTTGAGGAGGATAACATATGCTTGTTCTATAATTTGCCCTTCAGGCAAACCCATCGCTATGTTTTAACGAGCCTAGCTATAGTGAAACTTGTTCTCGTTTATAGACAAGTTTGTCGCTATTAAACTTTTAACGAGTTTAACGACAAAGATAACTCGGTCCTTTTCAATTTTAGAGAGTCTAAAAAGGAACGTAAAGGTAACTCCAAAATTACTTTTTCGTCATCTAATCCCTTAAGTTTGAAAAAGTATAAAACAATATAGAAGGGATGAATTTTCGATACTTTTAACGAGCCGAACAAAACAAGCGCTCAATCTTTTTGTGTAATAATCTCTCAGGTCCAAAAAGATTAAAATTTAGAGGAGAGATAGCACTTCCAGTCCCTTTAACGAGTTGGAGAGGCCAATGGCTCGATAATCTTTTCATATTTTATGAGTCAGTTGAAAAGAGCTTAAAGGAGACTTGTCTTTTGAGGAACGAGTGATAAAATGGATAGCAACTGATTCTAGGTAAGGTTTGGAATTTTCCAGTCATGGCAGTGTTATAAATATGGCTAGTGAAATCACTCTTCGCAGTTGTTCCTCAAAATGGGTAAACAATCAAATGTGGGTGAATGATCGGCCAATGCAAAAGTGGAGGTGATGGTGCAAACACGACCAAGGCTTTAAATGGCTGAAGTGCTACATTCACGATGGTTATTTACCGATGAATAGTTCATTTTTTAATGAGCTTAAACACGGGGGGAAACATTTGCTCATGTCTTACGTTTATTTTTTAACAAGCTTGAACTATGTGCTAAAACTACTCGATTAATCTAGTCGTGTGATAAGAATGTCTCATATAAAAACGGCAACTTTTAGAGTTTTGCCCCACATCCTTTCTTTATGCAAGTTAGGAAACGACCAATCCAAAAAACAGATAAATGATGGCTCTTTGCTTGCACTCCAAAAGGTTTGCATGCCCCCAGGTATAAAACAGAGTTTCAAGGTTACCCCTTTTTTCTTCCGTTAAAACATTTGTTTTACCGGGAGAGGCCTACCTCTTACAGGTTACCAAAGATTGTTCTATTTACGGCATAAACAAAACACTTCTTCGGCGATGTTTACCAAAATAAACAAAGGTGAGTGGTAATGCCTGCCAACCCACATAACTTTGACAAGAGAATCTTATTCCAGAATAACCCCCTCGTCCAATCATGGACGGGAGTACAGACTAGTCATATTTTCTCGTGGAAACCTACCCTATACCCGAAGTTTTCATGTTGAAGCAAACCAGGGTGCATGCCCCCTGGGTTTCAGTCATGTCCCCCGAATCACTCGCACTCATCAGGTGGATGGACTGGGGATTGAGACATTTCTTGCGTGAAAAGACCATTCAGGGATGGTATATGACTATTTGCTCTGTGTGATCCGGGAAATGAAAGTTGGTCTACGAGCTTGACCACTCTTCCTTCGTGCGGAAAACTCATTACTCTAAAGAGTGAGGAGAAAATTGCTCCCATGCAATAGATATAGTGTCGTCCAAGGAGTAGATTATAATCTAGGGGTCCTTGTACTACCATTACGTTCATGTGAACGGTTTTCCCCCTCAATGTTATGGGCACATCGGGAAGGATCCCTAACAGTCGACTGGTTCCTTTATCAAAGCCTGTTAGATTTCTCATTTCAGGCAAAAGCGATGGCGAACCAAGCGCTTTCCAAGCAGTCGAGGAAAGGATACTCACAGAAGCCCCCTCATCTATGATGGTACCAGCCATAACCATTCTATATATTTGAACAATGATTCGGAATGGTATACTAGCTGGTAAACGGGGTCTGCCTAGTTGATTCCAGTTGAAGGAGACAACTAGGTTGCTTGGTGGTGGGACCGAATAGACAGCCGGGTACGACTCTGACGAACTTCCTTCCTGCGGTAAAGCAATGGGTAAATTTCCCCCATGTTCATTGGAGTCTGTGCTTATGAAAAGAATTTGGACGGTGTCATCGATGTTCTCTTCGGTGATTGTATCATCTGAAGATGGAACCTCTGAAGGCAAGACCGGGTCAACTGCCGCCTCGACCTTTTGACTTTCGTCTGGTATGGGTTCAGATGGTTTGTCTTCAATGATAGATGCTTTAGCCGACCACATGAGCGGGCCAGTCGGATTTTCAACTAGTGATGGACTCGGCAAGAGTTTTTTATATCCAGGAGGAAGTCGTAACGGTGAAACTGGACGATCGTCCAAAACTCTTTTAGCCTCGTTTAAGAAGGGACAACGGTGGACGGCATGATCGCCATCGCACAGTTTACAAGGAAATCTGTATTTTCCTTTTTGTCCTGGGGCCTCACTTTCACTAGTCGACGGTGTGTTTTCAACATGATCGTCAGAGGCTGATGACACCGGGTTGTGCAAACGAGGAGACCAGTCCCTTAAGATCCGAGGGATGCAAGGACAATCTCTATGATAGTGGTCTCCTTTGCAAATGACACATGGTGATTTAGGCCTGGTCGGTGCAGTGTGTGGATTTTCGCTAGATGACACTCGTTTGCCCCCATTCGCTTTTGGCTCCTTCTTCTTCTTCTCTTTCTTCTTCTTTTCCTTCTACTTCTTAGGTACCTGACTTTTGGCTTTACCAGCCCCATCAAGAGAAGAGGAAGGAGGAGAGGAAGAATTAGAGGAAGTAGAAGGTTGGTGGGTAACTCTGGACTCGTCTAGTTGTTGATTCGATTGTTCCGGAATTGTGGTGTTCTGAACGATAGAGGTAGAGAAGAGCCATATAGGCAGGCCTATTGTCAGTCCTGGAAGCGACAATGTGGCCATAGGGGGTGCACCAACATCTCCCCAAGAGGAGAAGGGACTAGGATTTCCTCCAAGGGGAATTCCTTTGTTGGTGGATTCCATTTTCTCAACCCAAGATCAACGTAGGAAAGGGTAATGAGTATTCCGTTTAAAATAAATTTTAGAGGCTTTGACACAACTTGTTTTTTCAATTTTTAAGAGTCGAGAAAAAACCAAAGATGACTCTAGTCTCCTTCGATTTTTAATGAGCCTGAAGTGACAAGTGCTCAGATGGACATTTTCTGTTAAGGAGTCTGAAAAGGAATGAAAGGGACTGCTCTGGAAATCTAGGTAGAGGGATTACCAAACCAATCGCAAAACTGCAGAATATTTTTTACGGTAAGGCAGTCAATCTTCCCGAATGCTGTGTTCAGTGCATTGCGATCGATAGGGCGACAGACATGGCTTCCTATGGATAAAGGATTAAGCCTATATGGGTCTCCCAAAATATACTCGATGGTACGTGGGAGCACAAGTCCGTACTAGCACTTATCGCCTCAAAGTGGAGGAATCACCCAACCATCAATGAGAACCATAGTTACCAGGCTTTACGATGCCGGAATACGTCTCTAGCCTAGACTTCTAAATGTTGTGCATTAAGTTCCAAAGCGTTGTTAGATTCATTGAATTTATTTTGAGTTGATCTTGTTTATGAAGTTTGCCTTTCAGTTTCACCGCGAGATGTAGATGTAATTCCTAAAATGCAATCTAAGATGATAAACAAACTTTTTATCTTCTTTGTGCAATGAAAATCCTAGCTACTAAGGAAAGAAAGACAAAATCTTTTCACAAAGAGCAAAGAGCAAACTCTAAATGCACTTTCCTAAATCAAGCCAATCAGACTGTCTATATGCAAATGCACATGCATGTATTTGTTTTCAACTTTCTTAGTATATGAATGCTAAAAAGAAAGTTGATGCACAAATCTGAATTTCTTTTCAAGAGACAAATATCAACCAGTTTCTTTTCGAAATAAAAAAATGGAGACGATCACAACACCTTACAATTTTGAAATGAATACTTGTTCTTGACACTGGAAAATTACAAATTCAGACCAAAAAGCAATAGTAACAGGATAATCGACCATCAACAGTAATCAAACTCTTTCCTACGATTGAAATCAACAGTTGCGACAGTTTCAAATCAAAGGACGACAGTACGATTATGCTACTTTTGCAAAGGAGAACTGAAAATGACTCAACAAACACACAAAAACATTTACAGTTCTTTTGTACAAAGGAGGCGGAATAACAGCAAGGAAAAGGGGTTTCAAACAGACATATACTGATCACAGGCAGCAAAATTTAGGAATAGAACTGGAAAGAATGAATCACAGAAACCAAAACTGCATAGAGCCTAGTCTGATCAGCGCACCTGTAACACAGAGAATTTGAAATGCAGCGCACCTTGTCCACTTGGGAAGTGCGCTGAAGTTTAGATTCTCTGAACAGTACCTGCGTTGGGCTAGAAACGAGATTCTATTTGGGTTCTGGGTCACATTTTGCAGTTCAGTTCTTGGGTTTTGGCCGAGCAAAAAGCAATCAGTAATGCAACAATCAGGGGTAGATCTAAGGAGGATCTAAGAGCTATCACAAGGGCAATCAGATAGTTTGTGAATCAGTTGTTTGAATCATAAATAGATCCAGTAGATGGATTGAAGTAGCATTTATCTACTTTGCATTTGTTATGGTAAATGCAGTTCGAATGCTACTTGTAAGTTTATGAAACAGATAACAAAGAATGATAAACAAACAAACTAATATCTCCCCAGTGGAGTTGCCATTTTGTTACAGGGAAAAGTGTCTATATAGAACTGCTCTATCCCACTAAGGTGTGACAGCTGCCTTAGAAACAAACAGAGAAAAGCTACTTTCGTTTTTCCTTTATGAATTATAGATAGAGAGGAACACAAAGACCAACATCTGTCTTGCGCTAATATCCTGATTTGATTCCTCTCTTCTTTGATAGTCTTTAGCTACCTGCTCCCTTGCACGCCCAGCTTCACAAAGTACCTGTAAGATCACAGTAGCATAGCACTATACAAAGACATGGATCTATAATCATAAACAATCTAGGATCAGATGTAAATTGACCATACAAATGTAGCAAGCATCAATGACACAAGAGCATGGAGGAAAACTTGAATAGCTTTTATTGATAAACAAGAAAGAGCCAAGAGGAGTTACAACCAGTTGTTCTGACCCAGCATCAACCTCCCAGCTAAAAAGCCCCTCTTCACCTCAAACAAAGCTTAGATCACCCAACAATCTGATGTTTGTCTCAAGAAACCAACAGCAATTCCTTACAATATGCAAAATTCCAGCCTCCGGATCTCTGGGATGAGGGATCCATATATAGATATCTGTAATGGAGATGAGTCAGCTCATGATTTGATTAGTGTCTTCCCTCTGATAGTTCTTGCTTCCACTTGGAGATTGATGATCTCTTACTCATCCTTGGTCGAATTCAGTGAGGCAAGTGTCACAGGAGAAGATTTTGGAAGCTTCCATTGCCTCTCCACCTCGCGGAATGTTAAAATTGGAAACCAGGGCAAAACTTCATGTGGGTCATCTTATTCATGGCTAATAATATTTTTATTAGATTCCTCTCGTCGAGAGGTGTAGGATTGATATAAAGATCATCCAATTCCAATAAGTATTCATGGAGATATGAATTTATTTTGATTATGGAATTATTATCAAGCCGACCTACAACTCATGTAGGCTCAGAAGCCCAACAGTCGCATCTATTCACCCACCAACGTTGTGTATAAATATAAGAGGACTTTTCCTCATTTGGACTCACTCATCTCATCACATCTCTCTCTCTCTACTGCGCAGATATGAGTCTCTTCTCTACTGTGCTGAAATGGGTCTCTCTCTCTCACACATGTAAAGCCGGAAGCTGTTGAATTTGAAGCTGCAACTGCATAAGTAAAGATTGACTTGCGTGGCCTAGAAGATCTCCTCTTTGGAACTGCGCTGTAGGTTCATCTGAACCTCCTCTGGAAGCCGAAACTTTTGGTGGTGGAATGAAGTCAATCCGACTGTCGGTTTGTGAGATATGGTCTGCCCTAGTTTGATAATGAAGCCGCTAATGCTGATGCTACTGATCTAGGGTTTGCTACTGCTGATATGAATCAGATTTATTGTACTATTTCTCTCTGCTGAATTATTGAAGATAAAAGAAGATTTGATCAAAGGGTTTCCCCACACATTGTGGGGTTTGTCCCTGGCTAGCTGCCACATCTTGTGTCTCTTGTCTTGGCTTGTTTTCTGTCGATCATTTAATGTTCTATCTGCACTTTACTTTATGTACATGTGATTGCTAATCGCTGGAATATAATAAAAAAAATAAGTAAACTGTTATAAGCATAGAACATACCATATCTTAAGATGGTATCGGAGCTGAGGTGAAGACAATGCTCGAGCAAGAGCAACAGCAATCATTGAAGAGAAGATTGGCAAGGCTATCCTAAAAGAACTATGGGGTCCTCAACACTCTTTCCTGCTGAAGACAAGCTCCGTGATAAAGCTGACTATCACGGATGGAAGATGTCTATCGATCTAACCCTTGAAGATCAAGGAGTGATGGACCATGTAAGAGGCAATATTGTTGAGCCTTCATCAAATGCATCTGCTGCTGCCTGGAAAAATGGAAAAATGGAGAAGTCAAAACAAAGAAGATCATCCAGGACTCTATCGACAAGCGCTTGGTGGCCTACATCTTTGATCTAGACACCTCCAAGGAAATCTACGACAGACTGGTGAGTTTATTTAAAGTTAATGATGCAAATGAAGTTTTGTTTCTTAGAAATAAGTTGAGGGAAATCAAGAAGGGTAAAGATGAAAGTATGCAAGCATACTTCTTAAGAATCACCGAGATCAAGAACGATCTCCTATCTATTGGGGAAACCATTACTGACAGAGAAATGGCACTCACAACTCTCGGAGGATTACCATCTGAATGGTATGTGTTCAGGACTACTCTTCTGAACAATAATGTAATTCCTAGTTTTGAGGAATTAATGGCTAGATGCATTCAAGAACAAACAAGGGTAGAAGAGCAGGAAATGCCCTTGCCTAAAGGTCCTTCTGCTGCTTTTTCTTCTCATGCTAAGAAAAGAAATAATTCTGGGTCTAAATCGAAAAGAAAGGCTGGATTTAAGGGTGGAAGAAAAGGACGATGTTTCATTTGCAATAAAGCAGGTCACTATGCAAGGGAATGCCCTGATAGAAAGGACTCTCACCGTGATGATGATCAAAATCCTCTCATGGTAATCGAAGGAATGGAAAATTCAACAACAAAGGAAAAAGGAATGCAGGAAATCAAGGAAGAGGGCAACCAATCAAGAAGGCTAGAAATTCCAGGTATGAATCTAACACTGTTGACGATAAGCAGGCTGAATATTATCTACTAGATGCTCTATCTAGCTCCGCCCCTTCGGACTCAATGGGAATTTGGCTCATTGATAGTGGTGCCTCAAGACACTTCACTGGTTACAAAGAAGTACTCTATAGTCTGGTAGAGAAAGAAACTAACCTGGAAATTGTCCTTGGAGATGACATGAAATACCCAGTGAAAGGTGTAGGCAATGTTTCTCTTAAACTGAATCAACGTAATACGATTCACTTACAAGATGTATTATATGTACCTGATCTCAAAAAGAACCTGGTATCCATCTCGGCAATGGAAGAGAAAGGCTATAAGGTAACCTTCAGCGATGGTAAGGTACGCATATGGAAAAATAATGTTAAAGATGCTTTCACTCTTGGGTTTCGAGTTGATTCTTTATATCAAGTCGGTGGAAGTACGCTAGGTGTCATAAAACGCTTCTGTCCAAACTTTGGCATCGGAGGTTTGCCCACCTCCATTACAAAGCTCTACCCGATGTAGGATAGATGGTAACAGGGATGCCTGAATTCCAAGTAGAAAAAGAAGGTGTATGTCCGGGATGTGCCAAAGGAAAGCTCAAAAGGGGACCATTCCCCTCAAGCCAAAGCAAGACCTCCGATATATTACAATTGGTTCACTCAGGCATACCTGAGGTTGGCATTAAGAGGGAGACTACTACACCGCATACTCCTGAGCATAATGGTGTGGTGGGAAGGAAGAACCGCATGATGATGGAAGCTGTCCGGGCCATGCTACATGATCAAAGACTTCCGAAGTTTCTATGGGCTGGAACTACAATCATCGGCGTATATGTACAAAATCGATGCCCTCATCAAGCATTGGGTTTGAAGACACCTGAAGAAAAATTCACCGGTAAGAAACCTGATGTTTCTCATTTTAAAATTTTTGGAAGCCCTGTATACTTTCATGTGCTGAAAGAGAAAAGAAATAAATTGGGAGCATCTGGAAAGAAGGGAATTTTCATGGGCTATGGTGAAAATACTAAAGGCTATAGAATCTATGTAGCCGGTCAAAGGGAAGTCATAATTAGTCATGATGTCACCTTTGATGAAGATATGGCTCTCAGCAAGGTGATCAATCTTCCGACTTTGAGGAGTTCTCAAGAAGCCGACACCAGGGAACCGAAAGAAAAGGACGATGAATCAATGCCTGATGTAGAAGAACCCATGGATCCGATTGATCGTCCTCCATATGAGCCTTCCTCTTCTAGGAAGAGGCCTTCATGGCTTAAGGGGTTACTTGATGATGCTGAAGGACATGCTGCACCCCGAGGAACCTTTTGTGAAAGTAAGAAACCTAATAGGTATCAAGGATACCTGACCATCATGAGCACGATCATACAAAATGAGCCTTCATCATTCTCAGATGCCGTCAAGCATCAAGTATGGAAGGATGCTATGACCGAAGAATATGAGTCTATCATAAAGAATGATGTTTGGGAAGTAGTTCCCAGACCCCAGGACAAGACTGTTGTTACTTCAAAATGGCTTTACAAGATAAAGCATGTAGCAAATGGAAGTATGGAAAAGTATAAGGTTCATTTTGTTGCTCGTGGTTTATCCCAGAAGGAAGGTATAGACTATGATGAGATATTTGCACCTGTTGCCTGATATAAGACCATCCGCTCGATCATAGCCCTTGCTGCTTCACAAGGATGGAACCTACATCAGATGGATGTCAAGACTGCGTTCTTGCACGGCTCGATCAAAGAAGAGGTCTATGTGGAGCAACCCAAAGGATTTGAGATTTATGGTCGAAAATCTCATGTATGCAGGTTGAAGAAAGCTCTCTATGGGCTGAGGCAAGCACCCCGAGCATGGTGTGAGAGGATCGATAGCTTAATGAAGCTAGGATTCACTAGGAGTGAAGCCGATCCTAACCTTTAGTTTAAGGTTGAAGATGACAAGCCTCTCATACTGGTGTTGTATGTGGATGACCTCTTTCTAATAGGTGCAGACCTTCTCATTCACAAATGTAAGAGGGAGATGGCTTCTGAATTTGAAATGAAGGACCAAGGACTTGAAGTGTGGCAGAAGCCAAGGGAAATTTTCCTATCTCAAGGAAAATATGTGGTAAATATATTGGAAAGATTCGGTATGATGGTCTGCAAGCTTGTGACTACCTCGAGGATCTTGACTTTTAGAAGTTTTATGGTAGTGATGTCGAACCAGACTTGGGAAATGCCTCTGAGTTTCAAAAACTCATTCGCATTGATGTTCTTAGTGAACCTCCGTCCGAACATATGTTTTGCAGTTAGCATTGTGAGCTCATATTTGGTTGAGCCTCACTGGATTGATGCAGGAATCTTCTGAGATGTCTCCAGGACACAATCTCTCATGGATTAAGATACACTGTCGGAGATGTGAGACTACTTGGATATACTGATGTTGATTGGGCAGGCAGTGTGGTGGATCGTAAGAGCACTTCTGGGTACTGTTTCACCTTGGGATTTGCTTCGATATCCTGGATGAGCAGGAAGCAAAAGTCAGTGGCTTTGAGCACCGCCGAAGCAGGATATATTGTTGCTAGCATAACCTCGTGTGAGGTAGTCTAGTTGTGAAAGCTCTTCAGTGAGCTGTTTGGATTTACATTGGATACCACTGTGATTCTCTGTAACAACCAGAGGTGGGATTCGATTATTGAGGAATCCCATATTCGTCAATTGCTCCAGCAGATAGACATCATCTGGGATATGGTAAGTCGATGAGCAAGGAAGCTCCATCACATTAAGATGATGTACAGGTTGATACACCTTGTCAAAGCCCCGAGGAAAGATCTATTATGTGATTTTCCTAAACGACTTGGAGTCGGCAAGAAACCCTTGTATAAGGGTCCTGCATGTTGCATACATTGAGCTCTGGGAGCTCTGAGGGCTTGCGGTTCCTACTGGAGCAACATATGACCACAGGGTGACTCACCCTCCCCTGGTGGTGCACACTGGAACAAGATGATTCACTCTCTTGTGGGACAAGATGATTCGCTCTCTTGTGGAACAGGATGATTCGCTCTCCTATGTAGTAGGATGATTAGTTCTCCTGTGAGGCCTGGATTGATGTGTTCTCCATGGCGATTGTAGCAGGATTGATGTGTTCTCCTGTGAGGCCTGGATTAATGTGTTCTCCACGGTAGCCTGGATTGATGTGTTCTCCATGGAAATTGTAGCAGGATTGATGTGTTCTCCTGTGAGGACAGGATTGATTAGTTCTCATGTCGAGGCATCCTACCCATGCAGTCTGGGACTCATGGGAAGTACCTCTCATCTGATCAATGAGCAGGGAAATGAAGTTAGGGACCATAGTAGTACCGATGGACGCATCGTTGTAACTACCGTACTCCCTACACTAGGATGCCCTCCATTGATCTGGGATCAATGATACTGGTCTGGGACCAGTGGTAGGAGTTGTACCATACTATGACGCTGACTTCGGGTCGGTTGAGACTGGTCTGGGATCAGTGGTACATACTCTGAGACTGACTTTGAGTCAGTGGAGGATGATATTGGTCTGGGACCATTGGAGTTGTACTCACTATGACGCTGACTTTGGGTTGGTTGAGACTGGTCTAGGACCAGTGGTACATACTTTGAGACTGACTTTGAGTCAGTATGATACATCCTCGATCATTTCTTCTTCTTCATAATTCAGACAAAAGCAGAGTAGAACAGAACAATGCAAGAGCAGAGCAGAACAGAACAAAATAGTACAGATCAGTGCAGGGAATAACAAGACAAATCAGAACAGGCAAAATATAGTAGAGCAGGGCAAGGGTCAGGCTGTACAAGGCAGTGCATTTGATGGATGAATAGTAACAACCAATAGACAGATTGCAGATGAAGTTCTCCATGGTTGAGAGGGAGTGTTAAAATTGGAAACCAGGGAAAAACTTCATGTGGGTCATCTTATTCATGGCTAATAATATTTTTATTAGATTCCTCTCGTCGAGAGGTGTAGGATTGATATAAAGATCATCCAATTCCGATAAGTATTCATGGAGATATGAATTTATTTTGATTATGGAATTATTATCAAGCTGACCTACAACTCATGTAGGCTCAGAAGCCCAACAGTCGCATCTATTCACCCACCGACGTTGTGTATAAATATAAGAGGACTTTTCCTCATTTGGACTCACTCATCTCATCACATCTCTCTCTCTACTGCGCAGATATGAGTCTCTTCTCTACTGCGCTGAAATGGGTCTCTCTCTCTCACACATGTAAAGCCGAAAGCTGTTGAATTTGAAGCTGCAACTGCAGAAGTAAAGATTGACTTTTGTGGCCTAGAAGATCTCCTCTTTGGAATTGCACTGTAGGTTCATCTGAACCTCCTCTGGAAGCCAAAACTTTTGGTGGTGGAATGAAGTCAATCTGACTGTCGGTTTGTGAGATATGGTCTGCCCTAGTTTGATAATGAAGCTGCTAATGCTGATGCTACTGATCTAGGGTTTGCTACTGCTGATATGAATAAGATTTATTGTACTATTTCTCTCTGCTGAATTATTGAAGATAAAAGAAGATTTGATCAAAGGGTTTCCCCACACATTGTGGGGTTTGTCCCTGGCTAGCCACCACATCTTGTGTCTCTTGTCTTGGCTTGTTTTTTGTCGATCGTTTAATGTTCTATTTGCACTTTACTTTATGTACATGTGATTGCTAATCGGTGGAATATAATAAGAAAAAGAAGTAAACTGTTATAAGCATACAACATACCATATCTTAACACAGAATGACACTGCCATTTGTCATTTCTCGCCCATCGCACCCCATAGAAGGGATTTTTGAAATGCAATGCACCCACACAGTGTATTTAGGTGAGATGCAACGCACTTGGCCAGTGGAGCAGCTGAAATGATCCTGTTTTGACCAATTCTGAGCAGTTTTTCATAGAGAAATTCTGGGAGAAGCTGTAATCTGTTGACCTTGTTCCTTTAGGGGTTAGAAAAACACTTTTAGGGACTTAGGAGCCCTTGGTTTATGGACATTTCATGCTTGGGGTTGTAGTGCCCAAAAATGTATATAACACTATGTTATAGTTTTGTGTGGCTTGAGCTCGAGGGTTGAATGTAGACTTATGTACAACTCCTTTAGGTGGTTTTATTGTTAACTTTGGTGCAATGGGTGGTGGAATAGGATTAGAAAAAGTCAAAGTTGAAGTATTTGGTTGATTTGAAGCCTAGTTATTCGACGCCGACAATGGATTACCGTAATATTTACTTCATGTAGACACCAAAACATCAATTTTAAGCTTAGAGGCAAATATTATAAGCACTTGTAAATTGGAAGCATGATCTGTAGTAACCAAATGAGTCTCTCAATTTAGAAAAGGGTTTGTCAACACAAAATATGCACTATAAGTCTTAAGAAGTGTTGAGACTTCAGAGCGGTGAGGACAGTCTCACCTAAAATTCTCCTCATTACAAATTAAACATGGATAACGAGGTTTCCTAGCTGGAGAAGAGGAATCAGATGATTTCTCTTGAGGGGGGGGGGGGTTTGTTTCTTTTTATCTTTCCCTTCTTCTTGCTTCCAGGTTGCTTTTCATTCTTACCTTTGTCAGATGACACGACATTTATTTCAGAAGCAGGAGTATTATCAAATGCACTAGAAGTTTGATTGGAAATAGCAAGTGTTTGACCAGATGGTCTACTTGCTGTTTGTGTGCTTGAAGAACCAATCACACTGTCATCGACATGAGAGTCCTTACTAGATGGAGGTGGAGGAACAGTAAAAGCTGGTCTAGGTGCATTTGGAATTTTGTCATAGAGCATGCCAGACTGGGTGTAAATCAAGTCTAAGTATTGGGCATGAGAAATTACTTGCTCTTGAGTAACAACTCCTCCTTTAGCCACATCCTCTGTGATTGGTGGAAACAAGGATTTGATAAACCACTCAGCTAAAAGCTTATTAGGAACATACGTTTTGACCATTCGACGACGACAACGCCACTCATGAATATGATTAGAAATGTGAGTAGCAGTAGTATGTTTAAAGTTGGTCAATAGTTCCATTCCAGTTTCATATCTGATGGGTAACTGGAGGTGGGTTAAAACGTGGTGGCTATGGATGTAAAGTGATCAAATGAAGCTCATGGTAATTCAATATACCACTTTGTAGCTAGACCAATAAGTGTTCGCTGCAAAAGACGTAGTCTAACTAAATCATCATTTAGGGAGTTTGATGAACACCGTAAATGAAAATTCATAACATGGTTGGATGGGTCTTCTCTAGGGTTTCCATTGAATTTTGGAATATCAGAAGGAAATTTATGAGGAACCACCGACCACCAAGGTGTGTAAATAATTGGATCATTGGTAAGCTGATTTAAATCCAGTAATTCAAGTGTTGTGTCAAAAGGCAACTGTCGATTAAGTTCAGGTTGAGCATAACTAGGGTAAGTTGGAATTTCCTAGGCAATAGGCCTTTGCATACCAGCATAAGGAATTTGCTTTTGGTAACCTTGATAGGGGTAAGTTTGTTGAGCAAATATAGTATAAGGTGGTTGTTGGGCACCAGGATAAATTTGTTGTTGTCCAAACCCAACATAGGCTTGTTGACCAGGACTTGGGTAAACTTGTTGTTGACCAAACCCAGCATAGGCTTGTTGACCAAGTCCAGGATAAGTTTGGTATTGTTGGAATTTTTGTTGTTGATATTGTGGCTGCCATGGTTGTTGATTTAACGGTTGTTGCCCACCAATGTAAGTTTGACTAGGTTGTGAATATATTAAACCAGTATAAGTCTAAGTCATTCCAGTAAATGGTAAACTGGCCTAAGGTTGTTGGATTCTAGGCACAAATGGTTGTTGTAAAACGGCCTGAGAAGACTGAATCTATAAACCTAAAACTTGAGGGTCAAAGGTTGAAGGACTAGCTTGCAAAGGTTGAGATACAACTAACTAAGCTTGCGATTATGGTAAAGTCATAACGACAGGTGTAGTAGGTATGGATGAAATAGATTGCATTGGTTATGATGCATATAAAAGCCTTGTTTTAATGGGCATTGTGGATTGCCACTAACAAACAGTCATTCTAGGCTGACCTAAAGACAACGACATACTGCCATATGGTTTCCCCCCATAAAATGGAGGATAAGGAGATTGTACATATTTTTCTCCATATGGGGGTAATCCAGTGTAAAGTGGATACATTGGATGGTAACTGGATGGACCAGCTTGAAATTGACTTGATGGATCAAACTGTTCAATATTTGTAAGTGAAGAACCAGGTAAAATTCTTGTGGATGACATGGGTGAAGACCATGGACTAGAAGCAACACCTGAGTGGGTTCCAGATAAATATTGGTAACCCGGTGGGATGGACGGAACACCATACAGATGTGACTCAGGTGTTGTGGTAAACATCGAAGAAGTAGCGACAATAGATTTTGCCACAGCTGTAATAGATGGTATAGTCTGGGATGTTGATTCTGCCATAGTCAAATGACCTAATAAATGTCCTAATGAATCAATGGGAATATGAAAGTAACTAGCATCAAAAGGAGTAGTAAAATTAGGGGTATTAGGATAAAGATAAATCCCGGGTCCAAAACGAGTTGGAGTTCTGGGTGTTTCTTCTTTAGGTTCCTCTTCAATTGAAATCAAACTAGGTAGAAGGATTTCACCATTACATCCATAATATATTTCTGGTATTTGACTCTGCGGTAAAGGGGAATTCTCAACAGTTATAGATGTCTAGGGATAAATCGATCGATCATATTCTTGTATGGGAACAACTTCTAATTGTTCAACTTCAAGATCCAAGTGTTCTGGTAAAAGAACAACAGGTTCAGGTTGAGCTTCTTGGACAACTTCTAGTTGAACCATGATAGGTTCAGGATTAACTTCTAATTGAATAATTTCAGGTTCAGAAGTAATTTCTTATTGAACAAGTTTGGGTTGAGAATCAACTTCTTGTTGGACAACTTGGGTTACCATTTCACGAAGTTCACTTTTAGTGTCCTTAGGTAATTGTAAAGGTTCCACTTCAGTAAATATGTACCAGTAATTGTAGGAGTAACTGGGGTCACAGTACTTACTAGTATAGGTGACTCTGGTAATTTAGATGAAGAACCAGAAGTTTGTGATGTACTAGATTCAATTAAACCAGATCGCTTTTGCTGGCTAGGTGTAGCTTCAGGAGGTAAAGGTGGTTTAATCGCTGTCCTCCACTAACGACGGGGTAAGGGTTGATGTTCCTCCACGATTTCTGATTGATTTTATTACAAAAGGAAATAAACAAAAATAGGGTAATCTAGGAAAAAGGATTACCAAGCAACTGTGAACTGCAGTATACTGCCTCAGTAAACTAAGGACTTAACATACGTGCAGGAAATCTCCCCAAATGTTGTGTTTGGTGTATCACAATGTACAAGGCGGCCGACTCGATTACCTAAGGATGGATAACAACCTAATGTAGTCCTCCCATATATACCCAAAAGTACGTGGAGGCCCAATCCGTGTTAGCGCTGTCTAATGCAAAACCGCACAGTGAGAGAATTACTTTATACTTTTCATATAATAACACTGCCCTATATACCCGAAGGTATGTGGACAAGCTATGATATAATTACATACATGGAATGAGGTATCACACTCGGAATGTATCATAGAAAATTAATGACAGCTACTATATTTTACGATGCTAGATCACGTCTCTAGCCTAGAACCTCTAAATGTTATTCGTGAGATGACAATGCTCCATTAGGTTAATTGAGATAAATTTTAAGTTGATCTTGATTAAGATTTTGTCTTTCAAGTTCACTGCATGATGTATTTGAAATTCCTAGAATTCAACTATGATGAGAAACATTCTTTTCATTTTATTTGAACAATGAAAACATTAACTACAAGGGATAGAGCAATCAGAATGTTTAATCAAAGAGCATAGAGCACATCTAATGCAATTTCCCTATATTATTCATACAAGCACACACAACCTCTAATTGCATAATGCAAGTTTTTCTTTTCATTTCCCTTAATGTTTAGATGAACAAAAGGAAACTAAATGCACATACAATCAATCAATACTTTTCACAAGAAACAAAGACTTTACAACAGTTCCTTTCTGAAAGAAATGAAGACTTTACGACACTTCCTTTTCAAAAAAGACTAATCGACTATAAGCTAACTTTGACAATGGATTGATAATGATAAAGAAATCATTTAAGAAGCACTAGAAAATCAAGGCCAAAGTAGGGCTAGGAGGAGAAATACAACTTGATTTCAGAACCAGAAGAATCATTTATCTTTCAGCAAACAAAAATAGAAGCAACTTTGGAAAAATCAAACCCAATGTGGGTTTTTTAGCCTAAGAGGAACCAAAAAAGGCCACAATGGGAGATAGTGCGCTGCATTGCATTGTCTCTAAGCTAGGGGCTGCTCTGTAGCACACTGTGTCAAGACCAACACTACGCTGGTGCCAGAGAGTCAAATCAAGAGACACTCAAGCATAATTTTTTACTAAAGACACTTCAAAAAGACTGAAATAAGATCAATAAAGTCAAAACAAGTCTACTAGAATGTAATATGATGAGGGTAAGCTACCAAGAAGGACAATCATTCCATAGTATGGTCGCCAATTTGTTATATGGAATTTGCATCTACAGATAAACAAATTTTCCCTAGGTGGGTGGCTACACCTAGAACAACAGAAAGAAAGTAGTTTAACCTCTCCTTATAGTAGATAGATGAGATGAAGGAACTTACTTATAGTCTTTTACTTCTTTAATCCCCCTTGAATCGCTCTCGTTTCTCCCACTTGAACTAAACCCGCTCAATTGGTACCTGTATCAAGAGAAACAGAAACAACAAATGATCAAAGCATACATGATCTATGTACTATAAAAAAATGGAATCGAAGACATTGAAACACACAATAATCATAGATATGAACAATAATATGACAAAAGGAATAAACTCTTTATTAATGTAGAAGGAAGAGTATCACCCAATACAATTCGATCTTGTGCCACTCCTCCAGCTTCAGTCCAACTTTCGCCACTTCAAAAGGACACCAATCCAGTAGCATAACATTACTTAACATGAACTCAATTCTCAAACAAACAGAATTTCCTGACAAACTTCAGATTGTATCCCCTTGATCACTATGATGAGTGCTCAATTTATAGGAAATGGAGGTGGTTTTGTCATAATTGAGGGTATTGAATGGCCTTCTAGACTTGGAGTTAGTTTCCATGGAGCAAGGGATGAGAGGATAAGAGGTTAATGGATCCTTAGCCTATCCAATTTTGAGATCATAGGAGGAGATAAGAGATGGGATCCTTCTAGAATCATCTATAATCAAGGAATATTCCTAGAACCTTATGAAAATTTCACTCAGTCTCGACCAACGTAGGTCAAAGTGGGCCTAAGTGCACTGTAGTGTAGGCTAGAATGGCCCTTCCTTCTCTGCAGTGCAATTACCCTTGACCAAGGCTGCGCTGGTGTCCCAAGGAGGCATTTTAGCAAGGCTTCAGGCCAGGAAACTTTCATAGAAAGAAGCATTCAATGTGATGACTTGTCTAGGGCATGTAACAACTGAATTAGAGTTTGATGGGCCCTAATAGTATTGATCTATATGTCGGGAGTGATGTGCCCAAATAGACCTGTAACATTGGGTGAGGGGGTCTTAGGAAATTCCCAAGGGCCTAGGAATCCCTTAACTAGTTTTGGCAGGATTTTGCTAAAGCATGAGGGTGGAGACTGGAAAATTCCTCAAGGTATTGGCGAAGAAATTTTGAGGCATCCAAGCTTATTTTGGGCATATTTATCCCTTGACTAATGTTGGTGTGGTTGTAGTAAAGCTGGTTGTTTATGTGTTTTTTTGGGCCTAGTGATCCCTTCACCAATTTTTGTGGGATTGCGGTAAAGCCTGGTTGTTATGTGCTTTCTTTGGTCCTAGGAATCCCTTGACCAGTTTTGGCAGGATTGAGGTAAATCTTGAGGGTGAAGGTGGTTTAATCTGTGGGAAGTCCTAGTTGTTCTATATTGAGTCCCACATTCATGCTTGGAATATGACATGGGGGTGATTAGCTAAAATAAATATTTTTTTCAGCTCAATCTATGGTCGAGTGGTATGTGTAAGTCTGTAACTTGGTTGTCTTTTTCATATGTTAATAAGAGATCTATTCCTCTTGTATTTCATGAGTAATTTTACTTGTTATTATGTGGTTTTGATGGCTATTTGATTATGCTTATTATTCTAGTTATATAATGGTTATAAACACATTGGTTTCATAACATGCTCTAGTTATGGCTCTTGATATATTTGATTTGTTGATGAATGGTTAATGAATGCATTAGCTAATAAGTGTTATTGCAACAATTATGAGAGGTAGTTAGACCTTCTTGATGATTCTCATATAAGTATCAAACCCCTATGTTCAGATATGCATTCATGACCTGTAGATTACATGTTCTCAATATGTTTGATGAAATGAATGTCATGGTTAGGCTATGTTAGGTCAAGTCTCTAACTCAAGTTTCAATTTTTATATTTGTTTTCATGTCACTTATGCATCTCACAAGTTACAGGAAGTTTCGGGCAATGGTCTAGAGGTTGACCTGGAATTTAGGCTCAAAATCTAGTATTGCATGCTCCTAACTAGAATGTTTGGGTTGCAATTGCATGGATGCAGATTTGTGCATGCGGTTGGAGGCTTCCAACCACATGGAGGCCTTTTTGTGAATGAAGTTGAGGGATCAGGGTAGATAAGTAGGGGTCTAACTCAGGGTTTGGGCACCTCATATGGTTTTTTAGTCCTCGAGTACCCTGTAGCACCTGTGGGATGTTATGAAAAGTCATTTTTTTGTCAGTTGTTGGCCCCACTTCCTTAATGGGACCTGGGAGGTCGAGTCATCTCATAGTAGCTCTCCATCTCATGTTTTCCATAGTTGGTCGGAGAAAGTGGGTAAATGTGGGAGGGGGTGGTTACAGTGCCAAGAGAAATACCATACGCGTCAATGTGCAAATCGAATTCCTTGTTCCAATCATTTTAGACTAGAATCATAACACTTTTTAAATTTTCCTTTAGAGTATCAAAAGAAGCATCACACTCAAAATTCTATATAAAAGGCTTGGTATTCTTCAGAAAATTCTCCAATGGAGTAGTGATTAGAGAATAGTTGAGGATAAATCTATGATTATAACACATATGATCCAATGTACATTTTAACTACTTGATACTTTAAGAGGTGGCATATTGAGAATTAGTGTGACTTTGGCAGGATCCACTGATACACTATCCTTACATACGACATGTCCCAACAGAGTTTCAAAAGCAACAAAAAAGATACATTTCTTCAATTTTAAGGGGATCTGCAATTTCCTCCATCAGTCAAGCATTACTCTCAATAGAATTGAATTCTTTTTCAAAAAGCTATAAATTGTCTAGTCATACATATAGACTTCAAAGAGCCTTTGTATAGGAATATGAGCCCCATTTAGTGGTAAAATTAGTTTTCTTCTTATCTTCTTTATCAATCCTGACTTGATGATATCCAAAGAACCCAATTTTGAAGGAGTAAGCTTCTTGTATTACAAGATTATCTAGCACTTCATCAATGAAGGGAGTGGGGAATGGATCATGAACACAATCATTCTTGAGGCTATGATAGTCCACACAACCCATATATCATCTAAATATTTCTTATCTTGAATAAATATGGGGCTAATTAATTCAACTTCATCAACATGAAAAACAATCCAACTGCTAACATCTTATCAATTTCCTTCTTGACCTTTTCTTTCATTCTTGGGTTCATATGATTGCGTCGATGCTTTATTGATCTTGCATCAGGATTGATAATGATATTCATCTCTCCCAAGTATCCTTTAATACCATTTAACTATGAAATTGATGTAGGGAACAAATCCTCATACTCCTTTAACAAATGCAAATCTCGTTGGTTGTCTATTCGTCCTAATAGCCCCCAATAGATGTCAGTTTGGGTTTATCTTCAAAACGAATATTATGCCTCTACAAATTCAAAGGCTTCAAATGAGGGGTTTCCTTCAGAGGATCATCCTTAATTCTTCTTCCGCTTCAAATTCCTTAAAGGATAAGTGCCTTAACTCTTCTAAATCATCATCCTCAAGCTCCCTATTTACTTTCCTATGAGTAACCACCTCTTGCAATCATTATTAAGGTTGAATTCCATGACTTAAAGTGCTAAGGATTCAACATGAAACTTTTGAATATGTAATAACACCCTCTTGATTTCATTTAGGGATTCAGTGACCCGTTCATCCTCATTTGAAAAATTGAAATCACTACATAATTGAGACATTGAGGCATCCTAGTCGATTGTCTACCTTTAAATTTCTCCCTTTAGGAACCATACATGAGGAAGTGCACCCAAACTGTGGATGAATTGGTGTACCCACAATTCAATAGGAAATCCATCTTCCCTCAAAATAACACTATAAGTTTGAACATGCTTCTTCTATATAGTATGACCTTGAAAAATGGGAATTTCACTCAGTCCCTGCTTAGATATAGTGAATCAACACAACATAATATAATTGAAAAAATTGAAAGTTTGGAATTGGTTGTGGTAATATCCCCACCACTGGGCAGGAGTAGCTTGTAAGGAATCAACCATTAGAGGAAGCCTCTAACTTTCTTCAATATTCAATACAACTTCTTTGATAAAATCAGCTACAAGAATAATACCATTAAAATTGGGGTAGTACCTTACGTCAATACCGGTCCATTGAGTACATCAGTTGGTTATGCATCTCCTAGAGTATAACTCATGGTCTCCATGTTGCCACTCTTCCATTGCAACTTTTGAACCAACTTTAGTATGTTGAACACTTCTCCAAATGAGAGAGCCATATGCTATAGGATTAATATAATCCTCCCTCTTCCATTTAGTTAGATGATATAGATGATCCAATACATTTGAGTCCTCTGCATTACAACGTGCTTTGTGAATCTGGAATCTTGATGAGGATCCAAAGTTTGAATAAACCATACTCTATCTACCTTGAAATTCATGGTCTCCCACTTAAACTTAGTGATGACATAATTCTTGAAATCCAATCAACCCTTAGTAGTGTTGGATATGGGTATTTATCCCCAATAATTTCAATGTCATTGAAATCAACATAGGTCTTAACTCTAGTAATGTCTACTTCTACATCCTCTAGCCGACTGATAGGGATAATGAAATATTGGTTAGGCATGCATAACTAGATCAAAGAGAACACTAACTTTGGTTGTCCCAGTGCCTTCGAAGTCTTCCTCGACTAAATTTTTATGTAAGATCCCAAATCTAACATATTTTCCTGAATTTGGTGTCCTGCAATCTTAGCATTGATGAGAAACTCCCTCCTAGTTCTATGCTTGTTGAGGAAAACTTGTTTGCTGTGGTGTTCTGGTAAATTCATCGAAATAGGATGATTTGAAATCTCGTCATATTTAAATTTTTTTTTTAGGTTTGTAGGTTTTAACCCCATACAGAAATTACCTACATATGAATTCTAAAACATAGAAAATAAACAATGTGAGAGCATAACACATAAAACACATATACACAGAGATTTTCCCTTGGATCCCAAAACCGGGACTAATAGATTGTTTTTTCATTATGTTCCTTTCAATGTTACAATACATATTTATACATGCCAAAGCATCCAATACCATGGACCGAAAACCATCGCAAACAAAACCATGTGCGAAAAATCATGCACAAAACCATAGGTAGGTCCGCCCAACCTAATATAGGGTCTAAAAACAAAATTTCCTGGGGTGTTGCTTCGGACCCCATAGAGTGGGGTTTCCTATACCCCTCAAACCCCATGTGACCCCCCCACTATGCAATCGGCACAACGAAGGGGGGGGGATCCGCCCCCCTTCTAACCCCCCCGTTAACACAGGGGGCTAGTCATGGAAAGAATATAACACAACCCAACATTCTCCCACTTGTTGTTTTCTTTCCATGGGGGGCACAAGAGAGCTTAGTCATTTATCCAGCCTTGCAACACCCATTGTTTCTCTACACCAATAGAACTTCTCAGAGCTCACAAATTTTGTCAATGCATCTACAGTATTCTTCAAAGTGTCCACCTTTACCAACAACACCTTTTTGTCTTCTATCATATCCCTCACAAAGTGATACTGAACATCAATGTGCTTTATCTTTGAATGATATGCAGGGTTCTTTGCCAAGAAAATTGGACTTTGGTTGTCACAGTCTATCCTTATAGCTCCCTGTACTAACCCCATACTTGAACACAATCTCTACAACCGAATTGCTTCCTTTCCTTCATGAGTGGCTACCATGTATTCTGCCTCTATAGTTGATAGTGCCACTACAGATTGTTTCTTACTCATCCAACTAACTACACCTCGAAATAGGTTAAACACATACCCACTTTTATATCTTCTTTGATCTAGATCTCCAGCCCAATCTGCATCAACAAAACCATGAATATTCAACACTCTTTCCAATCCTGGTCTTCCTTGGTAGCACAAACCATAATCACTAGTGCCATGCAAATACTTGAAAACCTACTTCACTGCTGTCCAGTGCTCCCTCCCTGGTTTTGACATAAACCTGCTCAATACTCTCACTGCATGTTCAATGTTTGGTCTAGTACAGACCATCGCATACATCAAGCTATCGACTGCACTTGCATATGGAACGCGGGACATGTCCCCTTCCTCTTCTTGTGTCTTGGGACACAGTTCAGCAGATAACTTTACACCTATAGGAATAGGAACCTTCACCAGTTTACTATCCTACATATTAAACCTCTACAATATTGTCTCGACATACTTCCTCTAGTTTAACTAGAGCTTCCTCTTTGTCTGATCTCTTTTAATTTCCACGCCCAAAATATAGCTTGTAGCACCAAGATATTTCAAGTCGAATTTGGAGGACATATGGGTCTTCAAATCCTGGATAATTTCTTTGTCATTTCCCACCAGCAACATATCATCCACATACAAGACCAGATAAATAAAACAGTCACCAATTAATTTAAAATACACACAGCGATCTGCTTTGCTTTTGGTGAAGCCAAGTCCCCGTATAAATGTATCAAATTTATGATACCACATCCTTGGTGACTGTTTTAACCCATACAGAGACTTCTTTAACTTGTATACCAGTTCTTTCTTACCCTTCACCGCAAAACGTTCAAGTTGCTTCATGTAGATCTCCTCTTCCAGATCCCCATGAAGAAATGTTGTCTTCACATCCATCTGTTCTACCTCAAAATCAAAAGCAACAGCAACAGATAAAAGTAATCTAATAGAAGTTACCTTAGCAACAGGAGAAAAAATGTCACCAAAATCAATTCCCAACACCTAGGAATAAATTTTTGCTATCAATCGAGCTTTGTATTTCTCAACCTTTCCTTCTGCATTTGTCTTCTTCTTGAACACCCATTTGCTTCCAATGGGTTTCCTTCCAATCGGCAACTCCACTAGATCCCAAGCCTCATTTTTGTGCAAAGATGTCATTTAATCAACCATGGCCTCTTTCTATAGTTTTCCATCCTTTGAATCTACTGCTTCCTTCACAGTTCTAGGATCATCATCAGTAACAGATAAAACAAAATTTGAACAGAAAGCATATGGACTATACCTTTCTGGCTGCCTTCTTTCTCAAACTGATCTTCTCACGCTCGGAGTTTGTGGCTCTTCATCTTTTGATTCCTCCTCTGTTGTAGAGTCTGTTTCTTCCTCCTTTAGCTCAAACTCTATCTTCTCATGTTCCTCTGGTTGAACTTCATGTTTAATAACATCTTTCACCTCTCTGAACACCACATCTCGGCTGTATACAACCTTCCTTGTTACTGGGTTCCAAAGGTTATAACCCTTTAAACCATCCTTATACCCAATAAAGATGCACTTTTTAGATTTACTATCCAACTTGGTTCTTTTCTCCTTTGGAACATGTACATGTGCATCACATCCAAATACCCTTAGATGTGAAAGAGAAGGTTTATTACCAGTCCATACCTCTTGTGGAGTCTTATCTTCCTATGCTGATGAAGGTGATCTGTTGACCAAGTAACATGCAGTCTCCACTACCTCTACCTAGAATTCTTGTCCTAACCCAGCACCACTAAGCATGCTTCTTGCCCTTTCCATCAACATCTTGTTCATTCTTTCTGCAGCTCCATTTTTCTGAGGTGTGTATGGAGTAGTCTTCTGCCGTGCTATACTACACTTCTTACAAAATTCTTCAAATTCATTATTGCAAAACTCTCCACCGTTATCTGTCCTCAGCACCTTTATCTTCTTCTCTGTTTAGTTTTCCACCAGAGCCTTAAATTATTTAAACTTGTCAAAGACTTCGAATTTCTTCTTAAGGAAATATATCCATGTATTCCTTAAGAAGTCATCTATAAATGATACATAGTACACAGACTTACCCAGTGATGGAACCTTCACAGGTCCAAACACATCACTGTGCACAAGCTCTAATATCCGTTTCGCCCTCTTACCACCAGAGGGGAAACTCACTCGATTCTGATTCCCATATACACAATTTTCACAGAAATCAAAATCCATAGAGCTATTACTCATACCTTCTACCATACCTTTGCCATGAAGTATTCGAAGGCCCTTCTCTCCAATATGTCCAAGCCTTTGATGCCACAACATGGTCTTCTCTCCAGAGACCACTAGATTTTCTGCTCCACTTTCAGGAACCATAAAACTGTTGCACCCATCAACAAAAGTGCTACCTTGCATCTTGTACAGAGTTCCAATCCAAACTCCCCGCATCAATACCAATGCTCCTCGAACCATCTTGCAGATATCCTTCTCGAACACTGTTTTTACACCTACATCATCCAGCTTGCTTACAGAAATCAGATTTCTGGCTAATGCAGGAATATGCAAAACCCCCAGAAGTGTTCTAACCCTTCCACCTTGTAACTTCAACTTTACTTTTCCGCGACCAATGATCCTAGCCTTCCTATCATCCCCCAAGAAGACATCACCACCATCATATTTCTCATACTCACAGAACCACTCTCTATGGAGAGTGAAGTGAAAGGATGCACCTGAGTCAATCAACCATGCCTCATGATCTACATGTGTACTTGAAGAAGCCAAGTACCCATCCCCACCTTCATCTGAGGTGGTTTTCGCCTCTACAGAAGGAGCATCATTAGATCCCTTTCCTTTATCAGGAGCTTTAGATTTACAGTCCCTTTTGTAGTGCCCTTCCTTTCTGCATTTCCAGCACACCACCTTTACAGGTTTTCCTAGAGATTTAGATCTCCCACTCGATGGCTTATTTTTGTTTTTGTTTTGGGACTATCCTGGTATAGACAAGGCATCACCATTCTAGCTCTCCATATTTTTCCGTCTCATCTCCTCCGTCAGCAAGGATGAGACTATTTCATCAAACTGCAAGGCATTTGTATTGCTACCTATTGTAATAACTAGACTATCCCACAAATCTGGTAGAGAACACAACAAACTGATGCACTTATCTTCATCTAAGATTTTAATATCAACATATAATAACTGACTTACCACAGTATTAAATGCATTCAGATGCTCTGTCACGGAGTCTCCATCTTTCATCCTCAGGTTATACAGCTTTTTCCATAGGAATAGTTTATTCACCAGAGACTTAGATTAGTATAAAGTCCCTAACTTGTCCCACAAATCCTTCACCATAGCTTCCCCTAATACATTCAGCAATACTGAATCTAAGACACATAATCGTATTGTGCTCTTTTACTTCTGATCCAACTTCTTCAATTCTTCATCAGACACTCCTATTGGTTTAGTACCTGGATCTACTGTGATCCATTGATATTTATCCACTAACAAATCCTCCATCTTGAGTTTCCACAACTCAAAACTCTGACCATTAAATTTCTCGATATCTATCTTTCCACTACTCGTCGTCTTCTTTCACAACTAGAATCGGTCTCACAGATCTCCAACTGAACATGCTCTACCATAGGCCCAAGTGAAACCCCTTAGCAACAAAGGCATCCCCTTGAAACCAAAATAGCTCCGATACCAAATGTAGGTTTTAACCTCGTACATAAATTATCTGCATATGAATTCTAAAACACAGAAAATAAACAATGCGAGAGCATAACACATAAAACACATATACATACATAGAGATTTTCCCTTGGATCCAAAAACTGGGACTAACAACTTGATTTTTCATTATGTTCCTTTCAATGTTACAATACATATTTATACATGCCGAAGCATCCAATACCATGGATCGAAAACCATTACTTCCAAAACCATGTGTGAAAAATCATGCACAAAACCATAGGTAGGTCCACCCAACCTAATATAGGGTCCAAAAACAAAATTTTTTGGGGTGCTGCCCCAGACCCCATAGAGTGGGGTTACCTGCACCCCTCAAACCCCATGTGACCCCCCCCCGCTACGCAATCGACGCAATGAAGGGGGGGGCTCCACCCCCCTTCTAAGCCCCTTATTAACTACGTGGGATAATCATGGAAAGAATATAACACAACCCAACAAGGTTTTTCCGCAGTCAACCATACAACTACTAATCACCCAAAATTTGTAAACACAATTTAAACCACTCCATAATAAGTTGTGATGTTCCTTGAAAGAACTAAGAATTAGTTTCTTGCCTTTGCTCTTGATCTATGATTTTAGGACTACCATAAGAGATTAACTATTTAAAGGTATCAACAACATTCTTATAATATTCCTTTTTTTGGTTGGGATCATATAATTTTCTCGGGGATGAAACTTTTGTTATAACAGGTTGTTCAGGCACATTTTTATTGGCTCTAGTATACTTACCTCCTCTGGTAATTATATTTATATTGGGTTATGGAATTGGTTTTGTCTCTCTTATTCATTGTGGAATTGGTTGTGGAATATGGGAATTTTCTTGACAATGTGAATAGCAAGGCCTTCTCGGTAAAGGAAAATATCAAGCAACATGGCCTTCTTGGTCATAGTTATAGCAATGGACAATACCTATTCCTCTAATCGTTCATCCTTTATATCCTCCACCTCCTCTTCCTCGAGGGGAATCGTTAACTCGAAAAAAAAAAATGATCTAGTCTATCAGTCAGAGCATCCAAGGCTCTATACTAGCCTATATCATGGTGGGTGGGATCCACAGAAATCACATAACATATTATTAGGTGCAATTGAATATTATTTTTAAATAAGGCAGAGTCAGGGAGAAGGGCCGTAGGTGCAATAAAATTCACAATACTCGTTATAAGACATACCTTATTAATGCAGGAATGCATGGTATTGATTATGTCTCTATAAAGGAACACTTGCAAACACTTGTGTAACCCATGTAGAATCTCCTGCATGAGGAGGAGGTAGTCCTATTGGTACATTAGAAGGTCTCGCATGAGAAGGAGGTCGTCTTATTGGTACATTAGAAATTCTTGCACCTCATAACCGTAGGTACGCTATAGTATGATGCCCCTTAGTTTGAAAAACTATACACCAAAATTATGGTTGACTAGGCTTAGTGGTATTCATCTCCTTGAACCTTTTAGTCAAATCAACAATTTGATGTTACAGACGAAATCTTCATTCTTCATGGTTTCTTGTAATGCGTCTTGTATAGTATCAATATTTTGTTGCGTTAGAGGGATCTAAGTCAAAGGAAATAATTCATTAATAAACCATTCCTTCTAATGGTGTGGATGAATAGGATAAGTTAGTTTATCAACAACATCTTTGAATCACATCATACACTCCCATGCAATTCTCCTTATCATTGCTTAATAGGCCACAATTCAGTGAAGCCTTACTACTCGGTTTGAGGTAATTTAAATTCCTTAATGAATTCCTATCTAACCGTATCTAGAGGGGGATCTTAAATTATCGCTGAGCATTTAAAAAACCGTTGAAAATCTCTATTTCTCAATGTGGTCTAAAAATCATTCACTTTAGAGTCATCTGGAGTTTATATAGCTCTCCAAATAGCTTCACACAGATACCATTGTTGTTTTGTGTATTCATATCCTTGGCCTCAAAACTCAACATATCGAGTAAATGAGGTAGCTATGTTCCCAGCCATTGGAGTATGTCTAAGGGGAACTAAGATAAATCCTCTCAAACTAGGATGCAAATAATTTTCAAAATGTGATTGACTACTGCTAACAAAACTACTAGTAGAATACACCTTATGAAATAATTTGAAATTTTGAGTGTTAGCCAACTTGGAAATGAAACTTGTATGGTTTTGATAAAATACGAGGGAAAGGCAGGGAGAGAGATAAACATGCCGATACCTTGCGAATTGTTGCTTTCTTGGGAAGAATCACCCTCATGAAACAATCTTATCATAACAAAGTATGTCTCCTAATCTGCAAGAGTATTCAAATTGGATATTGAGATACCCTAATTTTGCATTCGAGTTTCCTCTGATTCTTGATGGGATTCACCATTCCCACTATGATTTCCTAACTCATCTCCTTTATCTCGCTCACTTGTGCTAGAGTTCTATGATTCTGCAACTACTTCATTCCACAACTTTGAGTTTCTCACCACTACTCTCTCCAACTTTGGACTTCTGAAAACTTTCCCTATATGTTGCAACTCCCTTCAACTTTTCTTAATATAATGTAACTTTTGTTCCCTCCATTCATTAGATATCTACACCCTCCTAATTTCTCTAAAGTCTCGTGTGTTTTGCGACTCCTCCCCATCCATCACAACTCTCTTTCAACTTCCGCCAACTAGTCAACATCTCCCCCAAAGACCCTACCCCAAATACAAGGGTTTTACGCTATCGTATTAGATTGTTGAAATGACAACATCATTTACTCCACCATGAAAAATTTAATCCATAGAGGGATCTCTTTTAGAAACCTTCCTCACAACTCGTATTTGAACACCACTTCCACTTGAGAAATTGACTGGTGATTTTTTGCAGCAAATTCAATGAAATATCCTTATAATGTTACTTGAACCCCAAAGTTGATGGCCCTGGTAAGTTCGTGTTCTATTCGATATAAGGTAGCTATATTGGCCATAGTCTAAGTCATAAAAATACAATCAACACTCCCAATGCCTAAAGAATGTTGTAACCTACTTAACCAATGATACAATTCTTCAGGGAATTTGCACCAAAATATATCTTATTGATCACAAGCAGAGTAAAAAAATAAGATCTCATCATGGACCCAATCTAGGTATTTTTATCATAATTGTGCTTGCTAGTAAACAAAGGAATCATTTTTTTGTTCCCACCATTATTGAAAAGTACTCTTGATGATCCTAGTCACAATTATCTAAAACACTAATTAATCTTCAGGTCCCAACAATAGAACCATTTGTTGGAAATTTTTTTTGATATATGGGTTCTACTGTAGGGTGCCAAGAAAGGGCCCATTGCAGTTTAGCATAAAGCCATCATATTCGATCTTCCACAAAGGAAAAAAATATCACTCGAGGCTTGCCGAGACATATGAGTGAAGCTTAGGGTTTAGTAGGTTATAAGATAGGTTAAATTGATTATAACATATGTTATAGCCATCACAAATCAATTAGAATATTCATCGCAACCATCAAAATTCACGAAACAATCAAACAATCTCTGCACAAGAACAAAATATATACACTACACAAAGCTTAATATAGAATCTAAAAAATATTAAAGTGGCCACATGAACATGAAGACATACATAAATCATAAGACACAATAGAGATATTGCAATAGATTTTGTATTATATCATCTAGGAGCACAAGCTCATACTACAATCTTCAGCATTTGTTTCAAGAACAAACAGATCATTATAATGGATCTTATCATATCATTATAATCAAACACAACTGGATGAGAATCACAAGCTGCGACTGAATTTTAGCAACATTTCGGTCTTCCTTTGTTATCTCTCTTGCGTTTGTATAGCTTTCAATCCATTGATCTTTCACACTCTCTTGATGAAGTTGATTCTAACCACCTTGATAGAATTCACACTCGCGGGGTCCACATTTGCTTAATTCTTTCAACTTTAACAACTTGATCATTCTTTTGTGGAGTTGACATAATATAACCACTTTGCCCTTTACTTGCCACTTCCTTATTTTCCACTACTATCTTCTAGCCAAATAAGCCAAACTCTTTGTTGTCTTGTGCTACTTTTTTTGCTCAATCAAATTCCAACAAAAAATTACCCCAAAAAATTAAGGAACCAACATGTGTTCAACTAAAAATTGTGCGCACATTTTGGTGTGAACGTCAACAACCAACTAGAGAAAGTTGTGTTTGAATATGGACAAGCAGTGAAGTCTTGCTTTTATTAAAAACTATGGCATCCAGTCTTTCCTAATATGATGTTGACCATGCCTACATTGGACATTGACGGAAATAAAATACCAAACATTAAATGTTGGCCATCAAAATACTAAGTATTGTGGGTTCGCTTTTATTTTTGAACATACTCATTGGACCTATGTGAAGGACATTATTATGCATGGATTTCAATATATCATTTTTCAATAGAGAGCATGCATTTCATAAGAAATGGAACAATTTATTTTGATGATGAAATCCTTTGGTTCTCTCTTTTTGAATAAGATTCAAAAATTAAAGTTGTTGTGTTGTGAAAATAGTGATGCGTTGGTGTTTAAAATTTTTCTTTCTTTAGCCACTAGTGGATATAAATAGATCATTGTAGTGTTATGTTTGCATCATATGTGGATCACATCTTCTGTGATTGAGGAAATTTCTTAAGAAATTGTTTCCATATCTATCATACTCATATACAATTAGTAAGTTTTTTTTAACTAGTTTAGACTAGGGTATTTAGCAAAATTGACTTTCCTCTTGGGAGGATGGTTAAAATTAGTTAGTGAGATGTAAGATCGTTCTATTTTTTATTGTTTTTTTATACTCTTGTCTCTAAGCAAGGGCATAGTGGATATAAATAGATAATTGTAGTGTTATGTTTGAATCATATGTGGATCACATCTTCTGTGAGTGAGGAAATTTCTTAAGACATTATTTCCATATATATCATACTCATATACAATTGCTAAGTTTCTTTTAAACTAGTTGAGACTAGGGTATTTATAAAAAATGACTTTCCTCTTGGGAGGATGGTTAAAATTAGTTAGTGAGATGTAAGACCATTCTATGTTTTTATTTATTTTTTATACTCTTGTCTCTAAGAAAGGGTATAATGGATATAAATACATTATTGTAGTGTTATGTTTGCATCATATGTGGATCATAGCTTCTGTGAGTGAGGAAATTTCTTAAGAAACTATTTCCATATCTATCGTACTCATATACAATTCATAAGTTTTTTTAAAACTAGTTTAGACTAGGGTATTTAGCAAAATTGACTTTCCTCTTGGGAGGATGGTTAAAACTAGTTAGTGAGATGTAAGACCATTCTATGTTTTCATTTTTTTTATACTCTTGTCTGTAAGAAAGTGTATAATATTATTCAAGGCTCAAGGCCATTACAACAATATTCTCAATAAAAAAAATCAACATATCACTTGTGAGAATTGAACCTGGGTGAGGAGGATAATCCCGATTGACTTACTCTTCTCCCATCCACCTGAGATAATCCCAATTAACTTATTATATTTCCAATTATATAATATCACTTCTTTTAAATATTAATAAATCAATTTCAATTCATAAATTATTTCCTTTTAACTATTAATAAAATTATTTTAATACATATTGGGTATTTTTATTTGAAAATAATTAATATTATATTGTATTAATGGAGAAATGGTTACATGGTTGTAACGTAACTCCTTAATTTAGGATTAGTTCCTAGGTTGTATGAGTTTGTTCTCACCTCCCTATTCTTTTGAGATGTATTTATTGTATTATATTTGATTAATTTAATATGAGAGTGTACGCTCCAGTTTGTGTAGTCTCCAGGTGTAGCTTGCTCACCTGAGAGCTGCTAGTTATTTCAATTCATGTTTTTCTTTCCAGTTTTCTAGCATGGTATTAGAGATCAGATCTGGTGAGCTTATTTACCTATAGAGCCTTATTGGCTACAGAGAATTTGTGGCTACATAGGAACCTTTGTGCTCACATTTTCAGAGTCTAGGTGGTCGAGAGCGATGTACCTTACTCACAGTAGAAATTTATTTTCTTGCAGGTCTCTGCATATATCCAGCTAAGCACGAAGCAATCATCACATTTTTTGGCTTGAAAAAAGAAATTATCATCGTAGATCTTAGGGTCATACCCACGATAATCGACCTCTCCTTAGAGGGATTTTAAATCATCATTGTTTTTCAATCTAAAAGAGTGAGGGCGTGTTTTTTATGGTTTTGAGCTTTAGATCGGGCAATTTTGTGGAGGATATGAGTTGCAGGCATAGAGATCATGGTAGACTCGTGGCAGATCGACCAGATTGGAGGTAGATCAGGTAGTTTGGGGGTAGATCTATGATCGTTTCAAAGGTTCTGGTATGTTTTGAGACTAGTTTTTTTTGTAGCTTGTAATTGTTCACTTACTGAGAACCGACTATAGATCGAGGGATTGGGATTCTGTTTAGTCCAAAATGAACAATTTTATAGAAGCTTACCTTAATGAGTCTAGTAAATTCAATGAGACCAATTATACCAATTGGAAATTCAATTTACAAACGTTGCTTGAGAGATCGAGTGATTTTTCGATCGTTAGTGGCGATGAGCAGGAGCCAACCATGGTAGTAGGTGGCACAACAACACTAAGCAGAATTGGGATAAAAGGGAGAATAAGGTGAAAGTATTATTGAAGATGTTTGTTAAAGACAATATTATCCCACATATTAGTGACTATAAATTGTCTAGTGACATATGGACTACACTCAAGAACCTCTACCAAACACAGAACACCAACCACATCTTGTCGCTCAAAGGAAGGTTGTTTTCCATGAGGATGGAGGAGAATGAATCCATTACTAGATTCATTGCATGGTTCAAGGGCTAGAAGGACAGATTGGGAGACATCAGGGAGAAGGTGTTTGAATCTAATCTTGTCATAATTACATTGAACGAGATGACGGATGAATACCATATGTTCATCAAAGGCTTGTCTCCAAAGAAGGAAACCCATGCATTTGAAGAGCTAACAGGAATCCTGATACAAGAAGAAGAACAACGACATAATTTGAGACCACAGAGTGTCAATCTTGCTCTGATGGCGAAGAAGAAGCCATACAAAGGGAAATAACCACATGGACAGAAAGGCGGTGGTATTTTTTAGAAGAGACCATTTGGAGGTATGTCTCCAAACAAATTTGACATTAAATGTCTTTGCTATGGGAAAACCGGTTACTTTGCTAAGTTTTGTTTCAAGAGACAAACAAATGAGGCTAGAAATAAACAAAGAAAACAAACAGGGAATTTTTCCGATGAAGGTCACAGTCATGATCTTCGATTATTTGTAGTTGATTATGCTCTTTCAACTATTGAGGAGGATGAGTCCAAAATATGGTTCGTAGATTCAGGCGTGTCTTCACATATGATAGGTAATAGACATTGGTTTGAAAATTTTGAAGAAACTACTTGTGGAGCTAACATATATCTAGGTGATGACAGAGGTTATCAAATCAAGGGGTATGATGATATTCCAGTGATGTTACCTGATGGTAATATCAGATATATTAAAAATGTGATGTATGTACCCGGGATCAAGAAGAACTTGATCTTTGTTTCAATGATGGCAGATCAAGACCTACAAGTCAAATTCTTCAGATCATATTGTGTCATAAAGGACAACAAGAAGGAACCAGTTGCATTAGGAGTGCATGTGGGAGGCTTGTATAGGTTGAATTTCAAGAGCATGCCACACCAAGCTCTGGCTTCAACAGGATTGACAACTGAGAATCTTTGGCATCAAAGATTCGGTCATCTGAACCTACAAGATCTCATGCTGCTACAAAGAAAAGGTATGGTTGATGGACTACCTGCTTTTCAGAATGTTCATTTAGATTGTGATGGATGTGCATTAGGGAAAATGCATAGAGAATAGTTTCCTTTGAATGATGATAAGAAAAAAAGAGATATTTTGGAGCTTGTGCACACAAATATATGTGGACCTGTGTAGACTAGGTCACTAAGTGGTGCATATTATTCTCTACATTTTACTGATGATTTCACTAGATTCTCTTGGGTATATTTTATTAGAAATAAGATTAAGGCATTTCAATGCTTTAAATAATTCAAGAATATGGTGGGAAAGTAGGCAGGGAAATTCATTAAGATTCTCCGCTCCGATCAAGGAGGAGAATACAAATTGGGAGAGTTCATGAAATTTTGCAGGAATCATGGGATTATTCAACAGTACAAATCACCTTACACTCCATAGCAGAATGGAGTTGCTAAACAAAAGAGAAGAACCCTTGTGGAGTGCGCACGAAGTATGCTTCAAGGTAAGGGTCTATCTAATGGTTTTTGGGTTGAAGCCATCAACATTGCAATATACTTGAAAAATAGGAGTCCAACTAAAAGTCTTAATTTTAAAACTCCTTTTGAATCATTTTATGGATATAAGCCCACAGTTAATCATTTAAGGGTTTTTGGGTTAAAATCCTTTGCCCATATTTCCAAGGATGATAGGAAGAAGTTAGATCCTAAGGCCACAAAATGCATCTTTATAGGATACTACACCGAGTTTAAATATTATAACTTGTTTAATTCTTTGACTCATAAAGTTTTTGCGAGTCGATATGTGCTATTTCATGAGCAGAATGAGGAAGGAAATAAGGAGAATATCCTTGAAGAGTGGCACATTCTGTTGTTTATGGAAGAAAGCAGTGAGGACATGAAGTAGCAACAGAAACAAAAACAACAACAAAAATAGGAAGAGGCAGGTGATGCAATTAGTAAGTCGAGCATACTAAGGTCTGAAGTAGATAGATTTGAGGTGAGTCCCTTACCAAGGAGATCAGGTACGCAGGCTCAGCTACCAGCTAGATTGAGAGACTATCCTTTAATGTCAAACACTTTAAATGTTATAAAGCCCACAAATCGTAAATAAGCTATTCAATCGCATGAGTGGAGGGCCGCAATGAATGAAGAATTGGAATCTATTATTAGAAATAATACTTGGGAAATATTTGAATTGCCTAAAGAAAAAATACCCATAGGTTGCAAGTAGCTTTATAAACCTAAATTAAATGCAGATGGGAGTATATAAAAGTTTAAAGCTAGACTGGTAGCAAAGGATAATTCATAGAAAGAGGGAATTGATTATGAAGAAACCTTTGCTCCTGTAGCAAAAATGAATACTATTAGAATGTTAATTGATGTAGCTACAAAACATCAGCGGAAGCTACACTCGTTAGATGTTTAGTCTCCATTTTTAAATGGTGTTGAAGCCCCAAAAATAGGGTCTACAACAAGGGGGATACCCACCCGGTCCGAACCTTGCTTAGGAGCTCCTTTTCCGTTTGGTATAGTGGGTCCGATTGGGGATATGGGACCAGTTTCCCAATTTGTGTGTGTGTGTGTGTGTGAAGAATTGATATTTTCTTTCTAAAAGTTCCTAAGTGAGATGCTCTAATTCTAACTCTAATATAATAACATGCAAATTGTATTCTAATAAGAAGAAATATCTAAGTCTACACTATCCCAAGGTGTAATCCTTCTGTTATGCGATCTAAAATGATTTCAGATAACAATCGATAATAAATATCATTCAAATATTATGAGAAAATAATTTGATACAAATAAACCACTTCATATAAAAAGTTAGACGAAATAGTTGTGAAAGGCATATCGCATAATAAGCTACTCATACATTAAGCATAAATAAATAGCTATCACTGTACAAAAGTGCCAAATAATAACTCAGAGATTCACGCATCAATATATAAATAGCTGAACATGAATATCATTTTTAACACAAAGGCAGAAATAGTTAAGAGATAGAAGTACCATTTATAACTACTTCTATTCATGAGATTCCAGTGATAATGATTTATCTCTTCTTAATCCAACATCCACTAAGAGTACAGAAGTGCAACATCAGTAGTAGATATTAAATACTGATATCAATAAATCCTATTCCATTCATTCATTGAAACTTCCTCAGAGGTTACAAAAGTGCATGTTCTGGGGATAATTTTTTGACAAATTTCAGGACCCTTCTCTAAATGCATGAGAAGGGTTTAAATACTACTAACTAAATCTAAAACTAACTTATTACAAAAATGTAGGATGCAGTTTAAATGACCATCCTCATTTCAGGAAAAAATAAAGAAAAATTAAAACTAAAACTAAAACTAAAACTACTAACTATTTTTGTATCTAATCCTTGAAAACGCATGCGTTCAACATTTGTTTGAGAAGAGTCAGCTGGTCGACCTCCGATTTTAGCTGTGCTGTGAAAACAAAATTGGTAAGAGCTGGTGCCATCTTCTCGGCAGAATTGATGATACACTTGAGAGTCATACACTGGCTGTGTGGTTTTACCAAGTATGCCCAGTAATAATCCCAATTCAACTTGGTTAACCTTTGGATTGATTCTGCCTTTTCTTGAGCCTTCTGTCTCCAGCCTGTCTATAGTTGCTAAGCTTTTGGTAGATACCCTAGAGTGGTTTCTGAGATCAGATTTTCCCTGTGAAAATTTTCATTTATGCAGTCAATAACACTGTTTGTTGTTGCGGATGCCTCTTCTGTCGCTTGCTCTGCTTTTCTGATTTGCGCATCCCATTTATTAAAGAGCATTTCTTTGTGATTGTCGTTGATTATTGGTGCGTCTGCTCTTTTTCCCTCCTTTGTTTCTTGCCAAGCCAAATATTCAGTAACTCGTTTATCAATTAAATCATAATCATGTCGTAAATCCATGACTTGATTAGTGATTTTATCACTTATTTCACAATACGAGTTCCACTGTGATATTCTATGGCTCAATGCTTCTTGTTTCTGTAGTAGTTGTTCATTCAAGGAAATGGATTTTGTGATGAATTCTATAAGTTTAGGATCATCCTTGTGCATCTCTTGCATATCCTGTAACTGTTTTTCTTTCTCAGCCAAACTGTTCTGGTAGCCTATCTGCATTTGTTGGAAGTCCTGCTGTAATCTTTCAAGTTGTTTCTGTGCTCCGTTGTTAGCGTTGGCTTGTTGCAATTGTTGTTGCAAAAATTATATTTGGTCTTCCTTTTCTTTTATCAGTTGCTGTACCTTAGATGATTTATCAATAGTCGCCGAGGCATATGCTCCTGTAATCTGAGATAATTTGGTGAGATTCTCAGTGGGATCGATAGTAGGATCTTGCCATAGGACGTCTAATTGCTCTGCATCATGAGAGAGCACGTTCTCCAATTTCCTTTTCTTCCTTTGTCTTCTCACTACTGCCTTGTGTTGTGGACTATAAAATATATCAAGAGGAGGAATCTCTTCTATCTTAAGTATAAGTTCAGAGGATGGGGTAATAGGAATATGTTCCATATTTGAGACATTGCTAATTGTTCTTGTGACTATATCTTCTATTGTCTGTACATTGCTCACAGGTGTCTTTGTGCCTTGTCCTTCAAAATTGATCAAATCATTCAAGGTCTCCCATTCTTTATCTAGCTTAGTTCTGACTAATGGTGGCTGAACGATGAGAGGGGGAGGATATATTTGTGGGGAGGTAAAATCCTGTTGTTGTGGGAGTTCTTTTGATTGGGCGGTATCCTTTACTGACCCCTTGCTTTTACCATGGTCACTTCCTGATCTCTTGGAATGTTAAGATGTTTGTTCCCGAACTTAGATTTAGATCTATCTGTGCCTAAACTTCCACTAAGACTAATACTTGGAGTTGGTTCCCTTACGGGTTCCAAGCGTAGTTTTTCCAAGGGAATACTAGCTAACCTCCTCTCCCTGTATATCTTGAACTGCTGAAATTCCGCTGGAGGGAATCGCATTTGGGCCGAATGCAGAACTTCTTCAAGTGTACTTTTCTGTTGGAACATGTCATCAAAAAGATCTTCTTCTTTAGAAAACAACTTTATTTTGACTACGACAGAGAAATTCTTAGCAATATCATGAGGGTCAAACAGTCTTCCTAGAAACTTGAATAATTGTAGACACGTTATGTTGTTCACTTCCTTGAATGCATGGCCTACATCAAATAGTGAAAAGGCCCCATAGTCTACAAGAAATTGTGGCCAAATAGCCTTCTTTTTGTCCTTCAAATCTTTAGTCAATCCTCCTTCTCCGTAGGTTTGGTAAGCAATTTCTCGTGCCAAGAGTTTGTCAGGAACATACAAAGGTAAGACATGAGGGGAAGCGAGACTTTCGAATACCCTAACATATGTAAATAGTTCTTCTCCAAACCATCTTGCAACAGGGAGTATATCTACCTTTCCTTCAGGAGAAAACCTTGGAACATCTTTATCATGCAACACTTTGTACATGGGCAGCATGATTTCATGACAAATCTTGTAGAAATACGGAGTGAACTTAGAATCCCACAATTCTTTATGATAAACATGAATAGGTAAGGGGTCTTGAGTCTTCCATTTCCAACCCATCAAAGGAAACTTGGAAATATAATAGATCACATCCATCACATATGCAGATAAGTAGAAAGGGGGATAGATTCTTTGAGAAACAGTTCTTTTAGACCGGTAATTTACAATGGCTATGACTAAGTTATCAGACAATATTTTAGCCCAGTGCACTACAGTAGAATTGGTGGTGGCATCTAATAATGGTAGCCATTCAGATGAAAATTTGTTAATGTCTGGCTTCCCAAAAAGTCTACAGAGCATAGCAGCAGCAAAGCAATATGGGGAGGTGAGAGAACTAGTGCTATACATACCATGTTTATCTTTTTTCAGTGGTTCGTCTCTCCTTGACCAATCTTTGATGGATTCTGCTAGGTCTTCATTCTCTTTGGCAAATTTCTCCATGAACTATTTGTTATAAGTCGCCTGTGGCTCTGGAAAATGATACATGAGCCTCAAATCTTGTGAAGTGAATGAGCTAATGAGTCCTTGACCCTGAGTCTTAAACTGTCTATCTCTGATATCAGTGTTGTCCAGTATCCATTTAATCATGTCCGTGTATGGAATAATTTTGGGCCTCGCTGCTATCCTGTGTAAGAACGAACAAGCTAGCTCTATAATGGATGCCTCAGAAGAACCATGGGAGCTAGCAGTAGCCGTAACCTCCATCACCCTGGGATTCTCTTCTTCAAGTAGATTATACATGCCTTCCCAAGTAGCAATACCAGCGTCTCTATTACAGGCGGTGTCTATATACAAGGATGCCATTTCCTTCTCTTCAGAGCTCGAGGCTTTACCTTTCTTTCCTATAATATCCTGCGCACTGCTTTGTATATTTCTCTGTTCTCCATTCTTGCAATTTACAAATGAGGTGAGAGTCATGATAAGAAAAAGGTGACAAGAAAGCTTTTAAATGCTGAAGACATATAAAACACCACCTTACGCGAAATGACTTTTCGATAAGAACAAAACCATATTCCATTAATGACTGGCAACTAACTCATTAATTAGCATTAAAGCGCATAACCAGGTCTCGTTTTATGGAAAACACTTTTTTGAACAACGAGCCTGAAAGATCTGCAATGAAGTGATTTTGTGATTTGCTTCGCAATATCGTAGATCGAAACATCGCAGAATCACAACATCACAAGATGGCTCTATCGCTTTATCGCTTGCTCGTTATATCGCAATGTTGCTTTGTCACTCTTTCGCAAAATCGCAATATCGCAATATCGCAGGAGTGCGACATATGACAATTTTTGTTTATCTGTTTTTTGCAAAATGCGATTTGTGATATGCGCCATCGCATATCAGCAGTTTGAGGTTTTTCAGCATAAGTGATTTTTGAGGCATGCGATGCGATACATGTTTTCTTAATGTGTAGTTTCGCATCGCGATCTCACAATCTTAGAATTCGGCTTGCAAGGAGGTATTCATTATCTTTTTGCGATGTAATATTTCCTAGGGAATAATTCTACTTTATTATAAAACTTAGGCTTTTTTTATTTTTCAAGGGTATTTTCCTAAGTTTATGACGGTAAGTTTTATTAAAAAGGAAATGCAAGCACTAATTAATTTTTAAATTTTTGACTAAGGGTCCCTACTTATTTAGTATTAGGAAAAACACTAAATAAGAAGGGGGTTGTTGCTGGCCACAACAATTGGTGATTCACTTGGAAGAACCAGTTATCTTTGCTTTTTTTTTGAATTTTCTGAACTTCCAAAACAGAAAATTTTCTAGAAAGTTAAACTTTATTATAGAAAGACAAAGCACATTATGCTTTTACCTATCAATGATATTTTGTTTCTTCTATTTTCACCTTTTGATTATTTACTCCCTCAAGCTAGTCCTTGTATCTACATCAGTCATTACTTGGTTTATAAAGATAAAAACAAAGCATTCTCTGTAAATCAATTTTGAATTTGCTCATTTGTTGTAGGTAGAGCCTCTACTGCCAGCAAGCATTTATAGCCTTGACAGGGTTACCTGTTACCTTGCAATGATCCTGTATCCTACTTAGAGAAATTTACAACTTTCAAAGAGAAATCCATATCCACACTTATTGCTATCATTTTCTTTTTTACCCTTAAAAGAACAATGTCTTGGTTTGGTAGCCAATTTATAACACAACCATTCACTGATTTATAGCTTTGCTAAACAAGCTGGCTCGTGATGAGACCCCTTGTCTTTTGATTGCAACAATCTTGAGTCATTGCCCTGTTGTGGTATGCAGTATTGGCAAAGTCAGTAAGCTATAATATCTATGATCATGATAAGTCGGCTCGTAATGAGACCTCTTACTCTTTAAGTTAAAGTGTATCTTTGGATCATTCTCTGAACATTGTAGTTTCCTAGGTGGGGAGGAAGTCATTGTTTTTCTAAGATGGCTTTGGACGAAAATAGTAGAGTTTTTGGAAAGAGATTTTCTATAGAGAATCTTCATTTTTGTTATTGATAACTTTCATTGGACTGATATAAAACAATTTCCCACTAAAGGTTGCTTTTCATCAAAATTTACAAGGTCGAAACTGGTAAAATTTCTAGGCATAGAGCCTTTAATTGTATCTTTCAATAATAAAGATCATTTTTCTAAAAGAATTCCATTTATACAAGTGAAAAAACAAAATCTAAAAGAGAATTTGTGTCCTTTCCGTGAATTCCTAATGTAACCATTTACAACTGGTTTTATTATGAAACTAAAACGACTACTCTACAAAATAGAAGAATGATCCCCTATGGAAAATATTTTTTGAGGATCTGTCTGTTAACAGGTAAAGAATCTCTTTTTCCTGTTAAATCCTGTAACATAAAAGTAGACGGACCTATGACTTCTATGATTTGAAAAGGGCCAAGCCACATTTGTTGAAATTTTTTATGTTTCCCTTTTTCTTCATGAGCCTTGTCCCATTTTAGAACTAAATCTCCCATCTGAAAATCTTTTTTGGATATCATGTTTGAATCAAAAGAAGCTTTCACTAATGCTTGGTGATGAGCATGAGTTATTTTAGTCTGTTCTCGTTGTTCTTCTAACTTAATTATTTCCAGCTGCCTTAGTTGTAAGAAAGAAGTTGGGGCTTCATCAATATATTGAACTAAAGCCAAAGAGGGGATCGCTAAATGAGTTGGAAGAACCACTTCTTTCCCATAAACTAAATTAAAGGGAGAAGTGCTGATGGAGGATTTCTGCATTATTTGATCTGCCCATAAAGCATATATTAAAGACTTATGCCAATTTTTATGATTTTGGTCAATGGTTTGCTTAATAATTCTGATTAAATTCTTATTTGTAGATTCAGCTAATCCATTCCCCTGTGGATAGTAATTGGCAAAGTATTTAAGCTTGAAACCCCTTTTGAGTGCAAATTCAGTCATTGCATTACCAGAAAAATATGATGCATTATCAAACATTAAAGCAGAAGGCAACCTAAATGTGGTGATTACGAACTGATCTATGAACTCGATGATATGTTCAACATTAACCGTCTTGAGTGGAACTGCTTCTACCCATTTAGTAAAGTAATCTGTTGCTGTAAGGATATATCTATGCTGTTTAGAAGAGTGAGGAATGATATCACCTATTATGTCCAATCCCCACTGATCGAAATGTTGTTCAATGTTAACTACTTGTAGTAGCAAGGATGGCTTCTTTTGTCTCCCAGTAGCGGTTTGACAGACTTGACATTTCCACATGTAGTTATGTGAGTCTTTGAATAATGTGGGCTAGTAATAGCCTGCGCGTAAGATTTTATGAGCAATAGCGTCTCCAGCATAGTGTCTGCCTGCTGGCCCATAGTGGAGTTACTGCAAGACTTTTTCAACTTCAGTTTTCTCAAGACATCTAAGGAGAATAGAATCATAATTTATTCTAAAAAGAACATTGTTCATGAGCTGATATTGTTTGGATTTCAACCTTAGAGCTCTTTTCTTAGTATGATCGAGGTTTGAAGGAGTGTATCCATTCTTTAGATAATAAATGATATCAGCATATAATGACTCAACAACGTTTAGGCTTACCTCGTACATTTGTATCTCTATAGATGGAATTCTAGACATAAGCGATGCTCCGGCCAGCATTTTGCAAAATCCTTGACCTTTTACAATACTTGATAGTTTGATTTCTACGTCATATTCTTGTAAGGCAGTAACCCAATTGGCTCTTTTCTCACCCACATCCTTCTGTACTAGAGGATTTCTTACCGCTGGAAACGGTACTATGATTTTTGTATGTGTTTTGAGAAAAAAGGTTGGAAATATTTAATTGCTTTGAAAATAGCATAAGCTTGTTTCTCCACATCTGAATAATTTAACTCAGCCCCTTGTAAATTGGAATTGAAAAAAGAAATTGGGGCTTCTGCCTTTTCTTGATTTGCTTGAGTGAGTATCACAACATATGATCTATCAGAGGCAAATGTATATAAAATAAAAGGATCGGAAAAATTCGGAGTTGCTAAAGATGGAGCATTAACAATTGCTTGTTTAATCAGATTGAATGCCTCATGTTCATCTTGGCCCCATTTAAAGTTTGAGTTCTTTTTAATCATTTCTTGTAAAGGAGACACGATTCTTGAAAAATCTGGAACAAATCTCTCTACAAAGATAATCTGGCCAATAAAAGATTGCATGGCTTTCTTGTTGTGAGGTAGGGGTATGTTGGGTCCCTATAATACTAGTGATTACCTCATTACTATTGTAGTTATACCCCTTATTTATATTGTTGTGCCCCTATTACCCCCTTATTGTTATTTCTGTGCCCCATAGAATCCCTCTATTGTTATTTTTGTGGCTTTATATTATTATTGTTAGGTCGGTTGGATTATATTGTGACTCCTTAGACTCCTATATATAGAAAGGAGGTTTTGTCATTTGTATCATCGAAAAATTGTTCATTTATGTAATGTAAAGGAGGTTTCCCCCTTGAAGAGGCTGAATTCTAAGGCGTTGATCTATATTTTCTATCTTTTCTTGAGCTGGTTTCATAACATTTGGTATCAGAGCTTTGGATTCTAGGGTTTCGCTGCTCCAAACAGGTCATCGTGGCATTTTCACTATAACTTGTTTTCTGTGATGTTTCAGAAGTCGCAAAAAAAACCCATTTGAGAAGAAATCACACTGAACCTTGGGTCCAAATTTTAGATCTTTTTGCACGACATTTGCGGAGATATGCTCTGAGGAAGTTGGTCTTTTTACAGACTCCTGAATTACATTCAAAACAGGTGACCTAGGGAAAATCGTCATAACTTTCTCTCTGGGGATCGAATTGAAATTTCATAAGAAGGTACAAAAAGAGGACAGACTGTAGTTTCTTGTATATCTTTTTCAGAACCAAAGGTCCAAAATTGTACACGTGGCAGTTCATACAAGTTCATTGTTCTGGAAAGGTCTATAATCAGGTCATCTTGGGAGATTGTGCATAACTCTTTCTTGGAGAATCCAATTTGGATCAGATTGGTGGCATTGGAAAGAGGACACAGAGAGCTACTACAGGTCACAATTTCAGAACTAGATGATTGGAAAGTACAGAGATACATCAGAGGCAATATCAAGCTCCTACAAAGTGAAAAAAGGTGTGTAGATTTTTTTAAATTTTTGCTTAAGCTTGGTTTGAAAATTTATTTTGAAGGAATTCAAAGGGCATAGTAGAGCATTATTATCGGTAACTGATGCCCCAAGGAAAGAAAATGCAAACACCTAGTAAGGAACCTGAAAGCTCTAGCATGACTCATGAAGAAGAGGAAGAAATGCAACATGATATATCAAAATTACAAGACCAAGTGCAACAACTGTCCCTTGCACAAAAAGGAACAGAATCTAAGATGGATGGTTTAAAGAAAGATGTAGAAGCTAAGATGGATGGTTTAAAGAAAGGTGTAGAAGCTAAGATGGACTGTTTAAAGAAAGGCGTAGAAGCTAAGATGGATGGCATGGAAGCTAAGGTGAATGGCATGGACGCTAAAATTGATGGCATGGATGATAAGATGGAAGAATTGAAGATAAATATGAATAAGTTGCTACAAGAAATGGTCACTAAGGGTGAAAGAGTACTAAAGGAAACTCATGATGAGAACAAAAGAAATGTTAATCATGATTCCATAGACTCTAATGTTGGATCGAAGACTCACCATGTTCCAAAAATCGATATGAGGAAGTTTGATGGCAAGGATCCCGCCACATGGATATTACAGATGGAGCAATTCTTCGATCTCAATAATGTGCAAAACACACAAAAGGTACGTATGGAAACTTTATATTTGGAACCAAATCAGTTTGTATGGTATCAATGGCTTTGTTCTCGTAAACAATTTATCACTTGGGCAATTTTTACGGAAGAATTGATAGCACATTATGAGGATACAAAAAGCAACACTTTTTTTAGCCAATTGATAAGTCTCAAACAAAAGGGTTCAATAATGGAGCACATTGAGGAGTTCCAAAAATTGAACATAAGGGTAAAAGATATTCCAGAGGAGCATAGGATTGATGTGTTCATAGGGTCTTTAAAGGATAATATCCAACATGATGTGCGCCTTTGGGAACCTGATTCATTAGAGAAGGCATTCAGGTTAGCAAGAAAAATGGAAAGCAAAATTATGGCAACTAGGAAGCATACCATTCACAACTATAAAGACGGAAGTGTTGTTGCCCATAGTCTTCCACAACCTACAAGGTTGACACCACAACAATTGGAAGAAAAAAGAGCAAAAGGGCTTTGTTACAATTGTGATAGCAAATACACAAAAGGTCATAAGTGTGCTGAGAAGAAATTATTCTACATAGATTGTGAAGAGGAAGAAGAAAAGGAGCAAGAAAGGTCAAAAGAAGAGGATATATTCCAGGAACAAAGCCTAGATGAAGAAAAAATAAATCAAACCATATCTTGTAATGCATTGGCGGGAATTACCACTCCTCAAACCATCAAGATAGAAGGACAAATCAAGAAGAAAAAGGTAATAGTGTTGATTGATTCAGGAAGCACCCACAATTTTATTCATTGTAAGGTAGCAAAAGAATTGAATTGCTTCCTATATCCAGCACCAGAGTGTCAAGTGATGATTGCAAATGGAGGAACAATAAATTGTTCTGGAAAGTGCCATAATATCAAGCTATCCATGGGAGAATATGTATTGACTAGCCCAATGCTTTCCATTCCAATGGGAGGTGCTGATGTTGTACTAGGAGTCCAATGGCTACAATCCTTGGGTACAATAGCTTTTAATTTTCAAGAACTTTTCATGAAATTTTCTATGGAAGGAAAGGAAGTTGAATTAAGGGGTATTGCAGGGAAACCAGGAAAGATAATCAGCTCTAATGGCATGACAAAGCTTCTAAAAAAGGAGCAAAGAGGTGTAATTGCACAATTATGTTCGCTAGATGTTTCCACATTGGAATCATCTATTTCTCCAGATCTCCAAAAAGTCCTGGACAATCATTCCAAGGTATTTGAGACTCCCAAAGGTCTCCCACCTATGCGTGATCATGATCATGCTATTCATCTGATTCCAGGAAGTGTTCCTCCAAACATCAGGCCGTACAGATATCCATATGTCCAAAAATGTGAAATTGAACGTATGGTTGCAGAAATGCTAGAGGCTGGTATAATTCAACCGAGTCAAAGTTCTTTCTCAGCTCCAGTAGTATTGGTGCACAAGAAGGATGGATCATGGCGCATGTGTCCAGATTATAGGGAGCTCAACAAGCTCACTATTAAAGATAAGTTCCCCATTCCTGTCATTGATGAATTACTGGATGAATTGCATGGATCAATTTACTTCACCAAGTTGGATCTTCGTTCGGGATATCATCAAATCAGAATGAAGATTGAAGACATTCGGAAAACGACATTTAGAACTCATGAGGGTCATTATGAATTTTTGGTCATGCCTTTTGGCCTTACCAATGCACCTTCAACATTTCAAGGTTTGATGAATTCAATTTTCAAACCATTCCTTAGAAAATTTGTGTTAGTATTTTTTGATGATATACTAATCTACAGCAAGTCTTGGAAGGATCATGTTGAACATGTTGACAAGGTGCTACAACTATTGGAGGAGAAACAATTATATGCAAAAAGATCCAAATGTTTCTTTGGAGTCCAGGAGGTGGAATATTTGGGTCATATTGTATCTCATGAAGGAGTTAAGGTAGACCCTAGCAAAATTAAAGCCATTAAGGAATGGAAAATCCCCACATCCATAAAGCATCTGCGAGGATTTCTTGGGTTGACAGGGTATTATCGCAAGTTTGTTAAGAATTATGGGAGAATAGCAGCACCTCTAACAACATTATTGAAGAAAGATTCATTTTCATGGACTCCGGAAGCAACAAAGGCCTTTAAACATCTTAAAGAGGCAATGTGCCAAGCACCGGTCTTAGCTACACCGGACTTCACAAAAACCTTTATTGTGGAATGTGATGCTTCAGGAAATGGAATTGGTGCTGTTCTAATGCAAGATGAAAGACCCATTGCTTTTGAAAGTCGTCCAATCAAGGGAAAGTTTTTAAGCAAAGCTATTTATGAGAAGGAAATGTTGGCAATACTCCATGCACTTAAGAAATGGCGACCCTACCTAATGGGAAGACACTTCAAGGTAAAAACGGATCATGATAGCCTTAAATACTTTTTAGAACAAAGATTATCCTCTGAAGAGCAACAAAAGTGGGTCACAAAGATGTTGGGTTATGACTTTGAAATCATCTACAAAAAAGGGAAGCAAAATGTGGTGGCAGATGCACTCTCAAGAAAGGATGAGGATGTGGAAGCATTGTTGTGTGCCATTTCTATTATCCAACCAGATTGGATAAACGAAGCAAAGGAGGAATGGAAGAATGACGAAGAAGTGTGGGCACTTATTCGAAAGCTACAACAAGATTCCAGTACTTCTGATACATTTAGCTGGCAAAATGATTCGTTATGGTACAAAGATCGCTTATACCTCTGTAAGAATTCCCAGCTAAAACAAAAGATTCTTATGGAATTGCACACTTCTCCCTTAGGAGGGCACTCAGGATTTTTAAAAACTTACCACAGGGTTAAGAAGGAATTTTTTTGGGATGGCCTTAAATCAGATATTCAAAAGTTTGTGGCGGAATGTTTGGTTTGCCAACAAAATAAAGTTGAAACAATTAAGACACCAGGTCTATTACAACCTTTATCCATTCCAAGCCAACGTTGGGAGGAGGTTTCAATGGATTTTATCACAGGTTTACCCAAGTCTGAGGGAAAGAGTGTCATCATGGTGGTAGTTGACAGACTTACCAAGTATGCACACTTTTGTGCATTATCACATCCATTTAAAGCCAGTACAGTTTCTACTGCATTTATGGAAACAGTTCAAAAGCTACATGGAAACCCAAAGATTATTGTAAGTGACAGAGATCCCATTTTCACTGGAAATTTTTGGACAGAATTATTTTCTTGTCTTGGTACTCAGTTAGCTCATAGCTCATCTTATCATCCTCAATCTGATGGGAAAACTGAGATAGTAAACAAATGTTTGGAAGGATATCTTCGTTGCTTTGTATCTGATAAACAGACACAATGGGTCAAATGGTTGCCTCTGGCTGAATGGTGGTATAACACTTCCTTCCATACAGCAACAAAAATGACCCCATTTATGGCACTTTATGGGTACCAACCACCATCAATCACATCATATTTAAGAGAAAATTCTAAGGTTCAGGCAGTGGAACATCACATCGAACATCAACAACAAGTCCTCCAACTCTTAAAGGATAACCTCGTGTTGGCACAAAATAGAATGAAACAACAGGCAGATCAACATCGCAGTGAAAGAAGTTTTGATGTAGGTGATTGGGTATTCCTACGGCTACAACCATATAAGCAAATGTCCCTAAAGCAAGCTAAGAAGGATAATAAATTATCACCAAAGTATTATGGTCCGTACAAGGTGTTGGAAAAGATTGGTACTATGGCATACAAATTGGAGCTTCCTGCAGCTTCTCGATTGCACCCAGTTTTCCATGTTTCATGTTTAAAGAAGGTTATAGGCGACAAGCTCCCAGTTCAAACAATATTGCCAGAACTTGACGAGGAAGAAAAAATTATATTGGAACCGGAAGCAGTCACAGAAACAAGAACTCGACAGCTACGAAATCGATCAATTTCAGAGTATCTTATCAAGTGGAAGAACTTATCTACTGAAGATTCCACATGGGAGGATGAGAATTTTATGCAGAAGTATCCAGAACTGCTCAAGCGTTGAGGACAACACTTTTTTGAAGGAGAGGGGCATGTTGGGTCCCTATAATACTAGTGATTACCCCATTACTATTGTAGTTATACCCCTTATTTATATTGTTGTGCCCCTATTACCCCCTTATTGTTATTTCTGTGCCCCATAGAATCCCTCTATTGTTATTTTTGTGGCTTTATATTATTATTGTTAGGTCGGTTGGATTATATTGTGACTCCTTAGACTCCTATATATAGAAAGGAGGTTTTGTCATTTGTATCATCGAAGAATTGTTCATTTATGTAATGTAAAGGAGGTTGCCCCCTCGAAGAGACTGAATTCTAAGGCGTTGATCTATATTTTCTATCTTTTCTTGAGCTAGTTTCATAACAGGGTACTGCGGAAATCTCCTTGATTCTGTTAGGATCAATTTGAATTCCAGATTTTGACACTATGAATCCGAGAAGTTTTCCTTCACTTAATGCGAAAAAGGATTTTTTTGGGGTAAGTGAAATTCCATACCTTTGACAATGTTGGAAGATTTGTTTTAAATCTCTAAGATGATTGTTTCGTTTCTTGGAATTTACAGTTATATCATCCAAATAGATTACCACTGATTTATTAACTAACCCCTTGAATGCGATGTCCATGGCTCTCTGGAATGTGGCACCAGCATTAATCAGACCAAATGGCATCTTTTGATAAGCGTATGTGCCCCATTTAGTTCTGAATGTGGTTTTTAATTGATCATCAGGATGTACCAACACTTGATTGTATCCTGAGAATCCATCCAATAATGGCATTAATTCTGAGCCCGCGATTGCCTGTAGTATTTGTTCCATGGGAGGCAAAGGAAAATTATCTTTTTGCCAGGCTTTGTTAAGATTTCAAAAATTTAATGTAGATTCTAATGTCTCCATTTTTCTTTCTAACAGGGACCATATTGGAAACCCATTTGGAATGTCGAACGGGAAAAATTATTTTGGCTTTCAATAACTTATTGAGTTCAGATTTGATCTGGTTTCCTAGATTGGGATGGATCTTTCTCAACTTTTGTTGGACATGTTTTTCATCGTCTATCATTGGAATAGTATGTTGGATGATGGATGTGTCCTATGTTTTGAGTTCATCATAATTCAAAGCAAAGACACTTTTGTATTGTCTCAAGAGACGAATATACGCTAATTTTTCTTCAGGAGCTAGACCAAGGCCTAGATTGATATTCTATGGTTTGGTCTCAGTTCCTAGATTTACTAATTCATAGTTCAAAGTTGAACTTTTGAGTTTTGAATTGGTAGATCTTTTAAACCAATCTTTCAAATCATAAAGGTCTTCTAACTTGACTACTGACTTATGTATGGCATTGTTAGTGCTATCTTGTTGCAATTGACGGTCATGTTGGTCTTTGTCAATTATTTGATTGGTGTGGGATCCTTCAGATGTGAGGAAACTCACGATATCAGGATCGTCATTGAAAATCCTCCAATTGGTAATGTTATCAGGAATAGATGGTCTAAAAATTAATTCAATTGAAAATCGATCACGGCTAAAATCTTCTGAAGGAATGAGCTTGGAAGCTACGTTAGCTAAGAGGTCTGCACTAGCATTCTAGAGTATGGGAATTGATGAAATATTAAATGCTATAAAGTGTTCAGTCATATCTTGAACTAAAGATTGGTAATGTTTTAAATGACCTAATAAACAATGTATAGTATACGTACCTGTCTGATTACAATTTCAGAATCTTCAAAACTTGAAGGTATTGACGTCTAATCTGATTGCTTTGTATAACCCTTGGACTAAAGCCTCGTATTTTGTGGTATTGTTGGTGCAATCAAATTCGAGTCTGCAAGTTAGCATAGTTTTATCTCCCTCTGGACTTATTAACACGCATCTTGCTCTTGCTCCTTCGTTAGACTTGGAACCATCAAAAAATAATTTCCAAAATAAAGATTTATTTATAGGGCTATCTATAAAATTAATACATTTAGAACTATCTGTTTGAGAGAAATTTTCTACTTGAGATAAAACAGAATGTTCTAACTAAGGTGAAGTATGAGCATTAAAATTTCCTAGGAAGGAATCTACTGAGTAGTTGCCAATGACTGGTTCATTTTCTCCCTCCAGTTCTGTTACTATGTATTTCTGATGTCTTTCCCTCTCAACTTTTATTTGATTTGGTTTACCATTGTAAGGGAGCCACATGTGCGACCAATCAGTTGCAAAGTATCCATGAAGTTTTTTTGACCAATCTCTGCTAAGAATTAGGCCATAAAATTCCGGAATATCAGCAACTAAAATGTCGATAACTTGACATACCTTTGGGTTGGATGATAGCCTTATGGTAACCTGATTTAATTTGCCAATCACTTCGACTTATGATCAATCTAATTGAACTATGCACATAGTGTATTTTTGTGGTTGAACGTTCAATTTAGCACATATTGACTTTGGTAAAATATTCGATGAAGCTCCAGGATCCACTAAGAAATTATGCAAAGTTTTATTGAAAATTTCATAAGTAAGAAGAAATGGGGGAGTATGAGATCTCGATCTTCCTCCAATTAAGGCCATATCATTTGGATCAAATTTATTAATCGCATTAGTTGGAGGTCTTCCCATATCATGGGAAGCTTGAGAGATTACAGCGGCAGGCAAAGGTGCAACTGGTATAGCATGTAATTCTTTCAAAAGTATCTTTTGTTGGTGTTTTAACTTGCTCAATTCATAAAAAGTGATGTTAGCCCTAGTCTTTTTCTTGTCTTCTATGATATTATACTCCATTTCATCCAAAATGATCAGTGTTTTAGATGGAGTTGATGGGTCTGTTTGGACTGGGCTGGTTTGAGTCGCTTTAGGTGTCACTTTCGTGGCTGCGACTTTATCCTTAGTCATCGAGCTTGCGTTCTTTGGCTTAGGTGTAGGTTGAGGAGGATCAAGTTGATTTCTACTGCGAGTACTAACCGGGAATGCCTCTTGATCCTCTTCATTTGGGAGGATGAAATCCCACATACCTTGTAACTCTACAACTTCTTCTTCATTGGTATGTTCCTCAGTAGCGATTTCCTCTTCTTCCTCTTCAGATTCAATACTTGTAATAGTGTTAGGGGGTTCGGAATCAGTTGAAGGGTTTCTTTTAAAGGTCTGTATGGCTTTTTAGAAGAAGTTTCTGCCACTTGTTTCTTAATGTTGACCATCTTGTTAGACATGGTCTTCAAAACTTTTTGCAATCCTTCTAAATTGAATGGATCTTTCGATTGTTTTTTCTTGGGATCTTCCTTGAAAGAAACCTTCTTGGATTTTTGTTCTTCTATCGCGTTTTTCTTTTCTAGGGCCATAATACGTTTCTCTACTGCTATTGCTTCTTTCATATTTTCAACTAAAGTTGTTTTGTTAGCCCTATCAACAAAGATTGCTATGTTTGATGGTAAAGCAGTGATGTACCATTCACTTCGCACTTCTTCGCTAGGCTTGGAAGCAGTAGGAATTTTGTTTAAGAGTTTATTGAAACGTGAATTGAAATCTTTGATAGGTTCTTTTGACTCGGCCCTAAGGTTAGATAGGTCATTGATCAGTGTCACCGTAGACCTGTCATCACCGAACTTAGTCAGGAATTGTTCTTGGAAGATCTCCCAACTAGTAATAGATCCAGATGGTAATGAGAAATACCATGATCCGGTTGTTCCTTGCAGAGTATAAGGAAAAATTCGAACAACAGCATCTTTGTTGGTAACTCCATTGAGATTTATGGATAGCATAAAGTTATTTATATGTTATTCCGATAGCATGCCTGCCTCAGGATTAAACTTAGGCAGCCATTTTTCAGGATGGGCTGGTAGCTGACTCAAGGGTGCAGGCATTAAGGATGCCCCTGGGTTATTCCATGGAGATTGGGCCATCGATGATCTATTAACAAGGGAAAGTGTAGAAGATGATCCCTGCGGTTGAGAAGATGAGGATATTATGACTCCAGATGATTGAGAAGGAGATGTGGGAGTACCAGTGGACTGATGGACAATGATCTGAAGTGGAGGAGTGGATGGTTGACTTCACGGTGGAGAGGTTGAGATGGATGATGATGATGAAAGAATCTCGCTATCAGACCCTTTAGGAGATTACCTTACTCTCTTCCTTGTGGGTAGAGGTAACTCGGTTGGCTGAATGCCAAATTTTTCACTTTTTAATATGGTAAGAGGGTGAGCAGGGTTATATTGCGAAGTCACACTGACTTGAGATTTATTAGATATTTGAGGAGATATAGAAAATTGCTGAAGTTTGTGAATCTAAGATTCAACTTCAGGAGGTTCAATAGTATATTGTTATGAAATGTCAGGGTTTGTAGCAGCGGCTATTGCTCTCATGACTTCTGGCTCTGGATTTAAGGATACTAAATGCAATGGAGAAGTCGGGGGAGATGGTGAGGGCACTTTACTCTCAGAATGGTATTTAGATTTATACTTACTTTCCATTCACAGTTTGGGGCCCTCCTTCTAGTGCGAAATATGTTGAAGCCCCGAAAATCGGGTCTACAACAAGGGGGATACCCACCTGGTCCGGGCCTTGGTTAGCAACTCCTTTTCCATTTGGTATAGTGGGTGTAACTGGGGATATGGGACCTGTTTCCCAATTTGTGTGTGTGTGTGTGTGAATAATTGATATTTCCTTTCTAAAAGTTCCTAAGTGAGATGCTCTAATTCTAACTCTAATCTAATAACATGCAAATTGTATTCTAATAAGCAGAAATATCTAAGTCTACACTAACCCGGGGTGTAATCCTTCTGTTATACAATCTAAAATGATTTCAGATAACAATCGATAATAAAGATCATTCAACTGTTATGAGAAAAGAATTCAATACAGATAAATCACTTCGTATAAAAAGTTAGATGAAATAGTTGTGAAAGGCATATTGCATAATAAGCTACTCATACATTAAGCATAAATAAATAGTTATCACCATAAAAAATTCCAAATGATAACTTAGACATTCACGCATCAATATATAAACAGCTGAACATGAATAACACTTTTAACACAAAGGCATAAATAGTTAAGAGATAGAAGTACCATTTATAACTAGTTCTACTCATGAGCTTCCAACGATAATGATTTATCTCTTCTTAATCCAACATCCACTAAGAGTACAGAAGTGCAACATCAGTGGTAGATATTAAATAATGATATCAATAAATCCTATTCCATTCATTCATCAAAACCTCCTCAGAGGGTACAAAAGTGCATGTTCTGGGGATAAGTTTTTGACAAATTTTAGGACCCTTCTCTAAATGCATGAGAAGGGTTTAAATACTACTAAATAAATCTAAAAATAAATTATTACAAAAATGTAGGATGCAGTTTAAATGATCGTCCTCATTTCAGGAAAAAATAAAGAAAAATTAAAACTAAAACTGAATCTAAAACTAAAACTACTAACTATTTTTGTATCCGATCCTTGAAATCGCACGCGTTCAACATTTGTTTGAGAAGAGTCGGCTGGCCGACTTCCGATTTTAGCTATGCTGTGAAAATAGAATCGGTAAGAGCTAGCACCATCTTCTCAGCAGAATTGATGATACACTTGAGAGTCATACACTGGCTGTGTGGTTTTACCAATTATACCCAATAAAAATCCCAATTCAACTTGGTTAACCTTTGGATTGATTCTACCTTTTCTTGAGCCTTCTGTCTCCAGCCTGTCTGTAGTTGCTGATCTTTTGGTAGATACCCTAGAGTGGTTTCTGAAATCATATTTTCCCTATGAAAATTTTCATTTATGCAGTCAATAACACTATTTGCTGCTGCGGCTACTTCTTCTGCTGCTTGCTCTGCTTTTCTAATTTGCGCATCCCATTTATTAAAGAGCATTTCTTTGTGATTGTCATTTATTATTGGTGCACCTGCTCTTTTTCCCTCCTTTGTTTCTTGCCAAGCCAAATATTCAGTAACTCGTTTATCAATTAAATCATAATCATGTCGTAAATCCATGACTTGATTAGTGATTTTATCACTTATTTCACAATACGAGTTCCACTGTGATATTCTTTGGCTCAATGCTTCTTATTGCTGTAGTAGTTGTTCATTCAAAGAAATGAATTTTGTGATGAATTCTATAAGTTTAGGATCATCCTTGTGCATCTCCTACATATCCTGTAACTATTTTTCTTTCTCAGCCAAATTGTTCTGGTAGCCTATCTGCATTTGTTGGAAGTCCTGCTGTAATCTTTCAAGCTGTTTCTGTGCTTCGTTCTTGGCATTGGCATGTTTCAAATGTTGTTGCAAAACTTGTATCTGGTCTTCCTTTTCTTTTAGCAATTGTTGTAACTCAGATGCTTTATCAATAGTCGCTGAGGCATTTGCTCCTATGATCTGAGATAATTTGGTGAGATTCTAAGTGGGATCGATAGTAGGATCTTGCCATAGGACATCTAATTGCTCTGCATCATGAGAGAGCACGTTCTCCAATTTCCTTTTCTTCCTTTGTCTTCTCACTACTGCCTTGCATTGTGGACTATAAAATATATCAAGAGGAGGAATCTCTTCTATGTTAAGTATAAGTTCAGAGGATGGGGTAATAGGAATATGTTCCATATTTGAGACATTGCTAATTATTCCTGTGACTATAACTTCTGTTGTCTGTACATTGCTCATAGGTGTCTTTGTGCCTTGTCCTTCAAGATTGATCAAATCATTGAGGGTCTCCCATTCTTTATCTAGCTCAGTTCTGACTGATGTTGGCTGAATGATGAGAGGGGGAGGATCTATTTGTGGGGAGGTAAAAGCCTGTTGTTGTGGGAGTTCTTTTGATTGGGCAGTATCCTTTACTAACCCCTCACTTTTACCATGGTCACTTTCTGATCTCTTGGAATGTTCAGATGTCTCTTTCCCGGACTTAGATTTATATCTATCTGTGCCTGAACTTCCACTAAGACCAATACTTGGATTTGGTTCCCTTACAGGTTCCAAGCGTAGTTTTTCCAAGGGAATACTAGCTAACCTCCTCTCCCTGTATATCTTGAACTGCTGAAATTCTGCTGCAGGGAATCGCATTTGGGTCGAATGCAGAACTTCTTCAAGCGTACTTTTCTGTTGGGACATGTTATCAAAAAGATCTTATTCTTTAGAAAACACCTTTATTTTGACTGCGACTGTGAAATTCTTAGCAATATAATGAGGGTCGAACGGTCTTCCTGGAAACTTGAATAATTGTAGACACGTTATGTTGTTCACTTCCTTGAATACATGGCCTACATCAAATAGTGAAAAGGCCCCATAGTCTACAGGGAATTGTGGCCAAATAGCCTTCTTTTTGTCCTTCAAATCTTTAGTCAAACCTCCTTCTCCGCAGGTTTGATAAGCAATTTCTCGTGCCAAGAGTTTATCAGGAACATACAAAGGTAAGACGTGAGGGGAAGCGAGACTTCCAAATACCCTAACATATGTAAACATTTCTTCTCTGAACCATCTCGCAACAGGGAGTATATCTACCTCTGCTTCAGGAGAAAACCTTGGAACATCTTTATCATACAACACTTTGTACATGGGCAGCATGATTCCATGACAAATCTTGTAGAAATACGGAGTGAACTTAGAATCCCACAATTCTTTATGATAAACATGAATGGGTAAGGGGCCTTGAGTCGTCCATTTCCAACCCATGAAAGGAAACTTGGAAATATAACAGATTGCATCCATCACATACGCAGATAAGTAGAAAGGGGGATAGATTCTATGAGAAACAATTCTTTTAGACTGGTAATTTACAATGGCTGTGACTAAGTTATCAGAAAATATTTTAGCCCAGTTCGCTACAATAGCATTGGTGGCGACATCTAATAATGGTAGCCATTCAGATGAAAATTTGTTAATGTCTAGCTTCCCAAAAAGTCTACAGAGCATAGTAGCAGCAAAGCAATACGGGGAGGTGAGAGAGCCAATGCTATACATACCATGTTTATCTTTTTTCAGTGGTTCATCTCTCCTTGACCAATCTTTGATGGATTCTGCTAGGTCTTCATTCTCTTTGGAAAATTTCTCCATGAACTGTTTGTTATAAGTTGCCTGTTGTTACCGAGAATAGTGTCTATGCAGAGCTGCTAATCCCACTAAGGCTGGTAGCTACCTTAGAAACAAACAAACTTAAAACTACTTTCGTTTTCCTTTATGAGAGATAGATGAGAGAAGAATAAAGGAGACCAACCTCTGTCTTGTGCTTGGTTCCTTTCTCGATTCCTCTCTCTTCTGATAGTCCTTTGCTACTTGCTTTCTTGTATACCTAGCTTCACAGAGTACTTGTAGAATCAAAGCAGCACAACACTATATGAGAACATAGATCTATTATCATAAAAAATATAGGATCAGATGTGTATTAACCATACAAATGCATAAAACATCAATCACACAAGTATATGGAGTAAAACTTGAATAGTTTTATTGATAATCAAGAAAGAGCCAAGAGAATTACAACCAATTGTTCTGACCCAGCATCATCCTCTGAGCAAGAAGCCCTTCTTCACCTCATGAGAAGCTTAGATCACCCAACACTATGATATTGCACCAATAAACCAGCAACACTTCCTTACAAGATACAAAATTCCAGCCTCTGGATCTCTGGGATGAGGGATCCATATATAGATGTCTGCAAGGGAGGTGAGTCAACTTGAGATTTGATTAGTGTCTCCCCTCTGATAGTTCTTGATTCCACTTGGAGATTGATGATCTCTTACTCATCCCTGGTCGAATTTAGAGAGGCAAGTGTCACAGGAGAAGTTTCTGGAAGATTCCATGCTTCTCCACCTTGCGGATTGACCCTGCCATTTGTCCCTTCTCACCCATCGCACCCCATAGAAGGTCTTTTTGAAATGCAACGCACCTACTGTGTGTATTTAGGTGGGATGCAACACACTTTGCCTATGGAGCAGGTGAAATGGTCCAGTTTTGACCAGTTCTGAGTAGTTTTTCATGGAGAACTTCTGGGAGATGCTGTAATTAGTCGACCTTGTTCTTTTAAGGGTTGGAACAACACCTTTAGGGACTTAGGAGCCCTTGGTTTATGGACATTTATGCTTGGGGTTGCAGTGCCCAAAAATGTCTATAACAGTTGCCCCCTAAAGCATGAGGTCGTTAATCTTTTGATGTCGGGTGAAATGCTTTATCATGAGGATCCGAAGTTCTTTCAAGCTGGAAGGAGACCTGTAATAAGATACAATACAATACATTATCTTTCATAATATTTTCATGATCTAGCTGAGGCAGGCATTCCCATGCTCAGCTTTATAAATTCATTTTCATGTACATAGGACAAACAATCATCTGAGTGTAGATTGATGATTCTGTTAGAGCCATCATCCCTTATATTGGATGATTATCTGTGCAACAATGATGTACATTTGATGTCTTTATTTTCCTGAATATACATCGTAGCCTGGATGGATGAAACTAGATCCGGGGTCTTCAATCTCATTCAATCTTCACTCAAAGTACAAGTTGATCCATGTGAGAGATGTTTTGGAGTCGAACATGGGAAGACATCGCCTGATTACCAACCAATGATGTAAGTTGTTAATAGGCGCGAGAGGAATCACTGATAATGATAATGATCCTCAAGGTACTGCAGTACAATTCACGTGGTGTGAATAAGGGACTTGGCGTCGAACACCACGTAAAATCTTTCGGTCGAAGGCCATTGATGTAAAACTATCGCCGGAAGTGAGAAACTTGCCATTGAGGCATGCAAGCTTCAAAGTACTGAAAGGGTTGTTCCTAAATCGACTTCTTGGATAATGAGCTGATGTCGACAAGAAGTGATCCATCATAGGAGGGCCTTAATGAATCCCACATCAATGACATGGAACGAAGCAAATGATTTTAATGAAGGTGAAAAAAATCTAGTGATATACAGTTAAGGGTGGTGGTCATGAAAGAATGGAGCGAAAATGTATTATAGTGGGTGAGACACAAGTGAATTCTCTAAGTGATGTCTCTTGAACATATCGGCGACACTGACATGATGGATTGGTAGCATTAACCCCAAATGTGGATGGTGTGATGGAACCATGGTGATGTGACCAGTGAATGGAACAACCCAACCCGACTTGGATGCGGAGTGAAAGTGTCATGTTCAAGAGCGACTTGCTACCAAAAAAGGTTTTTCAAGTTTTCTTCCCAATTTTTCCCCAGTCATTGCTGACCGTACCTCTTTATTTTTGTTAAGATTGAGGAGGATAACATATGCTTGTTCTATAATTTTCCCTTCGGGCAAACCCATCGCTATGTTTTAATGAGCCTAGTGATAATGAAACTCGTTCTTGTCTGTTATGGACAAGTTTGTCGCTATTAGGTTTTAACAAGTTTAACGACAAAGATAACTCGGTCCTTTTCAATTTTAGAGAGTCTGAAAAGGGACATAAAGGAAACTTCGAAAAATCCTTTTTTGTCATCTAATCCTTTAAGTCCAAAAAAGTATAAAATAATACGAAAGGGATGAATTTTCGGTAATTTTAACGAGCCGAACAAGACGAGCGCTCGATCTTTTTGTGTAATAATCCCTCAGGTCCAAAAAGATTAAAATCTAAAGGAGGGATAGCACTTCTGGTCGCTTTAACGAGCTGGAGAGGCTAATAGCTCGGCAATATTTTCATATTTTACGAGTCAGTTGAAAAGAGCTTAAAGGAGACTCGTTTTTTTAGGAACGAGTGATAGGTTCGGGTAGCAGCTGATTCCAGGTAAGGTTTGGAATTTTCCAATCATGGCAGTGTCACAAGGATTGCTAACAGGATCACTCTTCGCAGCTGTTCCTCAAAAGGGATAAACAATCAAGTGGAGGTGAATGATCGGCCAATATAGAGTGGAGGTGATGATGAGAACACGAACAAGGCTTCAAAGGCTGAAGTACTACATTCACGATGGTTATTTACCGGAAATTGGTTCATTTTTTAATGAGCTTAAATGCTGGGAGAAACACTTGCTCATGGCTTATGTTTATTTTTTAATGAGCTTAAATTCCGTGATAAAACTGCTCGATTAATCCAGTTGCATAATAAGGATGTCTCATATATAAAAACGACATTGTTTCAAAGCTTTGACCCTCATCCTTTCTTTATGCAAGTTAGGAAATGACCAATCCTACGAGTTTAAAGGGTTAGAGGACCTACAAATTTAAAAAATAAATGGTCGCTCTTCGCTTGCACACCAAAAGGTTTGCATGCCCCCAGGTATAGTGAAATAGAGTTTCAAGGTTACCCCTCAATTTGCAGACAAAACATTTGTTTTATTGGGAAAGGCATACCTTTTCAGGTTACCCCTCAATTTGCAGAAAAAACATTTGTTTTATCAGGAAAGGCCTACCTTTTTCAGGTTACCAAAGATTGTTCTATTTGTGTCACAAACAAAACATTTCTTCGACGATGTCTACCGAAATAGACAAAGGTGAGTGGCGCAGACGCCTCCACTCACATAACTTTGACGAAGGAATCTTATTTTAGTCTAATCCCCTTTTCCTAAACAGACGGGAGTGTCAGACTAGTCAGATATCCTTCACGGAAACCTACCCTATACCTGAAGTTTTCTTGTCGAAACAGGCCAGGGTGCATGCCCCCTGGGTTTCAGTCATGCCCTCCGAATCACTCACGCTCATCAGGAGGACGGACTAGGGATTGATGAGACATTCCTTGCATGAAAAGACCATTCAGGGATGGTATATGACTATTTTCTATGCGTGAACCGCGGAATGAAAGCTGGTCTACGAGCTTGACCACTCTTCCTTCATGTGGAAAACACATTACTCTAAAGAGTGAGGAGACAATGGCTCCCATGCAATAAATATAGTCTCATCCAAGGAGTAGATTATAATCCAGGGGTCGTTGGACTACCATTACGTTCATGTGAACGATTTTCCCTCTCAATGTAATGGGCACATTGGGGAGGATCCCTAACGGTCGACTGGTTCCTTTGTCAAAGCCTGTTAGATTTCTCATTTCAGGAAAACGTGATGGTGAACCAAGCACTTTCCAAGCAGTTGAGGAAAGGATACTCACAGAAGCCCCTTCATCTATGATGGTACCAGCCATAACCATTCTATATACTTGAGCGATGATTCGGAATGGTACACTAACTGGTAAACGGGGTCTGCCTAGTAGATTCCAGTCAAAGGAAACAACTAGGTTGCTTGGAGGTCTGACCGAACAGACGGTCGGGTACAACTTTGATGAACTTCCTTCTTGAGGTAAAGGAATGGGTAAGTCGCTCCCATGTTCATCGTAGTCTGTGCTTACGAAAAGAATTTGGACGGTGTCATCCTTGTTCTCTCCGGTGACTGTATCATCTGAAGATGGAACCTCTGAAGGCAAGACCAGGTCAACTTCCGCCTCGACCTTTTGACTTTCGTCTGGTATGGATTCAGATGGTTTATCTTCAATGATAGACGCTTCGGCCGACCACCAGGGTGGGTTAGCTAGATTTTCAACTAGTGATGGACTCGGCAAGAGTTTCTTATATCCAGGAGGAAGCCGTAACGGTGAAACCAGACGGTTGTCCAAAACTCTTTTAGCCTCATCTAAGAAGGGACAACGGTGTACGGCGTGATCGCCTTCACACAGCTTACAAGGAAATTTACATTTTCCTTTTTGTCCAGGGGCTTCACTTTCACTGGTTGATGGTGTACTTTCAACATGATCATCAGAGGTTGACGACACTGGGTTGTGCAAACGAGGAGACCAGTCCCTTAAGATCCGAGGGATGCAAGGACAATCTCAATGATAGTGGTCCCCTTTGCAAATGACACATGGCGATTTAGGCCTGGTCGGTGCAGTGTGTGGATTTTCGCTAGACGATACTTGGTTGCCCCTTTTTGCCTTTGGCTCCTTCTTCTTCTTCTCTTTCTTCTTCTTTTCCTTCTTCTTCTCAGGTACTTGATTTTTGGCTTTACTAGCTTCATCAAGCGAAGAGGAAGGAGGAGAGGAATAATTGGACGAAGTAGAGGGTTGGGGGGTAACTCTGGTATCGTTTAGTTGCTGACTCGATTGTTCAGGAATCGCGGTGTTCTGAATGACAGAGGTTGAGAAAAGCCATACGGGCAAGTCGATTGTCAATCTTGGAAGCGACAATGTGGCCATATGGGGTACACCAACATCTCTCCAAGAGGAGAAGGGACTAGGATTTCCTCCAAGGGGAACTCCTTGGTTGGTGGAATCCATTTTCCTCAACCTAATACCAACATAAGAAAGGTGATAATTATTTTGTTTAAAATAAATTTTAGACGCTTTGACACAACTTGTTTTTTCAATTTTTAAGAGTCGAGAAAAAACAAAAGATGACTCTAGTCGCCTTCGATTTTTAATGAGCCTGAAGTGACAAGTGCTCAGATGGACCTTTTCCATTAAGGAGTCTGAAAAGGAATGAAAGGGACTGCTCTGGAAATCTAGACAGAGGGATTACCAAACCAATCGCAAAACTGCAGAATACTTTTTACGGTACGGCAGTCAATCTTCCCGAATGCTGTGTTCAGTGCATTGCGATCGATAGGGCGGTAGACGCGGCTTCCTATGGATAAAGGATTAATCCTATTGTGGTCTCCCAAAATATACTCGACGGTACGTGGGAGCACAAGTCCGTACTGGCACTTATCGTCTCAAAGTGGAGGAATCACCCAACCATCAGTGAGAACAACAGTTACCAAGCTTTACGACGCCGGAATACGTCTCTAGCCTAGACTTCTAGATGTTGTGCGTTAGGTTCCAAAGCATTGTTAGATTCATTAAATTTATTTTATAGTTGATCTTGCTTAAGAAAGTTTCCTTTCAGGTTCACCGTGTGATGTAGATGTACAATTCCTAAAATGCAATCTAAGATGATAAACAGTCGTTTAATCTTCTTTTTGCAAATGAAAATCCTAGCTACTAAGGAAAGAGAGATGGCGTTCTTTCAACAAAGAGCAAAGAGCACACACTATATGCACTTTCCTAAATCAAACCAACAAACAGTCTAGATGCAAATGCACGTGCATGTATTTTTTTTCAGCCTTCTTAATGTGTAAATGATAAAAAGAAAGCTAATGCGCAAATCTGAATTATTTTTCAAAGCGACAATTACTAACAAGTTTCCTTTCAAAACAAAATGAGGACAATGACAACACTATGCGATTTGGAATTGAAAAATTGCTTTCAACACTAGAAAAACTACTAATTTAGATCAAATACAATAGTAACAGGGTAATCGACTATCAAGAACAATTAGATTCTCTTCTATGACTGAAAACGACAACTGCGACACTTTCAAATCAAGAAACAATAGTACAATTACGCTACTTCTTTGTAAAGGAGAACTGAAAATGACTCAAAAAATACATAAAAACATTTACAGTTCTTTGCACAATGGAGGCGGAATAACAGCAAGGAAAGGGGTTTCAAATAGAGGTGTACTGACTACAGGTAGCAAAACTCCTGAATAGATCTGAAAAGAGTGAACACAGAGACCAAAATTTAGGAACAAGGCCTTGTCTGATCAACGCACCTGTAACACAGTGAAGCTGAAATGCAACGCACCTACTACACTCAGGAAGTGCGCTGCATTTGAAGTTCACAGAACAGACGGTGCGCTGGACCAGGGATGAGGCTTTGATTGGATTCTGGGTCACAGTTTGCAGTTTAGTTCAGGGATTTAGGCCGAGCAAGTGGTAATCAGTAAATCAATCACAGGGGTAGATCTAAGGAGGTTACTAGAGCCACCACAAGGGAAATTAGAGAGCTTGTAAATCAATTGTTTAATTCATAAACAAAGCCCAGAGATTGACTGAAGCAACGTTGATCTACTTTTCACTTGCATAGCAAATGTAGTTCGAAGGCTAGCTGGCTTGACTTCAGGCTCCATCTGTAAGATTATAAAGTAAACAAATGTAGATGAACAAACAATCTACTCGCTCCCCAGCGGAGTCGCCATTTTGTTACTGGGAATAGTGTCTATGTAGAGCTGCTAATCCCACTAAGGCTGGTAGCTACCTTAGAAACAAACAAACTTAAAACTACTTTCATTTTCCTTTATGAGAGATAGATGAGAGAAGAATAAAGGAGACCAACCTCTGTCTTGCGCTTGGTTCCTTGCTCGATTCCTCTCTCTTCTGATAGTCCTTTGCTACTTGCTTTCTTGTATACCCAGCTTCACAGAGTACCTGTAGAATCAAAGCAGCATAACACTATATGAGAACATAGATCTATTATCATAAACAATATAGGATCAGATGTATATTAACCATACAAATGCATAAAACATCAATCGCACAAGTATATGGAGGAAAACTTGAATAGTTTTATTGATAATCAAGAAAGAGCCAAGAGAATTACAACCAATTGTTCTGACCCAGCATCATCCTCTCAGCAAGAAGCCCTTCTTCACCTCATGAAAAGCTTAGATCACCCAACACTATGATATTGCACCAATAAACCAACAACACATCCTTACAAGATACAAAATTCCAGCCTCTGAATCTCTGGGATGAGGGATCCATATATAGATGTCTGCAAGGGAGGTGAGTTGGCTTGAGATTTGATTAGTGTCTCCCCTCTGATAGTTCTTGATTCCACTTGGAGATTGATGATCTCTTATTCATCCCTGGTCGAATTCAGATAGGCAAGTGTCATAGGAGAAGTTTCTAGAAGATTCCATGCTTCTCCACCTTGCGGATTGACCCTGCCATTTTTCCCTTCTCACCCATCGTACCCCATAGAAGGGATTTTTGAAATGAAACGCACCTATTGTGTGTATTTAGGTGGGATGCAACGCACTTTGCCTATGGAGAAGGTGAAATGGTCTAGTTTTGACCAGTTCTGAGTAGTTTTTCATGGAGAACTTCTGGGAGATGCTGTAATCAGTCGACCTTGTTCTTTTAGGGGTTGGAAAAACACCTTTAGGGACTTAGGAGCCCTTGGTTTATGGACATTTATGCTTGGGGTTGCAGTGCCCAAAAATGTCTATAACACCTGTGGCTCTGGAAAATGATACATGAGCCTCAAATCTTGTGAAGTGAATGAGCCAATGAGTCCTTGGCCTTGAGTCTTAAACTGTCTATCTCTAATATCAGTATTGTCTAGTATCCATTTAAAAATGTCTGTGTATGGAAGAATTTTTGGCCTCGCCGCTATCCTGTGTAAGAACGAATAAGCTAGCTCTGTAATGGATGCCTCAGAAGAACCATGGGAGCCAGCAGTAGCTGTAACCTCCATCACCCTGAGATTCTCTTCTTCAAGTAGATTATACATGCCTTCCCAAGTAGCAATACCAACGTCTCTGTTACAGGCGGTGTCTGTATACAAGGGCGCCATTTCCTTCTCTTCAGAGCTTGGGGCTTTGCCTTTCTTTCCCATAATATCCTGCATACTGCTTTTTATATTTCTTTGTTCTCCGTTCCTGCAATTTACAAATGAGGTGAGAGTCATGATAAGAAAAAGGTGATGGGAAAGCTTTTAAATGCTGAAGACATATAAAACACCACCTTACGTGAAATGACTTTTCGATAAGCACAAAACCATATTCCATTAATGACTGGCAACTAACTCATTAATTAGCATTAAAGCACATAACCAGGTCTCGTTTTTGGAAAATACGTTTTTGAACAATGATCCGGAAAGATCTGTGATGAAGAAATTTTGCGATTTGCTTCGCAATATCGCAGATCGCAACATCGCAGAATTGCAACATCGAAAGATCGCTCTATCGCTTTATCGCTTGCTCGCTATATCTCATATGACAATTTTTGTTAATCTATTTTCTACGAAATGCGATTTGCGATACGCACCATCGCATATCGGCAGTTTGAGGTTTTTCAACGAAAGTTATTTTTGAGGCATGCGATGCGATAAATGTTTTCTTATTGTGTAGTTTCACATCGCGATCTCGCAATCTTAGAATTCGGCTTGCAAGGAGGTATTCATTATCTTTTTGCGATGCGATATTTCCTAAGGAATAATTCTACTTTATTGTAAAAATTAGGTTTTTTTGATTTTTCAAGGGTATTTTCCTAAGTTTATGATGGTAAGTTTTATTAAAAAGGAAATACAACCACTAATTAATTTTTAAATTTTTGACTAAGGGTCCCTGCTTATTTAGTATTAGGAATAACACTAAATAAGAAGGGGGGTTGTTGCTGGCCACAACAAATGGTGAGTTAAAGGAAGAGGTTAATTTAATGCAACCTAAAGGGTTTGTTAAACAAGGGCATGAGAATTTAGTTTGTAGATTGAAAAAGGCCCTTTATGGTTTAAAACAGGCACCTAGGTCTTGGTATGAGAAGATTGATTCATTTTTTTTACAACATGGTTTTCATAGGAGTAAGAATGACCCAAATATATATACCATGTATGATGAACAGGGACATATAATTTTGATTTCCTTGTATGTGGATGACATGATTATAATAGGTAATGCAGATGCATTAATCAAAGAAATCAAATTGCAAATGTCATAGGTTTTTAAGATGAAAGACCTTGGAAGTTTACATTATTGTCTAGGTCTGGAAGTGTGGAGAGACTCTGGGAAAAAATTTCTTACTCAAGGGAAGTATGTCATAGGGATTCTAAAAAAGATTAGAATGGAACAATGTAAGACAACATCACTACCATTGTAGCAGAACCTGAAATTGTGCAGAGATGATGGCTCTAAATAGGCGGATGCTACTTTGTATAAATATCTAGTTGGTAGTCTAATATATTTGACTACAACTAGACTAGACTTAGCATACTCTATTACTATGCTAAGCCAATTCATGTCTAAACCTCTTCAAAGTCATTGGGTAGTAGCAAAAAGTATAATGAGGTATCTTCATGGTACTTGTGATTATGATATTTTATACACTGATACATCTGGCGTTACTTTAACAAGGTTTTCAGACTTTGATTAGGTAGGTAACCCGGATGATTGGAGATCTATCATGGGTTATGCATTCAGTATTGGATCTAGGGTTATAGCATGGAGCAGTAAAAAGTAGAGCACTGTGTCTTTATCTTTAGCTGAAGCCGAGTACCAAGTAGTATGCGTAGCAACATGTGAAGCTATCTGGTTGAGGAGGCTTCTCCATGATGTAGGAGAAGAGAAAAAAGAAGAGACCATCATCAATTGTGACAACCAGAGTTCCATTAAGCTGGCGAACAATCCAATGTTTCATAAGAATATGAAACACATAGGTACTTAGTTTCATTTTGTAAGAGAAAAAGTTGAGCCAAAAGAAATTTTTATTTAATACTGTAAAACGTGTGACAATATGGCTGATATTTTTACAAAGTCTCTTGGGAAAGTGAGGTTTGAATTGTTTAGGGGGATGTTAAGACTTCAAGATAATTCTTTCTCCATTAAGGGGGAGAGTCGAAAATAATTAATATTATATTGTATTAATAGAAAAATGGTTACATGGTTGTAACGTCACTCCTTAAGTTAGGATTAGTTCCTAGATTGTAGGAGTTTTTTCTCACCTCCCTATTGTTTTAATATGTATTTATTGTATTATCTTTGATTAATTGAATATGAGAGTGTATGCTCCAGTTTGTGTAGTCTCCATGTGCAACTTTCTCACATGAGAGCTGCTAGTTAATTCAATTCATGTTTTTCTTTCCAAATTTTTAACATTTTCTAAATATAAACTTTAAAAAAAACCCTAAAAGATATCAAAATTTCTTAAGAGCATAAAACCTATCAAAGGTTCTACAATTTCAAGTAATAAAGTAGCATCAATCATTAAAAACACTTTGCACAAAAATATAACCATAAACATTTTCCATTAAGGCATGAAAAGAAGTGTTTGTTGATATTAATAAAATTCATTTATTATTATTAGGCTCACATTTGAATGATAACTATTATTAGGCATAGGACCCAATTGTCATTTGTTTTCTCAACACTTGGAGTAGTGGGGGCACCAACAATAATTCATCTGGAGTGAAAGCGACCAAAATTTTAGTAGAAATTTTAAGGAATGCCTTGATGTAAAAATGAGTTGAATTTGACAGTCACTAGATATGGAAATTGGAGTGAATGTATTGATTTGATAGTGTATGGTTAAATACATGTTGTTTGAAATTGTTTGAAACTACGGAGCTACGGGGAACACTTTGCGAAATTTGTATATTTAGATATAGACACCTGCTGTGAAGTAAGATGGGCCAATGACTTTTAGGATTTTAATTTTTGGACATTTTAGATTGTTATTAGTATCTTGTAAAATACAAATTTTAATTCTTTATTATATTTTGTAATAGGGATCAGCGATAGGAATTTTTGGCCATTTTATGCACACAATTATTTGTAGAGAATTTATCTATACAAAAGAGCAGTGACATGTTAATTTGTGGATCTTGTTATTAATTTAGATTTAAGGTGAAGTCAAATCAAGGCCAATATTAATATTAAATGGAAGAATGATCTATCTAATCACATAATGATATAATTAAAATTAGGCGATGGGAGGCTAGGTTGAGTTTGGACCCTCTTTGGGACAATTTTTATCTCCATAATTGGCTTCCACCTTCAACCCCTTCTTGTGATATTCGAACCTAAGACCTATTTGATCCAAGTGGAAAGTGGTAATTCACCAATGGTATTTAGCCATGGTATCCACCTATAATATTCACCCGTGTTATTTACCCATGTATCCATGGGAGTATCACCCATGGTATTAATAATAAAAAGTATGTAAGCACTAACAACACTATAAATATTTGGCTTGACCTTCAAAATGACAAATTATTCTTCTGCATAATGTAGCCGTAAAAGGTTATTTTTCTTCGTGAATAAAAAATTGGGTTTTTATTTCATCCTTCTAAGTTCAAGTCATTGGAGATGTGGCAAGTCATAGTAAGGCTCGAGGGATATGCATCCCGTTGGAGTCTGGGATCCCGACTCTAGTACTAGTGTCTATGAGGAGTCTAGGATCTAGATTCCAATCTTTGTCCTAGGATGAACTATGAGTTCCTGATATATATGGCTTGCATGTTGTTGCATATATCTGGGGAGGTTGCTAGTTCCCTATCAAAATTTCCTTTAAAAAAATTAGGTTTTTATCACATTGTCTTGTTATCTCTTTCTTTTCAATGTTGTTCAATGTTTTTTGGAGAGGTATTCAGTTCATGCAATTATTCAGTGTTTTGTTAAGTAAGTTTTTCGGTTCATGTAATTTTTTATCTCTATTATGATACCTGATTTTAATCTAGGCATATTTGTACTCAAGTGCCTCAAACTTAGCCCAAGATCCAGATAAACGATATAAGAATAGTTCTTTCCCAATATCATATATCCATTCCATCTCAAACAGTCCCCGCAGATGGACATAATTTCTATAGTTAGCCCCTCAATAATGTAGCATTGTTAATGGGAGGCAACACAAAAGACAAGACTTAGAGGAAAACAACAGAAAGAGCCCAAAGTGGAAGCTTTACCAAAGCCTAAAATATTGCCTTCGACAATTGGAACCTCATTGCCAATATGGACACTAGTATGTCCCATTACAACGATGTGTCCTTGACAAGAAGCTCCATATGGCCAAGGGATGGTTGTGGCCTTCTTACTTTAGTCCCCATGGCCATATCTACGACCCCAAGCTCGATCGCCAGGCTAACTTGAGCATTGGGATAAGGGAGGGTTGTATTGGGCTCTCTGTCATCCTTGAAAATCATCTCCAATCATGCAAATTCCAAATTAAAGTTCTATTATCCAAAATTGGATTCTTGGAGCCACATCACTAGCCCACTAATGTCTGCAAATATGAACAAGCCCTTCGATTTAAATACCATTGATAGGAAGCTCTATGTCATCACCCATAGCCTACATGTTTTTATTGAAACAATCTCCTATAGTGCCAACATGGTCTTTGTTGAATGAGAGGTTTTATAGGCCAAATGCACTCTTCGACTTTGTACTTTCGAATTTTCAAGTTCTTTATGCCCACTTGGTTTTGGCTTGTGTACGAGAAATAGTTTTTTATTTTATTTTTTAATATGAATGTAATTCCATCACTAACTCTAGTGTTACACAGTAATTTGTCATTGCCTTCACCCCAATCCTTCTACTATGTCATGTGTCTAGTAAAACATGCTCATATTAAAAAAATGCTCTCTTATGTTGCCAATTGACCCTCTTTTCCTAAGTTTTCTGCCTCGTCGCGCGAATACATTTAATACACGTGATGGACCCCTATCATAAACAGCCCTATTGCAACCCCATCGTGGGAGTACACCTATTTCCAGTGACAGCCGGATTTCAAGCTTCGGTTCGAGGCTATTAGCTATCTTTAGCGACAGTTGGTCTGCATACATTGCTTCCTAGCGATGTCGGCGCTAAAGCTTAGTTAACGACCAACGACGATCCAGATTGGGCAAATTCGTTCCAATAGTCGGCCTTCTGGATGTCTCTAGACCTGGTTGTTGGGTCAGTTTGGGTCGCCCTTCTCCCTCTGGCATGGTAGTTCCATCTTTTGTGCTGCTTGCCCTGAGGATAAGCTCCCTCTCCCTCATTTCATGGAGACTCCTTCCCCTATAAAATCACTCACCATTTCTATCATTTGCTAGTTCTTTTGGTTGTATAGTGTTGCTACTGCTTTTGAGTTTGATAGATAGTTTTGGTGTGAGTGTGACAAGTGTGGGATTGCTACATAGTTTGCAAGAAGGTGTGGAGTGCCCTTAACTTTGTGTTAAAGCTTGTGAATGAGAGAGAGATATATTGTTGTCTGGGAGACCCATCCTTGAGAGTGAATGCTTGAAGAAACACACTAGCTGGACCCTCTGAGAAGGCTTGCGACGTCAAGACTTGGTTGTAAGCTTTGCTCTTGTTTATTATTAATACAATCAATGATGATTTCCTATATCTTGTATGTAATTTACTTGATAGCTCATGACTTCTTGACTTTATGAGTAAATAGATCATTGTTGTTTCTCGGTTACATGCTCTATTGTTTCCTTGTGGTGTTTCAGGTTGATTGCTCGTTAAGGAGAAGGAAATGGAAGCTGGAGCAACGCAACGGAACTTCATCAACCACTGGTTTGAGGTAGGCCTCCAACAATGACTATTTAAGGGAATTAATTGTTGTTTTGTCTTTGCTATGACTAGACCCACTCTAGGGCTAGAGGGGTTTCCTTTGTCCGCAGAGGGAACACTTTCCTACATCACAAGTTGGAAACTCTGCTGGGGAGTCCTTTGCATGTTTCTTCTCTTGTTTTCTCTTGTTTTGGTTTTGATTTGGTGTCTCTTGAATTTTGGGGTAAACTATCAGTCTTTTGGGTCACTTGGGTCAATCTGGGAAATCCCTTTATTATATGTGTAATAGACTGGTCTTTGTTTGGGAGTTTTTGGTTTATCTTTCATTGTTTTAAGATCGTCGCTGAAAAAAGTTTAACAATCGCACCGACATCGCTTTGTCTCTGTTGTAAAGTTTTGTGCATCATTGAATCCTGTTGTATAGTGGCGACGATTCCTGAAATCAGCCCATCATTGAAGAGACGTGTACTCTCGTGATGATGTCACTCTATTGCTACAACTAGTGGCTGATCATCCCTAGTTGCTGGTGTTATACTCGCGACGATTCCTGTAGGGTTGTTTTATCAATTCTACCTCCTGAATTCACTAGTCTTGTTGATCCCCTGTTATCTTTCTCTTTCCCATTAGCTTGTTTTTGATTGCTTATGGTTAAGGTACTCTCTTTGGTTTTATTGAATAGATCTTGCATTTTTGGCTTTGTGACCTATTTTTTCAAATTCTTGAATTACTTGACTCGGTTGCTTGTTTGTCCAAGGTTCTTTTGCAACCTTCTTGTTGATTTGTTTGAGGCTTCTCCATTACTTGTTTCTTTCTGGTTGATTTTTAGTGAAAATTATTGAACCAATCTTTGGTATTGATTCGATTTCTTTTCACTACCAAACATAGATCACAATTGTTTGGATCGACCGGTTTCACACTTGCCTGTTTGTTTCTTTTAAATTCAAAACAATCAAAATCAAAAGATTGCATTCATTTAGTATACGAAAGTGAAAGTGTATTTGCATTTCAAGTTTGCATATTGGAAAGCAAATAATAAAATCTATCATCAGTAGTATCCATGCACTGTAGGGTTGATGTGTTTATGCATTGTGTCTCTTAGCTTATCTTGGTTTTTCTTGGTTTGGGAATGATCTCTCTACCCTCCTGTAGGTAGGTGTTCATTGAAGTAAAAGATGCTTTACTCATTCTAGCTGCATCCTAGGTTTTTGTATACATACGATAAGGCCTGAAAACTAAAACATAATTCAAGATCAACTCTAAAATGAACTGAATGAACTTAACAACACATTGTAACATAACACACATTATTTAGAGGTCTAGGCTAGAGACATGCTTCAACGTCGTTAAACCTAGTCACTATTGTTTTCACTTAAGGTTGGGTGATTCCTCCTTCTGTGACTCAATAGCGGTCTAGCATGGAATTGTGCTCCCAGTACCGTCGAGTATGTGTTGGGAGACCCCACTAGGTTATCATCCTATATCCCTAGGAAGCCATGTCTGCCGCCTTGCAAACCGTAATGCACTGAACACAGCATTCAAGAATATTGATTGCCGTGCGGAAAGTCCTTGGTTTTCATATGATCACCAAGGTGTATATGAAGTTTTATGGGATGATTGGTAAACCTTTTGCCTAGTTTCTCCAGAGTAGTCACCTTCGTTCCTTTTTAAACTTCTTAAAAGAAAAGGTCCATCTGATAACTTGTCCTTTCAGGCTCATTAAATATTTGAAGGCAACTAGATTCATCTTTTTGTCCTTTTCTCGACTCTTTAAAGATGAAAAGGTCAAGTTCTGTTGCTGTGTCTTAAAATTTATTAGGCCACGTTCACACTTACCCTATTAGATCTTGTTGCGTTTTAGTTTGCGTAGGGTTGTTTTTCCTTACTTGATTAGTTTTTCCCTAGAGATTTTGAGTTAAATCATCTTGGTGGAATCACCGATCCTGTCTTCCATTCCAAGTGACCAAGGATCTCCATCTTCTATTGCTCCTGAGCTACTGGTTGCTAGTGATACTCTTCATGTTATTTTGAGTATCCAACCTCTTAACTCTCCCACTTCGGAGTATGAGTCTTATGATATTCATTGGAATCCCATTTGGGAGCCTTCCGAAGAGGACTTTCCCCTTACTCCTCCTGGTGTATTGGTCCCAATGTCTTCTTTTGACATGGATGAGACAAACCCCGTCACGAGTGAAGAGTCCTTTATGGCAAGTGGTGAAATTCCTATACCTATGGAAACTTCACCCTTTTGTGTCACCTCTCTTGGTATCACGTTGCCTCTACACTATAATGCTCTGGCTGATATCATGGGTTCTAGGTCTCCCCTTACGAGTTCCATGTGGTCTCGCACTGTCACTCCAACTTCGGGACCTTTTACTCCCCAGATTCACAATGTAACTGTCACATCCGTCCCGACTATTCCAACCATTTGTGTGGCTTCCTCAACCCCCATTGTTAGTGCTGTCACTACATCTTTAGTTGTGACCACTATTGTCGGACCTTCAACAGGTCCTTCAAATAGTGGCCCTTCGGCACCTATATCTGGGGTTGTTGACCCTAGCCTTAGTGCCCCACCTTCTTCTGGTTCCATTCCAGCAGGGGGGGCATATGATCAATATCTCCAAGCTCTTCAGAATCTGGATCCACAAAATCCGTTCCACTATTATGATTCTCGGGGAGTGTTACACTAAAAAATGTCACCATGACTATTTGCAGTTTGTATGGCTCCATCACCTGTCATACTATCCTCCTTGGCAAGTCCCATGCCTTTGATTTCCATGTCAAACTCAAAGAAAGAGAGAAAAGTCATTTAAAGTCAAGTTATCTCTGGTACGCAGTTTCTCTCAGCCTTACCTGCGGGTACGCAATCCAAGTTCACAATACCTGCGTACTTGTACACTCTGTCTGTAAAGAAATGGGTGCGTACTCTTGTAAAGGTCAATAAGCGCAAGTTTCACTCCAAAAAAGTTACTTGTGGTTATTTCTAGAGCATTCTAGAAGCTTGTTTGACATGTATGGAGCGCCTCCAGATGGTTCATGTATCTCTATAGAAGAGGAACTTATCCCATCAAGAGGGGAGCTAACCCACCTAAAAGAGGGGCTTATCCCATTGATGGTGGACCTGATTAACTTCCTCTACAGCACTATAAATACAGGCATTGGGCCAGAAGGAGAGGAGGTTAAAAGCTGAATATTCCTAACGGTAGATGCTGCTGGAATTAGGACTTCCTTGTAGAAGCTTGTGAGGAGAGATTACCATCTTTGCTTGTTTCCATTGGGAGGTGGGTGAGCTGATCAGAGTAAGGGAGAACTCTTGTGGACCCTGGGAGGAGCTTGCACAACACCAAGGCTCAGGTTGTAATGGTTCCTTTTGTTACCTTTAATACAAATTAGTCCATTCTTCTCAAAAATTTGTTATTTATGAGTTGTTTCATATACTCCTTGGTCTATATGTTAAATATGTTTTATTTTATGTGATATTCAGGTGCTATTTAATCATTTGATTGTTGGTGAATGCAGGTTTCGAAGGGAAGGAGGAGCTCATCCGGATCAACGAAGCTGGACTACTACAACAGCGTTGGATTACAGGTAGGATCTAAACACTTGATTTCTCATATTGTAAAAGCATATTTAGGGAAGGATTGCTCTTATTTGTCTTGTTTGTCATTAGAAAGTCTTACGCTTCTAGGAAGGTCGGTTGTGTCCGCACTAACGACTCTTTCCGTGTGACAAAATGGCGACTCCGCTGGGGACTCCATGAATGTGTTTGAGTTCTTTTTGATTTGATATTTTGGTCTGAGAAAAATCGCTTGTTTTCTGATTTTTGGCTGTCTAACTGTGTATTTGGGTGGGTTAGCTTAGAGTCAAATTAGATTTTTATTTTTCTTAGCTTTGCCAGTAGTACGTAGTCTCTGAGTTTGACACAGTGCGTACTTGTACGCACTGCGTCTTTGTGCACAGGGCGTACCCGCGTCTGTATCAACAGATCACCTGCGTACCCCTGTCAAATTTGGGAAAATTTCATTTTTCCTCTTTTTGCTCTTTAGATTTTGTTTTTAAATTGTTTTTACTGCCCAGATCCATTAGTTTACTGTCAGAGATCTTCACCTGAACTTGTCCCGTTAGTGTCGAGGGTTTTGGTGGAATTCATAGGGATTTTGCCTTAGGGTTTGATTTTTAACTGGTCCTGTAGTGACTTTGGTGTTAGAGGTTGTCAAACTTTGGATCTCCTTGGTTTTGATCAGTCCTCTTAGGAGTCGGGCCTGTCATAGAAGTCACCCTTGTGAGAGACCTACCTTTGTGTCTTCTCTTTGCAAATCTCGAAAAGTTTGTTTGTTAAAACCTTGAATTTCATTCTTGAGAAAAAAGAACAAAAAGATTTCGATTTTGTTTTTTGGTTAGTTTATGATTCTGCATGAACTGACCCTTAGTTGCATTTTGACTGAGTAAAACATCCGGGAATCATCCTTGTAGGCTTTTGTCCTCATTATTTTTTTCTTTTAGGTAAATTTCCTTCTAACTTGCTTTTGAGTGAATTTGATTTGATTGTATTAGATTTGTTAAATTTGATTTGATAAATAGTTTTTACATGCTTTATTAATATAGAAAAAACACAAAAATTCTTTTGGAAAAAGTTTGCTTTGGTAGCATTTGTAGACTTTTGGGAGAAAAAGGAAATTTCGTAGAATAATTAGTGGTCATGAGTTGTGTGTTTTGAAAAGATAAAGAGATTGTTTCTTTGATTGTCTTTACTAAGAAAGTTGTTTTCTATAAAATTTGCATTCTCTCAACTCTCTTAGTTAGGAGATTCATTGAAAAAGGAAAGTAGTGTAAATCATCTTAGGTGCATCTTTGTAGTGGTTGAGAGTCGAGTCTACACACCACCAGTTTCATCTCCACTACCTTTTGTCTTAAAGAAAAACCATAAAATTAACGCTTAAAGTAAAATCAACTTAGTAACTTTTTATTTACTAGGGCTCTGAAACACCAATATAGATCAGGCTAGTGTCTTGGAGTAGGAGAGTAATTAACTCTCCAAGACAGCAAAACCAAACAAGTAGCTGAACTTGTGGTAGGATAAATCCAACTGTTTCATTTATACTCTGGGAAAGCTCCTCTTAAAGGAGAAGCACAAGCTCGTGTCCGAACCAGTGAGGGGATCAATCCTCCCTCGTTGGGAATGACGCTAGACATGCACGTATTACAAACGGTAAACCTCGGATTAACCATTGTCGAGGAGCCAGGGGTCACTTGTCGGTAAACCTTGGATTATTGCCAAGGAGCCGGCAAGGGGATTGAGCTTGATACTCTGCCCTTGCGTGCTGTCGGAGTGTAGACTGTTCCCCCAGGTGTATTTGTTGCTGTTGGTAACCTTAGTGACCATTATCTTTAGGATTCTACCCGAGGTGATGGTGGAGGGAAGATCCCACTGTACCTGGAGCAGACGTCGGCTAGACTCACTTGGATTTTCTGGGGGGTTCACTTCACTCGAGACGGTTAAAGTGGAGGAACTTGTGCCGGTCTATTCATTAAGTAGGTTTCCGGGGTAACTGTTCCACCCACCACTTCTATACTGAATTCGGCGATGTTGGGCTTCATCACCAACTAGCGTTTTCGGTCCGGAAGGCTACTGTTTGTGCATGGTTTGACGCCCTAGATTCTTTAGGCGTGTGATTCAAATTTGTTTGGTTCTTTAGAGACTTTAGGTGGTTTGTTTTGAGATTTTACTTTGTTTGCGTGTGCAGTAGTTAAAATTTTTTAACTGTGGCGGAATTACCGAGACAGTCCCGTAGACTTCGGGGCCAATCTCCTGAGATTGTTTCCGTGGCCGAATTGTTGAGGAGATCCCGTAGACTTCGGGGTGACCCTCCTCGAGACGACCCGAGTAATCTAGAAGGTTTGAAAGTCCTCGTAACTCCTCCTAGTGGCAGTAGAGTAGTTTCACCTGAAGAAGGAGAGTCTTCGTTGGTAGTCCATCCAGATTACCAAAGTCTAGAAATAGGTTACAATCCTGAAGCTGTTGCAGTTTCTGAGCTCGCTGGTAGTTTTTCATCTACTAGTGATATAGGCGAAGAACCTGAAATATTTGAACCTGTTACTCCAACTTCTAGTGTTCCTGATTCACCGAGGATTGAAAGAGTCATAACCGAAAATCTTCCTTCTGGTTTGTTAGCTATTGAAGAACTTACTCCAGAAGAAGAAGTAGGCCCTGTTCTTGAAGATCAACCTACTCTTGACCTAAGAGAGCGTGAATCTATCTTTTACAGTCCACCTAGAAGTACTACTTGGTACCTTTCGTTAACTAATTATTTAGACAACTCAGGGGTAGGTTTTTCTCCACCTCGTACTCCTTTTCTACCTGGAGGTATTTATACTCCTGTAAATATGTCTGGTCAGTCGTCTGTGTTCACTCAATCTCCTGAATCTTTCTTGTACGACGGTCCTTCTGTTCCCTCCGGGTATCAATCACTTTCTGGTACCTTTTCGGGGGCATCTCCTCAACCCATTGATCATGGGTTATTAGCTGGAAACAATGGTAATAAACCGTTGGGTGTAGGGGACATTTACATGATGTCAGGTTCAGTTCCCGTTTCTCAACCTCAAGGTGGTCAATTACCACCTGGGGGGCAGCCTCAGTTAACGCCTGGGGGGCAACCTCAAGGTACACAAGTTGCGGCTGGGGGGCAACCTCAAGGACTGTATGTACCTATGGTGCAATACGTTCCTCAAGGTCAACCCCAACCTCAGTATGTACCCCAAGGTCAACCTCATTATCAATATTTACCTCAAGGGTATCAACCCCAAGGGTATCAACCTCAAGGGTATCAACCTCAAGGTCAAGGTCAACCCCAGTATCAGTATTTACCCCAAGGTTATCAACCTCAAGGTCAACACTCGAGTCAAGGTTATCAACCACCTTAAGATCAGTCTTACGTTCAAGGTACGGGAAATATACCCTTCAATTATCAATCCTACCCTCAACCTGGTTACGGATCTCAGTATCCTCAACCTGTTACGGGTCAATACCCCGGAATGATAGTGTGGGATCCATCACAAGGTCAACAGGTGTTGCAGCCAAGTATACAGTTGTTACCTCAAACTGGACAACCCGTAGTTTCTGGTTCACCCCAGCAACCGCAACCTGTCCAGTCAAATGTTCAAACTTCTGTAACTTCGGTAGTTACTCAGCCGCCAATTGCACCTAGTACTCCATCTCAAACGGCTGCTGCAACTACCGCAACATCCACCGCACTTACTTCTAGAGTATCGACAGCTCCGATTTCTACTGTCTCTGCAACCACTCCTCAGACATCTTTACCGTTGTCCGGATCTACGATTCAAACCACGGTCCAGATGCCTGTAGGGCAGCCTGGTTTAAGTACTGTTGTAACAAGTCAACCACAATTCGCTTATCAACCGTACCAGGGACAGTACCAATACGGGCCTGCTGTCCAACAGCCGGTTTACCAGTATCAACCGTATCTTGGGTACACTTATCAACAACCTCAACAACCCCAGTACGGTCTGGTTAATCCTGGTTTTCCAGGAGGATATAATATCCCGAATGCGATTCCTGTTCCAAGTTATCCTGGATATCCTCCTCCTGGGGCTGGTCTTGTGACCCAGAGTTTTAGAGATCCTAACCGGCAATTACCGTTTATCGCAACTTTGGATTTACCCGACTTGACGCGCCTAACGAATGATCCAATTCAATATCTTCCGTTCTGGCCGCCAATGCCAAATAAGTTGCCCAGTGATATACCCAAGTTCGAAGGTAAGTCTAGAGAGGATTCGTCCAATCACGTGATGACTTACCACCTCTGGTGTGCTTCAAATTCTATCTCGGATGATTCGATCCGCTTACGTCTTTTCCAACGTACGCTCATTGGTCTCGCGGCCAAGTGGTACATTGAGTTACCACGAGCCTCTTTTTACAATTTTAGCCAGTTAGCTACCTCGTTCCTAACTCATTTTCAGTTGTCGGTCAGATACGATAATGGTACTGAGTTATTAACTTCATTAAAACAATCGACGTCCACTTATATTTCCGATCATATTCATGAATGGAGACGTCGAAGACGTTTAGTGAAAGTTTTTATCCCGGACCAAATCTTAGCTGAATGGTTTGTCAAATCATTATTACCGAAGATTACTGAAGATGTAGCTAAGGCTGGAGTAGTTACTGAGGAGCAAGTCATTGCTCAAGCCCAGTACCTTGACATAGTTTACACTCAGTCGGGTACGTTGCACGAGAAGATCCCAGATCTTCTTAAGTCGAATCAAATCGCTGCTGCTCCTTCGGGGTCTCATGTTGCTGATGGCATGATTGGTACGGTGAATACTAAAAGTAAGAAGAAATCCTCAAAGAATTCTTCTCCAATAATAACCTTACCAGACTCCCCGACAGGAGAGTCTTCTCCTGAAATTACCGCCGACATTCACGCTGTAGAGTCATCTACGGCTAAATCAAAAAACGGTGGTAAGAAGAAAGGCAAGAAGAAGGATAAAGCAGACAAAGCTCCAAAGGAGAAAAAAGAGAAGTTGGAATCTAACGACGAAAAGCGCAAACCTCGCTATCCTTGTTTAATTTGTGAAGAAGATCATTTCACAAGAGATTGCCCTCATCGGGCAGAGGTTGTGAAAATCGTTAAAGGTTCCCCAACTCCTGCTGTTTTGAAAGATCCATTTCCAAAGCAGGAGAGTAAAATGATAGGTTCTTCCTCGAGTGCCAGTGAAGAACCCATATTGATGATGTCTCATGTACGGATTGCGACTCGATCGCAAGATTATGGTAGTAAGAATCCTGTTGATGGCAAAGAAGCAGAATATTCTCATTCTAATCCATCAACCTCAGCTCCCGGTTCCGATCCACTACAGATTGAGAAACCTAACCCGGACTTAGTAATCAAACCGCCCGCCAAGGGTATACTTCGAAAGTCTGCTTTCAATCCACATGCGAGAGCAGCTCAGAATTATAACGTTGTTGAGGATTTAGCTGTTTCACCCTCATCAATGTCGGCTTTGGAAGTGCTGCAATCATGCCCAGCACAACGAAAATTATTCTTGTCGGCTATAGGAGCTGTTGATATTCAGGATCCGAACCTGATAATCTTTGATCTAGAAAATAGTACACCGCGTCTCCCTCATCAGATGGCTTTCCAGATTCCAGTGATAGTAAAAAACAGGCCTATTCATCGGACTGTAATTGATGAAGGAGCTTCTACGTGTATTATGTCGATTCAGTGTTGGAGATCGCTTGGTTCTCCTTCACTGAACCAATCCCCGACGATTCTTAAGGCCTTTGATGGCCATGGGTTCCATCCGTTTGGCATTCTACAGGATTTGCCTATAGGGGTTGAAGGAAAAACCGTTAGTCTAGATGTGGAGGTGGTTGATGCCCCTCTAGACTACAACCTTCTTCTGGGTCGCAGTTGGTCTTACGCTATGACAGCGGTTGTGTCATCGGTCTTCAGAATTATAAAGTTTCCACACAATGGTAAGATCGTAACGATAGATCAGCTGGCTTACTTTTCATCCGACCCAGCCTCTTCAGAGAGTATCCAGCATGTCGGTAAAACGACTATCCCTTACAAGGATGTTGGTGTAGGATTAGTTAAAGATTCCAGTTTACTGGAAACTTTTCCTTTTCCTTCGATCAATGCAGACCCTTCATTCGCGTCCATTCATATGATTACTTCAGACACTATTATTTACGATGATCCTTGGGTTGTCCCATCTGAATCTGAGATAGACTCATTCGGTGATGCCATGCCTTTGAGTCCATATGAAATTGCTTATGAAGCCGTGCAGTCTTTTACCGACTCGCGTTCAACCCATTTCGACCAAATGAATGTGGTCCATGAGGAATCACTTTTCACATCAACCTCAGAACGGATAATGTTTCCTGAAGTCGTGTCATCTGACGAACAACTTCGCGAAATCCTAAGTGTAGACGATCTACCATGGGAAGATCTTCATCATCGATCTTCGTTTTTACCTGAGGGGGATGATTTTGAAAATGATTTTTCATCAATTTTTACAGCTGAATATGTCAAGGACGCTCAGAATCCCATGAAACATCCTGATTCAGAGTTGAATTTGGGAAACATTTCCCAAACTATTGCCATTGACATCTCAGTTAAAACCGGAGTTATTGAAAACATTCATATAGGTGCCTCGTGTACAGATGACGAAATTCAAACATACAAGGCCCTATTTCAAGAATTCCGCGACGTGTTTGCCTGGTCCTATGAGGAAATGCCAGGAATTGATCCCTCCATTGTTGTTCATGAAATCAGGACCTACCCAGACGCTAAACCCGTTCGGCAACGTCTGCGCCAGATACACCCTAGGAAAGCAGCTGCGATTAAAGCAGAAGTCGAGAAGCTGTTGAAAGTAGGTTTCATTTATCCGATCCCGTTAACGGATTGGGTATCGAATATTGTTCTGGTTAACAAGAAGCAAGGAACAATAAGAATATGCATCGACTATAGGGATATAAATCATGCTTGTCCAAAAGATAACTATCCCACGCCCTATATCGATCAAATAATTGATGATTGTGCCGGCAGTGAAATATTTTCCTTTATGGACGGTTTTTCCAGTTACAATCAAATCAATATTCTACCTGCCGATCAACCAAAAACGGCTTTCATTTGTCCTTGGGGGACATTTGCTTATTGCAAATTACCTTTTGGACTTAAGAATGACGGAGCCACTTTCCAACGGGCAATGTCTTATGCGATTCATGACATCAAACACATTGTGCAACTGTACCTCGATGATTTGCCTGCTCATTCTTTACATCGAGCTGATCACCTCGTCCATTTACGCGCTATTTTTATGAGGTGTCGGCATTATCGAATTCGGTTGAACCCACACAAATGTGTCTTCTGCATAGAAGTGGGACAATTGCTAGGATTTGTCGTTTAAAAAGCCGGTATCTGTGTCGATCCCTCAAAGGTCGAAGCCATCATCAAATTACCTCCTCCTTCGAGTTTGCGCCAACTCCAAAGTTTCCAGGGGAAAGCAAACCTTTTACGTCGATTCATTCCTAACTATGCCGAGGTTACAAAGGGTTTCACCCGGTTGTTAAAATAAAACGCTCAATTTTCTTGGGATGAGATAGCTCAGAAATCTTTTGATGCACTTAAGCACGCGTTGACCCATGCACCATTGCTGCATCCTCCCAACTACAACCAGGACTACGTTTTGTATCTTGCCGCCTCCCACTCCACCATTGGAATGGTCTTAGTTCAAGAAGACGAATTCGGAGCGGAACATGTGATATATTACCTCAGTCGGACATTGAATCCCACCGAGCTAAAATATTCGCATGTGGGGAAATTGGCCCTGGCAGCTGTTCAGGCTGCCCAGCGTTTTCGTCATTACATTCTTCTCCGTAAACCTACAGTGATTTCGGATTGCAACCCTATGATCTATATTCTGACTAAACAATTACTAGGGGGCAAGTACTCCAAATGGATTGTTATCCTGCAGGAGTTCGATTTGGAGTTCGAGAAGTCCAAATCTAAGAAATCCTTAGTTTTTGCGGAATTGATGTGTGACTTCCCACGTGCTGACACGGAAACTGTGGCAGAGGAACCCATTGCGGACGAATCTTTGTTTCTTATCAGCACTTTAGATCCGTGGTATGGGGATATAATCGTCTATCTCCAAACCCAATCCTTTCGGCCCGAAGCTTCAAAGTCGGAACGCTGGAAAATTCGATTCCAGTCCCAACAATACAGAATTATTGGAGATACTCTTTATCGTCGTGGGGCGGACTTGGTTTTTCGTCGTTGCTTAACTCATGAAGAGGCAGAAAGGGTTCTGAATGACTGTCATTCTGGAGCATGTGGCGGTCATATGTCTGGGTATGCCACAACTCAGAAGGTGTTGCGTGCTGGCTATTTCTGGCCATCCATGTTTAAAGATTGTATCATTGCGGTCCGGAAATGCCACAACTGTCAAGTGTTTGATCGCAAGATGCGCGCACCACCTGCTCCTCTCCACCCTATAATTGCCGTTGGTCCTTTTGCTAAATGGGGTATCGATTTTATTACATGTAACCCTCACTCGGCCGGGGGGCATGCGTATATCATCCTTGAGGTTGATTATTTTACTAAGTGGGCCGAGGCGATGCCTACATTCGAGGAAAGCGGCAAGACAGCGGCGATTTTCGTATTCAATCATATTATTGCTAGGTTTGGTGTTCCACAAGCGATAATCACTGACCATGGGCGCCATTTTCGGAACATTATGATGACAGAACTTACAAGCCAGCTTGGTTTACGCCATGATAGTTCTACTCCTTATTATCCTCAAGCAAACGGTTTGGTTGAATCCATCAACAAAGTTCTAGTTATCATGATCCGATGAATCATTGGTATTCATCGGTCGAATTGGCATAACATGTTATTTTCAGCGCTTTGGGCGTACCGAACCTCAGTAAAAACATCAACAGGGTTCACTCCTTTCCAACTAGTTTATGGTTTGGAAGCAGTGTTGCCCATTGAATGCGAAATCCCATCACTTCAAATGGCTATCGAATTACTCCCAGCTACCTCCGAAGAGGAGAAACGTCTGTTATACTTAGCCAAATTAGATGAGACTCGACGTGATGCTGCTTTGGCAATCGAGACTCACGCAAAAAGGATGAAAGCTCAGTATGATCGTAACATAACCGCTCATAATTTTTCGGAAGGCGACCTAGTGCTATTATATGATCAAGCTAACGATAAACTAGGTGCTGGAAAATTCGTTCCCATGTGGCATGGGCCCTACATTGTCAAGTGAAAGCTAGCAAAAGGGGCCTTTGAGCTAGTAGATTTTGATGGGGACTCTTTGGGTAAGCCCAGAAATGGACTTTACCTAAAGAGGTATTATGCTTAAATGGTGGGTATGGAGATTCAGTTAGTTTAGTTAGGTTAATTTTTCTTTCTAGCTGGTATGTTTGCTTAGTTTAGACAGTGTGCTTAGCTTAGAGAGTGTGTTTTTCGTCGTTATTCTGGCTTATCTTGGTTTTACTCTTGATATTGCAGATGTCGACGCCTCTCCAAACGTACATTGGATTTGCTGATGGTGCTTGTCATAGTACACGAAATATCTCCTCCGCAGCTTGGGTTATCTATTCGCCCTCTGACGAGTTAGTTTCTATGCATGGGGTGAGCCTCGGTCAAACAACAAACAACATTGCAGAATACAGTGCAGTGATTGAACTATTATCTGAATCTATTTCATTTGGGATTCGGAGTTTGATAGTGAGGTTAGATTCTGAACTCGTTGTATTACAGCTTAATAGAGTCTATGCCATTAGAAATCCAGTGTTATTAAGATTGTTTTTGAGGGTGCGTCTCTTGGAACGTGAATTTGATTACATCGAATATCAGCATATTCCAAGGTCTTTAAATACATTAGCAGATGCAATGGCGTCTCGAATGTTAAATAGACATTTGTAGCAATCATAAATGTAAATTTATAAACATTTCATCACACATGTTTAACAAAATAAGCCGGTAATAATGATATATATAGATAGGAGTGTGTCAAAAATATACATCGTCTTCGATCATAGGTTGAAAAACACCTTATGATCGGCAAGAATGATAAGTACAAAAAACCAAAAATGTCACATGTGTCTACAAAAGTGACTAGCCAATCACTGGTGGTGCTCTCTATATGAGACCACTGCCCGCGCTACCCTACACAAGAACCTCCTGAAAGGTCCTGGGACTGCGACCACATAGCGCTGAAGTCGGATAGGAATGTCATCTATAGTGGTCTCTGGTATACCCGCCGTCAGACGCTCTAGATCCTGTTCCAGCTCGGCTAAGGTCTCTGCGGCCACATCCTGTGGGGCTGGTGCTGGTGCAGCTGGTACTCTTCTCTCAAAAGCCCGGAGATTGGCCGGACGCCGTGGACCTACATCTGCATTTTGAAAATTTGTCACTGTCAGTTTTGAGACGATATATAAAAAACAAAAATATAGATAATTTAAAAAATTTGTGAAAAATGAAGCACCTCTGTTGTCCCATTGTTCTCCCTGTGGAAGAACCATGTCCGGATCATTCCAAAAATCCATTCCGGCATGAGAAAAATCCCGAATCGCAAAGACCTGGTTCTCCAGCCAGTGAAAGTAACCATCAGGAAATCGAACAACCCCCGCTCCCTCATCAGGATTCCAGGCCATTACCGAAACCCATCGCGTCAACTTAGGCTCCCGAGGTGGCCCAACTGGAACTGTAAGATGCTGAGGGATCAGCATTGGAACTCTCTCTAGGGCAAAGCTCACAACTAAAGGCCCATATCCAAAGGTCTTCAGTTGTCCATTCTTTGCCCTGGTTAGTTAGCCCTTCATATTGGCCAACACAGCATCACACCAGTTGAAAATGGTGCCTCGGAAGCAATCTATAGTCATCCGCATTTGGGACTCGGTGGCATTGTGCAAATCGGCCGCGCCGCAAAGTCTGGTAACTGTAAAGGCAATTACCATAAGTTCAGGTCGGGATATGTATTTGATTTCTATCCCCTTCTCCTAGTTTTGATTGTTGCACCACTCTAGCCGGAGGCTAGCAAGGGATTGGCCACCCAACCTAGTCCCGGACAGAGTCAGTTGCTCGCCCCTATTAGGCAAACCAGTGAGAAAATATATGTCAGAGGGCTCTATCTCGAGCTGGTGCCCTCCGATGTAGAAGCATTGTTCCTGGATGTTCCACCTTTCAACCAGCCACTCTAAGAATGGCACCTGGGCCCTCATGCCAGGTATGGCCCAGTACTTGTAGAGACCGCATGCCTTCAAAGCATCAATGGAGGGTTGATGATTTATTGCGGCCAAATCAATGTCCTCGTGTTCTCTTTCACGCCAATCAAGCATGGTGTGCACCCTGCACATCATAAAACATCTGTTAGAGTCCATAAATTTTTAAAATTTTGGTCTATTTTGGAGAAATAAGGGTTTCAAAATGCGTTTTGCGCGGTACGCACCCTGGCTTTTAGAGACAGAGCGTATGTACGCAGCTGCCCTTAAGGCCGGGTGCGTACGCCCGATATTTTCCCCATTGAGAAAATATCGGGGTACGCAGGTCAGTAGTGCATGACTTGCGTACCCCAAAGGGCGCATCTTGAAACCCCAAGGCCTCCAAAAAATCAAATAAAAACCTAAAAATGAATTCTAAACGGATGGAAATTAAGAGAAGGATGTTGTAGAATACCTGGTGAAACGGCGTTCGATTCTGACGGTCGGATTCTCCGCAAAGTCCACGGGAAGTTTCTTGTCAAAAGCCCTTTTCTCTCCCTCAACAGTAAAATGGTAAAAATGACATGGTAAAAAGTCTTTTTATAGGTTTTTTGGGTAAATGAATGCTAGGTTTGTTTATTTTTCACCATAAAGAGATATTTTTCAATGTATTTTTGCCCATCTTAAACAGGTATGAGTAATGTGTTGTTTTTGTGCAGGACAAAGGGACTTTAGGGTAAAATCATCATTTTTTACGAACCAAGACATCAGAGTCATCTTTTAAGCCCTTTTCTGACTCCTAAAACATGAAAAGATTGCCCAGTGTTTCTTTTACACTCGTTAAAATGGAATTGAAAGACGGTCCTCTTATAGCCCTTTTCTGACCGTAAAAACACGAAAAGATCGCCGGATTTTTGTCGTTTCAAATTCGATACTGGAAATAAAACGACATGCCTCTGATCGCTTTTTACTTTTCAGGTCAAAGGCATTAATCATGAAAGTACTCCTTGGTCGCAAGATCAAGCGGTTCTCTCAGGTATTATTTTATACTTTTTCGGGCTTGGGAGACACAAATTTACGAAAAAATTCACCTTGGAGGCTTCTTTAGTTTTTTCAGACTCTCTAAAAATGAAAAACGCCAAGTTTCTCCTATACTGGACTCGTTAAAATTTCACAGTAAAGGACCTGTTCGATTACAAACAGGAACGGACCACTCCTTCTTAGGGTCCGAATCTAAACTAAGTTGGACTCATCCAAAGGATGAGCTTATAATCAAGCATATGTTATCCTCCTCAAGCTTGTAAAAAATAAAGAGGTACTTGCCAGAAATGGTGGGGGAAAAGAGAGAAGAATGAACCTATTTGTTATCCTTTGTGACAGAAGAACCTTATCACCGCTCTTGAACACGACACTTTTCATTCACCTGGGTTGGGAAATCCTTTGCCTTAAAAGTCGATCAAACCACTTTGAAAGTCTTCAACCGTTTCTGGGTATTAACTTTGGGTCAATCGTCACCAAGCCATCTGTTATGTCGTTATGTGTTCAAGAGGTCTCTGCAAATAAACCATTCATATGCAAAATACTTGTCATCCATTTTGACCATCCCTGAGTCAGTCCTTACAGCAACATTTCTTCAACTTGAACTGTGATTTCGTGTTGTGGGCTTGCCTGCAACGGGTCGCTTTCTATCGACATCAACACATTATCTAGAAAGATGACTTAGAAATCATCAGTACCTTGAAGTCTGCATGCATCAATGGCAGGTTTCTCGCCTTTGATGACAGTTTACATCATTGACTTTCAATCGAAGGATTCCGTGACATGTTCGACATCAACACATTCATTCACATTTCATGGATTGTACTGGGTACTTTGAGAACCATTGACATTACTGGTGGTCTCTCTCACACTTGTTAATGGTTTACATCATTGACCAGTAATCAAGTGGTTTCTACCATGCTCGACATCAACTCATTTATTCGCATGGATAGAATCGTACCAATTCGGGAAGTAGAAATGAAGACCCTGGATCTAGTTTCCACCATCCAGGCTGTGAGGATTTTTGTATTCATTATATAGTAGACTAATCATAAACAGATGGCTGCGTCCATACTGTGTCTACAAAAGTCTATGATTGTGATGTACTGCAAAATCATTCTTGTATCAGAGCAGTAGTTAGATTGTTAGTTAAAGTTTTCAATCTGAGTATGGGAATGCCTACCTCAGCGATGATATCATCTTATATATGTATTTTGTGTTGAATATTTGCAGGTTCTGACCAGGTCCTCCGCAAGATACTCCTTGAAATGATAAAGTACTTCACCCTTCCTAGATCATGAAAACCCTAATCTACTACAGGCTTCGCACTTTAGGGGGCAATCTGTTACACTAAAAAATGTCACCATGACTATTTGCAGTTTGTATTGCTCCATCACCTGTCATACTATCCTCCTTGGCAAGTCTCATGCCTCTGCTTTCCATGTCAAACTCAAAGAAACAGAGAAAAGTCATTTAAAGTCAAGTTATCTCTGGTACGCAGTCTCTCTTAGCCTTACCTGCGGGTACGCAATCCAAGTTCACAATACCTGCGTACTCGTACGCTCTGTCTGTAAAGCAATGGGTGCGTACTCCTGTAAAGGTCAATAAGCGCAAGTTTCACTCCAAAAAAGTTACTTGTGGTTATTTCTAGAGCATTCTAGAAGCTTGTTTGACATGTATGGAGCACCTCCAGATGGTTCATGTATCCCTATAGAAGAGGAACTTATCCCATCAAGAGGGGAGCTAACCCACCCAAAAGAGGGGCTTATCCCATTGATGGTGGACCTGATTAACTTCCTCTACAGCACTATAAATACAGGCATTGGGCCAGAAGGAGAGGAGGTTAAAAGCTGAATATTCCTAAGGGTAGATGCTGCTGGAATTAGGACTTCCTTGTAGAAGCTTGTGAGGAGAGATTACCATCTTTGCTTGTTTCCATTGGGAGGTGGGTGAGCTGATCAGAGTAAGGGAGAACTCTTGTGGACCCTGGGAGGAGCTTGCACAACACCAAGGCTCAGGTTGTAATGGTTCCTTTTGTTACCTTTAATACAAATTAGTCCATTCTTCTCAACAATTTGTTATTTATGAGTTGTTTCATATACTCCTTGGTCTATATGTTAAATATGTTTTATTTTATGTGATATTCAGGTGCTATTTAATCGTTTGATTGTTGGTGAATGCAGGTTTCGAAGGGAAGGAGGAGCTCATTCGGATCAACGAAGCTGGACTACTACAACAGCGTTGGATTACAGGTAGGATCTAAACACTTGATTTCTCATATTGTAAAAGCATATTTAGGGAAGGATTGCTCTTATTTGTCTTGTTTGTCATTAGAAAGTCTTAGGCTTCTAGGAAGGTCGGTTGTGTCCGCACTAACGACTCTTTCCGCGTGACAGGGAGCCCATATCTACCACCCTGGACCCATAGCATCTCAGCCTATGGTTGAGGTCTCGGTTCCGTTATCTGTTGCTTGGGGTACCACGACTTATCATGGTGGCCAAGCACAGTCTTCAAATTTTCAAGGTCCACCCTATCAAGGTCAACTGTCTTATGGACAATAGTCTTATGGGTAGCCGTACTACGGGAAACCTTATCCAGGGCAACCTGTCGGCCCACAAGGACAACCCATTCAGGGACAACCTTCGGCCTTCGGTGGGTCTTCTTTCACATACTTAGGGCAACCTTCTGGTAACCCAGGACAACCTTACATCCAACAAGGCCAACCTGGTACCCAGCAAGGTCACCATTCTCGACAAATTGTCCAGCGTCAAATTCAACAGGGCCAACCAATTGTTCAGCCTCCTCAACCATCTAGTCTGTCTGGACAACATTCAGTTGCGCAAGGTCAACCCAATACCCAGCAAGTTCAAACTTCTGGGCAGATGGGCCAACCTCAACCTCAACTGAGCCAACCTTCTAGCCAGATGACTCAAACGCTCATTGCTTCTCAAGTTCCACCCAGATTCCAGCCCTAGTTTGGGCTCTAGACCCAATCCGGTCTCCAAATTTAGGTTGGATCCCAATCCCAATCTACTTATCAAATGCAATCTGGTCCCCAGGCTCAGTTTGGAGCCCAGTCACCTTATGGTTTTCAGCAGTCCCAAGGGAATAATCAATTTTCCCCATACCAAAATTATCAACAGGCACGGTTAATCCTTATCAGAATTTCCAGCAACCATATGTTGCTCCTACAGGCCAAGTTGGTAATTGGTGGAATGTTGGGGGTCAAATCTAGGGTCACCCGTCCAGTTACAGTTATAATCCCTATGGACAAAATCCTTATGGGCCAAGTCCGTCCGGACAAAATCAATGGGGGCAACAAGGAACTGGATGGAATTCTGGTGCTACTTCTTACCTGTGGCCTCAAATGTCCTTTAACCCTCAATTACCCTTTTTAGCAATGTTGGAATTACTGGATGTGTCCAAACTGACAAATGATCCCATTCTTCATAATCCGTATTGGCCACTAGTTCCAACTAAAATTCTAGGTGATTGTCCCAAGTTTGATGGTAAAGCTAGAGAAGATCCCCAAGCTCATGTCATGACTTATCATCTATGGTGTTCGTCAAATTCATGGCTTGATGATTCAATCCGGACCCGCCTTTTTCAATGGACTCTCACTAGCTCTGCTGCCAAATGGTATATTGAGCTAGCTCATGGATCTTTTCATGACTTTAACTCGCATGCTATGGCATTTTTAACTCATTTTCAATTGTCAATTAGATATGAAATAGGCACACATCTCCTGACATCCTTGAAGCAGAACACAAACACGCATATCTTCGATCATATCCATGAATGGAGGAGACGTCACCGTTTGATTAAGTTTTAGATTCCTGATCAGCTTCTGACTGACTAGTTCACAACCTCATTTGTTGGTCTGATAGCCCGGGACATTGCTATGGGGGCATGTGTAATTGAAGAGCAAGCTATTGTGTGTGCTCAGTACCTTGACTTGGTTTACTCATAGTCCGGTACACTATATGATTATTTTCCTGATGCTCCGAGACCCAGAACTTCCAAAGCCCCATCAACACCATCTGTTGATGGTGTCATCAGTTCTGTCAATACGTCCTCTAAGAAATCTTCCACGAACCCTGGGAAGCAAAAGTCGAACGCTTCGAATGAAAATGCTTCTTAGGCCATATCCAATTCTGGTAACACTTCTGAGGTTAACGCCATTTAGTCCACCACGGTGGACAAAACTTTGAAAGGAAAGAAGAAGGGAAAAGGAAAGAATAATGCCGATCAACCGAAGTAAGATTCCCCTAGACCTCCACCCGGGGATGGTGCCAAATGCAAGCCTAAGTATCCTTGCCTTATTTGTGATGAGGATCACTATACTAAAGACTGCCCGAGGTGGTCTGAAGTTAGTCGTTTGTTAAAAGGTGCCTCTGGGACTCCTGCCGTGCTCAAAGAGCCTTTTCCCTCGCAGCAAACTCAAATGGTGGCTGATCCATCTCAATCCTCCTCTCCCTTTGGTTCTCAAGTATTTATGGCTGGGACGATTCCTGTCCACATTAGTACTTAGTCAAAAGAGTATCCTTCACCTACCGGGAAGGAAACTGAGGTCCCCTCTAGTGCTCCTCTATCCAGCTCTAGTCCCCTCCATATCGAGCGACCTAGTACTGAGGCGGTCATCTGACCTCCTCCTAAAAGGGTACTCTGGAAGTCTTCTTACAACCCTAATTCTCGTGCTACTCAGCACTATAGCATTGTTGAGGACTTAGCCCAAGCTCCGTCAACTATGTCCGCATTAGAGGTCCTCCAGAGCTACCCCTCTCAGAGGAAGTCCTTGCTATCGGCCATCGGTGGCATTGACCTGACCAACTCATATTTGATCACTTTTGACCTAGACAGTCATGTACTGAGACTGCCTCACCAAATTGCCTTCCTTATTCAGGTCATCATCAATTCTAAAACTATTCACCACATGGTCATTGATGAAGGCACTTCTACTTGCATTATGTCTGTTGCTTGTTGGAAGGCTATCGGTTCTCCGACTCTGAGCCAGTCTCCCACGACCTTGGAAGCCTTTGATGGGAGAGAGTCTCATCCTTATGGTATACTCCAGTGCTTTCCTATTACTCTAGAAGGGAAGACGATCGAAGTGGAGGTCGAAGTTGTCGATGCGAATTTAACTTACAACCTCCTTTTAGGATGAAGCTAGACATATGCCACGCGAGCCGTGGCTTCATCTCTATTTCGAGTTATTCCTTTTCCTCATCAAGGGAAAATTTTCACGGTAGACTAGTTGTCCTTCTTCGCCTCTTCCTCCTCTGATGGCAATGTGCCTTTCATGGAGCATACCTCCATTCCATGTGAGAGTGTGGGTGCTGGACTCTTTAAATATCCTGCCCTTATGGGTGTTTTTTCACTCCCACCTCCCAACATCACTCCCGTTAATATGATTTCTATTCACTCTGATCCTTGGGTTCTTCCTCCTACTGATCAGATAGAATCCTGGGGTGATTTGATGCCGTTGAGTCCTACCGAGCTTAACTACATCGAAATTGTTTCTCTATCGGCTTCATCTCCTGAACCTACTCCTTTGAGTAGGGCTCTTGACTCGTACGTTCAATCCCCTTGGCTCAGAGATGGCGCTTCTTCAGACCCTCTACAGGAAATTTTTCCTTTTGATGAAGCGATTATTGAGACTATGTCTTTTGAGGAACCCCCTTGGTCCAATCATCACCATCATTCCTCATTTCTCCCTACCCATCGGGAAATGCTTACTTGTCTTGAGTAGTTTGCTCCTTGTCTCCCCTCCCAACCCCTTCAGACACCCATCCAAATTCATCAAGTTTCTTCTGAAGGGAACATGGGGAACATTACGCAAACTCAACCAATCGACATCTTTGTTAAACCAGGGATTGTCAAGCACATTCATGTTGGAGTAACTTGTACTCCGGAGGAGATTCAGCTTTATACTGATCTTTTTCATGAATTTCGTGATGTGTTCACTTGGTCTTATGAAGAGATTCCCGATATCGATCCTAACATCATGGTGCATGAAATACCTACATATCCAGGTGCCAAACTTGTTCGACAGTGTCTACGCCCCGTGCACCCCTGAAAGGCTGCAACTATTAAAGCGGAAGTCGAAAAGCTTCTTAAGTCTGGCTTTATTTACCCTATCCCGCTCACATATTGGGTTTCTAATATTGTCCCTATGACTAAAAAATAGGGCACTATTAGGGTATGTGTTGATTCGCAACATTAATTGTTCCTGTCCCAAAGACAACTACCCTACACCTTTCATTAACCAACTCATTGATGAGTGTGTCGGGAGTGAGATATATTCATTCATGGATAGCTTTTCTGGTTATAACCAGATTAATATCTCGCCTGCAGATCAACGCAAGACCTCTTTTATCTATCCATGGGGCACTTTCGCTTATAAAAAGCTCCCGTTTAGTTTAAAAAATGTCGGTGCTACCTTCCAGCGTGCAATGTCTTACGAGTTTCATGCTATTCGACACATTCTGCAGCCTTAGTTGGATGACCTTCCAGCTCATTTAGCGAAACACCAAGACCATCCAAACCACCTTCGCGAAATTTTTCTTCGTTGTCGACACTATCATATCTTTCTTAATCTGCTTAAGTGTGGAATCCGAAAGACTTCTTGGGTTCATCGTCTCCTAGGAGGGTATCCGTCTGGATCCCCTTAAAGTCGAAGCCATCCTGAATCTCCCTCCCCCTGCTTCTTTGCAGCAATTGCAGAGTTTGCAGGGTAAAGCAAATTTTCTACGTCGATTCATTTTGAATTATGCTGAAGTGGCCAAAGGCTATATGCGGTTATTAAAGCAGGACATCCCTTTTCTTTGGGATACTGCTACACAAGAGTCATTCGAGCACCTCAAGGCCCTCCTTGTTTTTGCTCTATTGTTACGTCCACCTGATTATCACCATGACTACACTCTGTATTTAGCTGCTGCCGATACCACCATCGGCATGGTACTAAGCATGTCATTTACTATCTCAGTCACAATTTACTTGATACGGAAAATCGATATGCCTATGTCGAGAAGTTGGCATTGGCCACTGTTTGCGCCGTCCAACGTTTCCGCCACTATATATTATTGTGCACCACGATGGTGATTTCTGATTGCAACCCAATGACATACATCTTGTCACGTCAGTTACTGGGGGACAAATACTCAAATTGGATTATCATCCTTCAAGAGTTTGACTTGGAGTTTACTACAGCCAAGTCTAAGAAGTCCCTGTCAGGCCAGGAGTAACTCCAGTTTGGCAGAAAACTGATTCGATTTATTTCATTAGGTAGCTATTGTTATATACAAAGAATGTGACTACTCAGTTCATCTTCTGATGACTGTTCACATTCCAATTTCAACCAATCGCAGAGGATTAGGTGTCAACAGTCCCTCATCTTTGTTGAGCTACTTTGTTCCCTACCATCTATTACTGCGCCCTCTCAGTTAGAGGTCCATATTCTGGATGAATCTTTGTTCTTGATTAGTACCCTCGATCCTTGGTACGGGGATATTATTTTCTATCTTTAGATGTCCTCTTTTCATCCAGAATTGTCCAAGGATACTCGGCAACGGATTCACCATCATTCTCAACCTTATCGCATTATTGGGGATACCCTGTACCATCTCGGCGCCAACTCTATTCTCCGCCGATATTTGATGTTCAAGGAAGTCGTACGAGTTATAAATGATTGCCACTTTGGCACCTGTGGTGGTCATATGTCCAGGTATGCTACTTCTTAGAAGATCCTCCGTGCTGGTTATTTTTCACCTTCTATTTTTAAGGATTGCATTCTTGTCATCCGCTCTTGTCACGAGTGCCAAATCTACCAATGACAGATGCACGCGCCTCCTGCTCCTTTGCACCCTGTTGTTACCGTCGACCATTTTGCCAAATGGGGCCTTCATTATATGACCTGTAACCCTCACTCGGCCGGGGGGCATGGGTATATCATCATTGCCATCGATTATTTCACGAAATGGGCCGAGGTGATGCCTACACTATCCGATGACAGTCAGATAGTGGCACAATTTTTATTCAATCATGTCATTTCACGATTCAGAGTCCCTTAAGCTATTGTCATTGTTCACGGTAAACATTTCTGTAATCATATGATGACTGAGTTAACAACCTAGCTGGGCTTCCAACATGATAGCTCAACACCATACTATCCTCGGGCCAATGGCCAAGTGGACGCTACCAACAAAGTTTTGATCACGATGCTTCAACGCACCATCGACATGCACAAGTCCAATTGGCATTTGATGTTGTTCTCTGCCTTATGGGCCTACCGAACTTCAATGAAGGATGCCACTAGATTCACCCTATTCCAATTGGTTTATAGTCTGGAGGCTACCCTTCCGATTGAGTGTGAGATCCCTTCTCTTATATTAGCTATTGAATTGCTCCCAAACACTACTCTAGTAGAGGAACGTCTTATTTACTTAGAGTGGTTAGACAAGACCCATTGACTAGCCTCTCTAGCCACTAAAGCACAGAAGAAGAGAGTGAAAACTCACTTCGACCAAGCTGTCAATCCTCATTCTTTCATTGAAGGAGACTTATTATTGCTCTATGATCAAGCAAATGATAAGCTGGGGGTAGGAAAATTCGAGCCTATGTGGCATGGGCCTTATATTGTAAAATGTGTTTTGCAAAAAGGGGTCTATGAGCTGATCAATTACCAAGGGAACCCTCTAGATAAGCCCCGAAATGGGCTTTATCTAAAAAAATATTATGCATGAATCTTGTGCATCTGATTTGTACATACGTGTTCTTTCAGCAGATGTGTTGTCAGTGTGTGTTTTCATGTTTGGCTTGGTTTGTAGGCATAATTGCCACTTATTGTGTCTTTTTCTTCTTGTGCAGATGTCTGGTACACCTTACGTTGGTTCACTGATGGTGACTGCTACAGTACTCAGAACCTTTCTTCTGTGGCATGGGTGATCTACAATCCTCACTGTGAGTTAGTAGACCTTCAAGGTGTTTATCTAGGTTGCACCATAAACAATGTCGTTGAATACAGTGTTGTCATCGAATTACTGACCGAGGCTGTCAACTTATTGTCTACTAGCTTAACGAGCAGTATTCCGTCAGAGATCATTGGATCTTAAGGTTGTATTTATGTGTTAAATTATTGGAAAGGAATTTTGATTTTACTACATATCAACACATTCCAAGAAGATTAAACACATTAACTGATGCATTGGAAAATCATGTATTAGACAGACATTTACACGGCATGTAATCAAAAAAATATATAGAAGCATTCAAAACACAATAATAAACCATAGAAATATATATATATATATATATATATATATATATATATATATATATATATATATATATGTATATATATATATATATATATATATATATATATATCTATATATATATATATCTATATCTATATCTATATCTATATCTATATCTATATATATATATATATATATATATATATTGTGTGGCACACCGAGGCGCTCAAAAAATAAGTGTATATGTCAAAAATAGAGTCTGTGCTCTCCATACATCCAAGACACATGTCTCTCCAAAATCAACAGAAAGTAAAACCTAGGTATCTATTGCAGTGGGTTCTGCTCCCTATAGTAGACCACTGCTCGTGCGACTCGTCTCAGGAGCCTATGCATCCTAGGTGGCACTCCGACAGTATGTCTCTAGTACTCTACAGGGACCTCCTTGATCCCCTTGTAATCCGGGATCCCGTCCGTCAGGCCCTTAAGGTTACAAGCTACCTCCTCCACTGCATTGCCACTAGGGTGAACTAGGGCCAGCTCCATGTTGCCCTGCGAGTCCCTCTGTGCCTCAGGAGCTAGTCCTACCAGCCTCTCCAGTCCCACATCTGCAAGTAACATAAGAGACATTATTAAGACATATGCATGATAAAATCCAAAAACATTATAAAAAATCAAAACATAAATAGTGTGGTGTTTCGATCAAGTGTTTACCTCCCTCGTCCCACTGCTCGCTCGCAGGAAGCTGCATGTTAGGGTCTCCATGAAAATTTGTGCCTGCATATAGCCAGTCCTCGACTATGACCTTTTGTCAGTCTAGCCACTCTCGGAAGAGCATCCCCCATGATACTAGTCAGCCACCGCCCCCTCGCGGCATGACATGTGCCCAGCGAGTGATGCGGGTCTCTCGTGGCCCAGGTACGTATAAGTCCATGTCCTGTAGCTGAAGAATCGGTACCCACTCCAGCATGAGCAGGATCAGGATAGATCCATACCCAAACTGTTTTGCCTCCCCGCGCCAGCACCTCGTTAGTTGTCTCTTCATGTTAACAGCCACTGCCTCCGCCCAGTTATACATGGTCGGGTTAAGGCACTCGAGAGCTAACTGGAGATGGGTCTTTGTGGCCTCATGTTGGGCTTGGGAGCCCACCGTCCTCATCACCATGAATAGTATGGCACGAAGAGTCAAGTCTTCCACTGTCAGGATTTGTAATTTCCCACTAGTGGATGATTTGCGTGCCCCTGGGCACACCCGTGCTATCAGCATGTCTAAAGTCTCGCCCTGCACTCGTTGGCCCTCTAAGATCGGCCTCTCATCGCGGTGAGACAATCCAGTCAGAAAATATATGTCCGTGGCATCAAATTCAATGTCTTTGCCCCGAATGACGAACTTTCCGTCCGTTGGGTTCTAGGAGCGGATTATCAGCTCTAAAAGGTCAAGTTGTGCTCGGAGATGAGGAGTGAGGAAGAATTTTAACAATACGCACTTGAGAAGGGCTCTTCGGCACCTTGATCATTAAAATCTTGTTCATCGTTGTCATCATGAGTTCTCTCTTGCCACACAAAAGCCATTTTGTCCTGTGTCAGAGGAAAAATGGATTAGAACATGTTTCATAAGCTTCAACACATAAATTATAAAAATCTTTGACTTTATGGCACCGTCGCTGCTGTTTTTAAAACAACAGCGATGGCTCGAGGTCAGTCTTTGTTTTTTTCAGCAACTGTCATGGGAGTACATCTATATCCCGTGACGATCCTAATGGTAGTCAGTGTTAACAATCGCGGTCATCACTAACCCGAGTGGATCTTCCACAACGACCACGAGGAGAATTTGGGTTTCAAAATTCACCCAAACACCACCTATCTACCACCAAATTACATGAAAAAAGCTTTGAAATGGAGCGCAGGGGAGAGATTACTTACTTGGTGAAGACCTCGGGCAAAATTGTTGACCAACGATGCTAGAATCAAGCTTGCAAATTCACTCAGTTTTGCACTCCAAATGCCAAGGTAAAACTCACAAAGGTAAATGGTAAAAATAAAACTTACCATACCTCCTTTTATAGTGTTTCTTTCAAAAAATTTAAAAAATTACACTATATAGTTTGGGTTTTTCCTTTTATTTTAGGGTTTTGGTTAGGGTTTTTGAGTTTTTGCCCTTATATCCATGCATATACTTTTTGTGTGTCGAATGGGTCTTATGTTTGACATGTTTTGTGCAGAGCTATATGTGGAAGCATTATGTCATAGTTTGTATACACTTGGTACACTTTTGTAAAAAGTCTTCTTTAACGCTCTTTTCTGACTTAAAAGATGAAAAGATTGCCAAGTGTTCCCTTTTGACTCGTTAAATGGAATAAAAGGTGGTCCACTTTGAGCTCTTTTCCAACCGTATAAATGTGAAAAGATCGCCAGACCTTTGTCATTTTGGGTTCGATACTAGTTACGAAACAACATGTCTTCAATCGCTTTTCTACTTTTTCGGATCGAGACCACTAATTATGAAAAGTACTCCTTGATCGTAATGGTCAAGCGGTTCTCTCGAGTATTATTTTACACTTTTTCGGACTCGAGGGATACAAATCTACAAAAAAGGACCCCCATGGAGTTTTCTTTTCCATGTCTTTTTCAAACTCTCTAAACATGAAAAAGACTCCGAGTTTTCTCTATGTCAGACTTGTTAAACTCTGACAACATTGGACTCCTCACCATGACAAGACTCGAACTTCTCCTCCCTAGCGCTCGTTAAACCATCACTAGGTTGGATTCGTTCAAAGGACGAACTTATATTACAAGCATATGCTATCCCTTTCAAGCTTATTTTCAAAAATAATTGGGGTACTCACCAGCAATGGTGGGGGAAAATTTGGAAGTCATCATTGGTTACCTGCGGCAGCTAGTCACTCTTGAACATTGACACTTTTTCTTGTTGTCGGGTTGGGATATCCATACATCGTCACTTGGCCTTCTGGGGTTTTGGGTTGCCATCAAATCCATGTTGTCTCCATCGAGCCTCTGATCCCTTGCTACCAAAATGCTGCCACATTCTAGAGTCATGTCGCCAATATGTTCAAGAGTATAATCCTTCTGCAGTTTACACCCTTACCTCCTCCTCTAATACTTTGCTTCACATCTACCACTTGGTCCTTATCTTGTGTTGTCGATGGGGGAAACATCATGGCCCTCCTATGACGGATCGTCTCCTGTCGACATCAGCTTATTATCCAGGAGATTGATCTAGAGATCCCTTTCGGTACCTTGGAGCTTGCATGCCTCAATGGCAAGTTATTCACGCCTAATGGTCAATTTTCATCATTGGTTGTCGATTGGGTGATTCCACGTGTGTTCAACTTTAGCTCATTTTTCACACTTAGTGGATTGTACTAGATAGTACCTTGAGAGCCATTGGCATTATTGGTGGTTTCTCTTGTGCTTGTTAACGGTTTTCATCATTGACCAGTAATCAAGCAACTTTCTATCATGCTCAACTTCAGCACATCTGTTTGCATGCTAGAATTTGTACTATGATTGGTTGGGTTTCAAGACCCCGAACTAAGATTACACATGTTCAGGCTGCGTGGATTGGTTCGTGATTACATACATGACTCTTTGATGGATGGCTGCAACCATACCTTTATCATTATCATGGTCTTACTAGTTGGATGGCTGCGTCCATACCACAGACCAAGTTCGTATGTCTTTTGGATGGCTGCGCCCATGCCTAGACTACATGTATTTCACTATCAGAGATATCAATTGTACTTGTGCCTGCAGGTTCTTCCAGGTGGTGTTCCAGTTCAAACAGTTTTGTAAAGCATTTCACCCCTCCCACTCTCTCAGGCTTCATACTTTAGGGGGCATCTATTACATAGTAATTTGTCACTGCCTTCACCCCAGTCCTTCTACTATGTCATGTGTCCAGTAAAACATGCTCATATTAAGAAAATGCTCTCTTATGTTGCAAATTGACCCTCTTTTCCTAATTTTGCTGCCTCATCGCACGAATATATTTAATACACGTGACGGACCCCTGTCATAAATAGTCCTATCGCGACCCCGTCGCGGGAGTACACCTGTTTCTAGTGACGGTCGGATTTCAAGCCCCGGCACGAGGCTATTAGCTATCTTTAGCAATGGTTGGTTTGCATACATTGCTTCCTAGCGATGTCGGCGCTAAAGCTTAGTTAACGACCAGTAACGATCTAGATTGGGCAAATTCATTCCAACAGTCAGCCTTTTGGATGTCTCTAGACCTAGTTGTTGGGTCAGTTTGGGTCGCCCTTCTCCCTCTGGCATGGTAGTTCCATTTTTTGTGCTGCTTTCCTTGAGGATAAGCTTCCTCTCCCTTATTTCATGGAGACTTCTTCCCCTATAAAATTTCTCACCATTGCTATCATCTACTAGTTCTTTGGGTTGTACAGTGTTGCTACTGCTTCTGAGTTTGATAGATAGTTTTGGTGTGAGTGTGACAAGTGTGGGATTGCTACATAGTTTGCAAGAAGGTGTGGAGTGCCCTTAACTTTGTGTTAAATATTGTGAATGAGATAGAGATATATTGTTGTCTGGGAGACCCATCCTTGAGAGTGAATGCTTGAATAAACACACTGGCTGGACCCTCCGAGAAGGCTTATGACGTCAAGACTTGGTTGTAAGCTTTTCTCTTGTTTATTATTAATACAATCAATGATGATTTCCTATATCTTGTATCTAATTTACTTGATAGCTCATGACTTCTTGACTTTATGAGTAAATAGATCATTGTTGTTTCTCGGTTACATGTTTTGTTGTTTCCTTGTGGTGTTTCAGGTTGAATGCTCTTTAAGGAGAAGGAAACGAAAGCTGGAGCAGCAAAATGGAACTTCATTAACCACCGACTTGAGGTAGGCCTCCAACGATGACTATTTAAGGGAATTAATTGTTGTTTTGTCTTTGCTGTGACTAGACCCACTCTAGGGCTAGAGGGGTTGCCTCTGTCCGTAGAGGGAACACTTTCCTGCATCACATCTAGCCTTTGGAATTTTGGTATTTGGAATAGATTTGCAAATAATCCCACCAATATTGAAGAGACATATGCCCAAAAACGTGCGACCCTAAGAATGGACTTCCTTTCTCTTGAAAGGCCTTTAGAGCCACCAAGTGACTCTATGTAGAGGGATGAAGATGAGGTAAGCTTCCATCTCCTATAATATTACGTAGATTCAGTAAGGATGCCAAAACATTATAGCCTTATGGGCAATAATAAAGAAGGCAATGATTCCAAATACATCACAAGGAACAAGGCACTGACCCTTCTTCAGCTCACATTGATAGAATTTCAACAACTGTGCACCATAAAGGAGATTTTTACATGAGAGCCAAAGAAAAAGCTTAAAGGAAATAACAAGACCTACTATCATCTCAAAGATATTTCATTTCTTTCTCACGAGCCTCTACTCAATAAAACAAGGTAGATTAAGGGTTTTAAGAAGAAGATAAAGAAATATTTTGTAAAGAAGAACCTGAATTCGGCATCTTTCTTGGAAAATAATAGCCCTTCACATACTCTTGGCCACATTCTAAGGTATACGTATTCGACCTTTATTGATTCTCTTCGTGACCTAGATGATGCTCTCATAACGATGCATCCTTTTGCAACTTTTCCAATAGAAAAGACACATGACATTTCTGTTGAGTGAATCCATAGTTGTCAAAGATAAAGTCTGGAGTAGAAAGCATACATTTCTAGAACACATTCTTTGCGTAAGACATTGTTTCTACTAAGGGCATCTACCATGAGGCAAAAGTCAAGGGTTAATGTATTAAGTGGCTCACACCACATGTTCTGCAGCAATTTCTCCCCAGGAATGTTTATCTTCATGTCATGCTGACATTTGTATAATTTCAAACTTTATTATTCTATATCTTTAAAGTATCCACCAATACTTTATCCAATATTGGAGGCAACAACATTGTCCAAGACATTGCTTCAAATAATCAGAATCCCCTTCAGGGGATGCTGCTAAACCAATTTAGGAGATTGTTCCTAGTGAATTCAAGCTAAGTAATCCAGAGTCGAAAAAGAAAAGATTGGCAGAGTCATAGACAAGGTTGGCGTTAATTCACCATCGATTTTCGTTGATGGACAAAGAGAGAGCTATGGCTAATAATATGCAGCAAGAATACACAAAAATTCCAAGCAAAGAGAAATATGAAGATGGAGGAGAAGTAAAATATGTCTGCAGGACTCTCTTCGAGGATTGGGAATATTCAAATTAAATAGGGATATGATGATGGAGAAGAAAAAAAATAAAGTTTGCAGGTTCTCTCTTTGAGGATTTGAAATTCTTCTTAGGCCGAGAGGTTCAAAGGGAGTCATTACTTTTTATTCAAGCTTTTGGTGGAGTGGTTTCATGGGATGATGATGGCCCCCTTTCAAAGAGAAAGATGAAGAAATTACCCACCACATAATGGATCAACCAACCCAAGGCCATAAATTTTATCTAGGGAATCTGTTCAACCTCAATGGGTTTATGACTTTGTGAACACTTTCCTTATCTTTCCTAGCAATGATTACATGGTTGGAAGGGTTCCTCAACCTCATGTATCAACTTTTGCTGATGATGAAGTAGAAGGCTACATGCCACAATATGCTAATACTATTAAGCACCTACAAGTGGCAACAAAGAAACAATCTATAGCATGGATTAAGGATCAGGATATCAATTATTCCCAAAACATGTTGTCATATGCTATTGCTTATTGAAATGAATCCAATGTAGCAAGAAAATTATGGATTATCAACAAACCCATGGTTATGTGTAAGAAATATGATAAAATAAAAGAAATACTTCCAAATATTTTTAACACCCAACCCTTTATTTTTATCTAATTTCAAATGAGAGTTATTGAATAATCGAATCAATGTATAATCGTACAAGGGACTATAATGAAACCATACATACAATTTAATGAAATGGCATAAATCCAACAATGGAAAATAACACCATATTAACTATAACATCCCTAATTATTCAAATGGTTCCTTAAGACCCGAATTTCATTTGCTTCATGGCCCCACTATTCAATGGATGGATTTTCAGCCTCTGAAACCCGATTTATGTATGGATGACTCTCAATTCATAAGTTATGGTGATGTGACATTCACAATGTAGAGCTGTAACAAGGGTCTCTTTCACCTCTAGTTATGCCACATTAATAAGTCAATCCGGGAACGCTTTGTTATTGCAAAGAGTATCTCAATCCGAGGCTATTCGTCAGAGTAATGCTTAGTAGTACAGTGTTCAGAAAATACAAGGGTAAACGGATGCTAAACTATGACTAAATTGCTCTAAAAGAATAAAATCACACAAGGCAGCTTATCAGTCAAGGGTGCGGAAGCGATAACCCATCCCTCTAGAAACTGATGGAAAGGAAATTAGAGCATGGACCATAGGTCTGGGAGCTAGGCAGCGACTGCTGAGGCTCACTACAGCCTTAGACCTTCTCTCACACCAAAACAGCAAATGCAAGTAAATGGAACGACAGAAAGTAAAATGGAACAGCAAACAGGAAATGGAACAGCAAATCTGAATTGGAACAGCAGTAAATGGAACAACAATAAATGGAACTAAGCCTCGCGAGTCCGAACTAAACTTGTTCTATTGAACCAAACTCACACTCTGTAATAAAATAGCAGTCTCCCCTCTTAAAGCAACTTCGATGGAATGTACTTTATGGAACAGCACTCACAGATGAATTATGGAACAACAATCATCAACCATATATTCACAACACGCTTAATATAGCAATCTGATGATTAAAGAGAATATGACTATGTTTCCAAATAGAATAACATTACTTCCGGATTCCAATAATTGAGATTTCAAATGAATCCAATACAACAATATTCAATATAAAGGCTCTGTAACAGAAATAGTTGGCTTAGATTGATAACATGCGATCAACTCTGAAAAGATTCACTCATACAATACAGAGTCACTACATAAATCTCTTGAAGAAACCATTAATGAATTAATCATAACAGAGCATGGAATAACATATGAAAAACATGTCAGATTACCGAACTATAAAGATAAACAAACCACGCAGAAACCAAATTATAATGATACAAAAGCAAGTGTCCTTCGGAGCCGGGCCCTTAGCTTCCAACGGTACACCGCCTTAGATTACTCCAGACGCAGAGATGAAATAAACACCAAGTCTTTTATATTAATGCATCAACAAATGTACAGCAAACCAAGTCTTAGTGAGAGTTGATGATCAAAGTTGAGTCTGAAATTCACAGTTACATATATAAAAAAAAGTCCCTTTGCTTAACGATGCCGTTCCATTTTATAAAAGTAACGGCGGAGGTATCTAGGTAGCAAAAATAAGCAAAACAGCGATCCCTCAGGATCAAAGATCCTGAGGGATTCGCCAAGCCGCTAATCCTTTACTTTTCTTTCCCTGTTCTGCCGAATTGATAACCCTTCTTTCTTTCCTGGGTCGTTCTGCTTCGATTTGTTCGATCTCGTTCGCATCCGGTTCCATTCTAAAGGGACAGCAGTTATTCCTCCTTTGTCTTTTCCTTTCGAACGGCAGCTCTTCGTTTCCACCTTTTCTTGCATGGAAAAATAAAAATTATCAACGATTAAGCTTTCCATACTAATTCTCACACATTCTATTAAAATTCTTTATTTCTTTAAGTTCATTATGCAGAAAGGGTTACAATTGTTACTGAAAAGTCACTAAATTGTTTGTCAAAAACATACCTTTCCAGTGCTCCACACACCCCCCTGCTTACCCTGTTTCATGCCCTCATGAAAACATTATAGTTGACATGCAAGGTGGTAAGAGAATAGGCTGGAGAGGGAACCTCATGTGGAGGCCTACAACCGTGATGAGCAACTAGATCATCAAAGAACTGATTTGTTTGACCTTCAGGCATTTCATACAAGGCCTGATATCCGGGTGCAGGGTGCCAAATGATTGGACTACGAAATCGATACCCTAACCAGGATGGCCCTGCTTGCAAAATACGCTCGCCATAAAGGTTCAATCGGCTGGCAGCTAGCTCAAAATTTTCATATTTGAACGGTTCCCTGAGCTGGATGTTTGGGTTAGAAGTCCGGTATCAGAATTTTGCAGCATCGATGGCGAGGTCTTTAATAGTCAGAAAATATTCCAGACTTTGTCGGATTAGGTCCTTGTGCATGGGTCCTAATGTCTCCATAACACCCGGGGTTCTCATAAGGTTCCTATGTGCTCTCCATAACAGCATTGGGTCTCTAGGCTCGGCTCTTACCCACAAGTCTAGGCTATTTTCCTGTCTCTGAAAAGTGTTATAAGCCCTGAGCCATTTTAGCTGATTAACCCCGAATGAAATGAAGGCTTGCAATTGTATGTCCCCAACAAAAGGGCCAGGATTTAAATCAGTTTCCTGGTCTAGCACAAGGTTATGCAAGTAAAATTCACACAATAACCTTTGAACCTTAATTCCATAATGCTTGCAACAATCTATGAAATCTTTAACAGTATTGATTTGTATAGGGGCACCTGCCCTGACAGCTTTTATCTTTAATCGTAAATATCATTCAAGCAAAAATAAAGCATAGTTTTTAGCAGGGGCCCTACAGGCCAGAACGTCATTATACAAAGAACACACAATGTTCATCTGCCTAACAACAATATCTAATCGACGAGTTACCTTTGCAACCTTTTCTTGCTCCTTTTGCCAGCCTTCGAAGGCCTGGCTCTCGGACTGACTAATATCCCGAAGTTGCTGTTGCAATTCTTCATATTTCTCCCGGGGACTGTTTGTTCCCTCAGTTGTTCAGCTTCTTGCTGAGCTTGCTTCATCATCTTGTGCAAGGTTCTTGTTTTTGGATCCTTTTTCCATAGGGCCGTAGAGGCCGGGAGTTTTACCTGAACCTTTTTGTTATACTGTTTGGAGTTCAGAACCCGGATCACCCCTGAGGGTGGTGCCTCTGTTTGGATCTCCTTATTCTACTTTTCTTTCTTAACACGAATGAAAGGTTGCTGTGGTTCCTCTGTTAATGGAACATCATCCTGTCCCTCTGCCCCAATTGGAATGGCAGTCTGTTCTTCATTATCAATTGGAACAGCAGTCTGTTCCTCACCGTCATTTGGAACAGCAGTCTGTTCTTCAGTGACAATTGGAACAGCAGTTTGTTCCTCAGCGTCATTTGGAACAACAGTCTGTTCTTCAGTGACAATTGGAATAGCAGCAGGTCTTCCAGCCGGGTTTTGACCAACAGGGCGACTATAAGTCCTTCGTCTTCTTGTTCTACGGGATTTTGCTGCAGTGGTCCTCTTTCTTTTCCTTGTGGTCCTTCGTATCCTCAGACTGGCTTTCAGAATCCGAATTTGCTGTCGGAGCCGGGCTATAGTGTTCAGCAGCCTCTGCTGTTTCCTCCTTAATTTCTTGATTTCCCTTGCCTCAGCAGAGGGTTTACGACTGGCCCTTAAATCTGCTCCTACTCTGTCTAGAATTTCTTCTGGTGCCTCGGGAACAGATTGTTCCCGGTTGGTGTCCCTTATTTCTTCCTCATGAATGGGCGGGTTTTCTTCTCCTTCCTTTTCTGCATGTGAATTCTCAGGTATGTCTTCCTCTGGAGGTCCATCGGGAGGACCTGCTGGGCTGGAGGGTTGGCCATATTCCCCCATATTGGCCAGGATTGCGGCCAATTCATCTTCGCCCACAGGGTCTCGCAGCGGGTTGCTTTCTGGCTGTACTACTTCCTCCTCCCGATTGTCCTGCTCAGTGACTGCCTTGGAGTGTTCAGCTTCTGTCTTTGTTTCGGAGTGCACTTCTCCCTCCTCACATCCTTCTCCGGCTTGCTCAGCCTCACCCCCAGATTGTCCAACATTTTCTTCGGAAGGTCCTCCTTCTGGTTCTGGAGGTTCGTTTATAATCTCAATTGGTTGGCTGGTGCTTTCCCGAATCTTTTCCAGCCTCCCTCGTATTCGAGCTAGCCGGGCTGATTTTCTTGGTTTCTCAGGTTGTTCAGGTGTACAAGCAACAGGTTTTTCGGCTATCACTTCTCTGCATTTTTCTGGTCGCTCCGGTGTACTTGAAGAATGCTTACGTTTTGGAGCAACACGTTTTCCTGCTGCCAATTCTCTGTGTTTCTCTGATCGTTCCAGTGTGCTAGAGGAATGTTTAGGTTTTGGGGATGGTGCAGCCAATCCCCCCTCAATCAATGCAATGAGCTCCTCCCAGCTGCTCTGCTGTTGAGTGAGACTATGGTTCACTATCAATCGAATCAATCCATGGTGGCTAACAACTGTTTCTACATGCTGTGCCATTTTCAGGCTTCGGGCCGCATCATGCAATAGTGAATTTAAAAGTGCAGGCAGATTTACAGAACATTTTTCTTTCAAAACAGCTAAGAGTTTAAGATGACGTGGTCTTACCACGTCTTTCCTTCCTTCGCAAGTAATGTAGCTCTATACTATCTTTGCTAGTTCGGTCCAGGGTTCTCCTAACGTTGCTGGCAGAACTCCCTTCCCCTTCACTGTCAAGCTTTGGCCTTCATCCTGAAAAATCTCCATAATCTTTTGTAGTCTCTCTTTCCTCAGCGTCCATACAGGTCCGGTGGCTGGTAGTCCTGAGACTTCTGCAATTACATCGTTAGTGACCGCTATCCACCTTTCTCTTACTATGGAGTAGTCCTCCTGCAAGTTTTGCAGAAATTCCAACGCCACTGTCTCGTTTGATTCTTGCAGGCGACTGAAATAATTCAGCCATCCAGCCTTTTCCAGGATCTCCCGGACAGCAGCAGAGACTGTCAATTCCTGAGGTTCGCTTCAGATTGCCTTTCCTCCCATGGTTGCACTAAGGATTTCCAATGGAACAGCAACTGCCTGTGCTGTTTTGAGACGCAGAGAAGGTGATCGTCGCGAAAAAAATAGAGTATGCAACAAAAATGGATTGTGGATGGCAACTTTGTGTAAAATAGAATTATCATACCGTTAAACCATGCCATACCTTCGTACACTATCTACCCCGAATGGTGTGCTGACACGTAACTCGTGGAGTAATGAGATTACCTTCCCCCCCCCCCCCCCGCGATGTGATAGGCTGCCCCAGCCGTCAAATAGAGGAGCAGCAGCCATCGTGTAACCAGTCATAAAGGAACAGCATATAAAATTACGCCATGTTTTAGATGGACAACGAAATACCGAAATCGAGGCAAAAAGGTGGATCACGTTTTACATAAGAGCCTGCGTAATATGATGCGAGGCCGGGGGATGGGACGTCTGTCAATCGTACGAAATCCCCAGAGGTCATTGTCAGTTCCTTTGCCATGATTGGTGGTAATGAGTGTTCATGCGATATGTTCATCGGGAAATAAAATATGAATTATTCATAGGATAGAAGAGACAAAGAGGTATTAATATCATCCCTGTTGGTGTAACCATTATGACTTCGATACCATTAACAGAGCTCTGCTGCCGACAGGTGTTCATAACCTTGGCAGAGTTGTTTATTTCACCCCCGGAACCATGATCCTTTGTGTGTATAAAAAGTATTTTGTCAAAATGCAGGCCATTATGCTGGCTTGGTAACCAGGTAGCCATAATGCCATTCACAAGGAAGGTGCGAAACGTGGACAGGCCGGCTCGTGATGAGACCCCCTGTTCCAAGGTCTGTTTATTTAGTGTACCTTTTGGACCATATCCCTGGTGTGGTGGCCATACTGGGAATGCCACTTCGCTTCCAACCTGATGATCATGGTAGGTTGGCTCTTGATGAGACCCCCTATCCTGCATTTGACAATTAATAATCCATATTCATCATTTTTCTTTTCTCTTTGCAAAGCACTTTTTCTTATTTATTTACACATAAGGGTGGTTCAGCACTCCTTAAGAGTGGGAATGGTGGAAGAAGTCTTATCATCCCAACAGGAAGATATAAATCCTCTGTTCTTATTCCTGAGTAATAATCAGAGAAAATTTTTAGGGAAATCACCATGATAAAGATAACCAACCAAAACAATGGGAATAAGTCAATGACAACGGAGATGAGAAGTAAGTATGTCCCTCCTCTTGTCCTCTTATCAATACTAGGCTCTATAAAGATAGCGGTCTTATGATCTGCTGACTTCGGTATGTCGTCATTTATGTTCATTGCATAAGTGCATAGCTGTATCTTAAAGACTGGAGAGAACATGGGCGAAAAGCATCCTCAATATGAATCATCACAGAGAGCAAAAACATGGCTATGGTGTTCCTTTTGAAAAAAAGGAACAGCAGAGAAGAATCCATGCAAACAAATAGTTGAGATGCCGTTCTTTGAGAAGGAACAGCCGAAGATCATGAGTGCTGTCTCCTTTGAAAAAAGGAACAACAAAAATTCTCAACTGCTGTTCCTTTTGAAAAGGAACAGCAAAAACTCACAAATGCTGTTCCTTTTGAAAAGGAACAACAAAAACTCACAAATGCTGTTCCTTTTGAAAAGGAACAACAAAAACCCAAAAATGCTGTTCCTTTTGAAAAGGAACAACAAAAACTCACAAATGTTGTTCCTTTTGAAAAGGAACAGCAAAAACCCAAAATGTTGTTCCTTTTGAAAAGGAACAGCAAAAACTCACAAATGTTGTTCCTTTTGAAAAGGAACAACAAAAACTCACAAATGTTGTTCCTTTTGAAAAGGAACAACAAAAACCCAGAAATGTTGTTCCTTTTGAAAAGGAGCAGCAAAAACTCACAAATGCTGTTCCTTTTGAAAAGGAACAGCAAAAACTCACAAATGCTGTTCCTTTTGAAAAGGAACAGCAAAAACTCACAAATGTTGTTCCTTTTGAAAAGGAACAGCAAAAACTTAGAAATGTTGTTCCTTTTGAAAAGGAACAGCAAAAACTCAGAAATGCTGTTCCTTTTGAAAAGGAACAACAAAAACTCAGAAATGTTGTTCCTTTTGAAAAGGAACAGCGAAAACACAAAAACAAGCAAATGCTGTTCCTTTTGAAAAAGGAACAACAAAGACACGCTGAATGTAAAAAGCAAAATTAAAAAAGAAAGATCAAAGAAATGTTAAGAAAACGTATATACAAGAACTTATGTACAAGTCATAAAAAAATGCGTTCCTTACTGAATTATAGGTGAGGAAAATTTTACTTCCTCTCCTAAAATTTCCATGTCAGTGTCTTGACGTAGCTGCTGACAGAAGGATTCCCGAGTGAGTGGCCTGCGATAGAGACGAACTCGGTGGCCATTTACCTTGAATGCATATCCAGAACCATCGATTGTGATCAGAGTAAGGGTCCCATTATCATGTACTTTCTGGATTTCGTATGGCCCCAACCAACGAGTCTGCAGTTTCCCAGGGAAATCCTGAAACCGAGAGTCATATAACAGAGCCCAGTCTCCTTCGTGAAAGACTTTGTTCTTGATAAGTGCATCATGCCATTTAGCTCGCTGCTGTTGAATAAGTGTTGTATTCTGTAATGCAGAGAGCCTTATTTCGTCCAATTCATTAATCTGCTGTAGTCGATTGATTTGTGCCTCACTTAAATCTAGGCCAACTTCCTGTGCAGTTCGTAGTGTTTGGATTTCGAATTCTATGGGGAAAATAGGTTGTTTCCCAAACACTAATTGATAGGGTGAATAACCAGTGGTACTTCTCCATGTGGTTCTATAAGCCCAGAGTGCTTCAGGTAGTCGGGCGGCCCAATCACGCCTATGTGAAGCAATGGTTTTTGTTAAAATTGATTCTATCACCTTATTGCTACTTTCTACTTGCCCATTCGCCTGGGGGTGATATGGGGTAGTAATTTTATGCTGGACGTGATAATTGTTAAGTGTTGCAGCTAATTTGTTTCTGGCAAATTGTGGTCCTCCATCTGTAATTATTTCTCTCGGAAGGCCATAACGTACAAACAAATGGAACAGGAACTGTATTACCGAATCTTCTGTAGCTCTAGGCAACGCTTCGGCCTCAACCCATTTGGTGACATATTCTATGGCTACCAAGATATATGTTCTCTGATTTGATGATGGGTTGATGGGTCCAATGAAATCAAGAGCCCATCGTCCAAATGGTTCAATGACTAATTGTGGCCTCAGAGGCATTTCGTTGGCTTGACCAGGTCGTCCTGCTCGCTGGCAGCTGTCACAGGCTTGAACGAATTTCTTCGAATCCTTAAAAATTGTAGGCCAGTAGTATCCCGTCTGCAATACTTTATGTGCTGTTCTTTTTTCGGCAAAGTGTCCCCCACATGGTCCATCATGACAAGCTTTTAAGATGTCGAAAATTTCATCTTCTCGAATACATCTCCTAATTTGCATGTCTGCCCCTGTGTGGAACAAATAACCCCCGATCCACGAAAACCGAGTACTCTTCTGAACAATCTGCTTACATTCATTAGGGGTTAAGTGTTTTGGTAGCTTACCTACTGCAAGGTAATTGGCAACATCAGCATACCAGGGTGTTTGAACAACAACAGCAAATAGGTGCTCATCCGGAAATTGGTCTTCCACTGCTGCTGCCTCAATTGATTTTGGTATTCGAGAGAGAAAATCAGCTACAGGGTTTTCCTTGCCGGGTCGATCCTTGATTGTGATATCGAACTCCTGCAATAAGATCAACCATCTAGTTATTCTAGCATTTGTAACAGGCTTATTTGCTAAATATTTAATAGCAGAATGATCTGTATATAAAACAACGGGATAGCCTGTAATATAATGTCTAAACTTATTGACAGCATGTATCACAGCGAGGAATTCTTTCTCAGTGACAGTGTAATTCAATTCAGCAGGGGATAAATTTTTGCTGATATAATAAATAGCATATGGTTTTTTATCCTCTTCTTGCCCAAGGACTGCACCGATTGCTGTATCTGAGGCATCAGACGAGATTTGGAATGGTAAATTCCAGTCTGGTCCTCGAAGGACTGGAGCTGTTGATACAAGCTTCTTTAATTCCTGGAAAGCGCGGTCGCATTTCTCTGTCCACATGAAATCAACATTACCAGTTAGTGCATATAGAGGTGCAGCAATGTGTGAATAATGTTCTATAAATCGTCTATAATACCCAGAAAATCCAAGAAAGCTGCGTACCTCTGTCTGAGTAGTGGGGGTGGGGATAAGCAAAAGTATTTGAATTTTGGCCGGATCTACCTGAATGCCAGCTGCTGAGACAAAGTGTCCTAGAATAAGCCCTTCAGTCATCATCATATAACATTTTTCGTGGCTTAAACAAAGCCTGGTAGCAATGCAACGCTGTAGGACTTTTTCTAGAGTGTCTAAAGCTGGATCAAAATCATCTCCATATGGTGTAAAGTCGTCCATGTACACTTCAAGTCCATCATTTATTAAATCTACAAAGATGCTAAGAACAACCCTTTGGAATGTGGCAGAAGCATTACATAGGCCAAAGGGTAGAACTCTATAGGCAAACGTTCCCCAAGGACAAGTAAAGGTAGTCTTATCCTGGTCCTCAGGGGCAATCTGAATCTGATTGTATCCACTGAAGCCATCCAGGAAAGAAAAGAATTTCTTTCCTGCTAACGTGTCCAATACTTGGTCTATGAATGGGAGAGGGAAGTGATCTATTTGTGTGGCTTTGTTTAACTCCCTATAATCCACACAAATCCTCCATTTCCCATTCTTCTTGGGTACAACCACAAGCGGAGAGACCCATTTACTTGTCTTTGAGTTTTCTGCGAGTTGCATCATTGTCTGTATTATCTTCCGGATACATCGCATTAGATTTCCTTCTGATCGATGTTTCGAACCAACAACGATGGTTCATCTTCAGGATCTGAGATAGATATTATTTGAAAGATTGTTCCCAATTTTCCTTATATATATATGAGATGCTTGGCCGACAGATATTAGAATTTATTTATTTATTTGCTTTATTGTTATTATATTTTTATTTAATTTTTTTTTTTTAATTAATAAATAAATAAATAAATAAAAATAAAAAATAAAAATATAATAACAATAAAATAAATAAATAAATAAATTCTAATATCTGTCGGCCAAGCATCTCATATATATATAAGGAAAATTGGGAACAGACTTTCAAATAATATCTATCTCAGATCCTGAAGATGAACCATCGTTGTTGGTTCGAAACGTCGATCAGAAGGAAATCTAATGCGATGTATCCAGAAGATAATACAGACAAAGACCCATTTACTATCAGAAATAGGGTAAATAAAATTAACATCTAAAAGTTTCTGAAGTTCAGCTTTTACAACATCTTTTAGATGAGGGTTGAGTCTTCTTTGCGGTTGATGGACAGGCCTTGCATCTTTTTCTATATAAATATGGTGGGTGCACATTTGGGGATCAATCCCTTTCATATCAGGGTAATCCCACGCAAATGCTTCTTGATACTTCCGTAACAGATGGATGAGTTTTATTTCTTGGTCCGGTGTAAGATTGGCATTGATATTTAGAGTTTTTCCCGGTTCAATTTCCACTACTTTACTATTGGCAACAGAAGTCACAGGTATCGTTTGGTCATGTGTGTCTTTCAAGGGATCTTCTTCTAGTTCGCTATCGAATGCAGCTTCTATCATGAAACACTGTGTGTGAGGTCTAGATTCAGTTTGACTAATGAAGTTATTGATAGCATCGTCTTCTGTTTGGTCTTTAAAGTCTAGGGCCTTCTGTATAGTCAATGGTGATCTGATATTGTCAGTAAGGTATGATACAGGGTGCTGGTTAGTTTTTATCATTGTAAGACTTGGCTGTGCTGGAGGGTATAGAACTAGATTTTTAATATCTGGTCCTCTGGTTATGGTCATATTCCCCTACCGGCAACCAATGTAAGCATCGGCGGTAGCAAGCCAAGGTCTACCTAAAATTAGCGGGTGTCCATCCAGTCGGGTTTTTGGATTAATTACCAGGAAATCAGTTGGGTATTCCCAAGAATCTATAGAGACCATGACATCGTATAGAGTTCCTTCTGGTCGAACTACAGATCGGTCAGCCAATTCTAACAAAGTAGAAGTGGGTTCTACCGATGTAATGCCGAGCTTTTGGCAAGTAGAAGTTGTCAAAATATTAATTGCAGCTCCTAAATCAACTAAAGCATTAGTCAGAGTCTGACCATAGATTTGAACAGTTACGATTGGATTTCCTGGATCTTCATATTTAATGGGTGTTCCTGATAACAGGTCAGATAAAGTACTGACTACTTGGACTCTTGGGTTAGTGGTTACATTCCTCCTTGGTTTTTTTATGCACAATTCTTTTATAGTTTTTGCATATATAGGGATGTCTTGAATGGCTTGGAGGAAAGGAATTCTTATGTACAGGTTTTGTAACTCTCCCAGAATGTCAAAGTCTGGATATTGTACAGGTCGTGGTATGACTAATCGTTCTGGGAAGGGAGGAGAGGGTGTATTCGCTTGATGATGAGTCTGCTCCTTATTTGCACCCTCTTGTTGTAACGGCTGTTCTATTGGTAACTGATCTTCAATGTGAACTGTTTTATCTCCCTTTGTTTCTATTATACGTCCAGATCTTAACTGAAGATCATTGCACTCCCTCAGTTCAGGTCCGATTTCTGATGATTCTATGATTTGGAGGGATTGGACCGGCCTATTATTAGGATTAGGATTGGGTTGGGCTGGGAGTTGCGGTCTCAGATTAGACTGGGGATTTTGTTGCAAAGCTGGCAGAGTCGGTTGAGGGAGCGGAATAGTTCCTGTTGGCTGATATGTCGATCTTGGCCAATTTGTCTGCCAGGGTGAACCTTGTGAAGTAGGGGGGGTCCATTGTGGAGGATATGAGCTATTCTGCCAATATGGTGGGGTGTAAGGAAAATTCGGCCAACCAAATTGGCTTGGCTGATTCATCCATGGATTTGGAGAAGGAAACAGTTGTGATGACCAGTTCGGAAATGGGGGTTGAGATTGGTTTTGCCACATACTATATTGCTGAGCGTTATACTGTGGAGGTTGAAAAGAAGAAGTTGGGTCTGAAAACATACTCGATTGCCTTGGTTGCCATTGGCGACGCTGGTTAACGAAGTATGTTGATTTTGGCTCTTCTTCTGCTTCCTTATATACTGCCTTCAATCCAGGAAGTGAGGGGCAACTCTCAGTAAGGTGATCTTTTGTACAGATAGCACATGTTTGAACTGCATCCAGTGGACATTCCTTGTGGCTATGTTTTCTTCTACATCGGGGGCAGAAGATCGCTAAATTCTATTCTGCCTCTACCTGCTTCTGTTTAGCCTGCACAATATCAAGTTGTGTAGTCAATGTCCCCAGGATATCAGTTTTAAAATTTTCTAATAAATTTCCAAGTTCTACACATGTTACTCCTTCTGTTGATATTTTGTTATCTCTGACAAACCGATCATATTCTGCTGGTTTTATCCTTGTGCTACCTCTCGAGCTCCTGATACATAAATCGATGATGTCAGCAAAATTCTCTTGATAAATATCCCCTTTTCCCATGATATTTAATGTTTCAATCCATTGTTCCTTCATGCCTCTAATCAAGAGGTAGTGATGCATATGGAGATCTTTGTAAATTATACTAAAAACGTTCTACATATTCTTCTAATGTTTCATTTGGTCTAGCTATCATCTGAAATATTTCATCTTTCAGTTCTTTAGACCTACAATAATCTTGATGTTTCTTTAGGAAAGATTCCTTCATTTGCTCCCAGTTATTTATAACTCCACCACCTAAACCCATAAACCATCTTAAAGCTACCCCTTTCAAGGTGGAGGGGAACAGTTTTAATTTCTGGGGGTTAGTGGTGTAATCATATCCCCTGCATAACACATCAAATTCAAATAAGAATGCATCGGGGTCCTCTGATGTAAGTCCGTGAAATGTAGGAATGTGTTGAAGGGGAATTGCTTTCATAGGAGCATTTGCTGCGGAATCCACTATAGGATATTGTAATGTAGAAGTTTGAGTGTTTGGCTGATTCTGTGCCATGGGATCGAATATGTGCCAGTAACCTTCCGGGATTTCTAAGAGGGTATTCCTAGGCGGAGAAGGAACGGCCTTAACAGGGATTGTTTTAATAGCACTTCCTTCGTCTGGAATAACGAGAGTCCCTGTTGCTTGAGGAGATTGAATCCCTTCAACAATGATTTTTGCAGCGCTTCCTTTATCTGGGCTTTTTAATGGCTGAATTATCCTAGGAGGAGATCTTGGCTCCTCAACTTCTCCTGTTTCCCCTTCTCCTTCACAAAGATTGCTTAGATTCCCTTCCTGCAGTCGTTCTGGAATAGAATTTTCAATTTCTTGAAAATCCTGTTCATCAGTCTGACTATGCACCTTAGCGAAGGCTACAGATGGTGATCCTGCGACCTGAAGGGAGCTAGTAGGTTGTTTAGAATTGGTTTTCCTGGACCCTACTGATGGCTGAGATTCAGTTTTCTTATAGATTTCATCTATGAAGGTTGTTCGGCCAAGGGTCACTGGCCCTTTGGATTTTTCGGGTTTGAACAGAGGTTTGATAATTTTTTCTGGCTTTTTCTGCTTAGTCATGCACTCTATAAACTACCAGATTCTATTCAACCCACAATTCTGCCAGGAAAGCGGACGGTGGAGCAGGGCTTTTACATGCTCCGTATGCAGGTTCTTACCTTCTGTTTTTAAAATCCAACTCTCCCCTAGCAGACTCGTACACTACTTTGTAAAAGACAAATGGCTATACTCTTTCCCTGGCAACGGCGCCAAAATGTAGAGCTGTAACAAGGGTCTCTTTCACCTCTAGTTATGCCACATTAATAAGTCAATCCGGGAACGCTTTTTTATTGCAAAGAGTATCTCAATCCGAGGCTATTCGTCAGAGTAATGCTTAGTAGTACAGTGTTCAGAAAATACAAGGGTAAACGGATGCTAAACTATGACTAAATTGCTCTAAAAGAATAAAATCACAGAAGGCAGCTTATCAGTCAAGGGTGCGGAAGCGATAACCCATCCCTCTAGAAACTGATGGAAAGGAAATTAGAGCATGGACCATAGGTCTGGGAGCTAGGCAGCGACTGCTGAGGCTCACTACAGCCTTAGACCTTCTCTCACACCAAAACAGCAAATGCAAGTAAATGGAACGACAGAAAGTAAAATGGAACAGCAAACAGGAAATGGAACAGCAAATCTGAAATGGAACAGCAATAAATGGAACTAAGCCTCGCGAGTCCGAACTAAACTTGTTCTATTGAACCAAACTCACACTCTGTAATAAAATAGCAGTCTCCTCTCTTAAAGCAACTTCGATGGAATGTACTTTATGGAACAACACTCACAGATGAATTATGGAACAGCAATCATCAACCATATATTGACAACATGCTTAATATAGCAATCTGATGATTAAAGAGAATATGACTATGTTTCCAAATAGAATAACATTACTTCCGGATTCCAATAATTGAGATTTCAAATGAATCCAATACAACAATATTCAATATAAAGGCTCTATAACAGAAATAGTTGGCTTAGATTGATAACATGCGATCAACTCTGAAAAGATTCACTCATACAATACAGAGTCACTACATAAATCTCTTGAAGAAACCATTAATGAATTAATCGTAACAGAGCATGGAATAACATATGAAAAACATGTCAGATTACCGAACTATAAAGATAAACAAACCACGCAGAAACCAAATTATAATGATACAAAAGCAAGTGTCCTTCGGAGCCGGGCCCTTAGCTTCCAACGGTACACCGCCTTAGATTACTCCAAACGCAGAGATGAAATAAACACCAAGTCTTTTATATTAATGCATCAACAAATGTACAGCAAACCAAGTCTTAGTGAGAGTCGATGATCAAAGTTGAGTCTGAAATTCACAGTTACATATATAAAAAAAAGTCCCTTTGCTTAACGATGCCGTTCCTTTTTATAAAAGTAACGGCGGAGGTATCTAGGTAGCAAAAATAAGCAAAACAGTGATCCCTCAGGATCAAAGATCCTGAGGGATTCGCCAAGCCGCTAATCCTTTACTTTTCTTTCCCTATTCTGCCGAATTGATAACCCTTCTTTCTTTCCTGGGTCATTCTGCTTCGATCTGTTCGATCTCGTTCGCATCCGGTTCCCTTCTAAAGGGACAGCAGTTATTCCTCCTTTGTCTTTTCCTTTCGAACGGCAGCTCTTCGTTTCCACCTTTTCCTGCATGGAAAAATAACAATTATCAGCGATTAAGCTTTCCATACTAATTCTCACACATTCTATTAAAATTCTTTATTTCTTTAAGTTCATTATGCAGAAAGGGTTACAATTGTTACTGAAAAGTCACTAAATTGTTCGTCAAAAACATACCTTTCCAGTGCTCCACACACAATAGAGCAATGCCCATCAATAAACACAATGGATCCATCCTACAATAATCTGAGTGGTTGTGATATCAATTAATGGCGGCCTTCTGCAACATGATGCACTCCTCAGTGATGGTTCACGGCATTGCAAACATGTATTGCTCCCTAGCACCTGAAAATCAATGGATCAACCCACTATGTGACTCAACGCTGCTGGATATGGCCTCACAACCTTGCAATACTGGCAGAAAACGTATAACCCTACGAACTTGGTGTATCAGCCCTCTCGCATGTCCCTCAATAACGTGGTGAAGCTCGATGGTTGAATGGATGGCACACAACCTTTGATGCAAGTTTGACTGTGGTCCCAACAATATCTGCACACTATGACAGTTGCCTGCATGGTTGTGTATGGCTTTACTTCTTCAACAATGATTTTCAACAATAAGAATTCTTATCAGTCCCTAGAAAATAACTTCAGCCTTCTATTTTAATGCCCATGACCACCCTTTACCCATCAATATACTTAGATCTGAGCGGTCTAGATGTCTCTAGGCTCGTGAGCCTCTTTATAAAACCCTTTTGCCCTCCAACAGAGGTTGTGCATCATTGATCTCATCTACAAGATTTCGATGGGTCCACCACCTTCGCTAAGATAGAAATGAAAAAGTGCCAAGTACCCCTGGAGAATGATTTGATGAGGAAACCCCAAGAGAAAAGAGAGAAAGAATTAACTAGATAAGATAAGTTGCTATAGGGTACCACCAAAGTTGGGTTTCCAACTAGGGTGAGATTGAATCCCACCAAAGTTACGCTGAGGATCTCCCCTGAAACCTTCACTTGCAGAAAACTCATATGAGCTTCCAAACCAATGCCAAGAAAGAAAATCTAAATTCCATGTCTTAATGTCATTCCTCCTCCTGCTTTTAAAGCTTGATTTCCGGAAAGAAATCATTAGAAATTGCCATGGTGGATAATTTACCTGGGTGAATACCATATGCTCCCCTCTCTTTATTCCATTATTTATTTATTGTCCAATTGGGGTCAATTTGTTGGGGATATTACAATTCTCCCTACTAAAATTGCTTGCCCTCAAGCAATTTCAATGTTGCATGTTGCAATTTTTTCTCTCCCTCCCAGGTAGCGTCTTTGGTGGGTAAATATTTATATCATGCCATATATTCTTGGATGGTTCTACTCCAAAGTTTATTTTCTCGTACTTCCAACACTTCTTCTGGAACCAGTTGATTATGCCCTTCATCATCTAACGGGAGTAAATTAGGTGATGATATAATGTTTTCCCCCACAATCTTCTTCAAGTAAGAGACATGAAATATGTTATGAAATCTTCTCTCCACTAGAAGCTCTAATTCATATGTTACCTCTACCACCTTTCAGATAACTTGATAGGGTTCGTAGAACCATGACTTCAACATTTCTACTAATTTATTCTTTAATGTGGACTGGTTGTATGGTTGTAGTTGGAGGTATACTATATATCCCACTTCAAAACTTCTCTCTATCCTTTACCGATATGCATGTAATTTATGTCTATTTTCTACAGGTTATCCTTGTGTGCTCAGGGAATATCCTAGAATTATTGGATCCAATCCTTGGCCAATGGTGCCTTGCTATCTCAAAATGTTGTGTCTGCAAAATATAATGCCTCGTATCCATACAAGGATCAGAAGTGTGAAATCCCTATGGACATGTGATAAGTAATGTTATAGCAATATTCATCTAAATATAACCACTTGGCCCATGCTCTTTGTTGTCCCATGACATAGTTTTGTAAGTATCCTTCTGCCCATTTATTCACAACTTATGTTTGTCCATTTGTCTGAAGGTGGTAGCCTGTGCCAAGAGTGAACTTTATGCTTACTAATCTGAATAAATCCTGCCAAAATGCTCCCATGACCTTCTATCACAATCGTTGATGATGGTTTTTGCAAACCGTGCAGCCAGAATACTCCCTGGACGAATTATGCTATGTGAGATGCAAATATTTTGGAGGAAATCATGAAGCAGTGAGCATATTTGGTCACATGATCTACCACCACGAAAATACAATCTTTGCCTTGGGCTGAGGGTAGCCCTGTGATGAAATCCATGGAAACACTTTCCCATTTCTATTTTGGGATGGGTAGCGGCTGTAGCAAACTTGTTGGGTGTGTGTTTTCAACATTATTATGCTAAAACATACTGCACTCTTGGACATATTTGATAATGTCCCCCTTGAGGCCCTTCCATGTGAACCTCTCCCTAATAGTCTTGTAAGTATTCAAAAATCCTGGGTTTCCTGCTAGGGGAGAGTCATGGGCTGTTTGTATGATATCCACTTTTGACTGGGACTTTGGTACTAGATATATATGATCCGTATAATAGATAACATCATTGACAACCCAATATCGATTGTTTGGTGATGGCCCATCAAGGATCTCACAAGCTGGCTGATTCTTCAGGTATTCCACCAAAATATGGGACTTCTACTCTTCCACAACATCTATGAGAGAGAAGGTAGTTGGTCTCCTGGATAAGGCATCTACTACTATGTTGTTATTTCCTTTGACATATTTGATCTCAAAGTCATAAGCTTATATCTTGCTAACCCATTTTTATTGCCTCTCATTTAATCCCTCCTGATCTAGGAAGTACCTGAGACTATTATGATATATTTTGAGCTTAAACCTATTGCCCAAAAAATATGACCGAGATTTGGCCAATGCATGCATAATTACTAGCATTTCATTGTCATAGATAGAATAAGCACACTCATAATCTTTGAGCTTCCTTCTCTCAAAAGCAATTAGATGATAGTTTTGTGTCAAAAAAACCCCAATGCCTTCCCTAAAGGCATCAAATTCCAACAAAAATGGTTGAGAGAAGTTTGGGAAGGCTAGAGCTGGGCATGAACTCAACAGTCTCTTAAGCTGCTCAAACACCTCTTGTGTTGTCTCTAGCCATACAAAGTCCTCCTTTTTAGTGAGATTAGTCAGTGGGGTTGTCATCTGTGAATACCCCTTAAAAGATCTTCTATAATAAGTGCAGATACCTAAGACACATCTCAATTCTGTTACATTTTTGGGAGTGGGCAAATTTTGGATGACTTCAATCTTCTCTTGATGCACTTTAACTCCATGGCCTCCTATTTCATGTCCTAGATATAAAATATTTGTCATGAAAAACTCAAATTTGGAGATTTTGGCATAGAATTATTGTGCTTCTACAATTCCAAATACCCCATCCAAATGTTGTATATGCTCCTCCCACGTTCGATTGTAAATCAGGATGTCATTGAAGAAAACCAATAAAAATCTACATAGTTGCTTGTTGAACATGTGGTTCATACAACACTGAAATGTGGCAGGAGCATTGGTTAATCCAAAAGGCATCACCAAGAATTCATAGTGTTTGTAGTGGCATTTGAAATCTATCTTCAGGATGTTCTGTTCCCACAATCTAATCTAGTCATATCTTGAGTGGAGGTCAATATTTGAGAATTACCTGGCCCCCTTCAGCTCATGCATTAATTCATCAATCTTGGCAATAAGATATCAATTTTTGATGGTCTTCTTGTTTAGTACCTGATAGTCTATACACATCTTTAGGGACCCATCCTTCCTCTTGACCAATACTACTGATGAGGTGAAAGGGATTGAGCTTGACCTAATGTGTCCTAATGCCAACAACCTCTGGATGGATTTCTCCATCTCATCCTTGTATGATTTGGGATGTTGGTAAGGGGTAGTGATGATATCTTAGACCCTTCCTCTAGTTCAATGATGTGTTTGAATCCCCTATCTGGCGGTTGGCTTCGTGGTATATCTCCAAGAACCTTCTGGTGATTTTTTGATAGTGCCATTATGTTAGAGGGATACTCTCTATGTTGTTTTGTTGGTCTCTTCTCCATGATTCAACATTCCACAACCCATATGATATCTCCATGTTGAAGATCTACCTCCATCCTTGTTGGATGTCACAATCTTTGGGGAGTACGAATGCATCCTTCTTAGCATCACCTTCTTACCATCTGGACCTATGAATGCAAATTCCAACTCCATATAGTTCATTGTATGAGTCCCAATTGAATATAGCCATTAGACCGCTAATACCACATGGGAGTCTAAACAATCTAGAACAAAACTTTATCCACAACTGTTTAGTTTCCCATTATTAGACTCATATTAGGAACTATTTTGGTGCATTTCATGCAGTTGTTCTCCTTCTTCTGGGGAATTAAGACTGTAAATCCTCCAAATTCATCAGTTGTCATTCCTCTTCTAGCCACAAATTCTACATCAATGAAGATGTGGGAGGTCCCACCATCAATCAACGCGGTCACCTTTTTCCCTTATATGGTGTCCCTGATCCAAAGAGTTTGATACCTTGGAATCCCTGTAAGAGAAGCAATAATTCCTTCCCGGGTTTCCTCCTGACTGCCCCAATTCCTTGTGATTCTCCTTAATTTGTCTCAAGTTCTTCTCCTTCATCTTTTCGCTCTCCAAAATATTTCAATATAGTGGCCCTTTCCCTTAGTATGTTGATGCCTTGGCACCCAGGGTTGATGACAAGAGAAGCATATCCAATTCCTCTTGAGGTCTTTCTTAGTTTCATCATCCAAATTGTTCTTCCCTGATCCCTCATTTTGTTGTTACCTGACTTCTTTTCCCTTTTGACGAACAATTGGCTTGGGTGGGAACCTGGTCTTTGGTACTGCATCCTGTATATCCCTTTCTATGCTAATTGCATCTTATAAGGTTATGGGTTTGTAGGCTCTTACCCATCCATGGAGGGGCTCTGACAAGCCTTCTATGAACAACATGACTATTCAAGGCATTGAAAGGTCAATGACCATCACTACCAATCTTCAAAATTCAACTATATAAACTTTGAAATTTCTTGTTTTTTCGAAGTTGGGTTAACTCCTTGAGGTAGAGTTAAGGGTCCTTTCTGTCAAATCTCTCTAACAACCTTTGTGTAAACTATGTATAGGAAGTGATGTTTGCATTCCCTAGTGTGGTCATTCCATGTTGCCAACATTCGTGTGCTTCTCCATCAAAACATAGAGTGGTGTATTTGATAACACATATCTCACGCATGGGGTTAAGCTGGAAATATCTGTCTAACTTCTATACCCATGATTTAGATAAACATTTTTTTGATCTATCAAAATACTAGGGAAGAGTTACTTTCCCCGTTGATTTTTGCAGATCTTGGTTTGGCCAAGAACCTCCATATGTTGTTTCCTTCTTTTTCTGTTTTCTTCTCATAAAATAGTAATCATTTATGTACAAAGTCACCTTCACTTTAGGAGGTAATATTTGGTACTCCCTCATCCATGTTGTAACTATTCTTGCTATGGGTGAGAAGGATTCCTACTCCATGAAAGAATCATCCAAAAATTATGGCATAGTAGGTCTACTGCCATAAATGTGTGGGTTATTTTAGGGGTTGGTATGCATATGTGTATGGACGCTTCCACTATAATGTGAATCACCTTCTCCATTTTTGCTCCATTGGTTAGAATATTTGAGTTGAGTATGAGAAATTTTGGTGAGTAGTTGCATGATTGTCTCTTAGTTTTTGGCAATCCTATCAAAGACATCCCCAATCCTTGAATCTTCATGGTCTCCCATTAGTTCTTCTTCATGCTCTTCTCATTCTTTAGGAATGTCCTCCATAATTGTTTCAATCTTATGTGACTCTTCGTGCTATCCAAACAATGGAAATGCCCCGTAGTGTTCCTTTGGTTTTCTTTGGCATCACATCCCACAACTAGGCAAGAATGTGGCTCTGATACCACTATAAGATTCTTGAGACCAAATATGATAAAATAAAATAAATACTTCCAAATATTTTTAACACCTGTTATAGGACATTTTTTCACATCTGGTCAATAGGCCTAGAAACCAGATCAATCAATATCCATGAACATGTTGTCATCATCACTTCAGAAAGCCCTAAGCAGGACCTCTCAAAAAATTCTGATTTTCTAGGACCAATTTCTCAAAATAAACGTTTTTGGCCCCAGTGCACCTTACCTCCTTAGCCACCTACATTCAACACTAGTTTCATCCTTGTTCACTTGTACTGAACAGGACCTATTGCTCCCTTCGTGCAGGTGCACTATTTCTTATAATTCAGGAAAATTATAAAATATTCCAAAGCTTCCAAGGTTGTTTTAACTATTTTCCATGGATAAAGAGCTCAAATCCTATCTGATCCTATATTGGAGACTTTACCACTTATCCCTTGAGCTCATGCTCCCATCATATGTGCATCTCAAGCCCATAATGGTAAATCCTAAACTACCACTTTTCTCCTATCAATTTATCTCCATCCATAGCATGAGGGGTGGCTTTTGGAGTTTGATAGTTCCTTTATGTTGTTGCCTTGAACCTAAAGGAGTCATCATATTCAAGCATTAGGGTTGATAATGAGGTGTGCTTTGTGACAAGGAAGGATAAGTCAACTTGGGGACACATCTATAAAGTCAGTTTCTATTTAGGGTTGTAAATTGTCTCCTATATTTGATTAATACAAAGAGTATCTTGTTTTCCTATATTTGTTGTGTTATGTTTGCACTCATGTATTTAAATGCCATGCTAATTTATTGAATATAGATGTTAGATTATGCTATGTGGATGTTGTGGATCCTTTTCCTGTTTTAGATGTGTGTGCAGGTTCTAGCACTTGGGACTATGATTGGAGCTTACAAGCAAGGAGGAAATGAAGGTTTTCTTCTGAATCTAGGTAGGCTTCTTTCCCATTCTCTAACTTATCTAAGGAAAACTACATGTTTTTTTTCTTCTATTATTCTAGGTCAGACCACTAGACCTAGGGAATTCACTTTTGTCCACAATTGTGAAAATTTTGCATAACAAATTGACGACCATACTAGGGATCAGTTCTTCCCTTAGTGGTTTCCTTGACCTTAGCACCCGTTTCACCTCTTCAAGTGACCTTGATTGATTCACTCAAACATTGATTGACCTTAGGAAAACATATTTTTTGAAATTTCTTGTTTTTTTTTTTTTGTGTCGTGATTTGGCCGAATCTTCCTTAGCACAACCCCTAGTCTAGAGACAGAGCACTTCAATGCAATTTATCCTTCTCTCTACCTGCACTAAAAAGCACTGGTGCCTGTTCTGCACCTGCGTTGATCCCTGTAAGATGCAAAAAATTGCTTATCTTTCTTTGCTCTTTGATTTTCTTTGTTCCAGTTTGTTTTCCTCCTATCTCTAAGTGTCCTTATCTCTAAAAATCCTTCACTTTGTTTGCTTTAGGTTTTATTATCCTTTGATAAGAATTTATTTGGATTTTTCTTTGTTCTTGTCAATTAGGTCTTTTGCAAACTTTTTCTTGATCATTGATATTTTGAAGAAATTGATATTATAGTCATCATTTTTTGTGGTTTCTCTCATCAATGATTTAACAACATCTTACTTTTCATTTGATTTGAAGATTAAGAGGATTGACAAGAAAAATCTCATCATTTTGCATTTTGCATTGCATTTAGGGTTTTGTCTGAAATTGGAAATTATAACAGTTTCATTTAGGAAATTTACTTGACAAATTTTTTTTGTTCCATTTTCTATGTTGCATCACTCTTTGTTTCTTACTTCTCGTACATAGATTTTCATTGAAAAGAAAAGGTTTCATTTTATCATGCTATATTTCATTTTAGGATATTTAGGTGAAATTTTTGGTAAGCCTTGAAAACTGAAACTTACTTCAAGATAAACATCAAAATTTATTGAGACAATCTTAAGGAGAATTTGGAACATTAACGCAAACATTTAGAGTGTTGAAAATAGCAACAAGAAATGCTAAAAATAGAAGTGCTAAAAATAGCACTGCTATAAATAGCATTTCTGGTTACCTTCCAATTTTAGTTAGTCCCTGAACTAAAATTGAGAAGTAGAATTCGAATTTGATCTTAGAAGTTGTTTGTAAAATAATTAATTAATTCATCTTGAGCTAATTAGTTGTAGGAAATCAAACATGAAGTCTATGTGAAGACATGCAACAATTTCTCCATTGATTGAGGAAGTTATCCCTTGATTAAAGGAGATCAGGATGAGTTGTACATTGAGTTGTAATTAGTTAGCTCAGTTATCTGAGTTAAGTCCAGTTAGATTAGTTCAAATAGTTTGTTGAACTAATTGTGAGTTCAGCTAGTTAATGCATGCATGCATGTAACTGCTGCACTTTAGATAACTGAATATTCTCTCATAAATAACTCATGCATGTGAGTTCAGTTAGAGAGCTAGTTGAGATCAGGTGATGGGACAGTGTTCTATCAGTTGCAGGAATATTCCTTGCTCTTACATGTAGAAGGAATTCATTCCTTGGATATTGCACAGTTACTTTTGAGTTTGATGGTTGTGTGATGAGGCCAATTCACACAAGTGGCAACATTGGACCCCAAGAAAAACTACGCAAGGAAATAGGAGGCTTGGAGGACTGAGGGAGGGAATATGTTGTGTCTATTCAGTCTGTGAGTTGTATTGTTCGAATATGATGAGAGTTGGATGGCTTGTGAGCTAAAGCTTTGTGTAAACTGAACATATTTCCACTTGTATGATATTACAGAGGATGGGGTTTTAGGCTGAGGCTTTCCCCAGAGTATTCTTCTATGTTCATGTGTGATTGCTTTCTCATTATCAGTTATATGTGTTCTATTTGATCTTGCTCATATTCGATTAAGCTTCTACAAAGTTTGTTGTAGGAGTAGATCTTGTATTTTTCTTTAGTATATTGCATAATCTGTTGATCTACAGTGAGAAATTCTACATGGTATCAGATCAAAGGTGATCAAAGGAGAGAATAGTATAAAAGAAGGGAGAAGTTCGAAGTTTTAGGTTCCTGAATATAGAAATCGAGTTCTTATCACATCTCAATTTCACCAATGGCGTTCAACGGTTTAAGACTCAAGTATGCCCTTGATGGCAGCTCAAATTATATAGCCTGGAAGGATCGCATGGAAGTAGTATTAGAGGATAATGGTCTAAAGGACTTCATTGATCAAGAAGTCCCCAAGCCGGCAGTGGCTAATGCTATATAATTGGTGGAATTGAAGAAATGCGTGGCTAGAGAAAGGAGAATCCTTCGAGAGGGAGTTCATGACGACATAGTCTCGAGCCTCCATGGGAAGGAGACACTGTTTTTGATGTGAAAAACATTGAAAGATATATATTAGAACAACAATGATAAGAGGAAGCTGGCGCTAAAAGACAAACTTCAGAAAGTCAAGTGTGAAAAGCGCGACACAATATCTACTATCTGAACAAGCTCACCACCTGCAGGGATGAGCTTGGAAGTGTAGGGATCATGACAGCCAATGACATGGTGAGTCTTGTGCTCCTCAGTCTTCCTAAGAGCTGGCATAGCTACCAAGACTTGGTAAATGGAAGAGAAAAATTTCCAGATTGGGAACGAATTTGGTCAGATATGATGTAGGAGGAGATAAGAAGAAGCACTAGAGATGGATCCTGATCAAAGCAAGATGATGAGGAAAATATAGCCTTAGCGAGTATGGTGAGGAAAGGGAAAGGGAAAGGGAAGGCGTCCTAATCGAAATCTAGTTCTTCCCATGGTGGGAAGAAGTTTGACAAATCGAAAGTGTGATGCTTACATTGTCATGAAGTGGGCCATTATGCTACAAATTGTCCACAAAAGAAATCCAAGAAGGGATCCTCAAAGGGATATGATGGTGAGGCACTGGCCTGATAGCTTGAGTTGGATTTCTCTCTTACCACATGCATGGTTTGATCCATGGTGGGATGTGTTTGGTACCTGGACAGTGGAGCTTCATTCCACATGTCAGGTGACAAGAATCTTTTCAGTACCTTGGAGGAGAAGGATATCCATATGCAAATCGAGATGAGCGATGATGGAAAGTACCTTATTTCATGTGAAGGTATGGTTGTGCTTTAGAGGGAGCATAGAGCTCCTCTCACCCTGGCTAATGTAAAGTATGTACCAGGTCTGAAGAAGAATCTTGTGTCCATTGCTATGCTAGAAGATAATGGCTATAATGTAGTCTTTAGTAAAGGAAAAGTATTTCTGAGGCATATCGGCATTGGATAGACCAAGAGGATAGGGATTCGAGTTAAGAATCTCTACAAGATCGAGGTAAATGACTGTGCTGCATTGAGTTACAAATATGAGATGGTGTAGAGCAAAGATGTTGGAAAGCTATGGCATAGAAGATTAGGCCACTTGCACCATGGATCCCTGAAGATCATGCAACAGATTTCTACCGGACTTGCCAAAGGAAAACTAGAGTAGACGAATACATGCAAAGGTTGTACCTTGGGTAAGTATTTGAAATCTTCCTTTCCAGATCGAGACAGTAGAGTTGGAGCAATCCTGGAGCGAGTTCACTCAGATGCTTGTGGACCATTCTCTACAGCCTCCACTGCTAAACAAAGGTACTATGTTATTTTTACTGATTATTTTTCTCGTAGATGTTGGATCTACTTTATGTAAAAGAAGGATCAGACCTTCTTGAGGTTTTGTGAGTTTAAAACCTTGGTAGAGAAAGAATCTAGAAAGAAAATAAAATTCTTGCATAGCGACAATGGTGGAGAGTATGTCTCCTAGCAATTTAAGGACTTCTGCACTACAGAAGGAATTAAATGGGAGTTGATGGCACCCCATAACCCACAACAGAATGGGGTGGCCGAAAGGAAGAACAAATCAATTGTGGGAGCAGCTCAAGTGACGTTGCATGACCAAAGCCTACCACTGCATTTGTGGACTGAGGCATGCAATACAAAAATATACTTGCATAATAGAAGCCCACACCGTATACTAGGAATGAAGACACTTATGGAGGCCTTTTCCAGGAAGCGACTAGATGTGAGTCACTTCCAAATATTTGGATCATCGGTTTACTGCCATGTGACCAAAGATGCCTAGAAAAAGTTAGATCCAACAGCTGAGTTGGGAATACTTGTGGGGTACACGGAAACACCCCACAACTATCGAGTGTTCCTGCCTACCAGTCAGAGGACTGTGGTATGCAGGGATTTGAAGTTTGATGAGTAGAAAGCCATGCGAGTATCACTTGAGAGGGAGCTAAAGTTGCATGTAGAGGAGGAAATTTCAGTTCCTAAGGAGGAGGAGCCTCAAATTGATGCGGAGTAGCCTCATGTAGAGGATCTAGGAGTGGAGACATCCACTCATGATGAGTCTTCTAGAGATGGGCGGAAACACTCAAGGGAAGCTGACAGGTTGATGCTAGATGCACAGGAGAATGTGGGACAACCATCTTCTCAGCGCAGACAGAGGAGGTCACCCAAGCGATAACTGGTTACATGGCCTTGGTTGGGGAGTGTGTAGAGTCCAAGCCTTCTTCATTCGAGGAGGCAGTGTAGCAACCAGTTTGGGTTGATGTAGTGGTGGAGGAGTACCATCATTCAGAACTATGTTTGGGATGTTGTCCCAAGACCTCAGGACAAGTTAGTGGTGAGTTCTAGATGGTTTTACAAGGTAAAGCAGATAGCTGATGGCAGTGTTGAGAAACATAAGGCAAGGTTTGTTTCCCGTGGTTTCGCACAGGTCGAGGGGATCGACTACGATGAGACCTTTTCTCCTATAGCAAGGTACTCATCTATCATATTGATGTTGTTACTATTAGCTCAGATGGGTTGGAAGATCCATCAGATCGGCGTGAAGACAACATTCCTCAATGCGAATATTGAGGAGGAGGTGTACACTGAGCAGCCAGAAGGTTTTGAGACCTTCGATCGTGAGTCGCATGTGTGTTGACTCAAGACGGATCTGTGTGGGTTGAAGCAAGCACCCCGTGCTTGGTACAGTAGGATTGACAGCTATTTCACCAGGTTGGGCTTCACCAAGAGTGAAGCAGATGCGAACCTTTACCACATCATGGTAGAATTTAAGCCATTGATCATTGTTCTTTATTTCGATGATCTGAATTTGATAAGTGATGATAAGTTGATCCAGTATTGCAAGGAGGACGTTGCAAGAGAGTTCAAAATAAAAGACATGGGTCTTATGCACTACTTTCTAGGCATGGAAGTGTGGCAGAGAGATGGAGAAGTTTTTGTGTCTCAAGGAAAGTATGCCAATGAGATCCTCAGGTGGTTCCATATGGACAAGTGCAAACCCATGTAGACTCCTATAGCTGGGAACTGGAGGAAGGAGGATGCTACTTCAGGTGAGGTAGTAGCTGCTATTGTTTATCGACAGCTTGTGGGTTCACTTATGTATCTGGTGAACACACGACCAGACTTATGCTTTATGGTGAACCAACTGAGTCAAGCTATGGTTTAGCATACCAAGCTGTTTTGGAAGGTAGCGAAGCATGTGTTGAGATACCTCCGAGGCACATCTCAGTTTGGATTGTGGTACAGATGGAAAGAGGGAGTGAAGCTTTAGGGTTTCACAGATGCGGATTGGGCAGGGAATCCATCAGACTCGAAGAGCACTTCTGGAGGAATATTCAACCTTGGTTCAGCTATAGTTTCCTAGTACAGCAGGAAACAAAGGTCAGTGGCACTTAGCTTAACAGAGGCTGAATACATGGCTACTAGTTAGGCTGCATGTGAGGCCATTTGGATGTGGAAGATTCTAGTGGGATTGTTTGGTCAGAGGATGGATCCAACTGTGATCTACTGTGACAATTAGAGTTGCATCAAACTCTCTGAGAATCCAGTTTTTCATGACAGGTCCAAGCACATTGATATCCAGTATCACCACCTTCGAGACTGTGTGGTTAAGAGGATCATGTTGTTGCTGTATGTTTCGGCCGAGGAACAGGATGCATATATTTTAACAAAGACATTGTCAAAATGCAAGTACAAGTTCCACAGAGACAGGATTAGGATTATTGATAATCCCTTTCTTGTTGAGAGGGAGTGCTAAAAATAGCACTATTGTAAATAGCATTTCGGGATACCTTCCAATTTTAGTTAGTCCCTGAACTAAAATTGAGAAATAAACTTCGAATTTGATCTTAGCAGTTGTTTGTAAAATAATTAATTAATTCATCTTGAGTTAACTAGTTGTAGGAAATCAAACATGAAGTCTATGTGAAGACATGCAACAATTTATCCATTGATTGAGGAAGTTATCCCTTGATTAAAGGAGATCAGGATGATGTGTACTTTGAGTTGTAATTAGTTAGCTAAGTTATATGAGTTAAGTCCAGTTAGATTAGTTCAATTAGTTTGTTGAACTAATTGTGAGTTCAGTTAGTTAATGCGTGCATGCATGTAACTGCTGCACTTTAGATAACTGAATATTCTCTCATAAATAACTCATGCATGCCAGTTCAGTCAGAGACCAAGTTGAGATCAAGTGATGGGATAGTGTACTATCAATTGCAAGAATATTACTTGGAGGATATCTCTTGCATGAAGAAGGAATTCATTCCTTGGAGATTGCACAGTTACTTTTGAGTTTGATGGTTATGTGATGAGGCCAATTCACACAGGTGGCAGCATTGGACCCCAAGAGAAACTGCGCAAGGAAATAAGAGGCTTGGAGGTCTGAGGGAGGGCATATGTTGTGTCTATTCAGTCTGTGAGTTGTATTGTTTGATTGTGCTGAGAGTTAGATGGCTTGTGAAATGAAGCTTTGTGTAATATGAACATATGTCCACTTTTATGATATTACAGAGGTCGGGGTTTTAGGTTGAGGCTTTCCCCAGAGTATTCTTTTGTGTTCATGTGTGATTGCTTTCTCATTCTCAATTATATGTGTTCTATTTGATCTTGCTCATATTTGATTAAGCTTCTGTAAAGTTTGCGTAGAAGTAGATATTGTATTTTTCTTTAGTATATTGAATAATTTGTTCATCTACAGTGAGAAATTCTACATAGAGGTCTAGGCTATAGATGTGTTCTGATGTCTTTAAGCATAGGTGTTGTAGTTTTTTTCTAGCATTGCATTCCAGGGGTGATATCTTGTTCCACGTACATAAGTGCATTGGATTGTTCTCCACGTACCTTTGGGTATATCAGATGGTGCTCCACGCATGAAAATTATATGGGAATGCTCTCATTGTATGGTTATGCATTAGAAAACACTACTACAGACTGTGCTTCCACGTACCTCTGAGCATATTTTTTAATTTCCCACTAGGTTGCTTTCTTGCCTTAGATAATTGAGTCGGCCTCCTTGTACATTGTGATACATCGAACATAGCATTTAGGGATATTTCTTGCCCACACATAAATCCTTGGTTATCAAAGGTTTTATATTGTAGTTCGCAGTTGCTTGGTAAACCTTTATGTCTAGTTTCCCCTTTTTGATTTTTTTATTTTTGTTAATTTCTAAAATTTATTAAACCATCATGGAATAAAAACCCCCTCAACCCCGTCATTCGCATAGGATGTAAATATTTCCTCCTATTCTACTTGAGGCAATTCATAGACATCAAAAGAAGAAAAAGACAGAAAGTATTGAATCGGTACTTCGGGAGCTACCCCTTCTAGGCTTCCATCCGAAATTTATCAACTAGAATCATCTTTACAAACTAAACCTGAGATCAATTCACAATTAGATGGTGAGTCTAACACAGTTGAAATAGAAGCACATGAGGTTTTATTACCTGAGGTTATTGAACTTGAGTATCATGAATCAGAAGCATTATGACCTAAGGTACGTCAAAAAATTACTACACTTTTTACTTCAGGGTCTTCCTCTTCTCTTCCTTTATCTTTTACTCAACCACAACCCATATATCTTGGACCCGACAGTGAGAAACTTCCACTTGGTCTTGTGATTATTGAGGATATTCCTCAAGAAGAGCCTCAACCTTATACCCCTATTCATTTAAGAGGGATTCATCTCTATCAAGTCCCTCCTCCTCATACTCCCATACAAACTCCTTTACCCGATTCTTCTCTTTTCAACTCACCTTTGAGTTTCCCTCAAAAACCTTTGAGAAGTTCAAAAATGAATAAGTATGCTATGCTTTATCAACCCATATCTACCACCATGAATGAGATAACCAATGTTACAACTACTTCCATGTTTGTAACATCACCAAAAACACATTTGTATGGTGGCCCGTCTATCCCACATGGTTACCAATCCTCATCTAGTACCGTTTCTGGTGCAACATCCATTCCATGGACTTAACCCATGTCATCCTCTTTTGGAATACCATTTTTTACTTCTTTGATGAGTGCCACACAATATTCTCCTCTTCCTCCATCTCAACCTTAAGTGGAGAAGCAATCTGGTCCATATGTCAATGGATATGGGCATTTACAACAACCTACTCCACCTTACACTAGGTACCCTTCCCTTAAAGGGAAGTTGCCTCCATATTCCCCTTATTTATCAGTAGGGGGAATTTTTTGTTGGAATGCACTCATCTACTGATCAAACACCACAATATGGTGCTCTACCCTATTCGAGTCCTCCATTCCTTGGAATGGATGCCAACCCTTGGCATTCTACATTTCCCATACAACCTAGCTTTATTGTGAATCAAATTCATACTTCTCAACTTATTCTAGCTACATCTTAGATTCCTACTTGCCAACCTATTGTTCAATATGCTCAAGCTTTACCTCTAGTAAGTCAACCTTTATAGGCTTCACCTATAATTCAACCTATTCCACTAGTACCTGGGGCCTCTCAAGTCCCATTTACCCATCCTCTTCGAGGTGCCTTACAACCTACACCACTTCTTGGTCAGAATTTTCCTCAAATGCAAGTGAGTCAACCTGTACATGGTATGGCATAGCCACAACCTAGCCAACCTTATGTAGGGGTGATGCAAAATCTTACAGGGAAACCATATCAAGGTATTCCTCAAATCCTTACCAAGGTTGGAAAATTCAAACCCAATCGTTCAACCCTTTCAAGGATATCCTAGAGCTGGAAAAGTGGTTATGTTTATCTAGGCTACCAAAATCCTCCTTATCTAGGAGCTCAGATCCCAGTTGTTCAAGATATTCCATCTTTTGTAGGATACCCTCCACCAAACTTTAATAGGCAATTACCATTTATGGCAACCCTTGAATTTCTAAATCTAAGCTGGCTCACAAATGATCCCATTTTCCACTCTCCTTGGTGGTTGGTCATTCCTACGAAACTACCAAGCGATATCCCTAAGTTCAATGGAAATCCCGGAGAAGATCCATCTACGCATGTTATGAAATATCATTTAAAGTGCTCTTCAAACTCTTTAAATGATGAATTTGTTTGATTATGACTTTTCTAGTGGACACTTACTAGTATGAAACAAAGTGGTATATTGAGTTACCACGAGCTTCATTCAACAATTTCAGTGCCTTGGAAACCACATTCTTAACTCATTTTCAGTTTCCCATTCGCTATGAAACCGGGGGACGAACTTTTGAATTCTTTCAAAAAATATGATTCCACTCACATTTCTGATCATATTTATGAGTGGTGATGTCATCGTCATTTGGTAAAAAACCTTCATTCCTAATCAGTTATTAGCTGAATTTTTTATTAAGTCTTCGTTACCATCCATAACAAAAGACATTGCTAAAGGCAGAGTTGTGACCAAAGAGCAAGTATTTTCTCATGCCCAATATCTTGATCTCATTTATACCTAATTTGAAATGATGTATGATAAAATAACAAATGCTTTGTTACCTCAAAATATCGTTCCATAACCTCTCAGTAAATAATCACATGATGTTTATGGTATGATTGGTTCTGCTAGCTTACAATCAACAAGTAAACTATCTGGTTCATCTCCTATTGTGGTTTCCTAAAACCCATCCTCCATTACTCCTGTGATTACTACTTCTGAGATAAATGTTGTCCAATCCACAAAAGATAAATCCCAGTAACTAGGAAGTAATAAGAAAGGAGAAGGGAAAAATAAGAAAGATAACCCTCCATAGGAAAAACAAAATAACCAGTCTCCTGAAGAGAAACGAAAACCTCATTATCCTTGCTTAATCTATAATGAGGAAACATTTACCTAGGACTGTCCACATCAAACGGAAATAAGTCAATTCCTTAAATCATTGGGTGCAGCTATTGCGTTAGCATATCCCTTTCCTAATCAGGAGATACACATGGCTACACAGGATCTCACTTACTCTTCCTCAGTTATGATGCTTTCCTCCACCAAACAAAAAAATGACGTTATGGTGGCTACAATAAATAAGGACTATAGTAATTCGAATCCATCAACTGGTAAGGCTACTAATCAACCTATCGGTTCTCCCTCACCTTCTCCAGATCTTGCTCTGAATGTAGTTCCCACAGAATTAACTAATAAACCTCCCAAGGGAATTTTTCACAAATCCATGTTCAGTCCTCTTGCGAGAGATACACATAACTATAACATAGTTGATGATCTAGCTCAAGCTCCTTTAGCTATGTCAACTCTCAAGATTTTTAAGAATTGTCCCACCTAGAAGAAGGCTTTACTTATTGTAATTAGGGGCATTGATGCTTCGGATTCTAGCCTTGTAGTCTTTAATCGTGAAAACCGTATGCCCAAACTTCCAACACAAATGGATTTAATGATTCATGTTGTTGTACAAAGTAAAAACAACCATCACACAATTGTGGATGAAGGATCTTCGACCTGTATCATGTTGCTTTCTTGTTGGAAGGCCCTTGTCTCTCCACAACTCAACTAGTCACCTACTACTCTCAAAACCTTTGATGGAAGAGACTTCAAGCCTTATGAAATTTTGAGTTTGTTACTAGTAGAATTAGGTGGCAAGACAATGTCAATATAAGTTGAAGTTATAAATGAACCATTAGATTATAACCTTTTACTAGACCATAGATCGGTTTCCGTAATGGCTACTGTCATTTCGACCTATTTTAGAATGATTGCTTTCCCTCACCAGGGGATCATTGTGGCCATTTACCAACTCGCCTTCTTTTCCAATAATTCTTAAACTAATGGAAGTAACCCTCTTGTGGGTGAATTCCCACTACCTTATCAACATGTCGGGGTAGGATTGCTTAAATATTATTCCCCTATGGAAACATTTTTTTGTCCTCCTCCTCCTCCTTATCCCCTTCCTTCTCCCGACAACCCGAACTCGGTTTCCTTTATCAAGATGATCTCTTTTTGTACTACTCCATATAATCATTGGATAGTACTAGATGCTTCCAATATTGACACATTATGTGACCGCATGTCATTCAGAACTGTTGAGCTTGAGTATGAAGCTATCTATTAGACCTATTCAACACACTTTGATTTATCCTCTTCAATTAATTGGGTTAATCATTCTGTAGATTATGACTCATCTTCTGATCCTTTCTCTGGTATATTTTCTACTTATGAGAGAATCATGGAGATCATGATGTCGGATGATGCATCGTGGGATGATAATCATCATCATTACTCCTTTCCTGATACCTCAGAGGATAATTGATGAGGATCATCAATAGGTATGTCATAAGGGTCATAATTCCATCATCCAACTTTGGAATGATATCTTTCTCACATTTATTTACAATTTTTGTTATATTATGCTTAGTGGGAGGGGAGAAAGACGTGTTGCTATGTCAGGTGGCATAATATGTTTTAAATGTAGGAATTGGAGAAATTTTGAGTAAATTTCAATGCAGGAGCTTGGAGTAGACAACAGGGACAAATTCTAGGAGGTTGTCCACCTTCTTAACTCCTTCAATCAACTAAGATCACCACTTCATCTATCATCAACTTGAAGTCATTGACAACCAAGCATGATGAGGTCATTGTCAGCCAAGCTAGTGGAGTTCATTGTGTTTCTGTTCTGTATTTTTTAGGTTGAAGGAGTAAACACATAGGACAACATCAAAACCACTTTGGAAGCTGGGATCTAGCCCTGCCAGCTTCATAGAGGGATCTCTTTGTAAAATTTAGCTATGTTTTATGTAAAGTTTAGGCTAGTTATGACTGTACTGTTGTTTTGATTTTATTTTTTGGTTGATTAAACTATCATAATTCCATTGGGCTATGGAGTCTATAAATCAAACTAGATTTTGCATCAATTTTTAGAGGAGTTCTCACAGGGCAAGCTAGGTTTCACTATTTGGATCTTTTCAGAAATTTAAATGGATAGTGAAATAGAAGAAGTGTAAGGTTTTAGTAGAAATCAAGGAGAAATTAAGAATTCCTTGATTTGAATTCAGTGGAAAACATTAAAATTACCAACAACCAAAATAGGGTGCTCTAAGTAACAAATCCTATTTATCACAATTTCTGTTAAGTAATTCAGATATTCAGAATAACAAAGAAAGAAAAACAATGTTTAAACAAATAAACAGAAGGAACACATGACCATTTGGTACACCACATGAATTCTGTGAAAGGTCCATGTATTATTGATGCTCCATCACTTTGAAAATTTACAATATGTAGAGGAAATTACATTCAGAAATCAACCCTTAATACTTCAAACAGTGAAGTATTTATAGTAATAATTACAAAAATTATTTACAAAATCGTCGTCAAACCGACAACGTATTATTAGCCTAATTACAAACAATATGATTTATCTCTAGTAGAAAAATAGGCCACGTATACATATGGAAGGAAAGGTGGATCTGTTTTGATGGATTCAGTTGCTGAGTCAACTTGAAATTGTACTGCGTTGTTGAAATGAATATCATTTTGGTTGATGTGCTAGCTGCTATCTTACTGCTCCAAAATTACCTTTTTAATCTAGTAAATAGATTAGTTCTTCCCATCTCTTTTCATCTGGTATGGTCAATTTTATTACCCTTTGGTAAATTTTGTCTACCTCTGTGTACTTGGAAAAAGTTGATTTCACTGTAAAAATGTGTTTTACCTCATTCTGTACGTAGAAATCATTTGACATGGTTTCCAAAAATGCCTTTGCTACAATATTGCCCTTAATCCCATTGAATTTGATGCTGCTTCTAGCCATTTCTTTCATCTTCAGGACATAGTCTTCCTGAATGATCAATTTATCATTTATTACATAAATGCTGGGAAGTCCTTTCTGGATCAATGCTTCAATTATATTGGTAAAACTGTTTACTTTCAACTCAAATGTTTCACATCTTTCTTCCAACTGATCAACAAGGTTCCTCTTAGTCAAAACTTTCTTCACCTCTAAAATAGTGGCAATTCTGTCACTGATTCCTAATTCTTCAAGCTCATATTTTGACTTAGAATTCAGAAATCTGATAATGTTGGAGGCTTCTATGGGTGTTTCTCCAAGCTTCTCTCTTCCCTGCACAATGTTTTTAGTAGCTTTTTCTATCAACTCCTTATATTTTTTCATGACCAATGATGTCCAAGAGATCACTGGTTGTTGAATTCTTGCATCATCAAGTTTCTGCATTGCAAAACTAAACTTATCTGCTTGATAGTAAAGGGACATATAAATTAAAATAGAGGTGTAATTAAACACCTATTCTATAGGAAACTTTATAAACTACTCATGAATGTTGTCAGCTAAGAACTGATTGAAATTGAACACAATGGAAGGCTTGTTGTTTGTGGAAAATATGGGGAGGTCTCCTAAAATGGGATCATCTACCCACTGACTAGAATAATAACCTTAAATATAGGAAAGCTTGCATATAATTTGTTTGGCTTGATCAGGGAAGACGGAGGAAGGATATGGAGGATTCTTCTTTGGTAACTAGGTATTCTTAGGAAAGAAGAGCTCAACAGTTTTGGCTCTGGTAGCGAAATCAAGCTTTTGATAAAGTTGGGTGAGGGATTCTAAGGAGAAAGGAGTACTGTTTTCCACAGAGGGAGGCAACATTATTTGTTCTATGGACTCGGAAGTTATAGTGAAGAGAATTTCACCTGATAGGGCCATGATAGCTCTTTGAGCAGGTACATAGCATGCCTAAAACATTCTGGTAAACTCAGGGGCTTGGAATGTCAAGGGGAAGATGTAATGGTGAAGATTGGACTCCCAGAGCCCAATTTCATCATTTTTATCTGCATGATTGTCTTCTAACCAATAGTAAAATTCAATAAAATCACAGTCACACTCGGTGTCACTAATCTTGTAATCCCTATCGGCTAAAGGTATGTGATCTAAATCTACAGAGAGAGGGATTAATGGATTAACAGGCTTATCTTGGGTTTTTCTTTTGGGAGGCATGACAGTATTAGTGAAAGAGAAGGGAATTTGACAGAAGACCTTACTAGAAAACTATTTGGGTAACGAACTAGTTAAGGGAAGGAGAAAGGGAACTGTTAGTATCTGTGTTGGTTGGATCGCGTGAGATACTCTAGGAATGGTTGTTGTATAAAAACTATTGATTTTCAGAGGATAAGCAGTGAAAAGGGAGGAGAGCGATGGTTTCAATAGATTTTAAACAGTGGTGCGGAAGTTTCGTTGGAAATGACATGAGACCGTTAAGCTTGAACATTAACCCGAGAATTATGAATTAATGTGGAACGGTTATTTTCTCAGGAGTTCATTTAATTGGCTAACAGTTAGGTGACATGGCGGGAGGTGAGAGGTAGAAGAATCATGGTGGGGACACTTGTAAAGCGGGGGAAAATACAGGTAGTTTTAGAGGGGGTAGTGAGTGGTATGTGGTTTCGGCCTAGGGGGTGCGAAGTTAGGAGAAGCTACCATGTAAGGGAAGGGGCCCGGTGGGGAAAAGAGCTTTTCAGACCCCCCTGATAGTATAGGTAGGATGGAGAAGGTGTCTAAATATGATGAGGGCCATGGATGATGAGCGGGAGTAGATCCCAAAGTTCTGACCTCACTGTTAATAAACCATAAACAAAAAACCAAATTTTTCCATATGCGCTTTTTCATTTTCCTTTTTTTACTTAGGATAAAGATACAATATGAAATATATGTGGAAACCCTTTATCCTTATGGGCTTGTTTGTCCTTTTACCATATCTTTAAAACTTAGGATAAAAATGACATTGAGACATATTTTTCAAACCTTCTAATTTACCTACCCATAACTAAACTAACATTTTATTTTTTCTATAGGGTGCACTTCGACTAGAAAACCCACCTTATTTTATTTTATACAAAATAAAAAAACTATCTAAATTCTATCCCTTATTTCTCCTATTGATTCAGACTAAATAGTTGAATCAATTTGATTTTCTACCTAACCACTGATTTACCCAGATTAAATTGTTGCAAAAATCTTTATGGTCTAACATAATTTACAGAAATTTAAACAAGTTTAACCATGATTACACTGTATGATCAAACAACTAGCTAGATATTCTAGCATTTTGAACAAGATGCACACAATCTTTATTTTCAGTGATGAAGCAAAACTATCTATGAGTAGTGGCATTTAGACTTGCAACACTTTCAATATTGTTCCTTTTTTATTTTTCTTTCTTTTGGTGGCGTTCAATCTTCTCTTCTTTTCTCAATATTCTTGTTTTTTCTCTTTTTCCTTATTTATACCCTCTTTTCATTTTTTATTCACTTTTTTATTTTATTTGGAAACCAATAGTAGATTGACAAGTATTTACAATATAAGATCCCTAAGATACAATACTCAATTACCTTTAGATCCTATAAATTATAGGACACTAATAGTGGCTCTAGCTGGGGATGGCACTTTCCATGTGAGGTTCCAGGAACATTTGATCAGTAGCCTTGAGTGTTCTATTTCAACAATATTTACATTCGATTTCCTTTAATGTAGTACTTATGGTAACATATCAATTGAATCTTAGGGCCTTCTTTGCGGGCTTCAACTTCAGTTAATATGTTACCAATCAAAACAATAAAGACAATGATATTTACAATGATTAATGCTAGAAAAATTTCTATTGCTCAGAGAAATAGTGTTTTAGCATCGTATCGTTGACATGTCGACCAGGCATTTCTATCCCATCTAAAATTCTAAGAAAGAATGCATTATGCCCTTTGAAAGCTTAAATGACATAATGCCCCATCCATAGATTGTCAAATTTTCCATGCTTTCCTTTGTCCTCTCTTTTGGAATCCCACTTTAAAACTGTATCACCCAAGGTCAAATCATCTGCTTTTGTTCTTCTATTGAAAACCATTTTGATATTCTCCTGGATGACTTGAGCCTTATTATAGACTTCCTCCCTAGATTGCTGCAATTGGATTGTCTGATAAATTCTCCTTTGAATGTCATTTGGATCAACCTATAATTCCTTAATTATTTTCATGAATGGAACTCCAAAAGAGGATGGAAATGCAACATCCATTCCATAAACCAATTGATATGGTGACATACCAATTGATTTCTTGGTTGTGAGCCTATCAGCCCAAAGTTCGTTTATCAGCTTGTTGTGCCATGACTTTTTGTTGTCTGCTAACATCTTCTTAATAATATTTACCATAATTTTATTTGAAGATTCATCCAACCCATTACCCTGTGGGTAATAAGCAGTTGAATGTCCCAAAGTAATGTGATATTTGTTACATAAATCTATCATATTCTTAGATCTAAAAGTTGCAACATTGTCTATAATAAGCTTGTTTAGACAACCAAATCTAGACATGATATTGGTTTCTAAGAGTTTGATGATAACAACATTTGTGGCTAGTCTGTAAGGTGTGGCCTCAATCCATTTGGTGAAGTAGTTAGTAGCAGTGAGGATCCATTTATGTTGGGCAAAGGATGGCAGATGGATTTCTCCAATGAAATCCAATCCCCAATGTTTGAAAGGGCTTTCAACAAATATGGGTTTCAAAGGTAGAGGCAAAAGCTTCATTTTCCCTCAAAGATTTGGCATTTAGGGAAAGAGGTTACCTTCTTATGAAAATTTGGGAAAGGTGTAGGCGAGTAAAAACCATCTCTAAGGATCTTATTAGCAGTGGTTTTCCAATATAGATGGCCACCATAGTCACCTTCATGGAATTCCTGCATTGTTCTTTTTGCACCATCTCTCAATCGACACTTTAGTAGAATACCACCAACATCTTTCCAATATAAAACATTATCTATGATGAAAAATTTAACTTCTTTTGGCTTCAGAAATATAGCCTTTGATCATCCAATGTAGCTACAAATTTGATATCCAAAGCACTAAAGTTAGATTTAACCATCAATTTGGCTAATCCTCGTCCTTTTATAAGCTTGGTCAGCTTGATTTCCATGTTATACTCAAGAATGATGGCAATCCATTTGCCTATTTTTCCATCTGGTCCATTTTGTGTTAAAATATCCTTGACTATAGCATTTGGTACATAAGCAATTATGTGAGAATGAAGGATATATACTCTGAAACATTTAGTTTCTTTTATCAATGTGAAAGCCTATTTTTCCATTAATATTATATTTGAGTGCAACATCCCTTAAAGCCTTGTTAAAGAAAGTAATGGTATGTTCAAATCCCTGATATTTTTTTGTAAAAGGACAACTGCAATAGTATGTTCATAAGAAAATGAAAAAATTATAAAATCCATAGTAAAATCTGGACTGATTAGGACTGGTGCTTTTTTCAATGCTTGTTTAACTTGGTCAAATATAGCTTCAATGTTCCACCAAATTTCTGAATATCTTTTTAGCATGTTTGTTATGTTTCTGAGAAGTTCTCCAAGGTTAGGGATAAATCTTCTTGTAAAGTTTATTCTACCAATAAATGATTGAAGTTCCTTAATGTTTCTTGGATGATTGATTTTTTGGAATGGCTTCAATCCTTTTAGGATCAATTTTAATACCTTCCTTAGATATGACATGATTAAGAAGTTTTCCCTCTTCAAGGCCAAACATTGTTTTCTTAGGATTTAGTGAAATCCCAAACCTTCTACATTTCTCAAATACTCTTCTCAGTTGTAACAAACGTTCTTCATCAGTTTTAGAATATACAATGATGTCATCCAGATATATCACAATAAATCTGCTAATTTCATCAGCAAAAGCAATATCCATTACTCTTTGAAATGTGGCTCCAACGTTCACTAACCCAAATGGAATCTTCACATACATGAAGGTACCCAATGGAGTAGTAAAGGATGTTTTATCTTGATCATCTGGGTGGAATAAAACCTGATTATAACCTAAGAAACCATCTAATAAATAAATCCTAGAAGACCCAACTACCTTTTGTAGAATATGATCCATTTTAGGTAAAGGATAGCTGTCTTTTAGGGAGACTTTATTAAGGTTCCTAAAATCCATGCACAATCTGATTGTTGGGCCTCAAAATAGTCCTTATTCTCACTCCATTATTCACCAATACCTTCACATTACTTCCATATTACCTTCATGTCACCTCCATTCCACCTCCACATCATTACATTTACCTCATCATTGGGTTATAACTATGCTTTTACAAAGTTTATTAATTCTTAACATTTTAAAGTGGATTTATGGTTAAACTTTAGAAAATATTATGTTTATACTTATACCTAACAATTAGAATGAGTTTGTTGACATGTGTAGGTACAAAGGAAGCTTCCAAGGCATCCTTATGTGGCACTCTATGTTCAAATTCGAATTTGAGAAGATCATGAACCTCATGGAGAAGATCACGGACCTCATGGAGGAAATCATGGAGGATAGGGTTATGTGTCACCATTGGTTGAGAAATATGTGGGTCAAATGAGGGAATAGTGGATCTACATTTATGAGGTGGTTATCATAGTTTTTATATAAATAGGAGCACCTCCATTCCAAAAGGGGGATGACTCTTGGAGCATGTATCCAACTTATGATGGAATAGAATAAAGCTTCATTTACATAAATTTCCATACTATAGTTTTAGATATAAATTGTCTTAATGTAGTATATGAATTTATGGAATAGTTTGTCACTTTGTTCTTAAGAGAATTGAGCTCACTCTAAAAGGATCAAAGAAACATTTTATTTCATAATAGATCTTATTTCATTGCTTACATGTTTGAGGATTTGTTTGTGATTGGTGAATGAGTTTTAAATTAAAATCTTATCAGCATATGAGGGAACAACCAAGGGTCTAAGTTAGGCTCTCCCTCTATTTGATTTGCATGATAATTGGAATTCATTCTTTTGCTTTTAAGTTTCAAGTTATTTCATTTCTTATGCTTATGAATGAATCTTAGTTTAGTTTGGATTAGTATATGAGGGGACAGTCAAGGGACTAAGTTAGTCTCTCTCTCTATTTGAATCTGAACAACAATTAAATTAATTCTCTTGTCTTTATTTCAAGTTTCTAGTTTATGTAATCAATGATTTCTTTTCAATCTATAATACTGTAGGGAAGGACAACTAGGACCTCCTCAATTAGGAGCCTCTTCCCTTGCATATTATATTGAATCATAAATCATTTAGTTAGACATAGAGTTAGTTGCCTACTCCTGCATATATTTTGTTGGCATCATCACAAGCTTACGAGTTTCCCTGGTTGATAATTTAATGAAAGCAATTTAAGCAATTAAATTGCCCAACATTTTGGCGCCGTTGCCGGGGATGGTGCCAATGGATTAGGCATTAGTAATTTAATTCAGTTCTAGTATTTTTTTTTTTTATTTAGAAAAGCTAACTCATGTTGAAAGGATAACTTGGTGACAGCAAAATCTTAGTAACATGGGGAAGTTTACATAGGAGTTAGCTTTGAATCTCATTTTTAGCTGCATATACAAATCATGATAAATAGGATGCATAAATTTCAATCAATATTTTCATTATAAAAGCATTAAACTAATCCATTTATGGATAGGAGATCTAGAATGATGTTCAAGCATTTGGAGGGGAGTCAAGAGAATGAGGACTACATTGAAGATTGGTTTCAAAAGGTGACTAGGCCACAACATTCTTCCATTATTCAACAAATCCTAACATTTAATCCAAATTTGCAATTGATCTCTCATATCCTTGCAAACATTCAGGTATATTTTTCAATTTTGGATGTGAGCATGGACTTTGATCCGTAAATGTCTTTATTGAAAATACACTTGAAAATTAGAATAAAAATCTCTTTCTAAAAAGGGAGTAGGATAGAATAGGAAAATAAAACCAAGCTTGGAAGTTTTTTTAAAGTTTTTGATTTTTAAAATTTGATTTCATTTATTTCTTGGAAATTTTGGTGGTCCAGAAGAGCCACCTAATTCACTAACCATTGGCAAGAAGATCTACAATCAAAGGAATATTTGTGAAGAAGGAAAACAAGTGGAGATTATAAAGTTAAAATTTGAGGTTTGAAATCAAATTCTTCTTATATTTCTTTTCAAATTTCAGATTTCAATTACATAAAGAATCCATAAGTATGCTCTCCTCCTGTGCTTTGTGTGATCTGGAGGATCAGAAAAAGGATTTCATGTTAGTATATTTTTTATTGAAAAATATCAATATTTGTTTTTCTAAATAATAAAAATAAATAAAAACACAAAAACAAAAATGAGAATAAAGTAAACAAATAAAAATTCATGGAAGCCAAGGAAACAAATCGCTGAAAATGTTATGTGTGATTTTGAAAAAATAAAAGATAGTTGTGCATTGCTGTGATTTAAAAAAGAAAAAAACGAATTTCACTGTAGTTAACTGAACAGAGGCCAAATTCGCAGAGGTTAAAAACGTCATTTTTAAAATGAATTTTGTGACCAAATGAAAACAAATCTGAAAAATCTAAAACATGGGTTTTTCTCATAACGGGGTGAGTTATGTTAAGCGCAAAATATTTTTGCAAAATTCGTAACCATTTGAGAGATTTTCACGGTTCTCTGGAGTGTTATTTGTGAGGTTACATGAAAAAAAAAATGGTTTTTCAATTAAATGCAGCCAGCAGCCAAGGCCATGGCCATCCATTGGCTCAGCCACAGAGCTATGGCCAGCCACCCAGTAGTGTTGCCAAGCTGCAAAGAAAAAATCAATCAATAAATTTAAAAAAAATTGATAAAAAAATTTAATAATTAAATAACAAAAAAAATTAATTAAAAAAAAAAAAAATCTTACTACAAAGATGAGATTTTCTCCATGCTTACAACCTGCAACAAAAAAATATATAAAAAAATCATAAACATTTCCCAAGCTTTTATAGAATAAAAATTGGTTAAAGAATCCACTTTTTAGGCAAAAAGAATGAGTTCAAAATATATGAAAAATAATTTGCCAAATATTTTGGAATTCCATTTTCTAAAAAAACTTGGAAATGATAAATTCAAAAGATATGAAAAATAATTTGGCAAATATTTAGGAATTTCATTTTCCTAAGAATCTTGGAAATGATGAATTCAAAAGATATGAAAAATGATTTGGAAAATATTTTTGAATCATATTTCCTAAAAATCTTGGATTTAGATTGGCCACTTGTCAAGTTGTTGTTTCAATTTTCATTTTAGAATAATTTCCAAATTTCCATTAAATTCATAAATGTGACTTGTGATTTATTGGTAAGTCATTCAAATTACATAATGGAGGTCATGAGTTCAAATCTTGTAGGGATTGGTATTTGTTAATTATTCTTCAATTTTGATACAACATTAATTAAACAACAATTTTGCCACCACATGGCAACACAACATCGACCAATATTGCACATTCACTGCCACATCCTTCAACACATTGACTCATTTTTATACTGTGCAAACTCTCTCTGACATTCAAGCATTTGATATTTGTTCATGTGTAACGTTGTGGGTTGGTGATGTTATGGAATCTCTGACATTCAAGCATTTGATATTTGTTCATGTGTAATGTTGTGGGTTGGTGATGTTATGGAATATGGGCAAAGCACAGAAAATCACAACACGGTGAAACTTTTGACAAGGAGTAACAATTAGTTTTCATTCTAAATTTATTTTTATTTTTATTTTTATTTGATGCATCTGTATTAAACACCTTGCAATGATGCAAATTTTGGCAAATACAAGATCAAGGACGACATGTGAAATTCGATATCCTCGACGCAAATCATGAAACAATTTCCACTATGTTCGGGATTTGCATAATTGCAACAAAATTGAATTTTATTTAGAAAAGTTACATAAGAAGGGGGTTAACTATACTCATTTCATATTTGAAAATGGATTTGTAAAAAATCATGGAATTGGGCTAACTTATACATTTGATTTTATTTAAATCTGTTCCATTGGTGTTTAATTTTTTCATAAAAAACCAAGTAGAAATTGATCACTTTTGCTTGGATATATTTATGTTTTGTGAATGCCAAGTTTTTGCAGGTTTGCGTTAATCAGATGATCATTCAAGGAGTCTAATCTGTTGACAATTGGACTTCCAACAGATCAATTTTATGATGAATCATGTGAATAAGTCCATATTCATTACAACCAATATTTTCTTCCCTTTGTAAAATTGTAAATCCCAATGAGTCCTCAATGCAAGCCTTTCAAATGCTAGTATGCTTCTTTAGTTAATAGACATTCACCTCATTTCCATTTACATTCGCCATTATATTTCTACTCCTTTTCTATTCCATGTTTTCAAATAAAAACTTGATAAATTTTCCATTCTATTTTCCTTCACAGTCATTTTCTTGTCTATTTCACTAACCCGTAGCCCATGAATAAAGTCATTTAGCTCCCTTACAAAGCTGAGTCACCCCATTTTCCTTTTCTTCCAAATAAACCCTGCTTCAATGCAAATTTCCATCTACGGTCCTTCAAAATCATTATTTCATACTCGTGTCAGATGATGGAGGATTCCTTAAGGCCTCCCTTCTAACAAGTCTTGACCCATTGACCTCAGCACCTTATCTGGGATAAAGACTAGAGTCATTATTAGTACCTTGAGGCTTGTATGCCTTAATGACGAGCTCTCTCGCCAGCAATCATGGGAATACACCAATGTCCCTTGATCGTTGGATCTTGCAAGTGGCTCGACATCGGCTCATCTATTCACACTTCGCAAGATGTACTTAGGTACCTTGGCACTCATTGACATTAATGGTGAGTTTACCTTGCATTGGTTAATGACATTCATCAATGGTCGATAATCCAATGACTTATTTCCATGTTCGACATCGACACATTTATTCACATGGAAAGATTTGTGCCATCGAGTGTTGAAGACTTGAAGACCCAAATTTTGTAGCAGATGAAGACGATTTCCTTTCATTGTTTTTCAGTTTGACTTAAGGACAAGTCAATAAATAAGGCTGGGGGGGGGGAAATGTAATTTCTATATTTTGTATACCTTCCAAGCCTTATACATTTTCAGCCACATCTAGCAGTAGATTCCGAACATTCAACAGAAGATCCAACATCAGATTCTGCAGCAGATGCAGCAACAATAAAAGATTCACTTTTTCGATTTCATCTACCATTTTCACAACCAAGTAAAGAAGACTATGAACAACATTTTTGCAGCGACACGTGCACAACTTTCATCCATTTTTGGAAGGGTAAGTTAAGGTATGATATTTTCTAACTTTTAACCATTAAATTCCTTGAAAATTTAGAATAATAATTTTTGGAAAAACTTCACTCCCTTTCCTCATTTCACATAACTGCCAAAACCATCCATTTAAGGGGAAGGATACATTTAAATACATACTTTGTCACAATCATATAACATCCATATTCATATATCACATTTTAAAACCCACTTACATTCAAAATATATTACATAAGCATACAAATGGCTTTGTCAAAAGTATTTATAAGTTAATTGGATGCCAACACAATCATGGTTGTTACACAAGAACCAACCATGATGCATTCCAACAAAAATACTCTGCAAAAAAAAATAAAAAAATCACATTATCAATATGCAAAGATCATACATTAAAATTGAATGCAACAAAGAAAATATGGTTGAAACACAAGAACTAACCAAGTTGCAGTTCATCAAAAATGCTTTGCAAAAGTTAAGTAAATGATATCATGCAAAGTTTAAGCCAAGCTCAAGTATCAAAAAGTAATGTAATAGATTGCATGAGGACATGCAATATCTTCAGTTTGGGGGTATGTTGGGCCTCAAAATAGTCCTTATTCTCACTACATTATTCACCAATACCTTCACATTACTTCCATATTACCTTCATGTCACCTCCATTCCACCTCCACATCATTACATTTACCTCATCATTGGGCTATAACTATGATTTTCCAAAGTTTATTAATTCTTAACATTTTAAAGTGGATTTATGGTTAAACTTTAGAAAATAGTATGCTTATAGCTAAAAATTAGAATGAGTTTGTTGACATGTGTAGGTACAAAGGAAGCTTCCAAGGCATCTTTATGTGGCACTCTATGTTCAAATTCGAATTTGAGAAGATCATGAACCTCATGGAGAAGATCATGGACCTCATGGAGGATAGGGTTATGTGTCACCATTGGTTGAGAAATATGTGGGTCAAAGGAGGGAATAGTGGGTCTACATTTATGAGGTGGTTATCATAGTTTTTGTATAAATAGGAGCACCTCCTCCATTCCAAAAGGGGGAGGACTCTTGGAGCATGTATCCAACTCATGATGGAATAGAATAAAGCTTCATTTTACATAAATTTCCATACTATAGTTTTAGATATAAATTGTCTTAATGTAGTATATGAATTTATGGAATAGTTTGTCACTTTGTTCTTAAGAGAATTGAGCTCACTCTAAAAGGATCAAAGAAACATTTTATTTCATAATAGATCTTATTTCATTGCTTACATGTTTGAGGATTTGTTTTTGATTGGTGAATGAGTTTTAAATTAAAATCTTATCAGCATATGAGGGAACAACCAAGGGTCTAAGTTAGGCTCTACCTCTATTTGAATTGCATGATAATTGAAATTCATTCTTTTTCTTTTAAGTTTCAAATTATTTCATTTCTTATGCTTATGAATAAATCTTAGTTTAGTTTGGATCAGTATATGAGGGGACAATCAAGGGACTAAGTTAGTATCTCTCTCTATTTGAATCTGAACAACAATTAAATTCATTCTCTTACCTTTATTTCAAGTTTTTAGTTTTATGTAATCAATGATTTCTTTTCAATCTATAATACTATAGGGAAGCACAACCAGGACCTCCTCAATTAGGAGCCTCTTCCCTTGCATATTATATTGAATCATAAATCATTTAGTTAGACATAGAGTTAGTTTCCTACTCCTGCATATATTTTGTTGGCATCATCACAAGCTTACGAGTTTCCCTGGATGATAATTTAATGAAAGCAATTTAAGCAATTAAATTGCCCAACACTGATTTCACCTATTTTCTTCCTAGTTGGTACAATATTGGAAACCCATTTAGAGTACCTAAGACAAACTATGATTTTAGAGTCATATATTCTTTTAATTTCCTTCTCAATTAAAGGCACTAGAACTAGATTTATTCTTCGAAGTTTTTGTTTAAATGGTTTCTAATCTTCTTTAATTGGAAGTTTGTGTTGTGTAATCTTTGTATCATATGTTTTAAAATCTTCATAGATCTAAGAAAAAACATCACTAAATTCTTTGAATAAATCAATGCATTTTTGTTTTTCAGTAGTTGGGAGTGATTTGGGCAGTTTTATGATTTTCGGATCTTTTTCAATACCTAAATTACATTCTTAAACTACTGTTCTTGTGGGCTCAACATTGGCTTTTTTGCCGCATAATTGAAATCAAATATTTTTTCTAGTGGAACTAGACCTTTACGTAAAACATTATCTTTTAGCTAAAGTGTTTCAAACTCTTCTTTCTTTGGGTCTATATCAAGCAGTTCTAATTTATTTACAACTTTATCTATGGGTGTATTTACATATGATTTTTCTAATTTCCATTCTAGATTAGAATGTACAACTATTTGATCATCTACTTCGGATTCCAAATCAATACTATCATCATGAAATTCATCTTTAGATTGCAGAAAACTTTCAATTTGTTTATAATTTCCAAATACCTTTGAATACCTCATATTATTTGGCATAGCTGGTCGATGTTTTACTTCCACTATATAATCTCGATTAGGGTAAGGAATTTTACAGGAGCTCGCTGAAAAATCCAAATTATTTGGAATGATATTTTGATTTCGAGGAATTGTTGTTGGCTTGATGGGGCTTGGCCCAAGTTTGGATTTAATTAGCCAAACAAATCCCTATACTACTGGCCCTTTCGGCAATAGTCTACTGAACGCGGATTGAGGTCTCACCCGAAGTAGTATGGGGGGATGCTAGAATCAAGTTTCTACACCCTTGAGATGTCTGAGGGGTCGACTTAGGCCAACTAGGAATGACTTCGCATAAGTCACTTTGCGCACTCTCCTATCCTGCGAGGCCTTCGCGCCTTGTTATAATCGCCTTCGCACAGCTCTAATCAGGGGTTGAGGTGATTTCGTGCTACTAAGGTAGCGACTTGCACTCTTTCCCTAAGATACAATGCAGATCTTACTTATCTTCTTATAATTGTTAGTTAACTTCATGTAAACAGATACTTATCTTATATTCGCTTATTTAACATATTCGTATAAGTTCACACAACAAATAAACAGTAAAATTGCAATTCATACCCTATATACTTCAATGCATAAAAAGGAAAAAGATACATAGAATGATAAGAAACTTCTCTTTATTATTTTCTCCAATGGTCTCAGACTCGACTCACCCTGCGCACTTAGCTGAAGGGGTTCACACACTCAGGTGCAGACTACTAGGCCTCTGTGCACTCAGCTGCAGAGCCTTTTCCTAATCGACGACCCAAAGACTTGACTTTACACTTCAACTTAGACTCAATGCCTCATCTTCTCTTAGATTATTAGATGTCTCTTTACAACTTAGAGCCTCACTCTTATTTATACAATCCCATGGTCCGGATACCATGGGTAGAACTCTCAAGCTGACATTACATTACAAAAGTAAGGGCTGACAACCCTATGACTCAATTACAACTTCGCACTCTGCATCCACAAATCGCAGTGTATTTACATTGAACTTATTCAAAAATTGGGCTTTAAGCCCCAAAACATGCCTTGGGGGATCCCGCGCCCAATAGGCCCCCAGCACAAACATCGTGACTCACCCTCAAGTCACTCTGTCGGTGTGAATATCTCTGAGCAGATACCTCCGAACTCTACTCAGACCATTGCAAGATCGGCAATGCACTGTGCAGCTGCCTGTTGTACTTCATGGATGCACTAGTTAGATGGTCAAGTCGCCTATGTAGAGCTTCAACAGACTACCATTTACTTTTCCTGGAAATAGTTCACCATTCAGTTTCACCAACTACACCACGCCACCATCTGTGACTTCCTTAATAACATATGGTCCCATCCAATGCATTTGGAGTTTCCTCAGGAATTTATCGAACTTTCTATCGTATAACAACACCAAATCATTCACCTTAAATGTGCGTAACTTGATATGTCAACCATGCCATGGATTTTCACGTTGCTTTTGTACCTACTGATGAAATCTTTCCAAAAACCGTTCTTCTTTGAGTTCCTCTAGTTGCGCGAGCCTCTCCTCTAGGACTCCATGGTCTGTCATACCAGTGAGCGTTGTTATTCGTAGAATAGGCACTATATACTCCATTGGCATTACGGCTTCCATTCCATAGACCAGCCTAAAATGCATCTGTCCCCTTAGTTTCTTGCGTGTAGTCCTATAAGCCCATAATACTATGGGGACATGCAGGTCCCATTCGTTTCGCTGCTCATTGCATACTTTTGTCCGCGCAATGTCTAACACTTTATTTAATGCTTCTACAGTCCCGTTATCCTATGGGTGATACAGTGTACTTTTCTGATGTTAAGCCTGAAACTCTTCTGTCAGTGCGCTAATCGTTTCATTCAGGAAATGTGTACTGTGATCGCTCATCAAGATCTTCAGATAGCCAAATCGTGTCAGGACATGTTCAAACAAGAACTTTGTAGCCGTCGTGGCCATGCAATATTTTACTAGCTGTGCTTCAACCCAACTCGTCAGGTATTCTGTCGCGGAAATAATATATCTCACGCCTGTCTTTCCTTGCAGTTTGATAGGTCCTACAAAGTTGCCCACTTTTCAAAGGGTTGCAACGTCATTTGCGGATTCAAAGGCATCTCGTCCCTCTGCAATGGCTTGCCCATTCTTTGACATACATCACATCCCTTGCAATGTGCTTTTGAGTCCTGATGAAGGGTCGACCACCACAACCCCGCACAGAGAATATTTGCGCGGTCACTCTCCCTGCATAATGACCTCCCGTGGGACCACCATGAGCATCCGCAAGGACACTACTTTGTTCAAACTCTGGTACATACCTTGTTCAGTGCTCCACACACTTCGTTAAAGACTTCCGCATGGATAATCGTCTGTGCACTTGTTCTTTATATGCTCTGTCGTTCCAACTTGAGGAGACGTTTGTGCATTTGTCCCCGCAACACATGCTTACTAACTGTATTTCCCCTCGCGAAGTTTATGTGCATCTGCGCATGTTGTTTACCATATGCCTGTATCCACATGGACAGATGCACATGTGAACCATCCCTACCATTGTATCTATCTTCCAACCACCCTATAGGCTTCCCAAACCATCTTCACATCATCCTCCTACATGCACGTTATTCATCAAATTTTCCTTTGTGCATACCCCACAACCTCGCAGGCGTAGTGCGCAGTACCCAATTCAAGGCCTGCAAATGTTGTTTTCCCGATACCTCCCTTTCAAATCAATCCAGGAAAGCATCTACCTCACCTAATCCATCATAAGTAGGAAAATCTCTCACTTCTGTTGATACACATTGCAGGGATCTTGTCATCATGTTATAGTTTAACGTGGTTACCTCGTGTAACTAGTTCTGCCATTGCTCTATCTCCTCATCCGAATTTGAAGTGCAGGAGCTCTCGCACTCCCATGAAATTTGCCCATCCATGGTAGGATTTACCCAATCTTTCTCCCATGCAGTTATCTTGTAGATGCAGTCGAAATCGTCGTCACTTTCATAGTCGTGCACTGGCTCTATGTAGCGTGATCCTTCAGCAGGGTCCAAGGGTATAACTACATGCAGAGACTTCTTCTCAAAAATCATGTTGCACTTCTTTAGATTAATCACCCCATTCATGTCAGTGGCCCAATCAATTCTTAAGAGCACAGGGTAGGGATTGTTGTCATCAACAATCTCTATCACTTCAAAGTTTGCTAGCATGCTCACTCTCTCAATATCCATTGTGATTCCCTGCAATCGCCCCAAGGGTATTATCTCTTTTTGGTTCGCCATTTGCAGTTGAATAGGAGACCATTATAGCATAGGCCTCCCCATGCTCTCCCATGTCTGGTTCAACAAAATGTTCGCATCCAATCCTATATCTATAATTACTTGGTCCATTTCATATTCTCCAATCTGCACAATTAACCTCATTTCTCTCCCTATCCTAGTCTTATGCTTTCCAATCTTTCGGACTACATGCGGTTCTCCTTGCACGGTCCCAGCACATATTTTAATGAGTTCCTGTAATCCATTTACAACCTTACTGTCACATAGTCACTTCATACATGTTTCTAGGATGTGAGCATCGATGGGTCTATTTTCGGCTCCAGCCTATCTTTGTTTCTTGAAGTGAAGGCATTAGTGAAGCTCTTCTTAGCTTCCATAAAAGTTTCCCAAGTGTGCTCCAAATCAAACTCCGCTTCCTTTGCTAGAGCTTTGCGAACCCAAGTACATTCTTTGGGCTGTTTTCCTTTATCATCTCCCATCATAATTCCACTTCAGAGCATAATATTGATGTTTGGATTGTCCTGGCGTGGCTGAGACCTCATCATTTGCAGGTTCTGAGTTGGGGGAGGTGGTAGTGCTCCCTTGTTGCATATCCTAGCTATCAGCGTAGGATAATCTTCCATATCATGATTAAACAAGGTACAGTACAGACATGATGGACACGTCAGATTCATACAATCGTGAGCATAATGTCCTAGCCCTCCACAATTGTAGCATATTAACTGTTCGTGACCTCTTCCAGGTCCTCCTCCACCTCGGCCTCGTCTGAGCCCCTGGAATCTAGTTCGCGCCATCCCTGCACCCTGGTCTAGGGGCCGCGTTTGAGCCTGAACCTTGTAGGTGGGAGTTCTATCCATCATTAGCTCATAACTTCTAGATGTGCGCTCATCGTGTCCCACCGATCTACAGAAATTACAAAACAATTGTTGCAAATTCTTCATGTACTTCTATAATAGATGGCAGTTGTCCATAGCATGCTTTCCACCTATTTGACAAATCGCGCACTGCAGAGTAGGGGCTGCACTCGGTCCTACTTGTGCTTCCAATCTTAATGACATTGGTCTTCCTCCTGTGAGGTAATTTGTGAACACTGAGTAGTGGTTCTTGTCATGACCCTAACCTTTGCATTTCACACACCACACCTCTTCACATGCTTCTAGTCAAATTTTCCTGTCCTGTTTCAGACTCTGCATCTCAAGGAATATGTTTTTCAACTATGCGTGGATCTACTGAAATCCCAAGTTAGGATCCTATATTGGGGTCTCGTGCAGTCTCATTGCGATCTCTAAAGCTTCTACCCAAGTCGTTAACCTCTACTGTGACAGTGCGTTCCTCAAATGTGGTGTCAGTGATGCTAAAAAGCATTCACGGTGCTATCCATCTGTCAAAGTCACATTAGCTTTGCGAATTGTACACCTCAACCTCTAATTCAGCTCCCACAGAGTCTCACTCGGTAGCATCGTGATCTCCTTGAACTTGATGATGGACTGCGACTCTAACTTTAGTCTGCTAAATTCTTTAGTTAGTGCAGCTTGGATAGCCGTGATTCCCGCATTAGGATTATCACTTGAGTGCTTAATGTACCAGGTCAGCGCACGGTCCTATAGAGTGCTAACCAACATTTTTTTCTTGATATTATCATATGTAACTCCCTGCGCTTCCCATATGACCTTTACAATGAACCAAAACTGGTCTAGCTCTTCATTTCCCAATCCCTTGAACATAGGCAACTTTATCGAGATGCCAATGTTAAAATGCGGTGGTGGCAGAGGTTGTATGAGTGAAGATGAAGGCTATGGGATGAAGCTGACGATGGTGTGGGTGGAGGTGGTATGCACGGAATCCTATGTATTATCAAATGAATCGCACTTCACGGAGAGACCCTCGCGAGCTCTTCCTCATCCCCTCGAGGAGGTGAAATCAAGAGGCTAGTCTCTAGTCCTTCGTTTTTGTAAATTTTCACACTTCGCGCAGCCTTGAACATCAATGTAACTGCATAATCTGCTTCTCACACAATAGCATTTTAATCCAAGTGTTAAGAGAATTTATGTACTTACCTCACGGTCCTTTGAGAAAGCGTTGCTCTACCTCACTATAGCTGACTGAAGTGTCTACTGCGAACTCAGTAATGAATCCTCCTATAATATGATCGAGCCAGTGATCAACAGCATGCGTGATCTTATCCTCTGATGCTTCCAATCTGCACACCAAATCTGGGGTCCACACGATATGACCATCGAGCTTCCATCTTCCTTGGCTATCTGCTAGCTTCGCGATCCACTCGTACAACTCAATAGGGAAAGATGCGAAGAAAATTTCATGGATCTCTATGTACAGGTAGCAGTCTAACCACTCTTCCTTTGATATTCGTAGATTCCTGTTCTCCTGCGCTGCGAACTCATGAATTTTCTTGTCCAACCAGCCTCCAATTTCCTTCTTAGTTGGATTCCAGTGATGCAACATCAAACATCTCTATGCAGATTCCAGTCCTAGCAATAGAACCATTTGTTGGCTTGATGGGGCTTGACCCAGGTTCGGAGTTAATTAGCCAAACAAATCCTTGTACTACTGACCCTTTCAGCGACAGCTTGCTGAGCACGGACTGAGGTCTCACATGAAGTAGTATGGGGGGATGTTGGAACCAAGTTTCTGCACCCCTGATATTTCTGAGGGATCGACTTAGTCCAACTAGGAATGACTTCGCACAGGTCACTTTGTGCCCTCTCCTATCTTGCGAGGCCTTCGCACTCTATTATAATCACCTTCGCGCAACCCTAATCAGGGGTTGAGGTGATTTCATGCTGCTAAGGCAGTGATCTATGCTCTTCCCCTAAGATACATTGCGGATCTTACTTATCTTCTTATAACTATTAGTTAACTTCACGTAAAGAGATACTTATCTTATATTCGCTTACGCAACAAATAAACAATAAAATTGCAATTCATACCCAATATACTTCAATGCATAAAAAGGAAAAAGATACACAAAATGATAAGAAACTTCTCTTTATTATTTTCTCCAATGGTCACAGACTCCACTCACCTTGTGCACTAAGTTGCAGGGGTCCGGGCACTCAGATGCAGACTACTAGGCCTCTACGCACTCAGCTACAGAGCCTTTTCCTATTCTACACCCAAAGACTCAACTTTACACTTCAACTTAGACTCAATGCCTCATCTTCTCTTAGATTGCTAGATGTCTCTTTACGACTTAGATCCTCACTCTTATTTATACAATCCCATGGTCTGCGGACCATGGGTAGAACTCTCAAGCCAACATTACATTACAAAAGTAAGGGTAGACAACCTTATGACTCAATTACAACTTCATGCTCCGCGCCCACAAATTGCAGAGTCTTTACATCAGAATTAGTCAAAACTTGGGCTTTAAGCCCCAAAAATTGCCTCGGGGGATCCCACGCCCAACAATTGCAGAAAGGTCATATTCAAGAAAACTCTCTAGAAAGTCAACCACAACATTTCTGTATTCTCTCATTCTAGGGCATTTGGCTAAATACTCCCCTTTAATTTGTTTTATAATTAACTCAATGTCCCATTGAATGGAGATTCTTTTGGCACCTAATTGTTTCAACAAAAGAAATCCTAATATAAGGGCTTCATATTCTTCTATGTTATTGGTACATTGGAAATTAAGCCTGTATGAGTGACCCTCAACATGATTGTTTCCTATGTTAACCACCCAAATTCCTACTCTAGAACCATCTTTGCTACAAGAGCCATCAAAGCTCATGTTCTAAAGAGGTTCAAGAGGAGTATTTGGTTCTATTGTTTGTGTTTGGGTTGGGTCTGTTTTAGAAATTTCAATTTCAACATTGATCACCTAAGTGTTGATATCTCCATCATTGTAAAGAATGAAAGAGTCTAAATTTGAGTGGACATAATAAAGAGGATAGTTGTGAGGTTTCTCCTAACTACTCACCATGAATTTCATCAAGTTTTCCCTATATAATATTCTTTGCTGCCCAAACATTGGTATGGTGACAAAGGTCATATCCATCTGTAGGGTTCCTTGTAATTTTGCTCCCCATGAGCGTGACAACAACATGCCACACTTATGGGGAATATCTGCAACCACTATATCCATTACAATACCTTTTGTTGGGATTTTTCATTAAGTAACACACAGGTCTTTGATGAGACCTAGACATCTTACTTTACTAGAATCAAAGGAATATAAGTCTTTATAAGGTCTGGTAATGTCAAGTGCTAATTTCTCGATGACAACTTTAGGAATTAAGTTGTGGAAACCTCATGAATCTAACATAACATTATGGAGGATCTTATCAAGAATATTTAGGCTAACATAGAGTGGAGGAACACCCCCTTCCTATGGTTTTCCCTCAACTTCTAGTCCAAAGAAGAGTTCAGGCTGATCATCATTCAGATTTACATAGTCTGTATTTTCCCCTATGTTTAGAGATTTCATTATCTGGGGTCTGTAGATGTTTTTGTTCATTAAATTTGTGAGAGGAATAGGGATTTTCAATTTTCCTAATTCATTCTCAATGTTGAGAGATGTTTGAATCTTAATCAAGTTGGGAAGTTCAGATTGATTTGTGATTTGTTTTGTTATAAGTTCTTCTTTTTGACTAGTGGTTGGGATATCTATTTGAGTAGTTTTAGAAACACTATCAACTATCTTCTTGACAATAATTTCCACTTTCTTTTTACCAGAATTATCCAAAGTTTTCTTAGGAAGGCTCTCTGTGGTTTTCCTAGGATTAATTTTAAAGAATTTTTTAGCATGATTATCAGATTTTTTGGTGTTGAGAGTAACTGAATTCTCTTTTGTCCAAAGGCTATATTTCCTATGGACTTCCATGATGGAATTTTCAAAACCTTGTTTATATTCATCTGATTCTTTTCAGAATCTAGTTCAGTTTGAGCTAGGAGAAAAAGTTCTTGCTCCTCCTGATTGAGGAAAAATGTTTCATCATCATTGATTCCCATCAGATTTATTTTATTATCGTCCAACTCTTCAACAATATTACCCTCATCATTAGTGTAGTTCTCCTGAAAAAGAGGCCGAACATGTTGGTCTCGACTCTTTTGTTCTCTTTGTTTGATTTGGGGAAAATTTCTCCTAAAGTTTCAGTTTCTATTTTGAGGAGCATTTTGGTTCTCTCTCATTTGAGTTTGGTCATTTATGTTTAATCTTGGCGTCACCTGATTCACTACTCTCACTAGGTTGCCAATTTTATGATCAAAGGCAGAAGTGGAAGGTTATTATTTAATGGTAACCGTGCATTTTGATTTTAGTTTGTCCTTCTTAGCTAAAATGTTAGCTTCGACTTTTATGGCATTGGCTTGCATTTCTTCCAAATTTGTCGAGTCTCTCTCTCTAAGTTGATATTCCATGTCTACATCAAAACCATTCGGAAAAGAAATTAAAGCTAGGAGGGAGGGCTTGATGTATTTTGGAATGGCATTGTAAACAATATTAAATCATTCACAATATTTTTCCACACTTTTATTTGGCTTTCTTTTCAGTCTTTCATATTCATTTAGGAGTTGAAGTGGATTTTTCTTGATCTCCCATGTAGATAAAAAAGTTTAATGGAATGCATCAAGGTTAGCTATACTTTTTTCAAGTAAACTCCTAAGCCATTTTTTGACATCACCTCCTAAACTTTGAGAAAACAATCTCATTTTTACATTAGATTCATCTACTTCTTGAAGGTCAAACACATCATTCATTCTATCCGCACGATGCTGAGAAGTATGAGAACCATTGTTATCAAAGGTCACAATTTTAGATTGGTAATCTCCAGCCATAACATTTAGCTAGTTTGGTAACACCAAAGGTGCATACCTACCTGCCATAACTGGTCTGGAAGATTGATTAGAATATGGACCTGAGGTAGGTGTAGTTGTGATACCTATAGGGATAGTAGGAATAATAGTTTATGATATCACATATGAAAAAGTAGAGACTATAGAATATTGAATAGGACTAGGAGGTTGTAGATGAAAAAATTTGGAAGATTGGGTGGATAAAGAGGTTGCTACAACTGTTAAAGAAGAAAATTCAATAGATTGTTGAATATAATCTTCTTTAATAGCTTGATCCAAAACTAAAACTAGACCATGTAATTTATCAAATTGTTGTAGGGATTCTGTAGGAATTTATAGGGTAAGTTCCTCAGAAAGAATACCAAAAGGACACCGCTCACAACCAGATCACAGATCAATACACCAGTATTTTTGACGTGGTTAAAACCCTCAAAGAGGGAAACAGTCCACGGCCTGTCCCAACGTGGGTACTACAGGCAATTTATTAATCAAAGAATGAAAATTTACATAAGGTTCTCTCATGCACGGATTACCCGAACAATGACCCTCCATGCGCTTTAAATAGAACTCATGGACCAATCGGGTGTCAAGCCACGGATCAAGTGTCGGTAATACCGAGGAGAGAATGAACTGTCGGATCACTACATATCGTGACCGTCGAATTGTAAGTTACAAAATGTACAACGGTAAAGAAACACACTTTACCTAACTCTATACCTAACTCTACACTAGACCAAGTTGAACTTAACTATATCCTATGTGTCGGAATATCCTAACATCCCCCCTTAAGAACAACTTGGGATAGGATTGAAGGATTTACAAATATGACACAATAGGAGAAGGAAGGAGGCACTAGAGCCTATCCCCCCTTAGTGACAACTTCCTGAACTCCAAGCATATATCGAAGTTTAGTGAACTTCGCCTCTGTGAGAGCCTTTGTGAAGATGTCTGCAACCTGATCATCTGTTGGACAATATTGCACTTCAAGAACATGGTCATGAATGAGCTTTCTGATGAAGTGCATGTGTAGTTCAATGTGTTTGCTGTGCTGATGCTGGACTGGATCTTTGCATAGCTGAATGGCACTTTGATTATCACACCAAAGTGTGGTTGGATGCTGCTGCTCAAAGCCAAACTCTGATAAGATCTGACGAAGCCACAAGGCTTCCTTACTAGCTTCCACGGCACCACGATACTCTGCTTCTGCTGATGAAAGAGAAATGGTAGCCTGTTTCTTACAAGCCCATGTAATAGGTCTTGAACCAAGAGTGAAGACATAACCGACAGTAGACTTCCGATCATCAGGGTCACCAGCCCAATCAGAATCAGTGAAACCAACTAACAGAGGAGCTGCTTTGGCACTGTAATGAATCCCAAACTGTACTGTACCTCGAACATAACGAAGTATTCTTTTAGCTGCTTTCCAATGACTTTCACGGGGGTTTTGCATAAAACGAGCAACAAGGCCAACAACAAAGGAAAGATCAGGACGAGTATGGGTTAAATACAAGATTTTTCCTACAAGTTGACGGTATAAGGTAGCATCAACTTCAGGAGAAGTACAAGAGACTGAAAGTTTGACTCCAGACTGAAAGGGAGAAGGGGCTGGCTTACAGTCTTCCATGTGAAAATGACGAAGAATATCACAAGCATACTTAGACTGGGAAAGGAAAATACCCTCCTTGGATTGCAAGACTTGAAGATCGAGAAAATAGTGTAAGTGTCCTAAGTCTGTCATTTCAAATTTCTTTTTAAGGCTGGACTTCACATGGTTTATAAGGTTGGGATCACTACCAGTAAGAATAAGATCATCAACATAAAGAACAAGGATGATAAGAGAGTTGCCCACTTTCTTGGTGTAGACAGTATTGTCAGAATGACACCTAGAAAAGCCAGATTCTAAAAGAAAGCTATCCATTTTGGCATACCAAGCCCGAGGAGCTTGCTTGAGGCCATAAAGGGATTTCTTAAGGAGACAAACAAGGCTGGAGTCTGTTTGTATGAAGCCAATGGGTTGTTCCATATAGATTTCTTCCTGCAAGTCCCCATGCAAGAAGGCAGATTTAACATCCATCTGATGGACTTCCCATTTTAAAGAGGTAGCAAGGGAAAGAACAAGGCGGATAGAGTTCATTTTGGCAACAGGGGAGAAGGTTTCAGTGTAGTCAATGCCTTCAACCTGTGAAAAGCCCTTAGCAACGAGACGAGCTTTATGTTTATCAACTTTCCCATCTGGTCCATACTTGGTTCTGTAAACCCATTTACATCTAACAAGTTTGCATCCCTTTGGTAGAGGAACAAGATCCCATGTATCATTTGTCATCAATGAATGATATTCTTCATTCATAGCTGCTTCCCAATGTGGATGGCCTGAAGCTTCTGCAAAAGTGTCAGGATCATGATTTACTGGAGCTTGAGCCAGTAAAGAAGAGGCTCTTTCAAACTGAGAACGTGTACGTCGCTGATCTGTAGGATCACCGGCAAGATCACCTGCTGCATCCCGAGTAGCACGGACCCATCTTGGAAGTTGAGGATCCTGAGAAGGTGGGGGAGGATTATCATCCTCGCTTTCATCATCTGAAGAAGAAATGTTTTCAAAAGTAGAAGAGATAGGAAGAGGTGGCACATCCGCCGGACTAGGCTCGCAGGCCGATTTATTTTCATTAAATTTTACATCTCTCTAATGATAACATTTTTGGACTTAAATGGAATAAGTCTATAACTTTTTACATCTTCAGAATATCCAACAAAAGTACATTTCTCGCTCTTGGGTTCTAAAGCTTTATGCTTTTCATCTGGAATATGGGCCCATGCTTCACTTCCAAACACACGAAAGTGACTTACATCTGGTTTAATGGAACTCCAAGCTTCTTCTGGAGTGATATTCTCTAGAACCTTAGTAGGAGTGCGATTGATTATATAATTTGCACAATTAATTGCTTCGGCCCAAAAACTAAGACTGAGTCCTTTAGATTGCAGCATACAATTAGCCATTTCCTTTAAGGTGCGATTTTTCCTTTCAGCTACACCATTTTGTTGTGGAGTGTATGGAACAGTATGTTGCATTTGAATTCCATTTTCGGTGCAAAAGTTGATGAATGTGTTTTTAACATATTCTCCACCATTATCAGTTCTTAGCTTAAGAATTTGATGTCCAGATTGTTTTTCAACAAAGGCTTTGAAGGCCAAAAACGTGTTAAATACTTCGCTCTTGAGTTTTAAGAAGTATACCCAAGTGCGTCTAGAGAAATCATCAATGAAAGTTAAGAAGTACTTGCAGCCAGAGAATGAAGCAACAGGAAGAGGACCACATAAATCACTGTGCACAAGCTGTAAAGGGGCTGAGGCGTGCCAAGAGGCACGTTTGTCAAAACTGTCCCGATGATGTTTTCCGAGTACACATCCGGAACAAACACCATCTCTGCAAGATACCATAGGAAGACCTGTCACCATATTTTCTTTACATAGATGCTGAAGGGAGCGATAGTTTAAGTGACCAAATCGCTCATGCCAAAGTTTGCTCACTTCATCATTATGAGCAACAAATACTGAGGGAAGATTTGATGACCCAAAGTTGTGAAACTTATACAACCTTGTGGAATCATCAGCAAGACCAGTAGCTAGAATCTGTTTAGGATCTTTTAGATCCTTGATTACAACATCATGAGGTGAAAATTCAACAATTTTACCTTCACCTGAATGAGTTATCTGATAGACAGATAGAAGGTTGCAGGATAAGGTTGGAACACATAATACATCATTAAACTGACCATTGTCTAGATGAACAGTTCCAGTCCCTACAACATTAAGAGATCTATCATCACCAACATATATATTTTTGGTGTTACAATCATTTAAAGAAGAAAACATGGCTTGGTTTTTGGCCATGTGATAAGAGGCTCCAGAATCAATGAGCCACTCATGAGAATGAGAAGAAGAAGAAGATACATTTAATGCATAACCAGACTGAGATGATTGACAACGACATGCAGAAAGTGCCATTCCGGAAGTTGAAGTTGAAGTAGGCTCCACATGGATGTTATGTTTCTTCATTGCGGCTTCCAAGGCTTCCATCTTCTTAAAGCATTTAGATTCTAAGTGGCCATCTCGATTACAAAAGTTACAATGTCTATCAGTCTTCTTCCATTTGTTTTTATTGGTCTTATCATTTTGCTGAAATGATCTTTCATTTTGAGGCTGAGTTGGTTTAGGACCATTCTTTTGAGGATATGACTTCTTAGGATTCTTTGAATTTGGTTGCTGCTGGGCGGCTAACGCTTTCGTGGAAGAGTTTCCAAGATTAAGAAGACCAAGGTGTAAGAGTTTTTCTTGTTCTCTTATTAAGGAATCACAAAAGGAGTCAAAGGAAGGGGCCTTGTAGTCTTTTCCTTGACAAATGAAAGCTTCCCTTGTAGAATGGAAAGTGGAAACAAATACAGAGTAGGCTGGTCCCAACTTAGTAAGGATGGAATAAATAAGGTTACCATCTTCTTTCTTAACTTTAACACCTTCCAAGAGATATCTAAGGGTCTTGAATTTGGACAAGAAATCTTCAATGCAAAAAAAATTATTAGGATCCAAAGTAAGTAACTCATTTTCAAGTTGATGGGCTCTAATTTCATTTTTAATCCCAAAAACTTTAGCGAGTTTTTCTAATGCTTCATGAGGAGTCTCAAGTTCTGCAATGTGGAATCTAAGATCAGGAGAAATAGACATCCCTATCAAACCACGTGCTTGATCTTGTCTATTTTCCCATTTTGCAGCCTTGTCTTCATCTTTTGGTTTCTTCTATTGGTCTGTGGCTATTCTGAAGAGACCTTTACTTCTAAGTAAATCTTCCATGTAGGCTACCCATTGGAAGTAGTTAGTGCTGTCAAGAATGACTTGGCATGGACTTTCCATTTTTTAAAAAAACCTGAAGCTGAAGATGCTGAAAGTAAGTGTTCCAATGGATAGATCTCGAAAAAATAGGCGGTTTTAAAAAAAACGGTTCTAAAAAAGGCTTCCGGATGAAGAAGTTATGGCTTTTTGAAAAAACATTGTTGACGTTGCCGGCAAAGTGCGCGAATGTGCGGGAATGAAAAAATCCGCCCCCACAAAATGGAGACTTAAACCCAAGACCTCTACTCTCTTAAAATAGCTTTGAACCAATTGATCTATATGAAAAATTTGAGAGAGAGAGAGAGAGAGAGAGAGGGGGGGGGGGGGGGGGGGCCTTGGTTTGCGTGCTTGCCTTGAGAAAGCTCTTTTTCCCTACAAAACACAAAACACAAAACCCAACACGAATATGCAAAGAAAAACGAACCTTGCGGCTCGAAGTTAGCTTTAGCCAAAAAACTAGAAATTTAAAAAAAATCTCAAAGTTAGCTTTAGCCGAAAAACTAAATATTTTTCTCAATGTTTCTGATTTTCCGAGATCACACTAAGGTGCAGGGAAAAGAGCATACGTATGAGAAAAATCCTTCCTTTCTGTTTCTGATTTGCCCAGATCGCACAGAGTCGCAGGGCAAAGAGCATACGCAGAAATGAAAGGTATAGATCCGGTTAAAAAAAAGGCTAAATAAACCAAAACCGAAATAAGCAGAGAGAAAATAACAGTAAACTGCAAAAAACACTGTATACCTCCCAATCTGAAAAATGACGCAGCTAGGGCTACCGGAAACCTTTTCGCGTGAAACGAAAGGGCTTCCTCACTGGAACAGATGCTCCGAACACAACAGAGTAGTCCTCTCGGCCCGAAAGCAGTCAGAAATAGCAGATCTAGGAAACGACAGCCGCATGCAGTTCTACCGGCTTCAGATTTGGATCACCAACAGACGCGGCCCTCAAATAGCTCTGATACCATGTAGGAATTTACAGGGTAAGTTCCTCAGAAAGAATACCAAAAGGACACCGCTCACAACTAGATCACAGATCAATACACCAGTATTTTTGACGTGGTTAAAACCCTCAAAGAGGGAAACAGTCCACGGCCTGTCCCAACGTGGGTACTACAGGCAATTTATTAATCAAAGAATGAAAATTTACATAAGCTTCTCTCATGCACAGATTACCCGAACAATGACCCTCCATGCGCTTTAAATAGAACTCATGGACCAATCGGGTGTCAAGCCACGGATCAAGTGTCGGTAATACCGAGGAGAGAATGAACCGTCGGATCACTACATATCGTGACCGTCGGATTGTAAGTTACAAAATGGACAACGGTAAAGAAACACACTTTACCTAACTCTATACCTAACTCTACACTAGACCAAGTTGAACTTAACTATATCCTATGTGTCGGAATATCCTAACAGATTCTAGGTCAATATCTATTTCAAGAAGCTAGGTTTGGGGTATGTATGGTTGCAGTAGGGATTTATCAATGACAGACTAATTGACAAAAGTATTAGATTTTGATCTAAACAAACTATGTTGGAAAGGAAAATCAAAATCTATATCCTGAATAGTTTCAAATTTCTCAGGAAGAGAGTTGGACATTTACAAAGGACTATTCTTAGGAAGAGAATCGAATCTAGACAAAGGACTATTACTACCCTGAATTTATATAAGACTTTTCTTTATCGCCAATTTCTCTAGATTATCTACAAATTCAATAGGGTTGGGATTAGGGTGAGCTCTAGTGAAAATTCTTTTGGGAGCCAGGTCTATTAAAAATCATCACACAACTAAAAATCAAAATTAGCGACACACTAAAATATATACAAAATAACAACCTCGGATCATGTATTCCATAATGATATATAAGTTTCAAGTTATAGAAATATTGATTAGATACTAGGAAATAGTGACTTTTCAATCTAAAGAGTTCTTGTCCCTAGTATTGTCATTGTTGTACCTTAAGAAACCAATTTCTTGGATGTGTTGAAATTGTGATTAAGACATTAATGATTACAATGATTGTCACTTGTTTTTCATTTAATTGTATGTTGTGTTCTCAAATGAAGGACCTGAGAGACTTGGTTTTTAACCCTCAATACTTAAGTGACATGAAAATATTAGAATTCCATTTGATTGCTGAATATAAATGATAAATGAGGAAAGCTTGAAGAAGTCAGAGACAATATGCTATTTTACATAGAATCTACTATCTGTGACACTTGGAGAAGTTAAAGATAATACGTTGTCTTACATAGAAACTACTATTTGTAACTTAGAAGAATTGCAGAGGTAATAACTTCAAGTATAGGAGTGATCTTTTAAGGGATTTTAACTTCATTTACATAAGAAAATAAAGACCTACAACTTCATTACCATACTTAAAGGAAGAAAACATATGATGACACATAGTAGAGAAGTCACAAAATCATACCCAAAAATGTGTGGAAAACTTCTGATTCTTTCATTAATCAACAGTTGTATAAGGAATACAGTGGCCTAGTATCCAGGTTCTCCAAAGTTCGAACCCCTTCTCTGTAAATTTTTCTCTTTTTATACATTATAAGACAACTGGTGATCACCAAAACTGTCAAACTACTTAACTATTCTCCTAAGTGTCTAAAGTGAGAGTTATTACAAAATATTACATAGAGGAAAAAAGACACCTCATAAATAAAATAACAAGAAGTAACCGAATTTAGAAAAATGATGATGATTGTTCACTTTCAGATTTGTTGCTTGGCTATTGATGAAGTTTCTTTGTAGATGCTTTAATAATGATTAAACTAATTTAATCATAAAAAACTATATTTGACAAAACCCCATGTGTGGACCTGGGCCCACATATGTATTAGGAGTGTTTTGATTGGCCAAAACACAAGGAAAATTGACCAATCACCGACCCTTTGAAGTTTTGATCATCTCCCTCTAATTTTGATTATTTTGCTTAAACAACAGAATCGGCTAATTTACGCAGAACATAGTTTACCACGGAACTGAAAAGGATTAACAATTTGGTTCATAAACCTTGTCGAGTCTGACTTAGCTGTACGTGAACCGTCCAATCACTCATTCAATAAATGGTCTGATCCTTCAGAACTCACAAGAATTTAAACTTGTTTGAACTAAACCTTATCAAGTTTGCTTTTTCAATGCTCCTTTGACTCCCATACAAACCCGATAGGAAATATAAGCTACCAATTAATCATCTATCGGGTCCGATTTTAGCAATAAAATTTGATTACTTTTCCACCCAATATCCATCGGATCCAGTCTCTTTCGATGGATGGATGAGATTGGCTTGGACTTTAGTGAACTAAACTGTATTTCATATGCCATTGCATCTGATTAGTTTCCCACCTGATTTTCATCGGATCTGTGGCTTGTTGATCGGACGTACCATATATTCTTATGGGTTCACATTCAAAATCTGTCCCATCAATCAAACAAAAAACTTTATTTCATTTAAACTTTGCAAGGGTAAAGAATATATGGGAGCTTCATTGAGGTTGAACCCTCACAGTAATTTTAGGCCACACATTGTGGTCAACCATGCTATCGTCACAGTTAACTATGGGGGTTGAGATTTAATTAATCTTTGTGCTCATTTCTTCCTTGCAACACACCTCATCAAACTAATCAAGTTATCGCTTTATCACGCCTCTTGAACCTGCATGACCTTTAGACAATGGTTTGATTTTTCATTTTTTCTTTTTTCTTTCATTTTGTGATAAAACTAAAAATAAGACTTAAATAATAATGGAAGCTACAACATCTAGCTCGACCTGGGGATAGTGATTTACCACAGAAGCACTAAGAACCACAGATCAGTGCCTTCACCTCGGGCATGGAGTCATATATTGCATAACCAATTCAATTCTATGGCATTTGTACACTGAATCCACTCTGGTATCTACCATGATAGGATGCTTGTGATTTGATAGCAAAGTGTTGAGAATCGTAGATCAGTAGCCTTAGTTGGGCATGGAGTCCAAAATTCTAAAAACCCTAAAATTTGAAAGACTTAAACCTAACATTCTCGAAATCTGAAATCTCTACAAACTGGTTTCCAACTAGGACAGTCACCCTTATTTATCAGCTAAAATTAAAATAAAGAACTGCAACTAGAAACCAAATGCTCAACACCTGAGCTTATTTATGTAAAGGTTCCTACCTATGTACATGACTGATCTCAATCAGGTGAAGTCAATCTTCTAATGGTACCAGGTTAGAATTTGAGTGCCTGATCTAGAACCATTCTGCCATTGAATTTTGAAAATACAATTCATCTTGAACAGAAAATAAACTATGCATCAGGGTAGCTCACAACAAAAATTAGGAATATATCCACGAAATGGTATGTGTAGGCTGCTAATAAATTTCTCCACATAATCTACCACAGGATCTTCAAAAGTATAAGGAAAAATATGGTCCTGATCAGCTCCAAAAAAGAAAGTCTCTATGTATGAAGGTTCTTGGTTGAATAAACCTTCTATTGGGATAATATGCTCAATAGAACAATCAACAACATATTTAAGAAAATGGTCTATGTAACTTTTATGTCTCCACTTTTTGTCTTTGAGCTTTGATTGAAAATAATTTGTAATTATGCCCTTAGGAAATAAAAGAAAAATTTTCACATCACTATATGACATATGGCTAACTTCAAATAGATTGTTTACCTCTGATCCATGGGCACCATTGTGTTCTTCAATGCAATGATATACAATCTCTTTATCAGCTTTCTTTTTACATAAGATAGCCTCTTTTTCTATAATAAATGACTCAACATATTGTTGTTTGACATTTCTCACTTGCTCATTTTCTTCTCTATGTCCAACACCCAATTGATGAACTCGAAGACCTTCATCCTATTCCTCATCTGAACCATTTTTGTTATAAATAGGAGGACCATAAAATTTAACAAAATAGGATCTCTGGGGATTTATTTGCAACTTAATTATTTCTCCCTCTTCTCAACTACTGGGCTGAAATTCCTAATGCATGTTTGAACTTTTCTCCATTTGAATGCTCCCTTGATTTGCTTGGAACAGGGTCAACCAATTCTCTGCTTGTGAGGTTATTGAAGAATTTTTTTTTTTTAACTTTTCTGAATCATTTTGAGAAAATGATAGTTCTTTGCTTTCAGAGATTTTCCCATAATTAATTTGGCTATAACCTCTCTGAATGCTTGATATATTATCAACATAATCATTAGTTTCTTCAGCAGGATTATCATGAGCTTTTAAAATTTCTTTAGAATCATAATATTTACAACAACCTTAAAAAAGAAACTTGTGTGAATAAGAAGTCCTACAAAAAGAATTAAACACTAAATGGAAATATTTCAAAGATGAAATGATTGAATGAGGCATAGACCTATACCAAACACTAGCTTCTTGGTCCAAAGAAAACAAAACAACTTCATCTTCACATCTTCATGAATGATACTCTGCTGCTCCATACATTCATGAAACTCTTGCAGGTGCTGAACCGGATCTTCATATTCATTTCCACTGAATCTTGGAAGATACTCATTCCACTCATGAAATGTAGGCATATGATGAGGATAGCCAGTGATCCCAGAAAAATATAGTGGGCTAAATTTATTGGCTAAGAATGCAAGGATAGCCATTAAATCCCAGAAAATAAAACTCCAAAGTGAAGATCATAGGTGTGAATGTACAACCAACTGTTGAAACTTGTCACCCTCTAGAATCAACTTCAAACTTAATAAACCCAGGGAAAAGTGTTCTTATTCAATTGTTTTGTAGGCTATGGTTCTTGTTCTTGTGGAGTCACATTTTGGAGCCAGAGTTATTGCTTTTGTTCAAAACAACCAAATATTTCCTCCTCACTAAACAACCATAGGAAAATATTGAAAAACTAGGGAAAAGTGTTCTTGTCTTCTCTCCCCGGCAGTGGTGCCAATTAATGTTGAACCTTAAGAAACCAATTTCCTAGCTGTGTAGAAATTATGCTTGAGACATTAATGATTACAATGATTGTCACTTGTTTGTCATTTAATTGTATGTTGTGTTCTCAAATGAAGGACCTGTGAGACTTGGTCTTTTACCCTCAATACTTAGGTGACATGAAAATATTAGAATGCCATTTGATTGCTGAACATAAATGATAAATGAGGAAAGCTTGAAGAATTCAGAGACAATATTCTATTTTACACATAATCTACTATCTATGACACTTGGAGAAGTTAAAGATAATATGTCGTCTTACACAGGAACTACTATCTATAACTTAGAAGAATTGTAGAGGTTAGAACTTCAAGTATAGGAGCACTCTTTTAAGGGATTTTAACTTCATTTACATAAGAAAATAAAGACTCGCAACTTCATTACCATACTTAAAGGAAGAAAAGATATGATGACACATAGAAGAGAAGTCACAAAATCATACCCAACAATGTGTGGAAAACTTTTGATTCTTTCATTAATCAACAGTTGTATCAGGAATACAGTGGCCTAGTATCTAGGTTCTCCAAAGTTCGATCCCATTCTCTGTAAATTTTTCTCTTTTTCTACATTATAAGACAGTTGGTGATCACCAAAACTGTGAAACTACTTAAATATTCTCCTAATTGTCTAAAGTGAGAGTTATTACAGAATATTACATAGAGGATAAAAGACACCTCGTAAATAAAATAACAAGAAGTAACAGAATTTTGAAAAATGATGATGATTGTTTCCTTTCAAATTTGTTGCTTGGTTTTTGATGAAGTTTCTATGTAGATGCTTTAATAACGATTAAACTATTTTAATCATAATAAAATGTATCTGACAAAACCTCGTGTGTGGACTTGGGCCCACATATGTATCGGGAGTGTTTTGATTGGCCAAAACATAAGGAAACCCAACCAATCACTGACACTTTGAATTTTTGATCATCTCCCTCTAATTTTGATTATTTTTCTTAAACAATGGAATCAACTAATTTACGTGGAGCATAGTTTACCACGGAACTGAAAAGGATTAACAATCTGGTTCATAAACTTGTCGAGTCCGCCTTAGCTGTACGTGAACCATCTGATCACTCATTCAATAAATGGTTCGATCCTTCGGAACTCATGAGACTTTAAACTTGTTTGAAATAAACCTTATCGAGTCTGCTTTTTCAATGCCCCTTTGACTCCCATATAGACATGATAGGAAATATAAACTGCCAATTAATGATCTACCGGGTCCGATTTTAGTGATAAAATCCAATTACCTTTCCACCCGATATCCGTTGGATCCCATGTCTTTCAATGGATGGCTGAGATTGGCCCGGAATTCAACGAATTAAACTGTAATTCATATGCCATTGCATCCGATTAGTTACCCACCCAATTTTCGTCAGATCTGTGGCCTATTGATCGGATGGCCCATATCTTCTCGCGGGTTCACATTCAAAAGTTGTCTCGTCAATCAAACAAAACACTTTATTTCTTTTAAACTTTGCGGGGGTAAAGAATATACGGGAGCTTCATTGAGGTTGAACCCCCATAGTAATTTCATGCCACACATTGTGGTCAACCATGCTAATGTCACGGTCAACTGCGGGGTTTGAGATTTAATTGATCTTCGTGCTCATTTCTTCCCTACAACACACCTCATCAAACTCATCAAGCTATCGCTTGATCGCACCTCTTGAACCTGCATGATCTTTAGACAATGGTTTGATTTTTCATTTTTCATTTTTTTTATTTTTCTTTCATTTTGTGATAAAACTAAAAATAAGACTTAAATAACAATGGAAGCTACAACACTTGCCACTATGTTGTCATTCTTTATTTTTGAGGTTAAGGTAGTAAACACATAGGACAACATCAAAATCACTTTGGAAGCTAGGATCTAGCCCTATCAGCTTCAGAGATGGATCTCTCTGTAAAATTTAGCTATGTTTTATGTAAATTTTAGGCTATTTATGAATGTATTGTTGTTTTGATTTGATTGTTTGGTTGATTAAAATGTCATAATTCCATTGGCCTATGGAGTCTATAAATTAAACTAGATTTTACATCAATTTTTAGAGGATTTCTCACAGGGCAAGATAGGTTGCAAAATTTGGATCTTTTCATAAATTTAAATGGATTGTGAAATAGTAGAAGTGTAAGGTTTCAGTAGAAATCAAGGAGCCGTTAAGAATTCTTTGATTTGACTTTAGTGGAAAACATTAAAATTAACAACAACCAAAATAGGGTGCTCTGAGTAACAAATCCTATTTATCACAGTTTTTGTTAAGTATTCAGATATTCAGAATAATAGAGAAAGAAACACAATTTTTAAACAAATAAAGAGAAGGAACACATCACCATTTGTTACGCCACATGAATCCTATGAAAGGTCCTTGTATTATTGATGCTCCAACACTTTGAAAATTTACAATATGCAGAGGAAATTACATTCAGAAATCATCCCTTAGTACTTCAAATAGTGAAGTATTTATATTGATAATTACATTTTTTTTTACAAAATCGTTGTCAAACGGACAGTGTATTATTAGCATTACAAACAATATGATTTATCTCTGGTGTAAAAATAGGCCATGTATACACCTGGAAGGAAGGGTGGCTCTGTTTTGATGGAATTGGTTGTTGAGTCAACCTGAAACTGTGTTGCATTGCTGAACTGACTGTCGTGCTAGCTGATGGGCTAGCCACTATCTTACTTCTCCCGAATTACCTTTTTAATCTAGTAAATCGATTATTTCTTCCCATCTCTTTTCATCTAGTATGGTCAATTTTATTACCCTCTAGTAATTTTGTTTGCCTCTATGTACTTGGAAAAAGTTGGTTTCATTGTAAAAATGGGTTTTACCTCATTCTGTATGTAGAAATCATTTGACATGGCTTCCAAAAATGCCTTTGTTCTCATACTGCCCTTAATCCCACTGAATTTGATGCTTCTTCTGGCCATTTCTTTCATCTTCAGGACATAGTCTTCCTAAGTGATCAATTTATCATTTATTACATAAATGTTGTGTAGTACTTTCTGGATCAATGCTTCAATTCTTTTGGTAAACCTATTTACTACCAGCTCCAATGTTTCACATATTTATTCCAACTGATCAATAAGATTCCTCTTAGTCAAAACTTTCTTCACCTCTAAAATAGTGGCAATTATGTCACTGATTCCTAATTCTTCAAGCTCGTATTTTGACTTAGAATTCAGGAATTTGATAATGTTGGAGGCTTGTGTGGGCATTTCTCCAAGCTTCTCCCTTCCCTGCATAATGGTTTCTGTAGCTTTTTCTGTCAACCCCATTTTTTCTTTCATGACCAATGATGTCCAAAATATCATTGGCAGCTAATTTCCTGCATCATCAAGTTTCTGCATTGTAAAACTGAACTTATCTACCTGGTATTAAAGGGAGATATAAATTAAAATAGAGGTTTAATTACACACCTGCTATGTAGGAAAATTTATAAACTGCCCATGAATGTTGTCAACCAAGAATTGTCTGAAATTGAACACAATGGAAGGCTTGTTGTCTGTGGAAAATATGGAAAGGAATCCTGAAATGGGCTCATCTATCCACTTATTAGAGTAATAACCTAAAATATAGGAAATCATGGATATAATTTGTTTGGCTTGAGCACGGAAGATGGAGGAAGGATATGGAGGATTCATCTTAGGTAACTGGGCATTTGCAGGCAAGAAGATCTCAAATATTTTAGCTCTGGTAGCAAAATCTAGCTTTTGATAAATCTAGGTGAGGGATTTTAAGGAGAAAGGAGTACTATTTTCCACAGAGGGAGCCAATATTATTTGGTCTATGGAATGGGAAATTATACTGAAGAGAATGTCACTTGATGGGGCCATGATAACTCTTTGAGCAGTCACATAGTATGCCTAACACTTTCTGGTAAACTCAAGGGCTTGGAATGTCAAGGGGAAGATGTAATGGGGAAGACTGGACTCCCAGAGCCCAATTTCATCAGTTTTATTTGCATGCTTTTCTTCTAACCAACAATATAATTCAAGAAAATCACAGTCACATTTAGTTTTACTAATCCTATAATCCCTATTAGCTAAAGGTATGTGATATAAATCTATAGAGGGAGGGATTAATGGATTAGCAGGCTTATCTTGGGTTGTTCTTTTCAGAGGCATGACTGTATTAGTGAAAGAAAAAAGAATTTGACACAAGACCTTACTAGAAAATTATTTGGGTAATGAACTGTCAAGGGAAGGAGAGAGGGAAATGTCAGTATTTGTGTTGGTTTGTGCACGAGATGCTCTGGGAATGGTCATTGTATAAGATCTATTTATTTACAAAGGATAAGTAGTGAAAAGGAAGGAGAGAGATGGTTTCAATAGATTTTAAACAGTGCTGTGAAAGTTCTGTTGAAAATGGTGTGGGACCGTTAAGCCTGAACGGTAATCCACAAATTGTGAATTAATGTGGGACAGTTCTTTTGTCGAGAGTGCATTTAATTGGCTAACTGTTAGGTGATGTGGCAGGAGGTGAGAGGCAGAGGAGTTGTATTGGGGATGCGGTAAAGTGGGGAAAGATAGGCGGTTTTAGAGGGGGTAGCGAGTGGTATGTGGTTTTTCCCCGAGGGGGTGGAAATTCGGGAGAAGTTTCCACGTAAGGGAAGGGATCCAACAGGGAAAACAAATTTTCAGACCCGCCTCGGTAGTAAAGGCAGGATGGAGAGGGGGGACTGAATGCGGATGAGGATCGTGGATGATGAGCGGGAGAGTATCCGAAAGTTCTAACCGCACCATTAATTAACCATAAACGACAAACCAAATTTGTCCATACGTTCTTTTGCATTTGCCTTTTTTGACTTAGGATAAAGAAACAATATGAAATATATGTAGAAACACTTTATCCTTGTGCTTTTGTTTGTCTTTTTACCATATCATTAAAACTTAGGATAAAAATGACATCGGGACATATTTTTCAAACCTTCTAATTTACCTAGCCATAACTAAACTAACATTTTATTTTTTCTATAGGGTGCACTTAGACTAGAAAACCCACCTTATTTTCTTTTATACAAACTAAAAAAAGGTCTAAATTCTATCCCTTATTTCTCCTGTTGATTTAGATTGAACAATTGAATCAATGTCATTTTATACCTAACTACTGATTTACACAGATTAAACTATTGGGCAAATCTTTATTCTCTAACCTAATTTATAGAAATTTAAACAAATTTAACCATGATTACACTGTATGATCAAACAAGTAGCTAGATTTTTTGGCATTTTGAACATGCTGCACACAATCTTTATTTTTCAGTGATGAAGCAAAACTATCTATGAGTAGTGGAATTTAGACTTGCGACACTTTCAATATTATTCCTTTTTTATTTTTCTTTCTTTTGGTGGGGTTCAATCTTTTCTTCTTTTTTAAATATTCTTGTTTTTTTCTCATTTTCCTTATTTATACCCTCTTTTCATTTTTTATTTTATTTTTTCTTTTATTTGGAAATCATTGGCAAATTGACAAGTATTTACAATATAAGATCCTTGAGATACAATATTTAATTACCTTGAGATCATATAAATTATAGGACCCTAAAACAAGGAAAATCTAGATCCACCTTTCTCGAGTTTTGGGATACAAACCTCTCTATTTTCTAGGGAGTTGTTGGTAGCTACGCTTTTGTATAAATAAGCATGCCAAAGAGCTCTACAAGATTCAAACTTTGTTTTCATATAAGAAGCTATTTAGCTCAAGCACTTGTTACTGCTATTTTTCACTTGTTATGTGATATATTTAACATTTCTACAATGATAATGAGAAGTTTCTTATTGATCCATCACCGAGTTAGTTCATAGGGATGAGGATCTTGGGTTTGGGCACAAACCCAGTAGCTTAGGTCCCCATTTTGTATTGATATTCCTTTTTAGCTTAGGATGTTTGTTAGTTGCTTCATTTTATTAGAATTTAATACCTCAAAAATCCTATGACTATTGCCTCTATCTCATCTCCCTCATGCGAGGTTGACTAGAGGAATCTACAATCTTTGCCCAAAAAAAATATGTTGATGATTTCTTGTTTATGATTTATTGGAAAAAGGTGTACGTTACTTATATTGTTTTGCATATAATTGTTGTAGCTTAGAAGTCGATTCATTGCATAGATCATAGCTTTTGGCATAAGTTAGTGTTGTAGTGGCTACAACCACCCTCCAAAATATTTACCTTAGCCTCGATTTGGAGCCTCCCTACCAACCATCCTTAGCAGCATGTCTTGCTCTATTAAGTACATTGGATTTAGCTGAGTTTCAGTGGCTTGCCAGCCTGTGCATGTCAACTTGCTTGTCTCCCACCATAGGTTGCCATTTCAGACTTAGGTAATTTTATGGCTGAGATGTTTGATAAAAAATTGTACAATTGTGGAGGGGAACCAACATTCCCTCCATTGTGCAATCCTGTTGGGCTCCAGAATTGTGCAATCTAGCCAAGAAGCCTTCCCTAAGGAAATTGCGCAATCCAGCCCAACATTGGGCTTCAGCCCAGAAAATGCACAATTCTGGGGGGTAGTGACCTGCTGACCCCAGAAATTGTGCAATGCCTGAGGGACAACCAATATTTCTCAGCCCAGAAATTGTGCAAATCCCTTTCATAGGCTTGCATACTGCTACATGTGACTTCAGGTTGACCAGTTCCCTTCGGGACTGAGAAATCCTGATTCGCATGCATGGTCTTCTTTTCTCGAAATAGAAAAAGACGTCCCTATGTTTTAGGGAACTATTTTTAGTAGTTGTAGGTTACATGCAAAGATCGTTTTAGAAACTTCCCTCCAAGTGCCGCTTTTTCCTAGATTTGTAGCATGAGCATCATAAGCCTCTCCCTTATCGAACTTATTTATTCAATGCTGTAGAGCTCATTTCTCACATCAATCTTGGAGCTCTGATATCCCACATCACATCTAGGAGTCTTCAGTACATTCATCTCAAATTTTTCCAAGTAAGTCTGCTTTTCATGTCATTTACTAATTTTCTATTGCTTTTTGTACTTCACTATGTATGAATGTTGTTTGCTTAATTTTTTTGAATGCCTGCTGTCATTTTAATGCATGTTAGCTTGTAGAAGCATTGTTTCAAGTTTTTCATTGCATCTCACTACTATCACATGCATGAAACTGTTTCTGCACTTATGGTTGCCGTTGTGGCGACTCGCTTCACACACATTCTTGATTTCCCTTTTTCTGAATCTTTCACCCACTGTTTGCATACATGATCATTCACTCTTGTTTACACTTAGCTTCACCATGCATTCAAAGCTTCTCATGTTTTAAGTCACCCATCGGCAGGTCTAGGATGCCTCAGCCTAGACCTTGCCTTTGCCCAGACATAAATGTGCATTTTCGAGAGTGAAGGCTCTACCTTCCTCCCAAAAATTGAGAAAACCTAGCCAAGCATTGACCTCAAGGCTTGAACTGTGCAATTCTCAAAGGTAGTGCCCTGCTGACCCAAAATATTTCCCAATGCAGTCCTTGGGCTTGCATGCCCTTGTTGACTAAAACTATGCATTGTGTAGTTTCAGTCCTTAGCAGACCAAGCTGGACTGTGCATTGCGCAGTTCCAATAGTCATACAACCTCTTGAAAACTTGAAATGTGCCTTGCGCAATTTTGGCTATCAGTTTCCCAGCCTCCTGATGAAAATTGTGCAATCTTTACTATCAATCACCCAGGTGTGTTGCATGTCAGTCCTCAATTTTTTTTTGGTTTTCAACTGATAGATTTCTTTCCATGAGTGTCACTATGTATCTAGGTATAGCAGGTGTTCATCCGTCTCTCAATAATATAGGTACAATGGCCTCCAAGAGAGCAAGGTCAAAGGACACCGTTGGAAGTGCAACTGGAGATGCAGTTGAACAAGTGTCTATGAGCTTTCCCATTTACAAAGACACCAAGTTGTTCATAGACAGGGACATCAATATAAAATGGCAGGACATCAATGACACATTCTCAAGGACATTTGAGGAATATCTGGAAGATTGCATGGTTTATGTCAACATCCACAAGTCTGGCTTGTACCAGATTACATGTAGGTATCCCGCATTTCCATGCATGGACATGATACATTGGATTGTCTCGCACACTAACCCTGAGACAATGACATTCAACAGTGTCAATGGGACCGAGATTTCTACCTTTAGGGTGAAGGACTTTCAGTAGATTTATCACTTATCATAGCCAGTGATTACAATGGAGAAACCCTTCAACAAACCCAGCAATAGCGCAAACTCCAGATATATCTTGAAGAGTTGGGTGAAAGAGCCAAAAAGGTTCAGGACAACACCCAACCTAGTTTACAAGATGAAGATACTATGGAAGGCATATTAGTACTTGGTCATCTTTTCATGCCACTTATACGGCCAAGAGAGCACATAAACCTTCCTGCAGAGCTGGGTGATTGCCTTGGACCAATTGGACAGTGAAGGAAGGCCATGAAACTAGTCCAACATGTTGGCTCTTAGATTGAAGGAACATGTAGCGGAAGCCTGACATCCTCCCAAGGGTCAACAAGCGAAGATATACATGTCTGCTTACATTCTGGATGCAATCTGTGCCCATTAGCAGTTCATAAGCATGAGTTGGGCATGGAAACTTTCGAAAACCTTCGTGCACACTTATTACAGATTGTTCTCTGAATACAGCTTCTGTCGAGTTATCACGCAATTGTTAGACCACTTTCTCACCCCAGTGTACAAGATGATATTTGAGCAAGATCCACCTTGCATGTCACAAGTAGCGATGGAGGCATTGATCAACATAGAATATTGGGATGCCTCACCCCTTGACACCTTCATATGGATATACAATGTAGAGAAGCCTCCGCATGTTTTACTGAAGTTTTCCATGGATAAGCTTGTCATGCAAGAGCTATCATATCACATCTCAATAGGGTTGTCAGCGAGACTGCACAGGAAGAACAATGAACCTTGACCCACTCTTCCTTTGCGGATTGGGTTGTAAAAGATACATAATATCAAGCATGATGATGCCGAGATGGAGGAGTTCAAAAGATTCAATTTCAACACCAGGATTTTCAATCTGTATGACCCACATAGCTTGGTGAAGGACCACTATGTGAGAGTGCAATTTCCTTGGATCCACGGGGCATGTCATTGGCCTGAGGACGACTCATGGAGATATTGTTATCACTTATCTAGGCTCAATGAATGGGTCGACATAGCTGTAGAGTGGTTAAAAAAGTATAGGGAAGCAACATCTCAGAGAGTAGCATCATCAGTAGCAACAGAGGGTAGCAAACCTACATGTGACAAAGGAAAGAGAAAGGTTGTTGACAATGTAGAGGTAGAAAAAACCCACAAGTTCAAAGCAGATCCACTCGTGATGAAAGCAGCTTTGGAGATTGAGGCTAAGAGGCAACAACGTGACAAGAGGATCATGTAAAGGCAAAGAGTGAAATGAAAGATGGAGAGAATAGAAAAGGAGTTGCAAGGGTTGAAGCAAAAACTTTGGGAAGAACAGGAGTTGTGAAGAAGAGAGAAGGAAGTGTAGTAGGGATAGACACAACATGAGGTGCAACATGCTCAGATTGATGAAATTGTGCCCATACAGGTTATAGACTCATCTGAGTAGCTAGCACAGAGTAGACAGGTTGAGTAGTCGAAGGAGCATGACTTAGCTCAAGAGATTGAAAAAATGCTATATCATATGGATACAGATGTGGTGCAACTAGAGTTCGAACATGATATTGACCTCATGCCTCATAACCGAGAGGTCACCCCACTGGCTTTGCCTGATCCAGAATCAGAGCAAGTCCCAAGTGATCAAGGAGACACAGAGATCCTTGAAGGCAATTCGGAAGTGGATATGCACAAGATATCTTTCAATGAGTCGCAACACAAAGTTGTGCGGTCACGCAAAGTGCCTACCCTGCATGTCCACACATCTCCCATGAAACTCGAAGAACGAGCGATTATATCCGATGTGCACAAGAATCCAACAACATTCACCAATGCTACCAAAGCATATGCTGAAGCCACCAGATCGAGTGTTCAATTCTTGGTAATAGAGGACGAGCGAATGGAGAAGGAATTACAAGCGGCAAATTAGGGAGGAGAACAAATTATGTCATCTACCTGAGCAGAGTTAAGGAGAGTGATACTAGATGAACTATCATCTCTTGAAGTAGTCATGTAGATGTTGTCTTCTATATTTGGCACTGTGCACAAGCTAGTTTTCCATCTCAACGGTTGGTAGCAGTGTTGTGCTAAGAGAGCACACATCTTGTCAAATTTCACACTGTTGTCGACCACATGCATACATAGAAAATGAGGTATAAGGGAGCCTCATTGCACTTGCCTAAGATGATGAAGCCAAAGGCGGTAGAGTTGAAGAACACAACTAGAGTCAAATCTGGAACTCCCACAGCTCATCACCAGTTTTCAGGCTTCACATGCACAAGTTTTCAGTAGCATGGATGTCATTGTATGCAAGCATGCAATCCCATCCATTGACACACTCAACTAGTCGAAGACAAAGAACCAAGTCTAACTGGAATTGGACATGTACTTTGATGTGTTGATGCACATAGCCACCAGCACGGACTTGGAGAACAACATAGACACTATGCATCAATATGTTGCTAGTTCGGCTACACTCAAGACTATGATGTTCATGTTATTAGATGAGTTGGACAAAGGAGCCAAATCAGTGTACCCAGATGCAATAGAGGCAAGAGTTCGCTTTTAGTAGGATGTCACCATAGAGTACATGGACGCCATCACGGATTACAAAGTTTGGCATCAGTTCACCACTATTGATCATCACGAGGATGTTGAAGAGTTAGTCTTCCCATAGTTTTCTGAGTCTTATTGATGTCTTACATGGATTTCTCAAGCCTATTTTGACTCACATGGGTACATCTGCAGATTGTAATGTAACATCTTGTAAAAGTGAAAGACCAAGTGTCGATAGTAGAATGTAACAATCATGTAGTAGTTGAAGGGTCATGAGGCTAGGTGAAGAGCCACAAAGGGGGTGTTGTAGCTCCCAGAGATAGGCTTGGATTGCTTACAAGACTAGTGCCTGGGCACATCTAGATTTTGAGTGTCTCAAATGATTCTCAGTAAAATGGAGACCTCACATATATTCTATATGTATATATAAAGGAGAATGGGTTGGTTCATTCATCTAAAGGAGTAAGACATGAATTTTTGGTACTTCTTCACATGTACAGTTCACAAAAATATATGCACAAAATAGTGGAGGCCAAGTAGTTCAAGGACTTACAGTTTAATAATATTTTGTAGAGAAAATGAGAGAGGATAAGGAGAAAGAGAAACTCATCACATAGAGCTTAAAACTTCAAGAATTCTACACTTAACACATAGAGCTTGAGGCATTAAGAATTTCTATACTTGTTTGAGTTATAGGTAGATATAATGGATAGACGAGAGGCTGAGTGCTATGATTCATGGAGTGCAAATTTCAAAAATATAATTTCAATGACCCATACAAGCACATGAATTAACAATGTTGATACAAATGAATCTGTGATAAAGTTATAGGCACATGCATTAACATATCAATACAAATGAATATGTGAGGAAGATTGTGTTAGGATATTCCGACACATAGGAAATAGTTAAGTATAACTTGGTCTAGTGTAGAGTTAGGTAATGTGTGTTTCTTTACTATGTACATTTGTAACTTACAATCTGACAGTCACAATATGTTCTAGACATGAAGTGATTTGACGGTTCATTTTCTCCTCGGTATTATCGACACTTGATCCATGGCTTAGCACTCGATTGGTCCATGATCTCTATTTAAAGAGCATGGAGGGTCATTTGTAGTGTAACCATTCATGAGAGAAGCTTATGTAAATTTTCTTTCTTTTATTAATAAATTACCTAAAGTGGCTGCGTTGGCTCAGGTCGTGGACTGTTTCCCTCTTTGAGGGTTTTAACCACATCAAGAATATTGGTGTATTGATCTATGATCTATTTTTGAGTGGTGTCCTTTGGTGTTCTATTTGAGGAACTCACCCTGTAAATTCCTACATGGTATTAGAGCTATTTGAGGGTCGCATCCGTTGGTGATCCAAATACGAAGCCGGTACAACTGCATCCAACTGTCATTTCCTACTATTTCTGGCTTCTTTTGGGCTGATAGGACTACTATATTGTTTTAGGAGCATCTGTCCTAGTGAGGAACCCCTTTCGTTTCACACGAAAAGGTTTCTGGTAGCCCTAGCTACGTCATTTTTAAGATATGGAAGTATACAATCTTTATTTGCAGTTTTAGTTATTCATCTCTCTGTTTATTTCGGTTTATTTAGCTCTCTATTTTTTTATTACCAAATCTATACCTTTCATTTCTGTGTATGATGTTTTCCCCGTGACTCTGTGTGATCTAGGAAAATCAGAAATACAAAGGAAGAATTTTTCTCATGCGTATGCTCTTTTCCATTGCGCCTTAGTGTGATCTCAGAAAATCAGAAACATTGAGAAAAATATATAGTTTTTGGCAAAAGCTAACTTCAAGCCACAAATATTTTCTTTTTGTATGTCCGTGTTGGGTTGTGTGATTTTTTATTTTTTAGGAAAAAAGAGTTTTTTCAAGTAAGCATGCTTCCCAAAGCTTTAGTGACTAAAAAAAAACACCCTTCCTCTTTTCCAAAAATTACTAACCTTTTAAACTAGCTCACTTGGTCCAAAGTTACTTTATCAAAATAGAGGTCTTGGGTTCAAGTCTTTCTTTTTGTTGAGTTACTTTCTCAAAAAGAACATGTAACTTATGTTTTAAAGTTATTTTATGTAACAGTGTTCTCACCCATTATAAAAATTGAGTCACTTATAATTCTAAAGTCTCTTTATCTTTTATTTAAGTTACAATTTAGTGAGTAGCTCATAAAGTACCATTGTAAAAGTGACTTTCACTTATTTATAAAAGTGGGTCACATAAAATATTTTTTTAAAAGTGAGCTAATTATATTAAGTTTGGAAAGAGGGGGGAATTTTTTTTAAATATAACATTATCATTCACTTCCACACATTCACGCACTTCGTCGGCATCTTCAATAAATTTTCTTCAAAAAGCCATAACTTCTTCATCTAGAAGCCGTTTTCAGAGCCATTTTTTTTAATCAGCCTAATTTTTCGAGATCTTTCTATTGGAACACTTAGTTTCATCATCTACAACTTCAGTTTATGTTAAAATGGAAATTCCATGCCAAGTTATTCTCGACAACACCAACTACTTCCAATGGTGGTCCTACATTGTCGATTTACTTAGAAGTAATGGTCTTTACAGAATAGCCTCAGGCTAAGAAAATAAACCTAAAGATGAATATAAAGTAGCCCAATGGGAAAATAGGCAAGATCAAGCACATGGGTTGATAGGGATGTCTATTTCTCCAGACCTTAGATTCCATATCATAGAACTTGATACCCCTAATGAAGCAATGAAACATCTTACTAAAGTTTTTGGAATTAAAAATGAAATTAGAGCCTATCAAATCGAAAATGAGTTGCTTACGTTGGACCCCAATAATTTTTCTTCCGTTGAAGACATTTTGTCCAAGTTCAAGACCCTTAGAATTCTCTTGGATGGTGTTAAGGTTAAGAAAGAAGATGGTAGCCTTATCTATTCCATTCTTACTAAGTTGGGACCAGCCTACTCTGTGTTTGTTTCCACCCTCCATTCTACTAGAGAAGCCTTCATTTCTCAAGGAAAAGACTACAAGTCCCCCTCTTTTGATGCCTTTTGTCATTCTTTAATAAGAGAACAAGAAAAACTCTTACATCTTAGTCTTCTTAACCTTGAAAACTCTTTTAAGAAAGCCTTAGCTGCCCAACAACAACCAAATTCAAAGAATCCTAAGAAGTAGTATCCTAAAGAGAATGGTCTTAAACCAAACAAGGGTCCTAACCAATTTTAGTCTCAAAATGAAAAATCATTTCAACAAAATGATAAGGCAAATAAAAACAAAGGGAAGAAGACTGATAGACATTGCCACTTTTGTAATTGAGATGGCCACTTAGAATCCAAATTCTTTAAGAGGATGGAAGCCTTGGAAGCAACAACAAAGAAACATAACATCCATTTGGAGCACTCTTCAACTTCAACTTCAACTTCATCTTCAGGAAAATCACTTTATGCATGTGGTTGTCAAGCATCTCGGTCTGGTTGTGCACTAAATGTGTCTTCTTCTTCTCATTCTCATGAGTGGCTCATCGATTTTGGATCTTCTTATCACATGGCCAAAAACAAAGCCATGTTTTCTTCTTTAAATGATTGTAACACCAAAAATATATATGTTGGTGATGATAGATCTCTTAGTGTTGTAGGGACTGGAACTGTTCATCTAGACAATGGTCAATTTAATGATGTATTATGTGTTCCAACCTTATCCTGCAACATTTTATTTATATATCAGATAACTCATTTAGGTGAAGGTAAAACCATTGAATTTTCACCTCACAATGTTGTAATTAAGGACCCAAGAGATCCTAAACAGATTTTAGCTATTAGCATTGCTGATGATTCTACAAGTTTGTATAAGTTTAAAAACTTTGGTCCATCAAATCTTCCCTTGGTATTTGTTGCTCATAATGATGAAGTGAGCAAACTTTGGCATGAGCGATTTGGTCACTTAAACTATTGCTCCCTTCAAAGTCTATGTAAAGAAAATATGGTGATAGGTCTTCCTATGGTATCTTGCAAAGATGGTGTTTGTTCCAAATGTGTACAAGGAAAACATCATTGGGATAGTTTTGAAAAACATGCCTCTTGGCATGCCTTAACCCCTTTACATCTTGTGGATAGTGATTTATGTGGTTGACTTCCAGTTGTTTCATTCTCTGGCTACAAGTATTTCTTAACTTTAATTGATGTTTTCTCCAGACACACTTGGGTATACTTTTTAAAACTCAAGAGAAGTATTTAACATGTTCTTGGCCTTTAAGGCCTTTGTTGAAAAACAATCTGGGCATCAAATTCTTAAGCTACGGCCTGATAATGGTGGAGAATGTATTAACAACAAATTCATCAACTTTTGCACTAAGCATGGAATTCAAATGAAACATATTGTTCCATACATTCCACAACAAAATGGTGTAGCTGAAAGGAAGAATCGCACCTTAAAGGAAATAGCTAATTATATGCTTCAATCTAAAGGACTTAGTCTTAATTTTTGGGCATAAGAAATTAACTGTGCAAATTACATAGTAAATTGCATTCCTACTAATGTTTTAAAGAATATCACTCCAGAAGAAGCATGGAGCTCAATTAAACCAGATGTAAGTCACTTTCGTGTTTTTGGAAGTGAAGCATGGGCTCATATTCCAAATGAGAAACATAAAGATTTAGAACCTAAGAGTGAAAAATGTATTTTTGTTGTATATTTTGAATATGTCAAAGGATATAGACTTATTCCACTTAAGTCCAAAAATGTTATCATTAGAAGAGATGTAAAGTTTGCTGAAAATATATCGGCCTACGAGCCTAGTTCGGCGGATGTGCCACCTCTCTCTATCCCTTTTACTTCTAAAAAAATTTATTCTTCAGATGATGATAGTGAGGATGACAATCCTTCCCCACCTTCTTAGGATCCTCCTTCGGCTCCTTAGCTTCCAAAATGGGTCCGTGCTACTCCGGATATAGCAGGTGCTCTTGCAAGTGATCCTACAGATCAACTACAAACACATTTTGAGTTCGATAGAGCCTCTTCTTTACTAACTCAAGATTCAACGAATTATGATCCTAACACCTTTGCAGAAGCTTCAGGCTATCCAGATTGGTATGTAGCTATGAATGAAGAATATCGTTCAATATTGGCAAATGATACATGGGATCTTGTTCCTCTTCCAAAGGGATGAAAACTTGTCAGATGCAAATGGGTTTATAGAACCAAGTATGGACGAGATGGAAAAGTTGATAAACATAAAGATCATCTTATTGCTAAGAGGTTTTCACAAGTTGAAGGCATTTACTATACTGAAACCTTCCCCCCTATTGCCAAAATGAACTATATCCGCCTTGTTCTTTCCCTTGCTACCTCTTTCAAATGGGAAGTACATCAGATGGATGTTAAATTTGCCTTCTTGCATGGGGACTTGCATGAAGAAATATATATGGAACAACCTACTGGATTTATACAAATAGACTCTAGCCTTGTATATCGGCTTAAGAAATCCCAACCTTACTGGTAGTGATCCCAACCTTATAAACTGTGTGAAGTCCAGCCTTAAAAATAAGTTTGAAATTACATACATAGGACACTTGAATTATTTTCTTGGTCTTCAAGTCTTGCAATCCAAGGAAGGTATTTCCTTTTCCTAGTCCAAGTAGTCTTGTGATCTTCTATGCCACTTTCACATGGAAGACTATAAGCCAGCCCCTTCTCCCTTTCGGTCTGGAGCCAAACGTTCAGTCACTTGTACTTCCCCTAAAGTTGATGCTACCTTATGCTGTCAGCTTGTATGAAAACTTTTGTATCTGACCCATACCCGTCTTGACCTTTCCTTTGTTGTTGGCTTTATTACTCGGTTTATGAAAAACCCACATGAAAATCATTGGAAAGCAGGTAAAATAATACTTCGTAATGTTCGAGGTACAGTTTAGTTTGGGATTCATTATAGTGTAGAAGAATCTCCTCTATTGGTTGGTTTCACTGTTCTAATTGGGTTGGTGACCCTGATGATCGGAAGTCTATTGCAGGTATGTCTTCACTCTTGGTTTTGGACCTATTGCATGGGCTTACAAGAAACAAAGTTCCATTTCTCTTTCTTCAACATAAGCAGAGTATCATGGTGTCGTAGAAGCTAGTAAAGAAGCCCTGTGGCTTCATCAAATCCTGTTAGAGTTTGGTTTTCAACAGCAACATCCGACTACACTTTGGTGTGATAATCAAAGTGCCATTCAACTATGAAAAGATTCAATCCAACATTAGTGTAGCAAACACATTGCAATACACATGCACTTCATCAGAAAGCTCATTCATGAACATTTTCTTGAAGTGCAATATTATTCAATTGATGATCAAGTTGTAGACATCTTTACAAAGGCTCTCATAGAGGTGAAGTTTACTAAACTTTTATTTATGGCTGGAGATCAGGAAGTTGTCACTAAGGGGGGAATAGGCTCTAATTCCTCCTTCCTTCTCCTATTATGTCATATTTGTACATCCTTCAGTCCTATCCCAAGTTGTTCTTAAGGGGGGATGTTAGGATATTATAACACATAGGAAATAGTTAAGTGTAACTTTGTCTAGTGTAGAGTTAGGTAAAGTGTGTTTCTTTACTATGTGTGGTGAAGTAAAATTATAAGTGTGGACAAAAACAAACTCCTCTAGCCCAATAATGGGTCTAGCCACAACAGATACATTCTATGGAAGATTTCCTTAGGTTAGAACCAATTAAGAGGGCCTACCTTTTAGTACACTTATCTTGTTTGATGATGTCCTTGCTTGCTCGCTCCAACTATCTCTCTCTTCCTTCTTTAAGCACCTAAAACAAGTAAACAATAGCAAACAACAACCATGATAATAAACAAATTGTAATTCAACCTACTTAACAAGTCAAGAAACATTAAGCCATGAATATGTAAGATGATAAATCATGTAGGAAACCAATCGATAGTTGCATATATTAATACCAAAGAGAGATTACAACCATTGTCTTGACGTTGCACTCCTCCTCTGACAAGACCAGGTTCCCACACACTTCTGCTAACATTCCATGATGGCCTCAATCCATAATAGTTTTAAGGATCTTCCATTTAGGCTTCACTCCAAACCAAATCACACTTCTCCCTCACACAACTAGATAGCTACAACTAGGAATAGCTTATTGTTTACTCCAAACCAAAATAACACTAGCACACCAACCTTAACACTCGCTTGTACTTGGGAAGAAGGGAGGTTTATATAGGATGAATGGATGGGGGATGGATCCTCTTCTCATGGTAGAAGGGCTTATCCCTTGAGGTATTTCCATCATTATAGGGGAAAGAAGCCCAAACTCACATCCTCGACCCCATCCGGCCAAACCATTTACCAAACTTCCATTACGAAGCTTCTAGATATGGAAGCTTCAGCTCCTAATTTAAAAAAAATCCATAATAGGACCGACATGATTGGAACATAGATCAGTCGCTTCAGTCGGTGCTAGGGATAGTGCTAATATCTGCACATCAGTAGGGGGAGACAAAGGCCATTAGCATCAGTCTTGTAAACTGGGAAAAACAAAATTTTCACGGGAAATGGTGGAATAGGGAATTGATCTGCTAATGAAGAGGGACACAATGGCAGTTTCGTCATGAAGGCAAAGCATGCAGGTTTCATTGTAGAGGTCCTCCAGGATCAAGGAACGAGGAGTACAGGGATAATGACAAACTGTTGTGTAGCAAATTCCTCCTAAAGCGTGAAGGTCGAGCTAGAGTGAGGGATCAAATGATTTATGAATCAATGTGGGGAACCGTAGTCTACCATCGGAAAACCTGCATGCAAGTACATATACATATACATAATTGAGAACTCTGTCAAATTTAACATGAATTGTGATATGGACGCAACCATCTAGAGAATAATCATGTAAATGGATCTAGGCATGGGTGTAGCCATCCGTTAAAGAGGATCATAATGAAACTGAAGCATGGTCGTAGCCATCCAATAATGAAAAGGATCACATCTAATAACTCATGGTATGGTCGCAACCATCCATATGAAAGAGACATGCATATCAACATAACCATGTCACATCACTTCGTAACCTGGATTTTTGTGATCTGAGTCTAGTGTCTTAAGCTACAACACGACTTGATCAAAGTACAAATTCTAACATGTGAATATATGTGTTGACATCGAACATGCTAGAAGGTCACTTGATTACCATTCAATGACCTAAATTGTTAACAAGCGCGAGAGAAACCACCAATAATAACAATGTTCCTCAAGGTACCATCAGCACAATCCACGAAATGTGAATAGAGGAACTGAAGTCGAACACCCGTGAAATCACTCGATTGAAATCCAATGATGTGATATTGTCGTCGAGTGCAAAGAACTTTCCATTAGGGCATGTAAGCTCTAAGGTACTAGAAAGGATTCTCTCAGTCAACTTCCCAGATAATGAGCTGAAGTCAACGGGAAATGACTGTGTCGAAGGAGGGCCATAATGTATCCCACATCATCAACATGAGATGAAAGGATGCAAAATAATTTTGGATGATACAAGGAATTAGGGGCAAGTGTAACTACAGAAGGAAAACTTTTGAACATATTGGTGACACAACTGAAAGTTTGGTAGCTTTTGGATCCATGGGATCGTTGGTCATAATGATGTGGCAGAGATAAAATGGGAGGAAAAAATGAACGAACCAAACCTAGGAAGGCCAACGATACAAAGGAGGATATCCCAACCCGACACAAAGCAAAGAGTGTCATGTTCAAGAGTGAGTTGCCAACACAACTGATAGATTTCCAAATTTCCCCCCCACCATTTCTGGTAGGTACCCCATTTATTTTTTAATCGCAAGCTTGAATGGGATATCATATGCTTGCACTGTAAGTTCATCCTTCAGACGAATCCGATTGAGTAAGTTTAACGAGCCCTAGGAAGGAGAAGCTCATGTTCATCATGGTGACGAATTCGATGTCGTTTAATAGTTTAACAAGTCTAAAAAGGGTGTAACTCGGTATCTTTTTCATGTTTAGAGAGTTTGAAAAAGACACAGAAAAGAAAACTCCACATGGTCCCTTTTCATACATTTGTGTCTCTTGAGCCTGGAAAGGTAGAAAACAATACTTGAGAGAACTACTTGACCATTTCAGTCAAGGAGTACCTTTTTCGTAAATCGTGCCTCCCACCACGAAAAAGGGGTAAACTTATACTGGGCACATGACATTTGACATCCATTAACAAGTTTGAAACGATAAGGGCTTGGACATCTTTTTGCTTTTAAAGGGTTGGAAAAGAGCTGAAAGTGGACCCCCCATTTTATTTTCTTTTACAAATCAAAAGGGAAAACACTTGGAAATATTTTCATATGAGCTTAATGAGTCGAGAAAAGAGCTAAAATGTGACTTGTCATCATCGTTGAACATCCATCACTTGTCGTTGTGGAAAAAAAGGTAAAGTGTATTATCTAGTTCTTGAGGCAAAATAGGTTAAAATATTTACAAAAACCTGATATTTCCATGAAAAAATGAATAAAAAGGTGAAAAGTAAATACATTTTTACAATTTACCATTTTACCTTACTGTGAAAACATTTTACTCACTTTCACCCTAATTTTTCCAGAGCAAATTATGGGAGATCTGGGAGGTCAATCAATGAGCCGCTAGTTCCACGTAAAAGCCAAAGCCTTGAGCCCCATTTTCATCTCCTTTATTTATGTTTTTAAACATTTGTTTAGATTTTTGAGGGGGTTTTTGAAAAACTTTTTCGCCCTCGATTGGCGTGATTTATCGGCACAGAATCAAACCTTCCAAGGGTGATTAATAAAGCCATCTGCACCATTCGGTGAAATTGTTTTTACAACAAGCGCATTGGCACCATGAATAGCGCAAAACCCTATTTCCTTAAAAATTCACCATTTAAACTCAAATTTTATGGGCCAAGCATGATTGTTGACTCAAATTAATGGCTTTTGTAGGAAAGAATCATTGAAAATGGTGGACTGGAAAGAATGAGAACATGAGGATGTTGAAACCCAGGCAATGAATGACCCAAATTTCCTGAAAGATTTGAGGGCTTGAGGGGATGCGATCCCAACTCGAGTTGCTTTTTTACCTGATTAGTCTTTGGGACATTAATCGAGAGATATTTGTCATTGGTGACCAGGAGTTGGAGTTGGAAACTTCAGATATATACTTCATCACTGGACTATCCTGCAGAGGGGAACTAATGAACTTGTACAGGTCAGGACCGATTGGGGCAAGCATATCTTCATTGCTTTCCAAAGACTATCTTGAGGCCCTGAAATCCAAGAGTGGGAAGATTGAGATTTCCAGTGTTCAGGATCTGACATTGAGAGTGCTTCTATTGACTATCAACAAAGTGGGAGGGTCCTAAGCAGAACATGAGACTAAAAAGTCAAAGTTCATTTATGTTATCGACTATACAGCTCCTACGATCTTCAACTAGGCAGAGGCCATGAAGACCAACATCAAACGCTAGCTATCCAAAGCTAAGGCGGGGAATCTAAAGCAATTTTGCTTTGGATCTGTGCTTGTGACCTTTTTCTTGGAATGGGTACCACTATTCCAGTATCAGCTGACTGAGGTAGATCCTCCTATGCCACACGATCCGCGGATGGCCCGCTGGAGTCGTTTGATGCCCAGGATCACTGGGGGTCAGCACATGTCATACCAACCTGCATTCTTTTCATGGCTACACTGATAGAATATCGTCGTGGAGGACTGACCATATAGTGGCACCGACTTCCGTGAAGATCCAGATATGCCCTTACCAAATGGGGAGGACTTCGATGTTGAAGGTGAAAACTCAAATTTTTTATTTTGATATTTTTTAATTGTTTTTGGTATGTATGTGCTTATAAAATTTCTCTTGTTAATGCAGACGTTAGACCAGAGCAGCCTGTTGGGATGTCCCCAATAGCCAGGCGCATCCCCCGCCCTATCGATGTTGTCGCTCCTTATCAGGAGGGGGGTGACAATAAGGATGAAATTGCGAGCAACCTTGAGGGGTTGAGTCATGGCATCCCGCAGTATGCTCGGGTAGGAGACATTCCTCGTCAGTACTAGAGACATATCGTGGGAGTCTCAAATTGGATTCACCAATTGCTGACTCGTGTTGCATGAGTTGTATCATTCTACCATGGTCACAATGTTGATTAGTTCCTAGGTCCAACAATTACTTTTTTTGAGGCTTGCGTGCCATGGATATATGAGGCCTGCGAGCCTCCGATGTTATTTTAGACACACATTATTTTTTGGGGTTCTGATGGTTTGTTTTATCTTTTCACATGTTTCGTAAATGTCTAACCAACGCATGATTGGCTAATGCATCTATCAATGTATTCATGCATCTAGGAATATGATGATATGTAATGTAATCAAAATGTATTTCCAATAGATGGATACAGAGATACATTCTTAATATTTGAGGGTCTTTGACGGAATATTTCTTGTTGAGTTGAAGGACGACAAGTTGTGAATCCAGGTTGACAACCAACTATCTAATGTCAAGAGCAATGGCCTCTGACAACAGTTCGATGAACGCACTGTATTCAAAAATGTTGTTAGTTGTGCGACCTAGACAGATACCTTTAAGGTCAATCAATCCACCGTTAGGGTCATAAATAGCCCATGCTACGGATAATAGGTTTCGGGTACTATGGCAAACATCATCAGCAAAACCAATGTGGGGATTCAAAGACATCTGCAAAGCAATAAAGCATAGTAAACAGGAAAGTTGTTTGAAAGCTACCACACAAAAACACATTGCACAAAAATGAATGACACATTAATGTACACAAGTAAACATGCAAGATGACCTAAGCATAGTAATTTTTGAGAGAGTCCATGTTGGGACTCAGATAATCAATCAGAACAGATGAACACCAAAGTTTTACCGTTGTCATGACGAGTAAGCATTGAATCAGCCAAATAATAGAGTAGAACTCATTTAAGGATTTGCTCCCATGCCCCTGGGCAAGGGAGGGTTAAAAGTCAGATGACAACCCCATTGCAATAATGGGCAAGTAGTACAAACTCGGGGATGGAGAAAAAGCCTGAATCCATGAAGGGATAAAGGTGCCCTCAGTTGAAAGTTCTTGACCATGTTAGGATAAACTGACATGTCAATAAGTATCTAAGAAGAAAACTTCTCAAGACACATAGACATGACTATCGAGCTAGGCAGGAATGAGGAACGAGGATGAGTATTGGTCCAAGGTGGTTCCTTGAGACACATGATGTCCATGATACCTTCATTAGCAAGGAAGGTCTCAGCTAAGGGATCAGGATGTTCCAAAATGCCAAGCCACGGGGATTGAGAGTATGTATTGAGAGAGGTCTTCGACATAAAAAATTCAAAGGATGCAGAACTCGAAGCCAAAACAATTTCCACGTAATTGACTTCGGCGAGACTGAGTGGCATAACCTTGGCCCAGGCATCAACAAGATTTGGTGAAGGTATGACCCAAGGATCAGATTTGACTGAGATCATGTTGATAGATGCAACATGAGGAGGTGGGAGTGGAAAAGTTCCCATTAAGGCATAATCTTTGAAAATACCTGCCGCCACACTCTCATAGAGAGCACCAGTGTGTTTGACGTACGGAACATTACCATCCAAGGAGGAAGAGGCAATGAAAGATAGCTAGTCGATAGTGACAATCTTCCCTTGATGGGGAAAACGAATCATGTGAAATAAAGAGGAGGTCACAACATGCATGGCATGGGTCCATCTTCGGCCAAGTAGAATATTATAGTTGAGATTGGCATTAACAATTTCTACCTCGAATTGCACTATCTTACCTTCCAGAGTAATGGCAAGGTTAGGTAAGACACTAAAGGGTCACAAATCACGCCCATCAAAGGCTTCCAAAGTGTTTGGAGATTGGTTCAAAGTAGGAGAACCAATAGCCTTCCAACATGCAGTTGACATGATGCAAGAGGAAGCACCTTCATCAATGAAAGTCTAGTGGATGGTCTTCTCATGGATGATTACTTGAATAAGAAAGGCAATATGATGAGGGAGACGTGGGACATGGTTCCCTAGGTCAAAACATATCAAATTGGAATCGATGGGATCGATGCCCCTGATAGCTAACAGTAAATACTTCCGCTGTGATGGGCAAGTTTGGAGCACTTTGAGGGACGACATGGATGATAGCGCCTAAGCCAAATCCTCAACAATATTGTAGTGTTGAGCGGCTCGAGCGTTGGGATTATACGAGGATTTCCACAACACACCTTGAGAGGGTGGCCATATAGTGGAATCGAGGTTAGGGCACTCAATATGAAGAGGGCCAGAACTCAGGGTAGAGTAAGAAGGAGTTGATTCTTTCTCTTTCCCAGCTGTCAAAGCAGGATTTTGATAATCTTTCGATATAGTAGCCACATTAATAGGCATACTCATCATGAACACTTGAGATCTGGAGGAAGCAGATTGGGGTTGGTCTACGATTTGAGTTTACTGAGATGGAAATGACTCTTTGAGGACAGTGGGAGTCCCTTTGAGCAGGCAACTAACTTCAGATCATCGAGGAGGATCCTTAGTGTAGTGATCTTCCTCACAAATTAGGCAGGGATAACTTAGGTTTTTGTTGTGAAGATTTGCTAGTAGATGATTTGGGAGGACCCTGTTTCAGGGCATTGACTTTACCCTTGCCTTTGCCTTTCTTCTTTCCTTTTGAGGATTTGTCCACTGCGGTAGAATAGACAGCATGAACCTCTGAGGTTTTACCAGGGCCAGGTGGATTCTGGGATGAAGTATTAGGAACAACATTTGAGACCGACTTCTATTTGGAAGAAGATTTAGTAGGGGTCTAGGATACTAAACCAATAACTCCATCAATAGGAGGTACATCTTATGACTTTGATGCTGCGGGATCAGATGATGGCTATGGAGCATTGGGTAATAACTCGTACAAAGTGCCAGACTGAGAGTAAACTAGATCCAAGTATTGGGCATGAGCGATGGCCTGCTCTTCAGTGACACATCCACCCATAGCTATATTGCAAGCAATTGGGGCCATGAATGATTTGGTGAACCATTCAGTGAGCAACTGATCAGCAATCTCAAATTTGATCAGGCGATGTCTACCTCTTTGTTCATGGATGTGATCAGAAATGTGTGTCACATTATCTTGCTTAAGCGATGTGAGCAAATAGGTGCCAGTTTCATAGCGAACCAACAACTGAAAATGCATGAGGAAAGCCATGGCTAAAGAGTTAAAGTCATGGTAAGTACTTCGAGGTAGCTCGATGTACCACTTTGCTGCAGCACCCATGAGGGTTCGTTGGAAAAGACGGAGACGAATGGAATCATCAATGTATGAGTTCGACGAGCACCAGAGGTGATATGTCATCACATGGGCCTGAGGATCTTCTTTAGCTTTCCCATCAAACTTTGGACAATCACTTGGTATCTTGGACGACACCGGAGGCCAGTACGGTGAATGAAGGATTGGATCATTCATAGGGTGAGATACGTTTGGCAACTCAAGTGTAGCCAAGAATGGCAATTCGGTGTTAAAAGGCATAGGAGGTCGATAAGCGGGTCCATATGGAGGAGCCCATTCGTACTGGTAAGGACTTTGGCCCCGTAGTGGGGGATTTTTACCATATGGCATCTGAGACTGCACCCATTCCAAATTATCTTGACCATAGGAAGGATTTTGACCTTGAATACCTTGGAACTGTCCGGTCATAGGTTGATGATAAGAAACGTATGGGTTAAAAGGTTGTTGATCCTGTTAACCTTGGACATATAGATATTGGACCTGTTGTCCTTGAACATATAGGTAATGAACTTATTGTCCCTCAACAAGAGGGTTCTAGACCTACTGTCCTTGGGCATAAGGTTGATACACTTGTTGCCCTTGGAAATAGGGATTTTGTACTTGATTCCCTTGGCCAACAGGATTCTGGACCTATTGACCTAGGACATGAGGATTTTGAACCTGTTGCTGCAGGAGTTGACCTTGACCCTACCCCTGTAAGAGTTGACCTTGTTGATATGTATACAAGGGTTGCTGCTGCCCTGGTTGGTTCTGCTGTTGCAAGGATTGACCTTACGGTTGCAAAATTTGTCCTTGGGGCTGCAAAGGTTGGAACTGTAAGGTCATGGGTTAAGAGGTGTGCGAAGCATATTGCATCTGCTGTTGCGTGGTTTGCTGCAATAGTTGCAAGGGTTGACGTTATGGTTGGTGTAGTTGACCTTGCTACAGGATCATTTTCCCTTACAGTTACGTGGAGAGCCCTTGATGCAACAAAGGTTGTCCTTGCGGTAACAAAGGTTGCCCTTGTTGTTGTAGAGGTTGTCCTTGCTATTGCAAGGGTACTTGAACAGTTCCCAGGAAATTTCCAAATTGAATCTGGCCATAGCTAGGCTGGATGTACTACCCATATTGAAGGGTGTAAGGTTGATTAACCATTCCTTGAGAACCATATGGAATGTAAGGAGTTTGATATTGGACCTAAGCCCCATAGGGCTTTTGATACTAAACATTGATCAATCCAGACAGACCAATGAGATTCTAAACCTATTGGTAGTGGACATTGCTTGATCCAGTAGGATTAGCCGGGTTATGAATAATACCAGAAGAAGGCTGGTTTATACGAAGCATGTGAGCTTGTAAGCTGCTCACATTAGTAGCACTTGACACCATAGAAACATTCAAGTTCTGCCCCCCAGGCAGTGGCATAGCCTGGCCACTGAATAGAGAGATGGAGGAACTGACAGAGACATTATTTGAAACTGCTGGTTGTGCCTGGCTGGTAACTGAGATTGATGATACAAGGGTATTCGGAATGGTGGGTTGTACCGGGATTGAGGTAACAACCTATTGGGAAGTTGTATTCGTAATGAATGGACCTGAAGTAGGCATGGCGCCTAACGCCCAAACAGGGTTATGGTAAAGTGATGAGGCACTAGGTGTACCTAAAATCAACTATACCAAAGACACATAGTTGGGTGGAAAACTGGTAGGAATACCCCTTGAATAGGGCAAACCCTCAAGAGGAAAAGGAAACTCTTCGCCCTCAATAGTGTGTGGAGTAGAAACTTTGGACTCATCTGGAGAGGTGACTCGAGCATCGCCTTCAGGTTCCATGTTTGGAAACAAACGATGAAGAATGGCCAAAGAAGTACGAGGGGATAGTTCAAAAGGAACACCCGAATGATCTTACGGACTGTAAGGATGTTGCGATGATATCACAATAGGGTCAAATAGAGGATTCAGAGGGTAAATAACTAGTCCAAACTGACCGTCTATGGTCAGCGACTTCTCAAGAGTTTGAACGGGATTTTTCAAAGATTCTAGGCCAAGATCAGAATATGACCCAATATCAAAAGTAGGCGGAGGATGAGATGACAAAGGTTGAATGCTCATAACAATTCCAAGTTAAACACCTTGGTCCTCGAGTGACTCTGCTAACTCAGGAAATGGCTCCTCAGACAATCTTTCAGATAGAGGAGAGGAAGAGGAATTGGGTGAACCAGATGGTTCAGCCACGATGACCTTGTCTTAGTTGACAGAAAAATTAACTTCAAGGCTTTAAAATTTTATTTTAAGGGAAACTCATGATTTTGTCTTAGAAAAGACTAACAAGGTGTTTGTGGATCGTGGTCAATCAATTATTAAGACACATAAAATACTGGTGCTCTTTCATTTTTTAAGAGTCAAGAAAGAAACAAATATGACTCTATCGCTTTCGATTGGAAACAAACTCGAAAGGACAAGTGCTCGAATGATATTTTAAGTTAATGAGTCAAAAATATCAAATGACTGCTCTAGATGATGTAGATAAATAGGATTACCAGGAAACCATGAACTGCAGAATACCTCCTGGCCAACCGAGAAGTACAAGTAGGGAATCTCCCCAAATGTTGTGTTCAGTGTATCACGTTTGCAAGGTAGCCGACTCGGCTTCCTAAGGATAAAAGGATTGCAGCCTAGAGGGGTCTCCCATTATATACTCAACGGTACAGGGAGCACAAATCCATAATAGCATTGTCTAATGCCAAAGCTAACGAAAGCTGCTAGATTTAAAGACGCTGGAACATGTCTCTAGCCTATACCTTCTAGATATGATCGTTAATGTCAAATGCACCTTAGGTTAATTGAATTCATTTTAAAGTTTATATTGAGTTATGTTTTAGTTTTCAGGTCTTAGCGATGCAACTTGGAAAAACTTAAATGTAACTAAATGAGACAAGACCCTTTCATTTCTATGAAATGCCTACACTGGAGAGGGTAAAAACTACTCAATCAAATGAAAACAATTAATCAACTAAAAATGAAATGATCTTTCACTACCTTACTTTTTCGAAAACAAAATGCATTCCAATTCCTAATTTCCTAACAAGCACTTATCTATTAGTCCTTTCAAAAGCAAAAGAGTACTTTTCCTTTTCCAAATGCCAATGCAATTCTACTCTTTTAATTATGCAATCTATCATAGCACAATGATGAAAAAAACTAGAATTTCATACCTTTTCATGAAACAATGAAATAAAATTTTTGCATACAATTCTTTAGTGAAAAAGTTTTCGAGGCAATAATATTTTAAAGAAGATTAAAATATGAAAAGAGAAACTCATTCAAACTAAGGAAACACATAATTTACCAACAAAAAGACAAGCAACGTAATCCATGCCAGAAAAGAAATGTTTAGACAAGCAAATGAAAAATTTTCAAACTTGTGTAATAGAGGTGAAATTCGTAAAAGGACCAAAAACGAAATGCAAGGAGTAAATACATCTATAACCTGACTTACTGAGTTCACAAACAACTCAATGGACAACAAACTAGATATCCTAGTGTCATTGACCACTCAATGATTCAATCAATCAAGTAGAAAGACAATAAGCCAACAAGGAAAGTAAACCAAATGAAAAGCATCTTTCTAGTAAGGGAGAAAACTGTCCAAAAGGCTTATAGGGTCATAATAACAAGAGCAGAACACACTGGACAAGATTGGGGTCATGCCCTAATCTTCACTTACAGGCATCGATGTGACTGTCTAACTGACAACAAGCCCCAAAGGCTGGTCAGCGTGATTGTTTCTCAATAACTTGCACTGATCGGCACGACTGTTAGTGAATTAAGCGCACTGATCGAGGGAGCCAAGGAAAAAATATTTTTTTTTGAATCAGGGACCAGATCTGCTACTATGAATTTTAGACTCAAACCAATAAGTAGGAGAAAATAAACAGAACCAAAGGGAAAAAGTGGAACTAAAAAAGTTTTCATGAAATAATGAAATGCAAGACAAACAAACGGATTGGGATCCCTTGCAGAGTTGCCAATTTGTGGTAAAGTAAAATTATAAGTGCGGACACAAGCAAATTCCTCTAGCCCAATAATGGGTCTAGCCATAACAGATAAATTCTATGGAAGATTTTCTTAGGTTAGAACCAATTAAGAGGGCCTACCTCTTAGTATGCTTATCCCATTTGATGATGTCTTTGCTTGCTCGCTCTAGCTATCTCTCGCTTCCTTCTTCAAACACTTGAAACAAGTAAACAAAAGCAAGCAACAACCGTGATAATAGAAAAATTGTAATTCAACCTACTTAACAAGTCAAGAAAAATTAAGCCATGAATATGTAAGATGACGAATCATGTAGGAAATCAATCGATAGTTGCATATATTAATATCAAAGAGAGATTACAAACATTGTCTTGATGTTGTAGTCCTCCTCTGACAGGACCAGGTTCCCACACACTTATGCTAACATTCCATGATGGCCTCAATCTACAATAGTTTTAAGGCTCTTCCCTTTAGGCTTCACTCCAAACCAAATCACACTTCTCCCTCACACAACTAGATAGCTACAACTAGGAATAGCTTGCTCTTTACTCCAAACCAAAATAGAACTAGCACACCAACCCTAATACTAGCTTGTGCTTGGGAAGAAGGGAGGCTTATATAGGATGCACAAATGGGAGATGAATACTCTTCTCATGGGAGAAGGGCTTATCCCTTGAGGTAGTTCCATCATTATAGGGGAAAGGAGCCCAAACTAATATCCTCGACCCCATCTGGCCAAACCATTTACCAAACTTCCGTTACAAATCTTCTAGAGCTGGAATCTTTGACTCCTAATTTAAAAAAGTTTCCATAACAGGATTGGCATGATTGGAACATAGCCTAGTCACTCCAATTGGTGCTAGGGATAGTGCTAATCTCTGCACATCAGTGCGGGGAAAGAAAGACCATTAGTGCCGGTCTTGTAAACTAGGAAAAATAGATTTTTTAGGGAAAATGGTGCAAAAGGGAATTGATTTGCTCATGAAGAGGGACACAATGGGAGTTTCTTCATGAAGGAAAAGCATGTGGGGTTCACTATAGAGGTCCTCCAGGGTCAAGGAACAGGGAGTAAAGGGACAATGAAAAAATGTCGTGTAACACTATGTATATTTGTAACTTACAATCTGACAGTCACGATATGTTCTAGACATGAAGTGATCTAATGGTTCATTCTCTCCTTGGTATTACCGACACTTGATCTGTGGCTTAACACCTGATTGGTCCATGATCTCTATTTAAAGAGCATGGAGGGTTATTTGTAGTGTGACCGTTCATGAGAGAAGCTTATGTAAATTCTATTTCTTTTATTAATAAATTGCCTAAAGTGGCCGCATTGGCTCAGGCCATGGAATGTTTCCCTCTTTAAGGGTTTTAACCATGTCAAGAATACTAGTGTATTGATTTGTGATCTGTTTGTGAGCGGTGCTTTTTGGTGTTCTATATGAGGAACTTACCTTGTAAATTCCTACAACTTGAAATATCTCTAGCAGCTATGATTGCATGAATTCAGAGAAGAAACATGAACATAAATGGGTTTTAACAGAGGGATAACATACTGTAGTACTTGAAGGGGGAATCACCACCATATGCTTGATATTCTAAAAGATCTGTATTATAAAGTTATACAGTCTCAAAAAAACATGTAGAGTTTTCTTTAGAATTTATGAACCTGTGTGAAGTGCTGCTTTCCCCTATTTATCTAGAGAGAGGAGGATGGATATTCATTACAACAAAAATATCTTTGGTTGAGTCTCAACTATTGGGTTGATTAGCTATCTTGGCTAGGATGGCTTTGTGGCCCATAAACATTACATAATTAATTGTCTCATTGAAGGAAGACACATTAGAGGGCAATAAATAAGTAAACAATCAGACAAAAACTTAAATGAAATATCTCCCTGCCCATCCTTGTGATCACCTCTGCTTCAGGTCGCGGTTCACTCTTTGTATGAACCATTTATCCTTTAATGCTAGGAGTGGGCACCATCAGTTTCATGCCACATTACTGGAGCAAAGGACCCTTGAGTGGTACTTCGTTTCCCCTCTGTATGGGAGACCATTCCAGATAATTAAATCCTCCCAAGCTAATAAGTCCCTTTCCACTCCTGTCAGTGTGAACTTGGTTCTGTGTCACAATGGGCCTTTATGGATCATCCCATGTTGGGTTCTGTTTTCTTAAAGTCCTTAGCTATCGACCCATCATTCCTTTAATTTCTTCCATTGCACTATCGACACCCTAATATTCCTGGTGATGCACTTATGTCATAGTATGGAGGAATTTCTAGCGCTGACCCTTTTCACTAAAACCTTATGAAACAAGAGAGTCCCAATCCCCTTTAGGTCCCTCTACTTTGGCCCCTTTCTATAATATTCTTCATATGACCGAGGTCTTGAACCAGCTGCTTAGCCCGAAGGCACTAGAGACTTTAAAAGCCTGTTCGAGGGCCTTTTTCCTTTAATACATGAAATCCCACACTTCAGCGATTTCTAATGTTTGCCATTGATATTTCCTCTAGACACTTGCGATTGCTGATCTGTGGGGTTGGGCCCACCAAGGTATCACAATCGCCATACGGGAGGGAGAGACCCCTTTACCTCCTTTCGTAACAATAGCCGACAGTTTGAATGTGAAATCCTCATGAGATATAACGCATAAAATATCGCATCTGGGAGGATCTTTGCATATTGCAATCGCAAGTTGGAGGGGACTTTGGTTGAGGAGGGACCTTGCCTTGCACGATCGTTGATCACTTATTTGTGATGGATGATGACATCACTGCCACGTGTCACCCTATGAGTGGTGACACATGTCACCTGGTAATGCCCCCTTAGGACCCTTGAAAATGCCGAATCTGCATGCCACGTGTTCTCCATACTACCACATTATCTCCATACTGCCATGTCATGATGACATCATATTCCATGTCATTTCTAAGGACCAATGGTATTATGCCACATGGCCCCTTGGAGGGGAGAGAAAAAGGCTTGCTCATCCCTGTTTTGTGTCGATTTCCTTTGTTAAATGTTTTCGGCCTTCCTCGACAATTTAACACTACAATCCCGAATCTTGGCTATTTTAGTGCTATAAATGTATTCCTCCCGTGATTTCCTTAAGGGTGATTCATTGTAGATGCCAACTGCCAATTGTGATATGCATGGGCTATGCCGATTGCCAATTTTCTAGTGTGCCATGCCTTAGACTTGCCGATCTATGATTCATGATATCGGCGATCGGTGGATTGCAGATTTTGCTGTCTACCCCTGCTGCTACCTTAGAAGAGCCCCGATTTGAAATTTGTGATGACCCACCATCTTGCAATTTGTGATATTGGTGATCTACCAATTGTAGACTCTAATATCTTCCCTTGCCGCTCCTTTAGTAAGGCCACAATTGCAATTTATGATGAGCCTGACCCTGAGCCATTTTTCCTTTGTTTTCTGGCTTTGGAAGGATATCATCACTCTGCTCTAATTTTTGATCTAGGAGTCCATTTTTAGAATTCCATATACCATTGGAAAGATTGTTCCAAGCAATATACAACGGGGAGGGTCCGATTTGGCTTTGAGTGCTTATGTAGCATAGAATATGGCTTGAAACTTCAATGCTCTTTGGCAACTTCGATCAATTGAAAACTCATAATGTAGTGAGTGACAACATTGGCTCCAATTGGTGACAGTGCCTTGATAGCAAGGTACGAAGAACCTGAAGACTAGTAGCTTTCCTTCCATTGAGTGTGGAGTCATTTCTAAAAGCAATAATTCTGTGAAAGTGGACTTTTCAACATAAACTAGAAATTTCATATAACAATTACAACAAACATTGGTATTTACAATGAGTGCAAGACAGGTACCTCTAGTTTTGGAAATAAAGTTTGAGGAATTTACCATTTACTAGTAGTTCTAGAGATTCACTATCCTAATTTTCAACCATGTATGTGTTATTTCCTTTTTCTTCTGTAATCTTGAAAGGTTCGAACCATAGTGAATCGAATTGTCCATGTTTTCCTATGTCTTCCCATCGGGCATCCCAGTAGAGAACTAAATCTCCGAGTTGAAGTGGTCGATCCTTAGCCTTCTTGTCAAACAAAGATTTCATCTTTTTTTGGTAATTTGAAAATTTGGAACTGTTGTACTGTTCAACAACCCCCATTTATTATATTGATAGTTAGTATTGTATTAATAAATGCGGACCCTTTAAATGTTTTTTCAAAAAACTTAGCAAATAAGAGATTTCCTTTTGAAACCATTCAGATTAAAAATTTGGATAAACTTAAGATATCAAACCAAGTCACTTTGTGATTAGGCATTCCCGCTTGATTTCAAATCGTAGGATCCGAAGTAACAAAGGTTAGTCGTGAGTCAGAATCCACGAAATGTGATAAAAGAAACCCTACAAAAGACCCAAAGATAGCATTAAACTTTTTATAAAACTTAAGGCTTAAGATATTCTTTAAACTATTTATCACAATTGCATCACGGCTTTTATAAGGGCGCAAAACATACAAACCACAAGAAAATGCGAAATGCGATCGGACCTGACAAAATATTAAAACTGTTATAAAACTTCAATCGGGTCCAACATATCATAAATATCTATTTTAATAAAATAAGCCTCCACATAAAGGAAACACGCTCTAAAAGGTAAAAAGTATACCACTCATCGCAAATTGAAAAACACCAAGTCAACTTTGAATTTCTCTATTCATTATCTTTGATATTGCGATCTTTTCGATCTTCGATTTGTGATCTTTCTAATATTGTGATTTGTGATATTTCTGATATTCGTGATTTCCAATATTGCAACTCATCGCAATCACAATATTGGTATCACGCATAACACAAACCAATTTGAAACATCATTTTGAGACTTGCGATGCGATATTTTGACAAGACATAAATAAAATCTTGTATAGGCCTTAATGCATAGTTAATGAGGTTTAAAGGCATTTATTCATTTAACAACTTGAGAGGATAGATATTTTTTTTTTATCCATATTTGAAAAAAAAGCTCCATCCTTACGTTCTATTAGAATTTACAGTGCTAATTATGTTTCCACTTGCATTTACTGCTCTTCATTTTTATCCTATTTTCTCCATTTGCCCGAATTTAAGGAATTTTTCGAAGAAGACAACGCTCACAGAAATGGTTAAGAAAGGAAAAAAGACCATAGAGGCTATGGCCTATGAGGAGTCAGACATGCAACCACTCTTCTCTGATACCACTTCTAATAAGGATGGTGGGACTACATCTTGGGAGGAATTGTATAATTTACTAGAGGAAGAAAATCCAAGGCCCCTAGAAACTAAAGTGACAACGAATGCCACGGATTCATCCGACGCTTCTTACTTCGAAGCAACATGTTCTTTCCTACACAGAATAGCTGCAAGACCGCAAATCTTACCATACATAGATATGGTAAGGTGGATTATTGATAATGTGGATATTTTAGATAAAACGTTCAAAAACTCCAGGCAAGAAGTCATGGGGTCATTCAAACCATAAAATTTGAGCCAAATGTATGTTTGGTAAATTTAGAGTGTCCTAAATTGCTATATTAATTGTCTATATGGGAGTCATAAACTGTTGAAGTGTGGCGCACTATATGTGCAAGATAACCTATTTCTTACTTTTTGTCGTTTTTGATTTTTTATTTTGTTTTGGGGGTTTTTATCTTCGTTTATCTCCTAATGTGAAATGGAAATTCTAAAAGACAAGTATGGATATAAATTTTCAAGGCAATTATGTCCTTTATAATGATTTCCAAAACTTCAAACTTTAGAGGGTCTTAGAACATACTAATGATGAAATAAATTCTTAAAAGAAAATGAAAACGTGCCACTATTCTAATCAAACAAATAGTGAACTATTGATCATGAAACCATTATCCCTGCTGCTATCTAAATACAAAAGAAATGAATTAAGCTACTGTACTCAAAGAAATCCAAAAATTGCAAGTAAAGTAAAGCTAAAATCAAATTACATCAATTCATATTCTGACCCCTCGCCAGTTAGTCTCGCTATGGCTTTCGGAGGTAATCATCAACAACTTGAGCAATTTGATATCTAATTGCAAAAAAGTAAACTTAAAATCAAATCACATCAATTCATAGTCTGACCCCTTGCTAGTTAGTCTCGCTATGGCTTTCAGAGGTAATCATCAACAACTTGAGAAATCTGACATCTAATTGCAGAAAAGTAAACTTAAAATCAAATCACATCAATTCATAGTCTGACCCCTCGCCAGTTAGTCTCGCTATGGCTTTCGGAGGTAATCATCAACAACTTGAGAAATTTAATATCTAAGCTAACTAATAAAGCCAATGAACAAAACTGAAATAAACAAAACAGAACTGGAATTAAAAGCTAAGAAAAGTAAGTCAGCAGAAAGACTGATTCCATGTCATTAGTCATTGTGAAAATTATATGCAAATGCCCGGGCTGCCTACTATAATCTGGAACATACACACTGATCAACGTTAACAACAATGTAAAGCATGTAAAATCATGAACAAGAATGAAACGTTAGTACCATAGTAAATGAAATATACATAAGTGAATAACTATGGCATAATAAACATAAAGAAACACAACATGAAACTGTACAACAATAAGAAACAAAACCTCGGCGTGTGCAGGGGCCCTCTGCACAACCTCGGGCAACAGCTATCAATCAAGAATTATGCTCAGAAATAGAGTCTTCTCATATATTTCAGAACACAGTCACAATAATGAAACTAGTGTCACGACATAGTGGGCTTTTTAACAGCAAAATTATATTCAAAAGACTAACTACTATGCATATAGAAATGCATTATTTATAACAAAAGATTACATAACTGTTTTCCTATAAACTGTGCTGACAGAGGACACGTAAATGACAGCGTCCATGGATTTAGCGTCATGCTGTCGAGATTATGCAATCTATTGAAAACGACTTGTTGGATTCACATCGTGGGCAGCCTACAGGTGTTAGTGTGCCTCCAGAAATCTAGAAACGGCCACGAAATCTTTCATGTGCTTGGAAACAAACTCCTGTTGCTGTAGGACTCTTCTGTTTGACTACCACTTGACCACCGTTGACCACGGCCTCCTCTGATGAATCCGACTGAGCTAATATGACTCGGTCCATGTCCAAGTCATTTCCAACTTGCCCATGTGGCTCGATTTTCCTGATGACACTTGCAATGTATACTTTAACAAAAACAGCTGCGGAAAGTCGAAGCAGCTATGGAAAGTGACAGGATTCCGCAGCTCAATGAGCAAAAATCTAATTCAAACAGCAGACACAAAACATAGTTAAAAACCACTTTAAGTGCTCTTTTATGATTAATATGCAATTATGTTGATAGCTTAGGAGGTCTAGGTGAATGGAAAAAGTCTAGGGAGGTGTATAGGAAAGATGCAAGTTCAGGGCTCAACAATGTACCACCTTCCACAGCCATAGAAGATCTATGATAAAACCTTTATTGAGAATTTTCCCAAAGAAAATGAAGACACAATAGACGTTATGCAGAATTGGAGGTCTGACTCCAACAAGTTCAGGTGAGAGAAAACTGGTGTGTACCCCATTTCACCTCTGTCAGCCCAGCATAATTTTGCAGTAACAATGTTGTGTAGGCTATTTGGAAAAGTTTATACCACCATGTTTTATATTGAATGGGTTCCATTGATTGATGCAATTGTAAATGTTGTGATTATGAACTGGAGTATTATTTTTTCAGACAATCTGGTTATGGCCATTAGAGAATATAGGCGGAATAGAATTGTCTCCACTTAGGTTATCCCTCCCTTTTACATGAGTGCTTATGTCACAGATGTTATATGTTTTTGTTAACATTTTCTAAACATGTTATGGAAATGGAATTTAAAGGATCCCACACCCATCCATGTTTATCATAAAATTTTGTGCGAATCATAGTTTGGCTCCCATTTTTTTAAAATTTGTCATTGGCATCATGTTGCCAATTTATTAGACCATTTTTAATAAGAAAGCCCCTAGAATTTCAGGGGAAGTAAAGATAGACATCTTGTCAGTGGCACAATGGTTTGATGAGGAATTATTTACTTATATCAGAGTTTTTAGGAGTATTACAACTCCCCATGTTCTTCCATATTATGTTCTAAATAAATTACTGGCAAGAGAGATTTCTTATCAGATAGTGGTTGATGGTATAACCAAAACCCTCAAGGAGAAGAAGAAATCCATCTGGACGACCTTCCAGTTGCAATGTGGCACTTTCACATTACATGATCTTGGGCATGTGACAAAAGAAATACAGAACATCACGTCTCTAAATTTGGCTACCATGCTAGGTAGACAGTATGACCCTAATAAGATTGCCAAGGGTTTTACTACTATGGTCAAAATCAGGGAATTCATTCATGAATATGATGAGTTTGATGATCTCTTTGAGCAAGTTGAGACATTTCCACATGTTTTACATTTAGAATCAACAAAACTAGACCTAGGAGACCTCAAAGAATTCCACATATACAGAAATATAAGGCTCGAACAGGTCCAAAGGGACCTATTACAAATCGAAGAAGTAAGAGAACCTACTCCTATTGTAAGCCCAGAGGAGAGTTCCAAGAATAATTTTGATGAGGAATCACAATAAAGTTTAGTTCAAGGTTCATAAGACTCCAAAAACCAATCTATGAATAAAGAAGGAAGCTCCAAGATAGAACCTGAACAGGAGGTTAGGTTCCTATACCAATAGGAGTCATAATTTTGAATGACTAAGGTTAAGCGTTGTCATATTGTACATACCTTTGCTTTCTGCAAATGTTTTCCATATTATAAAAAGTAAAAAATGTCAAGAGGGTATGTCCTAAAAGAAAAATCAAAGGACAAAAAGAATAAGAAAAAGTCAAAAAAATAAAAGTATATGAACCCAAAAACAAAAAGACCATGAAAGTGTGCAAGTCTAAATGCCACTACTATTTATTTTTATGCATAATAATGATTGTGTGCAACTCGTTATTCATGCCACAATCCATGGCAATCAAATTTTTTAATCTTGGTTAATCCATGCTTTTAATCTCATGTTTATAGATTAAAGAATAAAATCTGACCAAACAGTTTAATCTTGGCATATCATAGTTAGGTAGATAAAATAAAAGGAACTCATAAACTTATTCTGAGCCCTTGGATGATATAAGGTTAGAATTAAATAGATTAATTTTCAAAAAAAAATATATGAATAAGGGTTTGCTAGCCTAAATGCACCCTAAGAAATGAATAAAATATGTTAGAGGTAAGAAATGGGTAAGTAAAAGAAAGGTTGTTGAACTACAAAGTTACAAGGATCAAAGAATATGCATTGTGCTTAGATACATCTTTCAACATGTATGGTCAACTATGAAGGCAAAGTCAAAGGTTTACAAGTTCATGTGATTAACTCCCTCTCATTAACTTTTTCCCTTTACTTACTAATTTCCTATCCACAAGTATATTTTGAGTACTCTTAATCCTACAAGTCAAAAAGGCTCAGAGCATTTCTCTGACTTTTGGAGGGACTAGACCCTCGGCTTAATGACTTATGGATGCAAGTACTAGAATCCCCTTTATAAACCCATTCCCCCTTCATAAAATCCATTTCCACTCATTACCCTAAGAAAACCTCTTTTCCTAAGGTTAAACACCTTTTTACCTAGGAAAAGTGAATATCCCCCATATAAATCCCTTTCCACCAAAAAACCCACAAAAAGATTTTATCCTAAGTATAAAGTTAAATGCACAATCACATGCCTTTTACCCTTTTGACTTAGGAAAAAACCTCACTCTGTTCGTTTCATATTAACTATTAACATTATTATACAAATCCTATTATAACCCTTTTCCCGTAAATAAATTAAATCCCTAATTAAAATGCCCCCGATCCTTAGTTTTAAATAAAAACTATATGATTTACCCCTTGTCCCGACAAAAATATAAATTCCCCATTAACCCCAAATAAACCCAAAATTACTTTTGATTAAAATCTTCGGGGCCCCCTTAGGCCTCCATATATTTCACCCGTGCTCCTTCATCGGTCCGTCCACTGTCCGATCCTCCGCACTGAAATACAACGACGCACAACTGTATTGACCTCACCCGATGCCTGAAATTTATCCAAAAAGTTAAACCCCCTCATTAATCTCGGCTTGATCCTTTTAAACCCATGATTAATCCCTAAGCTAATCCCAAACCGCTGCGATTAAAACCCTGGGCCCCCCTGCAACCCCAGTTCATTTCCTCCACAGCTCTTCCACCAGACTACCATCAGATCGTAATCACCCATATCCAAAGGCTCAAAGCTATATCGGTCGTGCCTGATGGACTGCCTTTACCCGCTCGATAAGGCGGTTTTCCCCCGACCCCCAATGGCTATGTGTCAAGCCTCGACGTAGATCGGGTGACCCCTCTTAAAAACTGCCCACACCACTAAAGTGGTGCGACAACTCTCAAAATCGCCTCCCCGCCGATCCGATAAACTGCCCATCCTTCATAAACATGAAGTTCGCACCATATTTCAAAAATTTTCCCGTTAAAGTTTTAAACTGTGAAAACCTGTGTTTTTAAGCCTTTCGCCAGTTTAAACTGTATAAACCTATGGAACCCTTCATCGCCACCCCAAACCTCTGCAATGCAATTCCAACTCTGATTATGTCTAAAACTCTACTACGACCCCTTTCCCAATCATACCTATTCTAGAGAACCATCATGCACCCTTCCATACAGACTAGTGCTTTCTTAATTATTTTTGGATTTTACAGAGAATCGCCGAAGCCAGAGCTTGGATAAACAATTCTAATACTAGTCACAGAACCTGTTTACTCCAAGACTCAACCAAAAACTCATTAAGATCCTATATACATAAGAAGAAGACCAATGTACATGAATAGAATATGAAGATCATTACACGCAGAGTCGAGAAGAGGACAACTAGACAGAGCAATGATAGTTCAAAATAGAGGAAACAGACTGGAGATGCAGTTAGAAGGAAAAAGGTAAAACATACTAAGACTTGGTCAATACCTACTTCTGATTGCTGATACACGTAAAACAAAGGAACTTTTTGTTGAAAAACAGAGTAAAAGTTAAATTGTGTAGTAAAAAGGGAGAAACAAAAAAAGGATAAAGACAGGTCATAAGAGTAAAAGGGTCATTGATACTCTTTTACTCCGATGGCCTGTCTTTATCCTTTCTTTGTTTCTCCCTTTTTACTGCACAATTTAAATTTTGCTATGTTTTTCAATAGAAGTTTCCTTTTTTTTACATGTATCAGCAATCAGAAGTGGGTATCGATCAAGTCTCAGTATGTTTTATCTTTTTCCTTCTAATTGCATCTCTGGTATTTTTCCTCTGTTTTGAACTGTCACTGCTCTGTCTAGTTGTCCTATTCTCGGCTCTGTGTGTAATGATCTTCATCTTCTGTTCATGTACACTGGTATTCTTCTTCTATATATAGGACCTTAATGGGTTTCTGATTGAGTCTTGGAGTAAACAGGTTCTGTGACTAGTATCAGAATTGTTTATCCAAGCTCTGGCTTTGGCTGATTCTCTGCAAAATCCAACAATAATTAAGAAAGCACCAGTCTGCATGGAAGGGCTCATGATGGTTCTCTAGCATAGGGATGCTTGGGAAAGGGGTCGTAGTAGAGTTTTTGACGTAAACGGAGGTGGAATTTTATCGCAAAGGTTTGGCGTGGCGATGAAGGGTTTCATAGGTTTATACAGTTTAAAGGGGTGAAGGGCTTAAAAACACGAGTTTTCGAAGTTTAAAACTTTAACAGGCAAAATTTTGAAATATGGTGTGAATTTCATGTTTATGAAGGATGGGCAGCTTATCGGATCGGCGAGGAGGTAGTTTTGAGAGTTTTCGCACTGCTTTAGTGGCGTGGGTGGGTTTTAGTAGGGGTCACTCGATCTACATCGGGGCTTGACACGTAGCCATCGAGGGTCGGGGGAAAACCGCCTTATCGGGTGGGTGAAGGTAGTCCATCAGGCGCGGCTAATATAGCTTCGGGCCATTGGATCTGGATGATTGCGATCTGACAGTAGTCAGCGAAAGAGCTGTGGGGAGGAAATGAACGGGGGTTGAGGGGGGCCCAGGGTATTAATCACAACAGTTTGGGATTAGCTTAGGGATTAATCATGGGTTTAAAAGGATTGAGCCAGGCTTAATGAGGGGGTTTAACTTTCTGGGTAAATTTTCAGCGTCGGGTGAGGCTGATACGGTTGCGCGTCATTGGATTTGAGCATGGAGGATTGGACAATGGAAGGGCCGATGAAGGAGTACAGGTGAAATATACGAAGGCTTAAGAGGGGCCTGAAGATTTTAAATCAAAAGTAATTTTGGGTTTATTTGGGATTAATGGGGAATTTATATTTTTTTCTGGATAAGGGGTAAATCATATCTTTTTATTTAAAACTAAGGATCATGGGTATTTTAATTAGGGATTTAGTTTATTTACGGGAAAAGGGTTATAATTGGATTTATATAATAATGTTAATAATTAATATGAAACAAGCGGAGTGAGTTTTTTTCCTAAGTCAAAAGGGTAAAAGGCATGCGATTGTGCATTTAGCTTCATACTTAGGATAAAAGCTTTTTGTGGGTTTTTTGGCGGAAAGGGATTTATATGGGGGGTATTCACTTTTCCTAGGTAAAAAGGTGTTTAACCTTAGCAAAAGGGGTTTTCTTAGGCTAATGAGGGGAAATTGATTTTATTAGGGGGGAATGATTTTATGAAGGGGATTCTAGTACTTGCATCCATAAGTCATTAAGCCGAGGGTCTGATCGCTCCAAAAGTCAGAGAAATGCTCTTAGCCTTTTTGACTTGTAGGATTAAGAGTACTAATAATATACTTGTGGATAGGAAACTAGTAAGTAAAAGGGAAAAGTGAATGAGGGGGAGTTAATCACATGAACGTGTAAACCTTTGTCTTTGCCTTCATAGTTGACCATACATGTTGAAAGATGTATTTAAGCATGATGCATGTTCTTTGATCCAAGTAACTTTGTAGTTCAACAACCTTTCTTTTACATACCCATTTCTTACCTCTAACATATTTTCTTCATTTCTTAAGGTGCATTTAGCCTAGCAAACCCTTATTCATCTATTTTTCTTTTAAAAAATAATCTATCTAATTCTAACCGTATATCATCCTAGGGCTCAGATTAAGCTTATGAGCTCCTTTTGTTTTATCTACCTAATTATGATCTGCCAAGATTAAACTGTTTGGTCAGATTTTATTCTTTAATCTATAAACATGAGATTCAAAGCATGGATTAACCAAGATTAAACAATTTGATTACCATGGATTGTGGCATGAATAACAAGTTGCACACAATCATTATTATGCATAAAAGTAAATAGTAGTGGCATTTAGACTTGCACACTTTCATGGTCTTTTTGTTTTTGGGGTTCATATACTTTCATTTTTTGGACCTTTCCTTATTCTTTTTGTCCTTTGATTTTTCTTTTAGGACATATGCTCCATACATTTTTTACATTTTATAATATTGAAAACATTTGCAGAAAGAAAAGGTATGTACAATATTACAAGGCTTAACCTTAGTCATTCAAAATTATGACTCCTATTGGTATAGGAGCCTAACAGTGGCTCCACTTGGGGATAGCATTTCATTGTGAAGTGTCAAGAACACTATCGACTAGTAGCCTGATCCATTGGGCCAATCCCAAACATGTATATGCTCTGTTGTATAATTTTTGTGACTAAAACTCTTGAACTAAAAATACACCCTTTTCTGCAAACTGAAATCTAATCTAACATAAATTTGATGCTGAAAAACTAAATTTATTCAAACTGAAATCATATCTACATACTCTAATCAACTTTCCAATTGTTGGTTAGGTAAAATGAAACAACCAATGCAACCATTCAAGCATTATGTACATTGGTGAATTTGTTGCTTGGGCTTGTTTGTGATTAAGACTGAGGTTCTAAAGCCAAATATAACCTTGTCAACCAATGAGAAGATAAGGAAATACTTGCTTTCCTTTGTAGACTCTAAAAACTGTACAAAAGGACCATCCACAATATATACACTATTGTTCAACTGGTTTAAGCAACTGTACAATTGTTCTGGATGGCTTCCATGCCATGAAACTGAAATGTCACTTTTATCTTTAACACCCTGTAGACTTTCAGATAAAATTCGTGATGATATTTCTACTCATTGGTATGTTTGTTTGGTGAAACCTTTATTATCTTGATTTGGACTCTCATAGTTAGTTAATGGAGAAAAATCCTAATTGCATTCATCATCCAACCTATCAGCTATTGGATCATAAATAACTTGAAAGGATTGCTGCAAATTATTGCACATAGGTTTGAATGGAACTTCGTAGGTTTCTACAAGCTACTCATCCTTTTCTTTAGAGATTTTACGCCATATTTCCTTTAAAAATTGAAAAGATTCAAAACCAAGAGGCAAAGAAGCTTCACTTATTTCCAAATTTTCTGCACTTTCTTCCTCACTTTCATAGCTAACATAGATTAGATGGTCACTGTTTTCAAGCTACTAAAATTGAATTTCCTTATTCCCCAAACTAGTTTCGGATTTCTCTGTAAAGTTAGTTTGGTTTTGGAGAACATGATTATCATCATATTCATCATATTTAGGCACATCATCAAAAAAAGTAATGTCATCAAACATACACATTAGATCAAGAGATTTCTCCTCCACATATTGCTTTATGAATCTATCTTCTGATCTATGGTAGTTGGAATTAGCAGGAATTTGTTTATGACTCTCAACCTCTTCCTTTTGTGAAATAAATGTGTCATGGTGATTTTGAGAAAAAAATTCATCTTTCATGGTGATCTTCTACATCCTTTCCTCTATTTTCTTCATCAAAATGTTGAGTTTTTCCTCTGTAATGTTGTTTTCCTCTGCTTCTGCTTTCAACTTTTCTCTTCTAATTTCCAGATTAACTTCTACATCTACTGCAATGTTTTGCATCTGTTCCAGTGTTGAGGGGTTCATTTCTCTTAGTTGAAATTCTATATCTAGAGCAAATTTTCTTGGATAATGTAACAGATCTGAATCAGAAGGAGGTCTTATATTTGATGGCATTGAATAATAAGATTGATTAAATCTGTCAAAAAATTGTTGTATTGTTTCATTTGGCTGTCTTTTTAACTGATTATATTCTTCTATGATTACAAGAAGATTGACATTGATTATCCATCTATCAAGGAAAATTTTGACAAACTGTTGGAAATTTGAGATGCTTGCAATAGGTAAATTCTTGAACCAACTCTTTACTCTACTTTGCAAAGAAAGAGAAAAAAGCCTGATAATAACATCATCTTCATCAATTTCAAATAAGTCTAGATAATTCTCAAAACCTTGAATATATTTGTGAGCAGTGATACCATTCTCTCCATCAAACTTAGAGAGATACTTGTAATAATTGTTAGGGAAAGCATGGACTGTAGGAGGGAAGAAGAGTGGCTTATATCTATTAGGAACTTTATGAGGTACTAGAATATGTATAGGGATTGTATGATTAGTCTTGATTGTTTGATGCTCCTTAATTGGAAAATGATCTTCATAAGAGTTAGAAGAATGCTGCTCAAATGTGTAGGGAGACATTATATCTACAATTTTCAAAGGGAAATAATAAAATATTAATCTAAAATCTTCTCTAAAATACAATATACATTGAAAAAATTTATCAATGAGAAAGAAAATAATGCCTTGGATAACAATCCAAGTTAAAAGCCTGATTTTTTTTATACAATTTTTTCATGTTCATTCCTCCAGTGGAGTCTTGATTGTGGAATTGATTTGGAGTCACCAGGTGGATTATTTTAACCTTTGTGTGTCTGATCATTGTCCACCATCATATATTAGATCTAAACCTGTAAAACATTTCTGAAGAAAATGTTAGTCTTCCCCAATATGGTAGCCACTATGTTATCACCCAATAATTTCCCAAGGTTAAAGAAGGAGATCACCGGGGTAACCACTAACCGCTTTTGGATATCAGGACGTAGCCTTCCTGATGATTAGAGAGGGCTCTCTCTATATGATTTAACTCTATTTGTTTGAATATTAGGCTAGTTATAAGAGTTCAAGGGGGGGCTTTGATTTGTATTGAAGATTGGGTGGTGGAATCCTTGAAGTAGATGGATAGAATGATGTCTCTAGACCATTGGGCATATGGAGTCAAAAGAAGGGCAATAGAAATAGATCAAATCATTAAAGGGAATGTTCAAAGGGCAAGATAGTAGAGTAGAGCGTAGGTATTTAGGCCAGAGGGGTGGAAAAGGTTTTAACCATGGTGAGAGAGAAATTAAAAATTCTCAAACCAGGATTGAAACGAGGAACAGAGGGCACTTAGAAACAAAGGGAAATTAAGAATCATTTTCTATAGATTAAAAGAAACAACCTAAACTAAGGAGAAATTAAGAATTCCTTAACTTAGATTATATGTAGAAAACATATATTTGCCTAACCGTTATAGCAAAGTATAATTAAAAAAATTCTGATATAATACTTCTAGCTATGGCATTTAGATTTAGATCATCAGTATGAAAAAATTTAAGAGATAACAAAAACGTGAGAAAATACTTGTCTACACTTCGCTCTGCACATGAATCCTTTGAAATATTTGGCCTTTATTCACCAATCCAGCTTGCTGGCTCAATCAATGCTCCAATAGATTTACAGTATTTCGATCAGGAAATCTATAGAAATGTCTAAGAATCCACCACTACATACTTCAAATTGTGAAGTATTTATACTAAGGTGTTATTACAAATATCTCAAACTAATTTGAGATTTAATCTAGGAAATAGAAATATCTTCTCACAGGAAGATAGAGCCAGCTAATGAACTGCTTTCATGTTGTCCCTTTTATTGTGGTATTGCTGGTTTTTGTGGTTTGCCTTTAGATATTTATGCTCTTATTATTTGAATTATGTCGCTGGAGGCTTTATTTACTTCTGTCTTGCATCTGATACTCTTTGTCACTGATACTCTTTTACTCTGATGACCTGTCTTTATCCTTTTTGTTTTTCTCCCTTTTTACTACACAATTTAACTTTTACTATGTTTTTCAACAGAAAGTTCATTTGTTTTTATGTGTATCAGCAATCAGAAGTGGGTATTGATAAAGTCTTAGTATGTTTTATCTTTTGCCTTCTAACTGCATCTCTGGTATATTTCCTGTGTTTTGAATTGTCACTGCTCTGTCTAGTTGTCCTCTTCTCGGCTCTGTGTGTAATGATCTTCATCTTATGTCCATGTAAATTGGTCTTCTGCTTCTATATATAGGATCATAATGGGTTTCTAGTCAAGTCTTGGAGTAAACAGGTCTGTGACTAGTATTAGAACTGTTTATCCAAGCTTTGGCTTCGGCAAATTCTCTATAAATCCAACAATAATTAAGAAAGCATCGGTCTGCATGGAAGGGTACATGATAGTTCTCTGGCACAAGGATGCTTGGGAAAGGAGTCATAGGAGATTTTTGGACGTAAACAGAGGTGTAATTACATCATAGAGGTTTGGGGCCGTGATGAAGGGTTTCATAGGTTTATACAATTTAAACGGGCGAAAGGCTTAAAAACACGGGTTTTCATAGTTTAAAACTTTAACGGGCGAACTTTTGAAATATGTCGCGAACTTCATGTTTATGAAGGATGCGTGGTTTATCGGATCACTAGGGAGGTGGTTTTGAGTGTTGTCGCACCGCTTTAGCGGCGTGGGTGGTTTTTAGGAGGGGTCACCCGATCTACGTCAACGCTTGACAAGTAGGCATCGAGGGTCGGGGGAAAGACGCCTTATCGGGCGGGTAAAGGCAATCCATCAGGTGTGGCCGATATAGCTTTGAACCGTTGGATCTAGGTGATTGCGATATGACAGTAGTCGGGTGGAAGAGCTACGCGGAGGAAATGAACGGGGGTTGAGGGGGGCCCAGGGTTTTAATTACAGCGGTTTGGGATTAGCTTAGGGATTAATCATGGGTTTAAAAGGATCAGGCCGAGCTGAATGAGGGGGTTTAACTTTCTGGGTAAAGTTTGGGCATCGGGTGAGGCCGATACAGTTGCACATCATTGGATTTGAGCACAGAGGATGTCGATACAATTGTGCATCATGGATTTGAGCACGGAGGATTGGACAGTCAACAGGCCGATGAAGGAGCACGTGTGAAATACATAGAGGCTTAAGGGGGGCGTGAAGCTTCTAATCAAAAGTAATTTTGGGTTTATTTGGGATTAATGGGGAATTCATATTTTTGTCAGGATAAGGGGTAAATCATATAGTTTTTATTTAAAACTAAGGATCGAGGGTATTTTAATTAGGGATTTAGTTTATTTACGGGAAAAGGGTTATAAAGGGATTTATATAATAATGTTAATAATTAATATGAAACGAGTGGAGTGAGGTTTTTTCCTAAGTAAAAATGGTAAAAGGCATGCAATTGCACATTTAGCTTCATACTTAGGATAAAATCTTTTTGTGGGTTTTTTGGTGGAAAAGGATTTATATGGGGGTATTCACTTTTCCTAGGTAAAAAGGTGTTTAACCTTAGGAAAAGTGGTTTTCATAGGGTAATGAGGGAAAATGTATTTTATGAAGGGGGAATGTGTTTATGAAGGGGATTCTAGTACTTTCATCCATAAGTCATTAAGTCGAGGGTCTGGTCCCTCCAAAAGTCAGAGAAATGCTCTGAGCCTTTTTGATTTATAGGATTAACAGTACTCAGAATATACTTGTGGATAGGAAATTAGTAAGTAAAGGGGAAAAGTGAATCAGGGGGAGTTAATCGCATGAACTTGTAAACCTTTTTCTTTGCCTTCATAGTTAGCCATACATGTTGAAAGATGTATCTAAGCATGATGCATGTTCTTTGATCCAAGTAACTTTGTAGTTCAACAACCTCTCTTTTACCTACCCATTTCTTACCTCTAACATATTTTCTTCATTTCTTAGGGTGAATTTAGGCTAGAAAACCCTTATTCATTTATTTTTCTTTTGAAAAGTAATCTATCTAATTCTAACCTTATATCATCCAAGGGCTCAAATTAAGCTTATGAGTTCCTTTTATCTTATCTACCTAACTATGATCTACCAAGATTAAACTGTTTGGTCAAATTTTATTCTTTAATCTATAAAAATGAGATTCAAAGCATGGATTAACCAAGATTAAACAATTTGATTACCATGGATTGTGGCATGAATACCAAGTTGCACACAATCATTATTATGCATAAAAGTAAATAGTAGTGGCTTTTAGACTTGCACACTTTCATGGTTTTTTTGTTTTTGGGGTTCATATACTTACATTTTTTTTACCTTTTCTTATTCCTTTTGTCCTTTTATTTTTCTTTTAGGACATACCCTCTTTACATTTTTTACTTTTTATAATATGGAAAACATTTGCATAAAGCAAATATATGTACAATATAACAAGGCTTAACCTTAATCATTCAAAATTATGACTCCTATTGATATAGGAACCTAACAGTGGCTCCACTTCGAGATGGCATTTCCTTTTGAACTGTCAAGAACACCATCGACTAGTAGCCTGATCCATTGGGCCAATCCCAAACATGTATATGCTCTGTTGTATAATCTTTGTGACTAAAACTCTTGAACTGAAAATACCACCTTTTTTGCAAACTGAAATCTAATCTAACATAAAATTGATGCTGAAAAACTGAATTTATTCAAACTGAAATCCTACCTACTTACTCTAATCAAATTTCCAATTGATGGAAATGAAACAACCAATGCAACCATTCAAGCATTATGTACATTGGTGAATTTTGTTGCTTGGGCTTGTTTGTGATTAAGATTGAGGTTCTAAAGCCAAATATAACCTTGTAAACCAATGAGAAGATAAGGAAATACACGTTCCTTTGTAGACTCTAAAAACTGTACAAAAGGATCTTCCAAAATATATACACTATTGTTCAATTGATTTAAGCAACTGTATAATTGTTCTGGATGGCCTCCATGCCATGAAACTGAAACGTCACTTTTATCTTTAACACCCTGCAGACTTTCAAATAAAATTTGTGATGATATTTATGCTTATTGGTATGTCTGTTTGGTGAAACCTTTATTATCTTGATTTGAACTCTCATAGTTAGTTAATGCAGAAAAATCCTGATTGCATTCATCATCCAACCTATCAGCTATTGGATTATAAAGAACTTGAAATGATTGCTTCAACTTATTTCATATAGGTTTGAAAGGAACTTCATAGGTTTCTACAAGCTTCTCTTCCTTTTCTTTAGAGATTTTACACCACATTTCCTTTAAAAACTAAAATTCTTCAAAACAAAGAGGCAAATAAGCTTCACTTATTTCCAAATTTTCTGCACTTTCTTCCTTACTTTCATAGCTGACATAGATTAGATGGTCACTATTTTCAAGCTGCTGAAATTGAATTTCCTTATTCACAAAACTAGTTTTTGATTGCTCTTTAAAGTTAGTATGGGTTTGGAGAACATGATTATCATCACACTGATCATATTTAGGCACATCATCAAAAGAAGTAATGTCATCAAACATACACATTAGATCAAGAGATTTCTCCTCCACATATTGCTTTATGAATCTATCTTCTAATCTATGGTAGTTGGAATCAGCAGGAATTTGTTTATGACTCTTAACCTCTTCCTTTTGTGAAATATATGTGTCATGGTGATTTTCAACAAAAAATTCATCTTTCGTGGTGATCTTTTGCATCCTTTCCTCTATTTTCTTCATCGAAATGTCAAGTTTTTCCTTTAAAATGCTTTTTCCCTCTACTTCTGCTTTCAAATTTTCTCTTCTAATTTGCAGATTAACTTCTACATCTACAACAATGTTTTGCATCTGTTCCATTGTTGAGGGATTTCTTTCTCTTAGCTGAAATTCTGTCTCTAGATTAAATGCTCTTGGATAATGCAAAAGAGCTCAATCAGGAGGAGGTCTTATATTTGATGGCATTGAATAATAAGATAGATTAAATCTGTTAGAAAATTGTTGTATTGTTTCATTTGGCTGTATTTTTAACTGATTACATTCTTCTATGATTACAAGAAGATTGACTTTGATTATCCATCTATCAAGGAAAATTTTGAAAAACTGTTGGAAATTTGAGATGCTTGCAATAGGTAAATTCTTGAACCAACTCTTTACTCTACTTTGCAAAGAAAGAGCAAAAAGCCTAATAATAATATCATCTTCATCAATTTCAAATACTCAAAGCCTTAAATATGTTTTTGAGCAGTGATACCATTCTCTCCATCAAACCTAGGGAGATACTTGTAATAATTGTTAGGGAAAGCATGGAGTGTAGGAGGTAAGATGAGTGGCTTATATCTATCAGGAACTTTATAAGGTACTGGAATATGTATAGGGATTGTATGATTAGTCTTGATTGTTTGATGCTCCTTAATTGGAAAATGATCTTCATAAGAGTTAGAAGAATGCTGCTCAAATGTGTAGGGAGACTTTATATCTACAATTTTCAAAGGGAAATAATAAAAAATTAATCTAAAATCTTCTCTAAAATACAATATACATTGAAAAAATTTATCAATGAGAAAGAACATAATGTCTTGGATAACAATCCAAGTTAAAAGCCTGATCTTTTCATACAGTTCTTTCAAGTTCATTCCTCCAGTGGAGTCTTGATTGTGGAATTGATTTGGAGTCACCAGGTGGATGATTTTAACCTTTGTGTGTCTGATCACTATCCACCATCATAGATCAGATCTAAACTTGTAAAACATTTTTGAAGAAAATGTTAGTCTTCCCCAGTATGGTCGCCACTATGTTATCACCCAGTAATTTCCCAAGGTTAAAGAAGGAGATCACTGGGGTAACCACTAACCACTTTTGGAGATCAGGACCTAGCCTTCCTAATGCTCAGAGAGGGAAATCTCTATATGATTTAGCTTTGTTTGTTTGAATATTAGGCTAGTTTTAAAATTTCAAGGGGGGTTTTAATTTGTATTGAACGTTGCATGGTGAAATTCTTGAAACAGATGGATAGAATGATGTCTCTAGACCATTGGGCATATGGAGTCAAAAGAAGGGTAGTAGAACTAGATCAACTCATTAAAGGGAATGTTCAAAGGGAAATATAGTAGAGTAGAGTGCAGGTCTTTAGGCCAGAGGGGTGGAAAAGGTTTTAACCAGGGTGAGAGAGAAATTAAGAATTCTCAGACCGGGATTGAAACGAGGAACAGAGGGAAATCGGAAACAAAGGGCAATTAAGAATCCTTTGCTATAGATTAAAAGAAACAACCTAAACTAAGGAGCAATTAAGAATTCCTTAACTTAGATTATCTGTAGAAAACATATATTTTCCTAACTGTTATAGCAGAGTGTAATTAAACAAATTCTAATATAATACTTCCAGTTATGGCATTCAGATTTAGATCAACAGTATGAAAAAATTTAAGAGATAACAACAACGTGAGAAAATACTTGTCTACACTTTGCTTTGCACATGAATCCTTTGAAATATCTGGTCTTTATTCACCAATCCAGCTTGCTGGCTCAGTCAATGCTCCAATAGCTTTACAGTATTTGAGATTTAATCTAGGAAATAGAAATATCTTCTCGCAGGAAGATAGAGGCAGCTAATGAACTGCTTTCATGTTGTCCCTTTTATTGTGGTATTGCTGACTATTATGGTTTGTGTTTATCTCTTTATGCTCTTGTTGTTTGAATTATCTCATTGGAGGCTTTATTTACTTCTGTTTTTCATCTGATACTCTTTGTCACTGATACTCTTTTACTCTCATGACCTGTCTTTATCCTTTCTGTGTTTGTCCCTTTTTATTGCACAATTTAACTTTTACTGTGTTTTTCAACAGAAATTTCCTTTGTTTTAACATGTATCAGCAATCAGAAGTGGGTATCGATCAAGTCTTAGTATGTTTTATCTTTTGCCTTCTAACTGCATCTCTGGTCTGTTTCCTCTATTTTGAATTGTCACTGCTCTATCTAGTTTTCCTCTTCTCGGCTCTGTGTGTAATGATCTTCATCTTCTGTTCATGTAAATTGGTATTCTTCTTCTGTATATAGGATCTTAATGGGTTTCTCATCGAGTCTTGGAGTAAACATGTTCTGTAACTAGTTGTTGGGCATCAGATCCCCCGCAGTAGGTTTTTGGGGCTCAATGCCCAAGTTTTGGTCAAAGGTTTTGTAAGACTCCACGAATTGTGGGCGCGGAGCATGAAGTAGAGGTTAAGTCATAGGGTTGTCCACCCTAAAGTAATGTAATGTGATGTAAAGTCATGTTGGCCTACCCATGGTTCGTGGACCATGGGATTGTATAAATAGAGCGAGGCTCTAAGTTGTAAAAGATAGCAAAAGATAGAGAAAGTGGCGAAGGAATGGTTCAAGAATAGGAGAAGAATTCTAAGTGTCTTGGGTTGTAGTAGTAGGAAGAAGCCCTGCAGCTGAGTGCACAGAGGCCTAGTAGAGTCTGCAGCTGAGTGCGTGGACCCCTATAGTTGAGTGCGCAGGGCAGAGTAGAGTCTGTAATCGAGATAGAAAGCTAATAAAGAGAAGTTTATCCTAATTCTATGAATCTAGTCTTGAATCGTTATTTTGATGTTATGTATTACTTTTACTCTGTTTATTTACTACGTGCAGTTGAGTAAATGCCTGGATGGTTCAGAATACTTATATATGAAATAATCTAAGTAATCAGCTAATAGTGCATAATTATCAAAGACTTGGGTAAATAACAAGGATTGCGCTGCGAATAGAACTGCACAAAGACAACATAGCATACCGCGAGGTTCCCACTAGTGCGCGTAGCACAGTGAGTGCGAAGGTTGGACCGCATACCAATACCAACATATCAGACATCCTCAGGGTGTGGAAACCTGGTTCTAGCACCCTCCCATACTACTTCAGGTGAGACCTCAGTCCGCGCTTCGCGGATTGTTGCCGAAAGGACAAGTAGTACCAGGATTTGTTTGGCTAAATCACCTCTAAACCTGGGTCAGGCCCAACTAAGCCAACAAATGGTTCCATTGCTAGGACCGGAATCTACATAAGGATGTCTGATGTCGTGCCACTAGAACCCAACACAGAAGGACATTTAAGAGTGGTTGAACAAGAAGATTCACGAGTTCATGACACAAGAAAATAGAACTCCATGAGTATCTAAGGAATAGTGGTTAGAGTGCTACTTTTATATGGAAATCCACAAAATTTTCTTTGCATCCTTTCATTCTAAGCTATATGAGTGGATCGCGAAGTTAGCAAACACCTAGGGAAGGTGTAGGCTTGACAAACTAATAGTGTGGACTCTAGAATTAGTGCGCAGACTAGAAGCGTTAGAAGATAAGATCGCGCAAGCTGTGGACTATTGGCTCGACTGGATAATAGGAGGATTTATAACTGAGTTTGCGGTAGACATGATCGTGAGCTACAGTGAGGCAGAACGACATTTTCTCAAAGGATCGCAAGGTAAGTATATTAAATCTTTGAACACTTGGATTAAGATGCTATTGTGTGAAAAGCGGGTTATACGAATAAATTAATGTTTGGAACTACGTAGAGAGGGAAGATATACAAAAGCAGAAGTAGTGAAGAATTAGAAAGTAGTCCCTTAATTTTCCCTCGTGGGAGAGAAAGGAAGAGCTCATGAAGGTTTCTCCGAGAAGTGTGGTCAATTTGATAAGGCAACGAATTCTGCATTTACCACCTCCACCCACACCACCACCCATTTCACCCCCCTCACCTCCATCTCCACCCACTCCACCTCCACCACCTCCATAGTTTAGTATTGTGAGCATGATCAAACTACTAGTATTCAGAGGAGTAGGGAATGAAGATTCAAACTAATTTTGGTTCATGGTAAGAGCGGTATGGGAAGCACAAGGTGTCACGGATGAAAATATTAAGAAAGCCACACTGGTAAGTGCATTGCAGGATCACACACTAACATGGTATATCAAGCATTCTAATGACCACCCAAATGCAAGAATTACAAAAATCCAGGCCATGCTGAATAGGGAATTTAGCAGGCCAAAGTCAGAAACACAATCAATCATCGAGTTTAAAGAGATCGCAATGCTCCCAAGTGAGACCTCGTGGGATCTAGATCAATGGCTGAAGAGTACGATCTGCGAAGCCAATATGACGTTGATTGATGGACAACATCGCACATGGCTTGTAGCATCTCTGACACCACACTTGAGGACGATGCTGTCACAGCAGAAACTTTCCACCCAGGCCAAGGCATTGGAAATGATAATGAGATTAAATGAGACCCCTATATAAGACACAGGGTTGGGATTCCAACAAATCCATGTGCAACTACAGAATTTGTGTCTAGAAATGTAGAGTTTAAAGCAGGACAGGGCATCACGGCCAGAGGTGTGCAAGGAAGTATGGTGCATAAAATGCAAAGGTCAGGGCTGAGCGCGACACCTGCTTTATGGTGCGTGATCTGTCAGATAGGAGGGAAACACACTGTGAATAATTGTCATTTGTTGTAGAAGTATACGCAGACATCCTGGCAATTGTTTTGTAATTTCTGCAGGTCGGTAGGCCATGATGAACGCACTCGCTGCAGTTATGAACTAATGATAGATCGAACCCCTGCCTATAGGATGCAGACTGAAATTCGAGCCCTTGACCCAAATGCAGGGATGGTGCGCGCTGGATTTCAGGGGTACGCTTGAGGATGAGGTGGAATGGGACCATGAAGGGGTCGCGAACAACTAATTTGTTACAATTGCGGAGGGCCAGGGAACTATGCCTGCGATTGTACCAACCTGACAAGGATATCATGTTTGTATTGTGCTCAGTTTGATCATGAGACAGAAGACTGTCCTACGTTGATCACAAAGATGCACAAAAAAGGGGTATTCCATCCTCCTCCAACTCAAAATATACAAATGATGAGGTATGAGTTGCACGAAGAAGACCTGAATGTAAACATGATGCTTAGAAGCGATATGACCATGGGAGATGATAAGGGGAAGCAACCAGAAGAAAGTACGTGGGTTCACAAGGCTCCTACAAAGGAATCCAATTTTGACTTAGAATGTGCAAAGGAGACATTCATGGAAGCTAAGAAGAGCTTCACAGAGGTCTCCACTTTAGGTAGTAAGGATCAACTAGAACCAGGAATGGATCCTTCAATTCTCACTACCTTTCTGGAGACATGCATGAAACTACTGCATGATAGCAAAGCAGTTAAGGGACTATAGGAACTCATCAACAGGTGTGCAAGTCAGGAGAACCATACATGGTTTGGAAACTGGGGAAGCATGCATTGCACACTAGAAGGGAAATGAGGTTGACTGCGCAGATTTATGAGTATGAAATGGATAAGGTAATCCTAGATCTGGGTTCGGACACGAATGTATTACCAAAGCAAACCTAGGAATGCATGGGCAGACCTGCATTACAATGGTCCCCTATTCAGTTACGAATGGCGAAACAACAGAAGATTTTTCCCATGGGGAGATTGCAATGGGTAACAGTAGATATTGAGGGTGCGAGCGCGCAGGCGGATTTTGAAGTAATAGAGATTGTCAATGACAGTAAGCCCTATCCCGCACTACTAGGAATAGACTGGGCCATCGATATGAACGGAGTCATAAATCTAAAGAAGTGCAAAATGATCTTTGAGAAAAAGTCACTACGCATAGTAGTCCCACTGGATCCAGCCGAAGGAGCGTGCTACACTGAACCAGTGTGCGACGATGATAATGATGATGATCTTGATTGTATTTACAAGATAACTATGTGAGACCAGGATTGGGTAAATCCGACTGCAGATGGGAGAATCTTGTGGGAGCGTGAAAGCTCTTGCACCTCAAATTCAAATGAAGAAGTAGAGTGATGGCAAAATCAGTTGCATGAAGTAACAATGCTTAATTACAACATGATGGTTAGATCATTACGTTGCATGACAACAGAGGCAAAGGAGTTGCCTACATATGATGGATTGCCAGCGGTGGATGAATTTTTGAGAAAATTTGAAAACACAGTACCATAACAACAGCAGTTTGATGTGCTGAAGTGGGCACTGCATGCAACACCTACACAATGGTGGGGTGTGCATCAAGGAAATTTTGAGGACTGGCACGGATGTAGAAGGATGATGCGCCTACATTTTGGGAAACCCAGATTCAAATGAAAGTTGGTCAGCAAGGGTGGAACAACTTGTGTGCCCACCTTTCTCGATGGGTACAAACATATGTTGTATAGCCCGCACAAGCACACCCCAACCCCAGAATGGAAAGTTGGAGCAAATCGCAGCAGCAGGAAAGGTGATGCACACTACAAATTTTCCATGTGGAATCATTCAATAGGGTGTGTGGAGTCCTGAACAAGGTTCACCGGGCGAGACGAACTGATTGGGACCCATCTGTGCTAGCGGTTCGATGGGCCTATAGGACCATGTGCAAAAACCTGAGCGTGAAGATGATTTCAAAGATGCGGAATAGAGTTGAAACCGTAACTTTGGAAGAAAGGAATCCTCATGTAATAGCTCCCATAGTTGGGACAGTACGCGAAGACCCAGATGAAGGAATCATATAGTCGCACGTGGACGAACATATAAGGATTCAGGAAGCCATTCGATGAGGGAACCTTAGACTTCATGAACTCAAAGAAGATCGGGTACAATTGAGGAAGAAAAGCATGTTGATGGATGCTGAGATCAAAAAACTGGAAAATGAGATCACGCAAGCATGCCTCCTTGATAAATTAAGGATGACAAGGAAAAAGACGGACATACATACCACTTTGTTAGAATATTGTCCCCGAGAATTTATGACTCTACTAAGATGGTTGTGACGACACCTTACCAACCATAGTAACCAGGGGAGCGCACCACATAAGGTAGGACGTGCGATGCTGATTGTCATGAGGGTAATTGAGGAGTGCCCATGGCTAGACTGGAAGGCGAATTGATGTCTCGCATAGGTGGTGCGACCACCTGATTAACAATAGGGAGCATAGTCTCAGCACTCCAGGCAGTTGAAAGAGATAATGGGACTATAAAAGAGTTTATGTGGGAGCTACGCGATAAAACGGTTTCACGCAAGATCAACATGTCACAAGGGTCGCGCCCGCACATAAGGGGTTGCGTTGCCACACGGGTGGCAGGGAAGTGACCATTGGTGTCACTATTCATGATGAGATGTCCAATTTAAGGCAAAAGGTAGTGGGCAGCGGGCAATTAAGACACGAATTAAGAGCTAGATTTGGGACGATATGCCTCCAAAAATGGATTAATGACTCAGAAGTGGGGGGAATGGTCGAATTCAAATTCAAAAGATGCTATAAAACCCTAAGGGCTAGCCATGAGACAACACTTAGTTGTTTGAGATTTGAGCAATTGCAGAGTATTGAGCATTGAGCAAGCTTACCATCTTTGCGTACATGACAAACATTGTTGGAAATAATACTGAGAGGGGGGGTGAATCAGTATTATTAAGCAATTTACCAAATCTTCCTTATTTGATCTTTTGAATTATTCTTGCATATCAGTACCATAAAATAATGAGCTTGAATAAAGAAAATAGACAGTCACACCAAAGAACACAAGATGTAAGGTGGAAACCCAATGCGGGAGAAAACCACCTGCTGCAATATGTCTCTATCTTCTTTCAAGAAATTCTTTTACAATGATTTTGTACTGGTGCAGTCCTTTACCAGCACGCAGGCTGCAACCTGCAGAGAGCTACAACTCTCTCTCGTTTTCCAGTTTCTCCTGGAAGGGAGCTACAACCCCCTACTTCTTTTCATGAAGAATCAAATGATCAACAAGTATATAACAGATACAGTCCACTACAGATATCAGATCAGTAATTACAGAAATAACCCAGAACACCTTATGAACAGAAATATACAGTCAACAGATCATCTTAAGACAGGGACGCATATTTTATTTCTGTGGCCTGCGACTGGACGCAGTCTACCCTCCGCTGTTCTGCGTGCAGACGCACTGTTCCTCTATGCTTTGCTGCGACCGGCGCACCCCGAAACACTATCGCGCCGCGCCTTCTTCTTCAGAGACGCACCCAATAACACAGTCGCGCCGCGTCCTTTGCCTCAGAGACGCACCTGAGCCTTTACTGTACTGCGTCCCGGCGCACTTGCCCTTTACTGAACCTGCGTCCCTTCAGATATAAAAGATATGAGGACTTCAGAACCAACCCAAACACTCAGATCCACAGATCTGATCATGCGCCATAGAGATCACAGTCCATTAGAAGATTCGCCCTCATAGATCTGGACTAGATCTCACCAAAAGATATTCAACCAAGATGATGCATAATCCAAATGAACTCCTTTGCTTTATATAGGCAAGCTTCTCCCCAAAACATGGAACAATACCACGAGCCGACACCATAGAAACACAAAACCGTCGGCTAGATACCACGCAGGAAACCCCCACGTGCTTTTCTCTGCCTTGAAATGTGTGCACTGGGCGGACGCACCTCCTGAACGGCTGGCCGGCGTCCCTGGACGCGAGTTCTGTATGGTATACCTGCGGGGACGCACTTGCTGAACATATTTCCTGCGTCCTTCTTGATTTATCACCTGAATGGGTTTGCCATCAAGGACAACACCTGAATCATAATGCCAATAATCTCCCCCTTTGGACTTGATGGCAACCACATAATCTTCAGCTTCATTCTCCCCCTTTGACATCAATAGCAAAGGGTATGCTCCCCCTATGCTCATGCATCTCCAGATCTGTAACCATAAGTCCATCATGAAGGAGATAGAGACATATTGCAGCTATTTCCAAGATCTCCTTCTCCATAATGCCAACAATGCATTATGTGCTCCCCCTGAGCCTATACCACCAATAGGAAGATGATCAACAGTAAGATGATGCATCAACAACCCCCAGCTTTTGCCTGAGGTATTCAAAAGTGTCCCTGGGCAATGGTTTGGTGAAAATATCAGCAACTTGTTCCTTAGAAGGAACATACTCCAACTTGACCTTCTGTTCAAGTACTTGTTCCCGGAGAAAATGGTACTTGATTGGTATGTGCTTGGTTTTTGAATGCATAACCGGATTCTTTGAGATGCTGATTGCACTTGTGTTGTCACATAAGATAGAGATTGGAGGTGTACAAGTGATTTGATAATCCTGCAAAGTCTGCATCATCCAAAGGAGTTGGGTGCAACAAGATGCAGCAGCAACATATTCTGCTTCAGCTGTAGACAAGGCAATTGAACTCTGTTTCTTGCTGAACCAAGAGACCAGTCTGGGACCCATAAAGAACGCACCACCACTTGTGCTTTTCCTGTCATCCACGCTTCCGGCCCAATCTGCATCTGTATAGGCATGAAGAGTAAGATCTGTATTTCTAGGATACCATAAGCCATAATTTTGAGTCCCTTGAAGATATTTGAAAATTCTCTTCACTGCTTGAAGATGAGTCTCCTTCGGATTTGCCTGAAATCTTCCAACTATTCCAACTGCATGCATGATGTCTGGTCGGGTACCTGTTAAATATAGTAAACTTCCAATCATAGATCTGTAGGTTGGTTGATGTACTGCTGCAGATTCATCATTTGCACTGAGACTGCATCCTGTGACCATGGGTGTACATACTGGTTTTGCATCTTCCATGCCATATTTCTTCAAAATCTGCTTGAGATAAAAGGATTCCTCCTTCCTTTTGTTGGATTTGCAAACCAAGAAAGTATGTCAGTTCTCCTAGCAAGGACATTTCAAATTCTTTCTGCATGACTGAGGCAAAGCTTTGACTCATAGCTTCTTCATTGCTGCCAAAAATAATGTCATCTACATACACAACAAGTATTAGCAATTTGTCATTTTCAATTTTTATATATAGATTGCTATCTGCTGAACCTTTTGAAAAACCTTGTTGATGAAGATATTTGTCCAACCGGTAGTACCAAGCCCTTGGGGCTTGTTTGAGACCATAGAGAGCCTTTTTCAATCGGCATACAAGATTTGGATCATTTCCAAGAATGAACCCATCTGGCTGTTCAATGTACACTTCTTCTTCCAAGTCTCCATTCAGAAAGGCTGATTTTACGTCCATTTGAAATACTTTGAAATTCTGAGAACTTGAGAGAGCAAGGAACATTCGGATGGCCTCAAGTCTTGCAACAGGAGCAAAAGTTTCTTCAAAGTCTATTCCTTCTTGCTGTGCATATCCTTTACAAACAAGTCTGGCTTTGTTTCTAATTACTTCTCCATTTTCATTCAATTTATTTTTGAAGACCCATTTTGTTCCGATAACATTCTTATCCTTTGGTCTAGGAACCAGCTCCCAAGTGTTGTTCTTTTCGATTTGCTCAAGTTCTTCATCCATTGCTTTCACCCAACATTCATCTTTGCATGCCTCTTTCACATTTTGTGGTTCAGTAGAGGAGAGTAATGCCAAATAACTTGAAGCTTCTGCAACTGTTCTTCTAGTTTGTATACCTGCTTCTTTCTGTCCCATGATCTGAGATTCTGGATGGTTCTTTTGAACATATCTGGATGGAGTCTTTTCTTCTATTCTTGTTCGTTCTTCTGCTTCTTCGTGAGGTTCTTCTTGAGATTCTTCTTGCGGTTCTTCTTCTTCATCATTCTGTCTTTGAGGGTGGCTTTCATCTTCTTCGATGTCTTCACGATGTATTTGCCTAGGAATGTATCCCTTCTCATCAACCACTACATCAATGCTGTCAACAATTTTGCCAAGTCTTTTATTGTAGCATTTGTATGCTTTGCTATGTGGAGAGTAGCCAAGAAGAATACCTTCATCTGCTCTAGGATCAAGTTTACCAAGCTGCTCCTCAGTATTCTTGATATAGCATTTGCTCCCAAAGATTTTGAAGTGCTTTACCGAAGGAGTTTTACCACTCCAGAGCTCATGAGGAGTTTGAGTGCTGTTCACTCGGACATTTGTCTTGTTGAGAATAATAACCGCCGCATGTGCAGCTTCACCCCAGAAGGTTGCAGGGGTTCCTGATTCATCAAGCATAGCACGAGCCATTTGCTGGATTGTTCTGTTCATTCTTTCAACTACTCCATTTTGCTGAGGAGTTCTAGCTGTAGAAAATTCTCTCCTTATCCCATGTTCATCACAGAAATCGAAAAATTCATTTGAAGTAAATTCCCCACCTCTGTCAGATCTGAGGCACTTAATTTTGTGACCTGATTCATTTTCAACCAAGGCTTTGAAGGATTTGAATTTTTCGAATGCTTCATCTTTGTGCTTCATAAGTCCTAACCAAACAAACCTGGAGAAATCGTCAATAAATAATATCAAGTATTCCTCTCCTCTAGGTGTTCTTTTTCTGAATGGTCCACATACATCTGTATGTACTAGCTCAAGAGGCATGCTGGCTGATCCTTCTTTCTCTGGAAAGTTAGTTCTGGTTTGTTTTCCAAACTGACATGATCTGCATATGGTGTTGTCAGGAATTTTGATATCTGGAAGATCGCGAACTGCCTGATATTTGCAAGCTTTCCTTATTTGTGAGAAGCTTAGATGTCCCAACCTTCGATGCCATAGCCAGTGCTCTTCATCCTTGCTTAGATAGCATTGTTGTTGTCCTTCATCAAATATGTATAGATTATTTGGAGTTCTTTTTCCTTTGAGAACTGTTTTACCTGTATCAAGATCACGAACAAGGCATCCATTTGATCTGAATATAACCTCGGTTCTTTGATCACACATCTGGCTGACACTTAGTAGATTATGCTTCAATCCATCAACAAACAAAACATTTCCAGCCTTAACATCTTCTTTTAAAGGAGCAATACCTTTTCCTTTTATAGTTGCAGGAGTATCATTTCCAAAAGAGACTTTCTTTCCCTTTTCTAAATTAGAATAAGACTCAAGTTTTTCTTTATCACCTGTCATATGCTTCGAACATCCACTGTCAATGTACCATAGATTTTCTTGTCCTTCTGCATAAAATGCTATCCCACATCTTTCTGTTTGAGGTTCCTTTATTCTCCATGTTTTGGTGCCTGAGGCTTGTTCCTTTTTCTGCTCTTGTACCTTTCTTTCCGGAAACCTGCTTCTGCATTCAAAGTCTTTATGTCCAAAATTATTGCAAATAGAACATTCAACTTCATTTTCAAGAGCTGAAAAGTTGTTATAGGTCCTTTTTGTAATCCCTGTCATACTTCTTTGTTTTTGAGCTTCCCTAGTCATGATTGTTTTATACGCAACACATTGAGCTGCTTTGTGACCAAAGTTATGGCAAGAAAAGCATTGTCCATTGAAGAAGCTTCTGCGATTATTGGATCTACCAGCCAACTGATTGTAATTTCTATTTTCATCTATTCTTGAACCAAATTGAGAAGATTTTACCTGTGGCTGGTTGTGGCTTTTGTTCACCCTTAAGCTGGATTGCCCCTGATAGTTTCTGTTTGATATTTGTCCCTGCTTTACCTGATGATCTTCCTTGTGCTCTTGCTCATTTCTTCTTGCTGCATCAAGATAACTTTTTGAAGTGGATGCTTGAGAAGTTTCTCCATTATAGCCCAAACCTGTCTTATTTAGTGGAGACCGCTGCACACTGATAATCTCATCCAAAGTTTCAGATCCTTTGACAAACTTGAGATTAATAGTTTTTGTTTTCTCAATTTCTTTTCTAAGACCAACAATTTCACTTTCTAATTTTTCAAGATGTTTTTCCTTTTCATCAATTTGGAATTGTAGAGTATCAATAATCATGTTCTTTTCTTCTATGCATCTCTTGAGTCTAGTAATTTCATCATAAAGGTTATCCACATCTACAGCATCCTCATAATCATCATTTTCAAATGCCATTAACAACCTATATTTATTACCTTGTTCATCTTCATCACTGTTTGATAAGCCATCACTATCTTCATGGGTGTAGTAGCTTTTCTTATTTGCGCTTTGTTTCTTGTTCCATCTAACTGGTTCCTTTCCTTTATCCTTATAAGAGCATTTTGCAGCATAATGACCTACTCTTCCACAAGCAAAGCATTTGAAAGGTAGCTTACCTCTGAACCTTCCAGAACCTCTTTGAAGATTTCTGACAAAATTTGATTCTTCTTCCTCTTCTTCTGGATCATGGCTTGCTTCATAGTAATCTTCTTTGCCTGATGCTTTAAAAGCAGCCTCCCTTCTGTCTGATGGTCCTCCCTTTCTCATTTCATAAGCAGTTAGAATTCCATGTAGCTGAGACATAGTAAGAACACGGAGATTTTCTTTTTCTTCTATTGCAGATACTTTGGATTCAAACTTGGGGGATAATGATCTTAGAATCTTTTGAACTACTATGGACTCCTTTACTTCTTCACCCAAATTTTTCATACAATTAACAATCTCATCTACCCGAAGAAAATAATTAGCCACACTTTCATCATTATACATCTTGAGAGTCTCATATTGAATCCTGAGAGTTTGAAGTTTAGCTTGTTTTACCTGTTCATCTCCTTCATAGCTTGTGATCATTTTGTCCCATATTTCTTTTGCTGATTTGAAGTGCATTACCTTCATGAATTCTGTTTGGGATATACTTCCTAATAGAGTACTGACTGCTTTTGCATTTGTTTCATACTTCTTTTTCTCAGCTGGATCTGTAGGAGTAGCTGAAGGAAAAGCATAGCCTGTTTCTACAATGTCCCAAACTTCAGTACCAAGAGATTGAAGATATGCAGTAACTCTTACCTTCCAATAATTGAAGTTTGTCCCATCAAAAACTGGTGGCCTGATTGATGCTTCTCTCTCGTAGTTGCTCATGATGAACGATCTACCTTCAAGCGATCAAGCTTTTCTGAAGGACCTGCTCTGATACCAATTGTTGGAAATAATACTGAGAGGGGGGGTGAATCAGTATTATTAAGCAATTTACCAAATCTTCCTTATTTGATCTTTTGAATTATTCTTGCATATCAGTACCATAAAATAATGAGCTTGAATAAAGAAAATAGACAGTCACACCAAAGAACACAAGATGTAAGGTGGAAACCGAATGCGGGAGAAAACCACCTGCTGCAATATGTCTCTATCTTCTTTCAAGAAATTCTTTTACAATGATTTTGTACTGGTGCAGTCCTTTACCAGCACGCAGGCTGCAACCTGCAGAGAGCTACAACTCTCTCTCGTTTTCCAGTTTCTCCTGGAAGGGAGCTACAACCCCCTACTTCTTTTCATGAAGAATCAAATGATCAACAAGTATATAACAGATACAGTCCACTACAGATATCAGATCAGTAATTACAGAAATAACCCAGAACACCTTATGAACAGAAATATACAGTCAACAGATCATCTTAAGACAGGGACGCATATTTTCTTTCTGTGGCCTGCGACTGGACGCAGTCTACCCTCCGCTGTTCTGCGTGCAGACGCACTGTTCCTCTATGCTTTGCTGCGACCGGCGCACCCCGAAACACTATCGCGCCGCGCCTTCTTCTTCAGAGACGCACCCAATAACACAGTCGCGCCGCGTCCTTTGCCTCAGAGACGCACCTGAGCCTTTACTGTACTGCGTCCCGGCGCACTTGCCCTTTACTGAACCTGCGTCCCTTCAGATATAAAAGATATGAGGACTTCAGAACCAACCCAAACACTCAGATCCACAGATCTGATCATGCGCCATAGAGATCACAGTCCATTAGAAGATTCGCCCTCATAGATCTGGACTAGATCTCACCAAAAGATATTCAACCAAGATGATGCATAATCCAAATGAACTCCTTTGCTTTATATAGGCAAGCTTCTCCCCAAAACATGGAACAATACCACGAGCCGACACCATAGAAACACAAAACCGTCGGCTAGATACCACGCAGGAAACCCCCACGTGCTTTTCTCTGCCTTGAAATGTGTGCACTGGGCGGACGCACCTCCTGAACGGCTGGCCGGCGTCCCTGGACGCGAGTTCTGTATGGTATACCTGCGGGGACGCACTTGCTGAACATATTTCCTGCGTCCTTCTTGATTTATCACCTGAATGGGTTTGCCATCAAGGACAACACCTGAATCATAATGCCAACAAACATATCCTATGCAAACACGATGATTGCTACCAAGCCAGGGGTGAGATTTGCCGAAGATACCGCTCGTGAGGCTGTGGAGCCCGATATGGTCCATGAGGAGCCCAGAGATGCGGTGGTTATGCCAGAAGTTCCAAAATTGCCACGGACCCTGCAGTCGAAGAAAGATAAATAGACTATGGGACCAGTCCGTGTGTCCCCAAGAAACCCACGGTTCAGCAAGATATCAATGGAAGAAAAGGTCAAAGTTGTCACCATTGAATCGGACGAAGAGGAGGAGGACTTACAGGCTCTAATTGATTAAATAGAGGAGCAAGAAGACGTGGAGGAGGACGTCCCACCAATGCCTTCCGCAGTGAACTTACCTGCATACATCCCTCCATGGAAAGGGAAAGCCAGGGCACCCAAAGACCTAGAGGCCACGAAGAGTGCACTCCAGATCCCACTCCTCCTGAACAATATTACTTTTGAATGTCCGCTCCTCGACTAGGTGCCTACCCTGAAGTTCGAAAATTGGGACCTCGCGGACAACGAGAAGTTCTCACACCTAGCGATGGAGAGCTTGATGAAAAAAAATTTGGAGGGGATAGTAATCACATTGGAGCCACGAAAATGGTTGTGCAGTGTGGAGAAGGTTGGGTTACTTCATCGATGATGGATACCCTACTTTCACTGTGCACCCATCACCATTTTCATCATCAAGAAGCTGCTGTGCCTGGTGCATGATGGGTATCTATGGCTGGAGGATCCTATTCCCATCACGGCCACCCTCGTTCACCATATTTATCGACTTTCCTATAAGGGAAAGGACACCACGATGATGGCAGGAAAATTCAGTGATTTGGCTCTCGCAGAAGCCATGAAAACTAAATATAATATGGAAAAGAAGAAGCGAGGCTATGCAATCGCGAGTATCAAGGATGAAGGGGTGCGTGTAGCCACCCAGCTTCTAGCTGAAAAATTAATGTGGAAGTGCCATGCTGATGAAGTACCAGTGCCTATGGTTGTACTAGCAGAACAGTACGTGGAGGGGGTCTAGCTCAATTGGGCTGAGTTCCTCTGTGAGGTGTTTTTGATAAACTGCAAGGAGGCCCAAGAGTAGGGTAAGACCTTCCACTACATGTGGTTTCTCTTATCCATCTTGTTGGTAGCGGGTGAACTACCGGAAGATAACCAGTTCCTGAATATTGATTAAGATCTACCTGAGGCCGCGAGGTATGCTTCACTCTAGGCCACTAAGGACGCGAAGCGGATTCGTGAAACCAAGGTATTTTGGGTGCTGATGGAAGCGAGCATCAGGATTTGGATCAATAGAAGAGCATGGTTGTCTCCCATAGTGTACACCACTCTACAGAGCTTTGCAAAGTTTAAAGCTGACATGCAAAACATTTATGTCTGGGCACAAAAAGATCTAGCAAAGGAATGGATGAAGCTCTTGTTCATTGCTACTGACGACGCCATCTTCACGGTGTTGGAAACATGGCCTCCAGAGTGGTGCACCCCAGATCTGGCAGGAATGGAAAGGGTTGCAGCTCAACAAAGCAAGGAGGATGCCAAGCTATGCATCATGTAGTTGGCTTAAAAGACGCGCCAAGAAAAAGCAGCAGCAGAGGCAACCACACAATAGAAGCAAGCCGATGCAAGAACAACAGAAACAACAACAGCACCAACAGAAGAGGTCAAGGAGGGCCATGACATGTCCATAGGGTAGGGGGCTAAGGACATAGATTTGGACGAAGAACACACAAACCTAGGAACCACCTCAAAACAATTGAAATGGTCACATGTCCCTAAGAAATTGGTCCCCAGAAAGAAGATTAAGGCATTGAAGACGTCCATTGAACCAATCATGCTTACAGAAGGTGATCTTTTTGACATCGGCAAAATGGTTACCGATGTCACTAAGGACATGTTCTAAGAGGTGATGATGGAGCATAACACTATGTTGGTGGCACTAAGAGCGCAGTTACAGGAACTATAGGTGCAACCCCCATAATCAGGCACGATGGCTGCATATGTCACAACAGGTACATTAGAGGCAGAACAGATGCTCCCCACTCGAATAACCAACAATTTCGTGTTCCCTGAGAGCACGTTAGCAGTAGCGAATGAATTTGACTGAGCTGCAATGGGAAAGATTAAGGGACTGGGCTTAAGCTTGGCTACCCTTCTGCGAGAAGCCCTGTACCAGTTACAGGATGGGGTCACAGCTGAGCTCTGTGCCAGAGAAGGTTGCGCGCTATCATGGGTATTAAGTGGATAAAAGATCAATATGGAATAGCTTAGTCGATAGCATGATGAACTGGTTGTGCAAACTCAAGGATTGGAGCAGGTGGTAGACAAGGCTTATAGAAACGTCTTAGAATTGGTTGTCCTAGCAGGTCTACTAGTAGCAGAGCAGATCCATCGATTGGCAACCAAAGTTCATGAGGCTAAGGTTAAAACGATGAAGGTTCAGTTGGAGCTGAATCTACAGACCGCCGGGCTGCAGTTAAAGGCACACTCCTCTACGCCTCCAGAAGTTAGGGAACAGCGTGCTGGCGCTATTAAAAAGGGCTAGAGGAAATAAGCCAAGCAGTATAGAATTGTACTATTATGTTGGAAAAATCCTTTGTGGTCCTCACTTCATTATTGGAGGACACCAACAAAAAGTGCTTGGAAATGGAGGCGCAGGACCTTCAAGTGCAGTACGACAATGTGTGCAAAATGGCCCAGACAGTTGTCCTGACCCAACAGCTTGTGAAGCTACAGCAGGCAAAGGCATTAAAGGAACAGGTAGATGTCGCACAACAGAAAGAGGTAGTCCTTAAAACGCGTGCCTAGCCTTAGATTGATGAGGCCTTCCTCATCATTGCTGACATCAAAGGAAAGCTTGAAAATATGAATGCGATACATGCCTTAAGATGGGGATTTGTCCCTAACAGTGAGAATTCGGTCGAAAGAGTACAATAGATCCATCAGACTGTAGAACAGTGCATTGCGGACCTCCGCACAGCATAGGAACAATTGGAGGGGCTCCATGCCAAGATCACCGCACTAGCAAAGTGACTCAGGATGAGTCATGATGATTGTGTAGGGGCCTGATGGGCATCGGATCCCCCGTAGCAAGTTTTTGGGGCTCAAATCTCAAGTTTTTATCAAAGGTTTTGTAAGACTCCACGAATTGTGGGCACGGAGCACGGAGTAGAGGTTAAGTCATAGGGTTATCCGCCCTAAAGCAATGTAATGTGATTTAAAGTCATGTCGATCTACCCATGGTCCACGGACCATGGAATTGTATAAATAGAGCGAGGCTCTAAGTTGTAAAAGATAGCAAAAGATAGAGAAAGTGGCAAAGGAATGGTTCAAGCATAGAAGAAGAATTCTAAATGTCTTGAGTTGTAGTAGTAGGAAGAGGCCCTGTAGCTGAGTGCGCAGAGGCCTAGTAGAGTCTACAGCTGAGTGCGCAGATCCTTGCATTGTGCGCAAGGTGGAGTCGAGTCTGTAATCAGGATAGAAAGCTAATAAAGAGAATTTTATCCTAATTCTGTGCATCCAGTCTTAAATCATTATTTTGATGTTAAGTATTACTTTTACTCTGTTTATTTACTATGCGTAGTTGAGTAAATTCTTGGATGGTTCAGAATACTTATATATGAAAATAATATAAGTAATCAACTAACAATGCATAATTAGGAAAGACTTGGGTAAATCACAAGGATCGCGCTGCAAATAGAACTATGTGAAGGCAGCATCGCAGGCCGTGAGGTGCCCACAAGTGCGCATAGCACAGTGAGCGCGAAGATTGGACCGCGTACCAATCCCAACATATTAGACATCCCCAGGGTGTGGAAACCTGGTTCTACCACCCTCCCATACTACTTTGGGTGAGACCTCATTCCGCGCTCCGTGGACTGTTGCCGAAAGGGCCAGTAGTACCGGGATTTGTTTAGCTAAATCACCTCTGAACCTGGGCCAGGCCCCACTAAGACAACACTAGTATCAAAACTGTTTATCCAAGCTCTGGCTTCATCTGATTCTCTGTAAAATATAAAAATAATTAAGAAAGCATCAGTCTGGATGGAAGGGTGCGTGATGTTTCTCTAGCACAGGGATACTTGGGAAAGGGGTCGTAGTAGAGTTTTGGACGTAAATGGAGGTGAAATTGTATCATAGAGGTTTGAGGTGGCGATGAAGAGTTTCATAGGTTTATACAGTTTAAACAGGCAAAAGGCTTAGAAACACGAGTTTTCATAGTTTCAAACTTTAACAGGCAAAATTTTGAAATATTGTGTGAACTTCATGTTTATGAAGGATGGGAAATTTATTGGATCAGTGGGGAGGTGGTTTTGAAAGTCTTCACACCGCTTTAGTGGTGTGGGCATTTTTTAGGAGGGGTCACCCGATTTATGTCGGGGCTTGACACGTAACCATTGGGGGTCAGGGGAAAACCGCCTTATTCGGTGGGTAAAGGTAGTCCATTAGGCGTGATGGACATGGCCGATATAGCTTCGGGTTGTTGTATTTGGGTGATTGCGATCTGACGGTAGTCGGGTGGAAGAGTTGCGTGGAGGAAATGAACGGAGGTTTGGGGGGGGGGGGGGGCAGGGTTTTAATTGCAATGGTTTGGGGTTATCTTAGGGATTAATCATCGGCTTAAAAGGATTGGGCTAGGCCTAATGAGGGCGTTTAACTGTTTGGGTAAAGTTCGGGCATTGGGTGAGGCTGATATGGTTGCGCGTCGTTGGATTTGAGCGTGGAGGATCGAATGGTGGACGAGCCAATGAAGGAGCACGGGTGAAATATAAGGAGGCTTAAGGGGGGCCCGAAGCTTTTAATCAAACGTAATTTTGGGTTTATTTGGGGTTAATGGGGAATTTATATTTTTGTCGGGGTAAGGGGTAAATCATATAGTTTTTATTTAAAACTAGGGATTAGGGGTATTTTAATTAGGGATTTAGTTTATTTACGGGAAAAGGGTTATAATGGGATTTATATAATAATGTTAATAATTAATATGAAATGAGTGGAGTGAGGTTTTTGCCTAAGTCAAAAGGGTAAAAGGCATGTGATTGCGCATTTAGCTTCATACTTAGGATAAAAGCTTTTTGTGGGTTTTTTAGCGGAAAGGGATTTATATGGGGGGTATTAACTTTTCCTAGGTAAAAAGGTGTTTAACCTTAGGAAAAGGGGTTTTGTTAGGGTAATGAGGGGAAATGGATTTTATGAAGGGGGAATGTGTTTATGAAGGGGATTCTAGTACTTTCATCCATAAGTCATTAAGTTGAGGGTCCGGTCCCTCCAAAAGTCAGAGAAATGCTCTAAGCCTTTTTGACTTGTAGGATTAAAAGTACTCAGAATATACTTGTGGATAGGAAATTAGTATGTAAAGGGAAAAGTGAATGAGGGGCAGTTAATCACATGAACTTGTAAAACTTTGTCTTTGCCTTCATAATTGACCATACATGTTGAAAGATGTATCTAAGCACGATGCATGTTCTTTGATCCAAGTAACTTTGTAGTTCAACAACGTTTCTTTTACTTACCCATTTCTTACCTCTAAAATATTTTCTTCATTTCTTAGGGTGCATTTAGGCTAGAAAACCCTTATTCATCTATTTTTCTTTTGAAAAGTAATCTATCTAATTCTAACCTTATATCATCCAAAGGCTTAGATTAAGCTTATGAGCTCCTTTTATTTTATCTACTTAACTATGATCTGCCAAGATTAAACTGTTTGGTCAGATTTTATTCTTTAATTTATAAACATGAGATTCAAAGTGTGGATTAACCAAGATTAAACAATTTGATTACCATGGATTGTGGCATGAATAAAAAGTTGCACACAATCATTATTATGCATAAAAGTAAATAGTAGTGGCATTTAGACTTGCACACTTTCATAATCTTTTTGTTTTTGGGGTTCATATACTTTCATTATTTTTACCTTTTCTTATTCTTTTTTTCCTTTGACTTTTCTTTTAGGACATACCCTCTTTACCTTTTTTACTTTTTTATAATATGGAAAACATTTGCAGAAAGCAAATGTATGTACAATATTACAGGGCTTAACCTTAGTCATTCAAAATTATGACTCCTATTGGTATAGGAACCTAACATAGGACATAGAGGAAAATCTTGAAGAAATGAATGAAATGGTCTCAACTGAAGAGCACACGGAGACTGGTTCCACATAGGTTCAAACAGAAAAGATCCCAATTGTTTATATGGATCAGGAGTGGGAGAAATTTAATAAAAATCTTCAAACAAAGACCAGTCTTGAAGGGACTTTTGGATTCTAGACTCCACAACAAACTCAAAAAGTTATAAATCCAGAAATAATAATGTAATAAACTGTAACTACTCAAGATATTGAAGTCATCCCAACACACCCAACTTCAGAAATTGTTTTAAAGAGTGAGGAAATGCCACCACTGGACATATTCTATAACCCAGCACATAAGGTTGTAGTAAAAAGGAAAAGGAAGAAAAGAAAATTGGATGTATCAGAAACAAAAACTCTTGGAAGTGAACCAATGGAGGCAGTGTGGAAAGACACCCCCATTGATCCATCGTAAAATATTACAAAGCTATCACAATTTGTAGGCGCCTATGCAACTGCAATAATTGATAAGGTAGCAGAAGTTCAAATTTTTCTTAAATAAAAAGAGGAAAGTTCAGCTGATTGAACAACAACTTGAGCAGGAAAGACAGAGTACCAATAGGCAAGTGGAAATACAAATGTCACAGCTTCAACAAGATTTTGAGCAAATGACAGTACAATATCAGACAAACATTGCAGAGAAGAACACACAGATTCACCAAATACAGAATATACTGTATAAATTCAAAGGCAGTCCTCAAACAAATCAATTCATTAAAGAGGCACTTGAATTAAATTCTCTTTTGGCACAACAAGAAGAAATATTCTGTCAAAGAATCTCCTTGATCTATTTGTATTGTGAATCAAGTGATTGATTAGAGATTAGAATATGAAGAGCTAAATAAGAGGATATCATAATTAATTTATTGGAAGGAATTTGAAGAAGGAAGAACAACTGATCTACCAAATATTGAGGAGTCCCATAAAAATATATTATTCATGAATTGAGACATTAATTTAAAGCAAGTAGAAAGGATAACAACAAGACCAGCTGATGCAACAAACAATATAATTAAGGCATTGAATGAAAACCTTCACATTTCCAATATTATTAAAGAATTCAAGCTAGAAGCTCTCCCAGACATTAAACAACTAGAAAAATAGTGGAAAGAAACTTCCAAAACAAATGTAGAGGAAAGCAAGCAACTGTCTAAGCTTGACTGGGAAACCTACTAGCAGTTTCTGGTAAAACCATAGTCGTTGGATGACTCTTTGTTGTTTAACCAATTCTGCTCAAAATATGTTGCCACCTCTCACTGATACTGTATTTACGGGACAATTGAGATCTAGAATTGGCCAGCCTCCCTAGGTTAAGCCAATGATAAACATCTCCAAGCTCAAGGACTGAATGTTTGAATAGGACCATTCAATTTGAAGAAGCTTGTCATCATTTTATTTTTATTTAACTTATTTTGAGGAAGGTTGTTTGAAACCTCCTCATCTTTTTATGTAATAATCTATTTCTGATACATATGTGTACTATTTAAACCTCTCTCATGCATTTAGAGAGGGGTCCAGAATTTTATCGAAAACAGTTTGCAAGAGTTTGCACTTTTTTACTTTTGTGACTGTTTTGATGAGATAATTATAACAAGATCTATTTTTCATAGAGATTAAAGCATACTCTACTAAATTTTCATTTATGTACTCTTAGAGTATATTTAGTTAAAAAAACCGGATCAATATTGTTGAGCTCATGAGTAGGACCTTTCATTTCTAGTACTTCTATCTTTATGATTGTGTTTCATTTATAAATTAGTAGTAACCTTTCTTATATTGTGTTACGTATGAAATTTGAGTTATAATTTGACATCAAAGCACTTTTGTATAAATGTTTCAGATGTAATTCCTTATTGAATACATGATCAGTTGATATATGCGATATATTTTCCATAATTATTTTTCCTAACTATTTAGTCAAAATAATCATCATTAATGATTTCTTATCTTATAGCAATTGAATGATCTTTATTGCCTTTTTCTTTAAGACATCTTTGTAGATCACATGATTTGAGTTATTCCTAGGTATATAGTAAGATAATGTTAGAATAAATAGATGCAGGTGTTTTACTGTATAAATAGATCATTTTAGTTAAATCATTTTCCATTATATATTATATCAACCCAACATCATCATGATATCAATTCTTGCTGGGAAACTAGTCCAATTATCCCAGTCGAAGCCACCACACCAAACAAAAAAAGAGATGCTTTTAAGGTCCAGACTGGGTTGTTATCCCCCATGTTGTTGCAACGGAATTTCGGGGCTTCAACATTTTGGCACTAGAAAGAGGGCCATGACTGCGAATGAAAAAGCAGACTGATCACAAATCAAAAGCCCATCCTAAGAGAAACTCTCCCTCTAGATCTCCTCCAACTTCTCCATCCCCATCTAGAACTACTATCTGAAGATCAAAAGTTGAATAGACCTCTCCAAAATCTCCTAGTGAATCTCATAGAATACATTCTTCACACTACAACCCTAAATTCCCAAAAGTTCAGACTTTAATAGAGAAGTTAGAGAAAATCTCTATTTCAGCTGAAAAGCCTACAAGTTCTCAGTCATCTAAAGGAAGCACTTCCTCTGTTCTACAACTAAGACGAATCTTAACTAGTTCTCAAAGTGAGAAGACTAGAATTCCTCCTTTTGAATTTACCATATCTTCTTTCCGAAAGAAAACCAATAAATTTGAATCACAGACATGCACTAGTGAGGTTTTACCTCATTCTCCACCTCAAACCCCTTCATTCCCTCCATTGATTCCAACAACTTCCATTCCAGCTACTGGTGCTAGTTCTTCTAATCTAAGCACCCAACCATCCTCTTCTTCAACTCAAACTCCATCCACATCCTCATTCACTCAAACCCCTCTTATCATCTCATCCACTTAAAATTTGATGGTAGGACAACAACCACCACCACGAGTACATCCATGTAATAATCCTGGTGTTGTACAAATGGAAGCTCATCTTCATCCTCTTCGTAAGCATCCTAAAAGATGGTTTCCCAAATTTAATCCTGATGATGGACTACCAGTAGGGGAACATCTCCATAACTATATGCTTTGCATCAATTTAAATGGAGTCGATGAAGAAGACTACGTCATCAGATTATTTCCATATACTCTTACAAGATTTATGGAATCCTGGTATTTTTCATTACCTCCTCGCTCCATAACTAGCTGGGATATGTTTGAAGAACAATTCCCATCTAATATTGGAGATGATAGAACCATTGCATCGCTCATCAATGAATTGTCTAATCTTAAGACTAAAACAAAAGAAAAATGTCAAAGATTTCAACTCTCGATTCAACAAACTACTCAATGAAATTCCAACTGCACCAACCCCTGGTGTTGATGTTCAAATTGAGTGGTACATATCTTCCCTTCCTTCTAATATAGCCCTTTTTGTAGATAAAGAGAATTTTGCCACATTAGCAGAGAACATGAAGGAAGCCTTGTGTGTAGAGAAATGCATAATTTCTCTTGAAAAGAATGATAGGTAAACTTGACTCAGGATAGAGTCAAAGTTGACCAGGTTAAACAGTGATGGTTTTGGGGCACATGGTATTGTGCACCCATAGTATTCTGCCCGTGGTATTATATATAATGGAGCTTATAAAAGGCTGGAAGGACTTCATTGTAATGCAAGACCTGGAGGTGAGTGGTGAAGGCTCACTTGGTCAGATTGGCCAGGGTTTTGGCCAATGCTAATGAGATCTTATTAGGTTGGGTTTTTCCCCGGATTTGGGGTTTTCCCAGATAAACATTTTTGTTTATGTGTTTATGGTTGTCGTTGGTTATTTTCTTATATATATTTCTCTCGGTAATTATTGATGTTATGCAGTAAATTTCTTAACAACTGGTATCAGAGCTAGATATTGGTTTCAAAGGGATTCTTTGATACCAGGGGTTTATAGTGCCTGATGAGATCAATGTAGCTTTTTTTTACACATCTGGGTCTGAAAATAATGGTGGAACAATCCTACGCGGAAGAACCTCGAGGAGAATGTGCAGAGGATAGTGCCGTAACTGCCAGAGATCACAGTGCATTTGCGATATTTACTGATTTGGAACATGATCATGAATTGTTCAGGATTCATGCGGCTATTTATCCGGGAAAACTCCAAATCCGTGGAAAAACCCAACCTAATAAGATCTCATTAGCATTGGCCAAAAACCCTGGCCAATCCGACCACGTGAGCCTTCACCACTCACCTCCAGGTGTTGCATTACAATGAAGTCCTTCCAGCCTTTTATAAGCTTCATTACATATAATACCACAGGCAAAATACTATTGGTGCACAATACCATGTGCCCCAAAACCATCACTATTTAATCTGGTCAACTTTGACTCTATCCCGAGTCAAGTTTATCTAACAAAGAAGACCTATCAGGAAGACAAAAAATATAAAAAAGTTACTTTTAGAGATGACTCAAAAAAGAAAGCCCCTGAAGACCCTTTTGATCTTGAAGGCCTTCAGAAAGTACTGAAAACCATTTCTAACAAAATGGTTGAGATGAAGAAATAAGTTGTTGAATTCTCTTTTGCTAAAAAACCTTTCATATCTTTTAGGAGGAATGAGTCCTCTAGTTCTCAGCCACCAAATACCATATCTAATGCTAAGTCCCACTTAGAATAAGAGGAAGAGGAGAACATTATGAACGATGAAGAAACTGAAGAAGAAGAAGTAGTCAAACTAAATGGGATTTGGGACTTTATCCTTCCAAACGAATAAGAGCAAGAAGATTTTCCCATTAGCACCAGAAGTAAAAGACCCGCTAATATGACTCTGTCAAATCAAAAGCAAAAAACTTCAACTCCAACTGCTAAGGAAAAGGCAATGAGCAAAACGTCCTCTCCTAAGGCTTCACAGCCAAATCCATCTTCATCAAATCTTCCATCTACATCAGAGACCCTGGTAGTTACTGATACCATGGAGTATAACATTGAGGAAGACATGAAGAATACTAGGGCCAATATTTCACTACATGAACTTAGAAAACTAAATTGACAACACAAAATTTTGCTCAGAGAAATAAATGTAGTTCCTAGTTCTCCCTTACCTACTACTATTGTATCTCAAGCTACTAAAGGCATGGGTAAACCCCCCACACCTTAAAACAAATTTGATCCTACAAATGCTATCCTTATCAGTGAGCGATCTCTCTCACACACACCTCCTTTCCTCTTAACTTACAAAATTTTCAATAGGAACCTTCACAATTGTTTGATTGACTTAGAAGCCTCTTCTAATATAATGCCAACAACAAGATGTGCTAAGTTAAACGTCACTCCTCAAAATTTTGTTGTTCACATAGTATAAATTGATAGGACTAAGGAGGTCTTAGGAGAAATAAATGCAGTTAGCATTGGACTTTCCTCAAATCCCAAAGTCTGTCAAATAATTGATATATTGGTCGCTGACAATCTTAAATTCTATGGTCTGATTCTAAGTAGAGACTGGTCTAAGAAACTCCATGGATATTTTGCTACAGACTAGTCTCACATGTGGCTGCCATATAATGGAAAGCCAAATCAAATTCAAGTTGACCAAGAGAAACACATGAAACACACAGTGACTGAATTTGAAGGTGATAATGAGCTAGTAGAATTCAATAATAACATTATTGGAAACTATTTAGCTAAGTCATTTTTAGTGAAATTTAAAGCACATGAGTCTCCCTTTTTGAATAATGTTGTCACCTCAAAAATAGAAAATTTCTCACAGACAAATGCTTCCAAGTGTAAAATTTTTGTAAATAAACTTGTAGTTAATACTTTATTTTGGACTTTATACTTTGATGATTCCAAATCTAACAATGGTGCAAGAGTTGGTTGCATTTTAACCATCCCAAAAGGAGAAAAAACCATGTTAGCTTGTAGATTAGAATTTGAATGTAAAAATAATACTACAGAACGTGTGGCATTAATTCAAGGATTACACAAAGAAATTGGCCTCAACATCAAATATCTGCAGCTTTTTGGAGATTCATAAATTATCATTAAACATGTAAGAAATATTACTCACTGCCTCTATGGACATCTTAAGCATTATCATTCATTAGTATAGGATCATACATCATATTTTTTGGCATTTAATATTTCTCCTGTACCTAGAATGCAAAATGCCAGTGTAGATCTGTTGGCTAATGTTGCATCAAAACTCATACCATCTGAGGATTATAGTCTTGATAGGTTTTCCATTGAGTTAAGTTTTAGACCATCCATTCCTAACAATGTCACTAATTTGCGAATCTTCAATGATGATTGTGATATTGTAAATTTTCTAACATCAGAGGGGTCATACGATGACCAAATCATAGATGAAAATTAGCATGACCTTCAATTAAAGTAGAAGGTTGAGGAAAATCCAACACCTAAATCTGTAGTCAAATCATAAGATATTTATGATCTCAAAGACATATTTAAGAAGGTAACTAATGCCAAAATCCAAGCTCAACCGTGAGATTTGAGTTAGTGAACCTTGGAATTGATGACAAGCCTCAAAAAATTAATTTACGGGTTTATCCTCTGATGAAAGATCATCATTCATTCAATTATTGAAGAAATACAAAGGTATCTTCTCCTGGGATTATTCTGATCTCAAAACTTATGATACTTCTGTCATACAACACACCATTCCTATGATCTCTAATGTTAAACCAGTGCAGTAGAAAATAAGGAAGATTCACCTGAACCTTGAAAGTCAAATCAAATCAGAGTTGAATAAACTCCTAAAGGCCAGAATCATATTTCCTGTTAGGCATTTGAAATGGGTGTCCAATTTAGTGCATGTTAGGAAAAAGAATGGTGACATTCATATATGCATAGATTTTAGGAATTTGAATAAAGCATGTCAGAAAGACAACTTCCCATTGCCAACCATGGAACAAGTGCTGCAGTCAGTAGCTGGTTCTGAGCTCATGTCTTTTCTTGATCTATTTTCAGGATATAACCAAATCCTAGTTCATCCAAATGATAGATTAAAAGCCACGTTCATAACTGTCAGGCGGAAAGAGTCGATTTTGTGGACAAAACCAACCTCCCTAGAAGCTTAAGGCTTTCTAGTGACAAACAAGACAATTAAGAGCAATCCTTCTCTAAATATGCATTTATCATACAAGAAATCAAGTGTTTAGATCCTACCTGTAACCCAACGCTGTTGTAGTAGTCTAGCCTCGTCGATCCGGATGAGCTCCTCCTTCTCTTCGAAACCTGCATTCACTAACAATCAAACGATTAAATAGCACCTGAATATCTCATAAAACAAAACATATTTAACATACAGACCAAGGAGTATATGAAACAACTCATAAATAACAAATTGTTGAGAAGAATGGACTTATTTGTATTAATAGGAAACAAAAGAAACCATTACAACCTGAGCCTTGATGTTGTGCAGGTCCCTCCTAGGGTCCAGCAAGAGTTTTCCTTTACTATGATAAGCTCACCCACTTCCAAATGAAACAAGAAAGGATGGGAATCTCTCCTCACAAGCTTCTACAAGGAAGTGCTAATTCCAGCAGCATCTACCCTTAGGAATGTTCAGCTCTCAACCTCCCCTACTTCTAGCCCAATGCCTGTATTTATAGTGCTCTAGAGGAAGTTAATCAGGTCCACCATCAATGGGATAAGCGCCTCTTTGGATGGGATAGCTCCCCTCTTGATGGGATAAGTTCCTCTTTGGTAGGGATACATGAACCATCTGGAGGCGCTTCATACACGTTAAACAAGCTTCTAGAATGCTCTAGAAATGACCACAAGTAACTTTTTTGGAGTGAAACTTGCGCCTTTTGACCTTTACAGGAGTACGCACCCATTGCTTTATAGACAGAGCGTACAAGTACGTAGGTATTGTGAACTTGGGGTGCGTACACGCAGGTAAGGCTAAGAGAAACTGCGTACCCAGAGATATATAGATTTTTAATGACTTTCTCTCTTTTTTGGAGTTTGACATGGAGAGCAGAGGTATGAGGCTTGCCAAGGAGGATAGTATGATAGTTGATGGAGCCATACTAACTGCAAATAGTCATGGTGACATTTTTTAGTGTAACAGATTGCCCCCTAAAGTGCGAAGCCTGTAGTAGATTAGGGTTTTATATCATCTAGGAAGGGTGAAGTACTTTATCATTTCAAGGATTATCTTGTGGAGAGCCCGGTCAGAACCTACAAGTATTCAACACAAAATACATATATAAGATCATATCATCGCTGAGGTAGGCATTCCGATACTCAGATTGAAAACTTTAACTAACAAACTAACTACTGCTCTGATACAGGAATGATTTTGCAGTACATCATAATCATAGACTTGTGTAGACACAGTATGGACACAGCCATCTGTTTATAGTTGGTCTACTATACAATGAATACAAAACTCCTCGCAGCCTGGATGGTGGAAACTAGATCCAGGGTCTTCATTTCTACTTCCCGAAATAGTACGATTCTATCCATGCGAATAAATGAGTTGATGTCGAGCATGGTAGAAACCACTTGATTACCAGTCAATGATGTAAACTGTTAACAAGTGTGAGAGAGACCACCAGTGATGTCAATGGTTCTCAAAGTACCCAGTACAATCCATGAGATGTGAATGAATGTGTTGATGTCGAACATATCACGGAATCCTTCGATCTAAAGTCAATGATGTAAACTGTCGTCGAAGGCGAGAAATCTGCCATTGATGCATGCGGATTTCAAGTTACTAACGATTTCTAGGTCATCTTTCTAGATAATGTACTGATGTCGATAGAAAGCGATCCGTTGCAGGCAAGCCCACAACACGAAATCATAGATCAAGCTGAAGAAATGTAGCTGTAAGGACTGACTCAGGGATGGTCAAAATGGATGACGGGTATTTTGCAGATGAATGGTTTATTTGCAAGACTCCTCTTGAACACATAACGACACTACAGATGGTTTGGTGACAATTGACCCAAAGTTAATACCCGGAAACCGGCTGAAGACTTTCAATGTGGCTTGATCAACTATTAGGCAAAGGATTTCCCAACCCAGGTGAATGAAAAGTGTCGTGTTCAAGAGTGGTGATAAGGTTTGTCCGAGACAAAGTATAACAAATAGGCTCATTTTCCTCTCTTTTCCCCCACCATTTCTGGCAAGTACCTCTTTATTTTTTACAAGCTTGAGGAGGATAACATTTGCTTGATTATAAGCTCATCCTTCGGATGAGTCCAACTTAGTTTAGATTCGAACCCTAAGAAGGAGTGGTCCGTTCCTGTTTGTAATCGAACAGGTCCTTTACTGTGAAATTTTAACGAGTCTAGTATAGGAGAAACTTGGCGTTTTTCAATTTTAGAGAGTCTGAAAAAAACTAAAGAAGACTCCAAGGTTGAACTTTTTTGTAAATTTGTGTCTCCCAAGCCCGAAAAAGTATAAAATAATACTTGAGAGAACCGCTTGATCTTGCGACCAAGGAGTACTTTCATGATTAGTGTCTTTGACCTGAAAAGTAAAAAGCGATCAAGGACACGTCGTTTTATTTCCAGTATCGAATTTGAAACGACAAAAATCCGGCAATCTTTTCATGTTTTTACAGTCAGAAAAGGGCTGTAAGAGGACCGTCTTTTTAGTTCCGTTTTAACGAGTTTAAAAAGAAAAACTCGGCAATCTTTTCATATTTTGAGAGTCTGAAAAGGGCTTAAAAGAGAACTCCAAGGATTCATTTTTTCGTAAGTTTTAACGAGTTCGAAAAAATGATAAAAATGTACTCATATGACCGATTTTCAATTTAATTTACGAGCAGGAAAAGACGGAAACAACTCGGCATTTTCATTTGTTTTACGAGAATGAAAGATAGAAAAATATTCTCGAGATTTTCATGAGTTTAACGAGTCTTGAAAATAACTGAAATTGACTCGAAATAGGTTTCATTTTTACAAAATCTTGAAACAGAGAAAAACTATGCTTCAAAGTAGTTTCATTTTTACACAAGCTTGAAACAGAGAGAAAACTGTGCTTGATGCCCCCTAAGCATAATTGCTAGAGCGCATGCCCCCCAGCTTCATTTCATTCAACCAGTTGGATGAAATGAAGGTTGAGTTACGAGATCATTTGAAAGACTCGACCTAAAACTATAAGAAAATTATGCAAAAAACTAAAATAACTAACCTAAATAGACAACTTAACATTTATGAGATCTAGCCAAACTCCCGACTCAATTAGAGGAGGATTTGTTTCATTTTTTAACGAGCTTGACACAGGAAAATAACTATGCTCGGATTCGGTTTCATGTTTACGCAAGCTTGAAACGAAAAAACTATGCTTGTTATAAGTTCACATGCCCCCAGCATAATGATGCAAATCAAGGTACATGCCCCCCAAGCTTCATTGCATTCAATGAGGTGGATGAAATGAAGGTTTACTTTCGAAATCTTGGAAAGACTCGAGGGAATTATTTCATTTTTTAGTGAGGTTGACACAGGAAAAGAACTATCCTCAAAACCTTTGTTTCATTTTTTAAACGAGCTTGACACAAGATAAGGAACTATGCTCATAACTACTCTCTACAATCTACCTATATAACCTATCCTTGTTTCATCTTTTAACGAGGTTGACACAAGAAAAGGAACTATCCTCGAACTTGATTCATTTTTTAACGAGGTTGACTCAGTAACAGGAACTTTCCTCGTTACGACTGATTCATTTTTTAACGAGGTTGACACAGGAAAAGAACTCTCCTCATACTCACTGATTCATTTTTTAACGAGGTCGACATAGTAAAAGGAACTTTCCTCGAAACATCCAATTTCATTTTTTAACGAGGTTGAGAGAGGAACAAACTATCCTTGCTTCTACTCTCTACAATCTACCGAACAAAAACTCTACTCTAAAAACCTTGATTCATTTTTTAACGAGCTTGACACAAGACAAGGAACTATGCTCTAAAATCCTTGTTTCATTTTTTTAATGAGCTTGACACAAGACAAGGAACTATGCTCATAACTACCTATATAACCTAAATCTACCTGATTCATTTGTTAATGAGGTTGACTCAGTAAAAGGAACTGTCCTCATACCAACTGATTCATTTTTTAATGAGGTTGACACAGGAAAAGAACTGTCCTCATACTAGCCTGTTTCATTTTTTAACGAGGTTGATACAGGAAAAAATTATCCTCGCACACACTGATTCATTTTTTAACGAGGTTGACACAGTAAAAGGAACTTTCCTTGTGTTAGCCTGTTTCATTTTTTAACAAGGTTGATACAGGAAAAAACTATCCTCGTACACACTGATTCATTTTTTAACGAGGTTGACACAGTAAAAGGAACTTTCCTCATACTTACTGATTCATTTTTTAACGAGGTTGACTCGGGAAAAGAACCGTCCTCATGACAGCCTGTTTCATTTTTTAATGAGGTTGATACAAGAAAAAACTATCCTTGCAGACACCTGTTTCATTTTTTAACGAGGTTGACACAGGAAAAGGAACTATCCTCGCCCCTGATTCATTTTTTAACGAGGTTGACTCAGTAAAAAGAACTTTCCTCACTCGCACTGATTCATTTTTTAATGAGGTCGACATAGTAAAAGGAACCTTCCTCACAACATTGATCATGGCTTCCAACTGGAAGAAAGACATGTCAATGGACACACCTTGATCATGGCTTCCAAGAGGTCTTCATCAGAAGGAAGAATAGTTCTCTGGAAGGAACACATGTCAAGGGACTCAAAATGGATAAGAACATCGTGTTCAAGTAATCCCATAGAGTTTTCCATATCAATTACCGGATCTAAATCAAAGGAAGATGAGCAAATAGTGAGAGGCTCCCTTACATCGGTAACTGAAAACATGGGACCAGTTGCCACATAATTAACCCATGGCAGGGTAGATACCACTTGAGAATTAGGAACATTTAGGGCTGTCATATTATTGGTAGTTGAAACAAGACTAGGGAACGAAAGCTGATCTACAGTCACAATACTGCCATTGTGAGGGAAAGACATCACGTGAAAGAGTGTCGATACGACAGCTTTCATTGCATAAACATAGTCTCGACCAAGGAGTAAATTGAAATCCAAGGGACCTCGAACTACCATAAGATCAATACAGACAGTTTTACCTTCCAAGGTAATAGAAAACTTAGGAAGGATCCCTAAAGGTTCACTAATGGTTCTGTTAAAAGCTTTCAGATTCTGCGTAATAGGCGCAAGCTGAGGGGAACCCAAAGCTTTCCAAACAGTTGAGGATAAAATACTAACAGAAGCACCTTCATCTACCTGAGTACGATGTATGTCCCTACCACCAGCCTTGACAATGATTTGGAAAGGGATGGAGGAAGGAAGACGAGGTTCTGTCAGTCTATTCCAATCAAAGGAAAAGACCTCAGTACTTGGAGGGGGTTCCATAGAAACAGGTGAAATGCCCCCCGGCATAGAAGAATCTGATGTAACAAGAAGAACCTGAGCGGTATGAAGTTCACTCTCCAAAGGGAAAGTGTGATCGATCGAATGTGAAATTGAATCGACCACTTGATCAACTAATGGATCATCAACCTGAGTGACATGAGTTTCACTCTCCAATGGAAGAGTGTGATCGACTGTACTTGAAATTAGATCAATCACTCCGTCAGTTGACGGTAGGTTGGGAGAAAGTTTACGGTAACCAGTTGGAAATTCTTGCTGTGGAACAGTAAGGTTTTCCAACAATTTTGAGGCTTCATCCATGTGAGGGCAAATGTGAGTTTGATGACTCCCTTTGCATAGCTTACAAGGAAGTACCTAACTTTACCCTTTTTCCCAGGAACCTGACTATCACTAGTTGATGGATCAATGGAAAGTTGATGAGATTTTTCTGACCATACTTCCAAGACCTTTGGAATATCAGGACAATTAAAAAGGAAGTGGTCACCCTTACATAGCCTGCAAGGGTATTTGGGTTTACGATGCATGTCGGAGTTTTCCTCAACACAACTAACACTTACAGTCGTGGTTGGTTGGTTGACTTCTTTCTTATCTTGCTTCTTCTTCTTCTTCTTCTTCTTCCCTTTCTTCTTCTTCTTAGCCTCCTGGTTACTAGCATCAAGGCTTTTACCAGGCGAAGAGGAAGAAATGGAGGAAGAAAAATTAGGTGAAGAAGGTAAAGGGTCAACAGAAGGTTGGTGATGTTGAGATGGTGAACTCTGTTGAGGTGAAGCATTCAGTTGAGGTGGAACAATTGGAGTACTTTGGGCCAACGAAGTTGAAAATAACCATATCGGTAAACCTATTGTAAATCCAGGTAATGACAAAGTAGCCATATAAGGAGGACCAACATTTCCAAAGTAAGGAAAAGTACTAGGATTCTCGTTAGGAGGGGTTCCTAGGTTGGTAAATTCCGGAACATTTGCCATTATATTCAACTTCAGTGAATTTTATTAACAATTTATAACTAAAATTAACAATTCACAATTCACACCTAACAATTAAAATTCACAATTCACACCTATGGTCTCTAAAAGTAAAAACAAACAAATTAACATGCGCTATCAAATCTAGGAATCAAACCACACACAAACAGTAGCCTTCCGGACCGAAAACACTAGTTGGTGATGAAATCCAACATCGTAGAATTCAGTACAGAAGTGGCGGGTGGAACAGTTACCCCGACAACTTGCTTAATGAATAGACTGGACCAAGTTCCTCCACTTTAACCGTCTCGAGTGAAGTGAACCCCCCAGAAAATCCAAGTGAGTCTAGCCAACGTCTGCTCTAGGTACAGTGGGATCTTCCCTCCACCGTCACCTTGGGTAGAACCCTAAAGATAATGGTCACTAAGGTTACCAACAACAACAAATATACATGGGGGAACAGTCTACGACCCGATAGCACGCAAGGGCAGAGTAACAAGCTCAATCCCCTTGCCGGCTCCTTGACAATAATCCAAGGTTTACCGACAAGTGACCACAGGCTCCTCGACAATAATCTGAGGTTTACCGTTTGTAGTACGTGCGTATCTGGTGTCTTTCCCAATGAAGGAGGATTGATCCCCTCACTGGTTCGGACACGGTCTCGTGCTTCTCCTTTAAGAGGAGCTTTCCCAGAGCATAAATGTAACAGCTGGGTTTATCCTACCACAAGATGAGCTACTTGTTTGGTTTTGCTGTCTTGGAGAGTTAATTACTCTCCTACTCCAAGACACTAGCCTAAGCTATGTTGGTGTATCAGAGCCCTAGAAATGTAAAAATTACTAGATGAATTTTAATTAAGCGCTGTGTTATTAAGGC